>BLBF01000007.1:63922235-64030841 GCA_015471245.1 Laticauda colubrina | reverse complement strand
TTTTTTTTTTTTTCCCTCTGGTCTCTCTCATTATTTACATTTGGGTGTTATATTTTCCTGCTCCTATTACTTCTTCTATATAACAATTGTAAATTTATATATCAAGATAAAAAATATAGAATAATAGTCTAGATTGTTGATAATTGACTTGATGAATTTTTTGAGAATTGGGATAATCATATTTTGACTAGATATACAAATTATAATAATAAAAAAGAGAATATATAGTAAGAACATAAGGAATACTGTAAAGTAACTATCAATAATTATAGGTTTTGATATTCAATATTGAGTATACTAAAAGTTATATGTATGGTGTATATATAGGTATTATATAGATTGTAAAATAATGTGGCATAGTGATATATAGAATTGAATACAAACTCATAAAATTTACTTACTTGATTTAGATTTAAGATTTGGAAAAATATAGTTTAATAGATAAATTAATTCTGCATAGATTAACTGTAATATTGAGGCTATAATATTGAATTGTAATTTGGGATAATTTAATTAATATAATTCAACAACAGAAACAAATATTAAAAGAAATGACTTCGACAACTACCACAGCCCTGAAAACTGGCAGGAAAACTACTCCAACTTTAACAACTACATTGGCAACAGCTTCGCCTATGGCCCAAAAAACTATAGAAGAAACATTACCAGTAGAAAAACAACCCAATATTACAAATGTTAATATTCAATCAATTTTACTAACACTCCAAGAATTGATGGAGAAATTACAAGAAACAATGATAAAAAACCACAATGAAACAAGAGCAGACATTAACAAATTAAGGGAGGAGATGGGAAAAATGAAATTAGAAACGAAAGTGGATATTTCTAAAGTAGAAAATAAAATTGGAATACTCCAACAGGCCTTGGAGAAAAATGAAGCAACAATAAAAGAAGTAGAGAAAAGAACTTAATGAAATGAAAGGAAATTGGAAAGGGTAGATGAGGAATTAAAAAATGTAACCAAAGAAATGGAAGACTCGGTGGTTTATTTAGAGATAGACAAGGCGGCTACATACCTAAGATTCCAGAATGTAGAGGAGTCCAGGGATGAAGACCTAGAACAATTGATGGCAAAAATACTGGCTGGACTATTAGATAAAGAAAAGGACTACATTTTAAAAGAGTTTGATGAAGTCTATAGGGTCAGTACTAGCTATGCGAGGCTCCATAAATGCCCAAGAGAAGTTCACATACACTTTACGAGAAGGAGTATCCGCGATATTATTTTTAAGAGATCTAGAGATGGAACAATTGTATATAAGGGCAAAGAAATGTTGATCCTTAAGCAAGTCCTGAGAAGAATAAGAGAAATAAGATGAGATTACAAATTTTTGGCTGCTTATTTAAACCAAAAAAAAATTGTATTCAAATGGTTAATTCCAGAAAGGATGCTTGTTACATGGAAAGAAAGGAAAATTAAAATTGATACTATAGAAAGAGCCCAAGAATACTATGAGCAATTAGTAAGTTCAGAAGATTCGAGTAGAAAGGAGGAATTGGAAATAAACCCACAAGAAGACCAAAACTATCACAGAAATAAAAAAGAAGGAACTTTAAGCCAGCAAACATTAGGAGAGACTGGAGTTATTACAAGACAAAGAGTGAAACAGAATTAAGTAAATGGAACAAGAAAAGAAGCTTCTTTCAATTAACATAAATGGTCTAAATTCGACCTTAAAAAGAAAAAGGATATTTACAAAACTAATTAAACATGATGCTGATATAATATGTTTACAAGAAACCCGCATAAGAAAAGAAGATGAAAGATTTTTAAATTGCCCGAAACTAGGGAAGCTATTTACTGCGCCAGCAGATATAGGAAAAAAGAAAGTAATTGCAGTATATATAAAAGAGGATTTGAAAACAGAAGTAGTTTGGTCAGACCCGGAAGGAAGAACTTTGGTTTTGCAGATCTGGATTAATGATATTCCAATTTTATTAGTGGTAATCTATGCCCCAAATGAAAACCAGAAAGAATTTTTTAAACATTTATACCGAAAAATAATAGGATTTGAACAAAGGAATATTTGAATTATAGGAGATTTTAATTCTATTACCGATTATCAGAAAGATCACAGCAGAGGGGGAAAGAATAAAAAAGGGAAGAGAGTTCCCTAAGATATGTAAGGAAATGATGAGAGAATTAAATTTGGTTGATTTATGGAGGAAACTATACCCAGAAAAAAAACAATTTACATTTTATTCAAATCCACATCAAACATGGACACGAATTGATATGGCATGAATGAATGGGGAAATAGCAAATGAAATAGAAGAAATTGAAATACTACCGAATGAATGGGCAGATCACAATCCAATTCAGATAATATGGAAAGTAGGAAGAAACCAAAGAAAAGATGGACTTTAAATACCCAATTATTAAGAGAAAAGGATTATACTGATAAACTTAACGAGGAATTAAATTATTTTTTTAAAGAGAATAATAATGGCGTAACTACGAAACAAAACATCTGGGATACAATGAAGGCGGTAATAAGAGGCATAACAATTTCTTATAATTCTAAGAGGAACAAAAAAAAATATGCCCAACAAAATAAACTACAACAACAAATTAAGGAACTAGAAATGCTACGACAGAAGACCCCAAAAAACCCAACATTACAAAACCAAATAATAATAACAAAACACAAATTGAACTTAATCGAACAAGAGAAACTGATTATAAATTTGAAGATGACAAAAGAATCTTACTTTGAGAATGCCAATAAGCCAGGAAGATGGTTAGCTTACAAATTAAAAAAAAGAAAGAAAAGAGATTGATATATCAATTAATAGACAGTAACGGTGATATACAGCAAGAGATAGGGGGGAAAAAAGAAATTGTACATAAATACTACGAAGAGTTATATAAAAAGGAAGAAATAAATGAGGATAGAATAAGAAATTATTTAGATGAAATTAAAGATAAAAAAATTGAAGAAGAAATGATAGAAACACTTAATAAAGATATATTCTGGTCTGAACTGAAATCGGCAATAGAGAACCAAAAAAACAACAAAGCCCAGGGTCCTGACGGAATCCCAGGAGAGTTATATAAAATAATTGCAGAACAGATTGGATCATTCATGTTGGAAATTTTTAATGAAGTATTATTGGCAGCTAAGATGCTGGACTCATGGAGGGGAGCACTGATTTCGTTGATCCCAAAGGAGGATTCTGAACCGAGATATATTAACAATTATAGACCGATTTCACGATTAAATACCGATTACAAAATATTTGCCTCCATTATAGCTAATAGACTGAAAAGAATATTAAGCTTATATATACATGAAGATCAAAATGGATTTCTTCCGACTAGACAAATTAGCAGTGACTCAAGAACAGTATTAGATATTTTAGAATTTTATGAAGCCCACCCCAAGAAATAGATTGCACTTATGTTTTTAGACGCTGAAAAGGCCTTTGATAATTTAAATTGGCAATTCTTAATACAAAAAATATATAATATGAAATTAGGCACCAAATTTGAAAATATTATAACAACTATTTATAACACACAACAGGCCAATATTATAGTAAATGGGGAATATACTTGTCCAATAAAAATAGAAAAAGGAGTTGGACAAGGCTGCCTGCTCTCGCCCCTGCTCTTCATATTCCCATTAGAAACATGACTAATTAAGATTAGACAAAATCCAGAGATAAAAGGACTAAAGATTAAATCAGAAGAATACAAATTACAAGCATTTGCTGATGATTTGGTTTTTTTCATTGAAGATCCAATTGAAAGAGGACAAAAACTGATTTAAAAAATAGAACAATTTGGAGCGGTAGCAGGACTTAAAATTAATAGGAAAAAAACAAAATTAATGACTAAAAACTTAACAGAAAAGCAGAAAAAAGAACTAAAAGAAATTATGGGAATACAAGTGACAAAGAAAATTAAATATTTAGGAATATGGTTGACAGCACATTCATTGTAAGGCGCTTAAAGAAAACAACTATGATAAATTGATGCTTCAGGTAAAGAAGGATCTAGAATTATGGGGCAAATTACAACTTTCACTATTGGGAAAGATTGCTACCGTTAAAATGAATATCCTCCCAAAATTTTTATATCTATTTCAGATGATTCCAATTAAATTACATAAGAAATTTTTTGAAGAACTCAATAAAATTATTGCTAAATTTATTTGGCAAGGGAAAAAACCCAGAATAAATGTTAAAGCAATGCAGGATATGAGGAGCAGGGGAGGGTTGGCACTTCCAAATTGGGAATTGTATTACACAGCTGCCACCCTAGTATGGTTAAAAGATTGGTTAAACTTAAATAATAAGAGAATTTAATTTTTGAGGGCCACGACTTACAAAGGGGGTGGCATGCTTTTTTATAGGATGGAGGAAAAATTACCCAGAAATACTTTCATAGACACTTAGAGACTCATTGGTAACTAATTGGAAAAAAATATGTAAAAAACACTATTTAAAAGTACCAATTTGGCTATCAACAATGGAGGCAATGATTCACCCAAACAATTTGGATATTTCTAGAATGATCAAATATAAAGATTTATTAGACGTACAAGAAAATTTGAAATCCCATCAAGAACTTCAAGAATGGGGATTTAAAATAGATCAATGGGCATATTTACAAATTCATAACAGATATAACCAGGGTAGAAAAGAATTCGGAATTAGTAATAAACCCCAACAGCTAGATAAAATTTTAATGGGATCAGGAAAAAAGAATATAACTAGATTTTACAATTATTTACTTGAAGTAGAATTAGAAGAAGAAATAGTAAAAGGAAATATGATTGCTTGGAGTAGGAATGTAAGACGTAATATCACTTTAAATGAATGGGAAAAAGTCTGGGGAAGTAATAATAAGATTACAAAATCGGTAGCATACAAAGAAAATGCATATAAACTGTTTTATAGATGGCACCTTCCTCCTTCGAGATTGGCGAAAATGTGCCCCAAAATGAGTCCAAAATGTTGGAAATGTAAAAAGAAAGAGGGAACTTTTTTCCACATTTGGTGGTCATGCATAGAAGCCCAAAAATATTGGAAGATAATAAGAAATTGGCTAGAAGATATTACTAAAGAACAGATCGAATTTAAACCAGAGTCTTTTCAACTAGGGATTTTTGACAAACAAATATCAAAAAAGACAAAATATATTACAATACATATATTAACAGCAGCTAGGTTGGCTTTTGCTCAGTGTTGGAAGCACCCAGAGATTCCTACAAAGGAGATGATTATCCAAAAAATTTCAAACTGTGCAGAAATGGACAGATTAACATTAGCTCTAAAAAACAAAGAAACTTCAATATATTATAATAGCTGGAATTATTGGTATAAGTGGTTAGAACAAAGATGAATTTTATAATATAGGATAGAAAGAATAAGATAAATTTATATGAGTGATGTATAAATTCTTGTAAAGATAAAGTGTTTAGAGATAGTAAAACCAAAGGAAGAAAAGATCTCACAAATTGTCAAAAGTAAGAATATTTTTAACAAATCTCTTTTCTGTATTTTTTTTTTTTCGGTCCTCTTTTCCCATCCCCCTTTTTCCCCCCTTTTTTCCCCTACCCTTCAACTATGTATGTGTTATAATGTTGTGTCTTTTTTTTTTAATTGTAAAATCAATAAAATTTGTTTAAAAAAAAAAAGAAAATTACAGACCAATCTCTTTATGCTGCGTCACCTGTAAAGTCATGCAATCAATTATTAACCAATCCATCATCCTCCACTTAGAAACAAACAACCTACTCTCTCATAAACAATTTGGCTTTAGGAAAAAAACTATCATGTTATCTGCAACTCTTACACTGCAAAAACATATGGACTACACAACTTGATCAGGGCAAAGCAATAGACACAATCTACATAGACTTCTGTAAAGCCTTTGATTCAGTGGTACATGACAAACTACTCCTAAAACTAAAATCTTATGGTATCTCTGGACACCTGCATAACTGGATAGAAGCATTCCTGTCAAACAGACAACAAATGGTCAAAATTGGGAGAGTCCTGTCAAATTATGTACCTGTCAACAGTGGTGTCCCCCAAGGCAATGTTCTCGGACCAATTCTCTTCATACTCTACATAAATGACCTCTGTGATCATATCAAGAGCAACTGCGTTCTCTTCACTGAAAAATGTACAGCTATTCAACACCACAGACAATACTGCTACCCTTTAAAAAGACCTTGACTATGTATCAGAATGGTCAAACAAATGCCAACTTCAAATCTCAACAAATAAGTGCTCTGTCTTACATATTGGCAAAAAAATAAATAAATCAGAAAATAAAATACAGGCTAAATAGTCAAGACCTTGTTGATGATCCAAACTCTGTCAAGGATCTTGGAGTACTCATCTCAAATGACCTAAAGTGCCAGAGCCCACTGTAACTACATAGCCAAAAAGGCGTTAAGAGTTGTTAACCTAATCTTACATAGCTTTTTCTCTGGTAATATTACACCAATAACTAGAGTACACAAAACATTTGCTAGACCATACTCGAATATAACTCATCAGTCTGGAACACACATTATGTATCTGATATTAATACAGGAGAGAAAGTCCAGAAATATTTCACAAGAAGAGTTCGACACTCCTCTACTCATTGCAGAATACCTCATGCCACCAGACTTGAAACTCTAGACCTGGAAAACCTAGAACTACGCTGCCTTTGGTCTGATCTAAGTATAGTACATAAAATCATACATTGCAAAGTCATACCTGTCAATGAATACTTCAGCTTCAACCATAACAACACTAGAGCAAACAATAGGTACAAACTCAAGGTTAATTGCACCAAACTTGATTTTAGGAAATACGATTTCAGCACCAGAGTGGTCAATGTCTGGAATACTCTATCTGACTCTGTGGTTTCTTCCCCAAACCCCAAAAACTTTAACTTCCAATTGGCCTCATCCCTTTCCTAAGAGGTCTGTAGGGGACGTGCATAAGTGCACCAACGTGCCTATCATCCCTGTTCTATTGTTTCTTTTATATATTGTTTATTTTTCTTATTTGTATCCATGTATTCATAACTATGTTTTTACTTATACCTATTATCTTGTAAGCAATTGTCAAATGAAATAAAATATATAAATAAAATAAATCAATTGCCAAAACATTCTACTAATGTGTTTGGTGATTATTTCATGATTTGAAAATCATTCCTTTTCTCCTTTATATTAAGGGCCTGTCACATAGGCCGACGGATGCAAAACGTATGTAAAAAGGACACAGCGGACGAGAAAATGTTCCATCCATTGTTATCCGCTCTCAAAAGTGCCCCGAATTTGCATATGCAGAGCGGACAACAATAGAAAGGAACAGACGGGGAGAGGATGTAGCGAGGATGTTAAGCAGATGCTCCACAGAAGCCTAGCAGATGGAAGCGGATGGCACATCCGCAGGGCTTCCGGGGGAGCACAGCGAAGCAGACATGCAGCGGAAGGAACGGATGCCGAGCGGATGCCGAGCGGATACAGCGGATGCATCACAGAAGCCTAGCGGATGCCTAGTGGATGCAAAGCGTTCACTGCACATGTGGGGAGGATGCATTGCGTCAGCCCCATGGATATAAAGGGATGCAGCTCGGAAGCAGGTCACCATTCAGAGGAAAGACCTGCTGCCAGACACAGCTCCAGCCAACAACCATGGGGAAGAAGAGGAAGCCTGTGCCATCTGCTGCCAGCCCTGGCAAGGAGGACAGGGCCACTATCCCACCCCCTGGCCCTGACTCTGCTTCTGCTGGGGCTTCTGCTGCTTGGGCTGACTCTTCTGGTGCTAGGGCTTCTGCTTGCGCTGCTCCTGGTGCTGGTGCTTCTGCTGGGGTTTACTCTGCTGGCGTTGCTCCTGGGGCTTCTGCTGGGGCTTACTCTGCTGGCGCTGCTCCTGGTCCTGCTGGTGCTGCTGGTCCTGCTGGTGCTGCTGGTCCTGCTGGTGCTCCTGGTCCTGCTGGTCCTGCTGGTGCTTCCTCTGCTGCTGCTGATCCTGGTCCTGCTGGTCCTGCTGGTCCTGCTGGTGCTTACTCTCTCACACCGACATCCCATCCACCAATCGCAAGCCCTTCATAACGTACGTCAACCAGACCCTCCTGGACATGTCCAAATCTCAGTACCAAGTGATCAAGGACAGGATCACCGGTCTTCTGCACAACCCTCCAGACCCAGCTGAACCTGCTCCCACCCAGTCCAGGTCTGCTCCTCCACCCCAGGTGATGTCACTGCCCTTCCAAGGCTTTCCACAGGCCCTCACCTACCAAAGCTACGGCTACCAGGAGCTCCAGCAGCACAGGCAGCCCTTCCCAGTCCAAGCACAGGTACATTGTACACCACCAGTGCCACCAATGCCACTGATGCCACCGATGCCACTGACGCCACTGATGCCACAGATGCCACCCACGCCACAGATGCCACCCAAGCCATAGATGCCACCCACACCACAGATGCCACCGATGCCTCACCTCGCTCACCTGCAGACCAGACAGCCCCACTACACTCCTCCTTCCTCCACCCTACAGCCAAGCCCGGCCTCAGAACATCTGTCATCAGTCGTGGGACTGACACCCCATGTCCTGGAGGAAGGGGCTCTCAACATCACAGGACTGAGCCAGCTCTCTGAGAGCTTCCTCCACACACCATCCCCTGTTGGCCTCTTGGGGCCAGGCACCCCAAAGGCGCCTCAGACCAGCATTCCAGCAGCAGCCACCTCCACAGCACCTGGACCCTTCACCCCTGAGACTATGGGCACGCCTCAGAGTGACTGAGAACAGTGCCAGAGACTCGGTTGCTACCTGTTGACTTTATCTTTGCTTGGGACACTTTACTTGGGACACTTTACTTTCATTTTGATTTTACAATTTGTTATTAATATAGATTATCTTTGCTTCACACACTTGCTTCAGTTCTTTTCGTCAATAAAGTCTTGGTGGAAACTTTTAGAAATGGTTTAAGCCTTTGCATGCTTGTGGGATGGGTTAAGATAGCAGTGGGATGGGCAGGAATACCTTTGGAATGGGTAATAGCTGTGGGATGGGCAGGGATACCTGTGGGATGGGCAGGGATTCCTTTGGGATGGGTAATAGCTGTGGGATAGATAAACCTCCAGTGCAAGCATAGTGGGACTGTATGGTCCACCCTCCCAGGTGCCACACCTATGGCCCTTTATTATCAATAACAATGTAATCATTCATCCACACATTGCAACATAAACACAACTCTTTATTAAATGACCTGTTCATTGTAGGGCCACTCAACATACATGGCATCAACATACATGGCATCAACATACAATCTCATCAGTGTGATGAGACAGGCTGAAGGAAGCATCCATTAAGCATTTATCATCCTGTCTTGCCACTCTACTGCTCCAGCTGGGGAGTTGCACCAGTGTTTCAGGAGGTTGCGCTGCTTCTTCCCTTCACGTGAAGCTCTGTTGGGGCCTTGCACATCCTGAGTGTCTGTCAGGTTTCGCCCTTGCCTCCATTCACCAGGCTCCATGTCCCCATTGCCTTGTTGGAGGTCCACGAGCCTGTTCTGCAACACTGGGTAGCGGGTGCACATGAGATTGTGCAGGATGCAGCAAGCTTCCATGATCCTCCTCACGGTCTCTGGGCGATGCTGCATGGTGGTGAGAAGTACCTGGAACCTGTTGGCCAGGATGCCAAAGGCGTTCTCCAGCCCCCGCCTTGTCCTGGACAGCCTGTAGTTGAAGATCCTCTCTTCACGGGTGAGGCCTCTGGAGGTGTAGGTCTTCATGAGGTAGGTTCTGAGGGAGAACGCATCATCCCCCACGATGAAGTAGGGCACATCTTGTGTGTCGTTAGGCAGGGTGTCTGGATCTGGGAAGCCCATGATGAGGTTGCGTTCAAGCCCCTCCTTGAGGTGACTGGCGTTGTGTACCTGGTTATCTGAAGATGAACCATTTCCTGAAGCATCGATGTACATGAACTTGTAGTCAGCATCGACCATGGCGAAGAGGATGATGCTGAAGAAGCCCTTGGAGTTGTGATAAGTGGACCCCGACTTGACTGGAGCTTTGTAGGCCACATGCTTGCCATCTATGGTTCCAATGGTGTGGGGGAAGTTCCACTTCTGATACCACTGCTCTGCAACTTTCTTCCAGCCTTCTTCAGTGGAGGGGCACTGGAGGAGCTCCTCCAGGTATTCTTCGATGATGGCCTGCACCACTTCTCTGACCACAATGCTGATGGTGTTGTGTGGCACCCTCCAGCTGTACTGCATGCTCCTGTACGTGGTCCCTGAGGCCAGGTGGTGCAGAGTCAGTGCCACCTTGAGTCCAGGTTCCAGGCTGGGCCAGAAGTTGGTGCTCTGCTTGGTCAACCTGGGTCTCAGCCGCTCCACAACTTTGTCAAACATGGCTGGAGGCATTCTCATGAAGTTCTGGAATGCACATGGGTCTTCGTTCCTCAGCTCCACCATCAGCTTGTTATACAGTCCGTACTCTGCTCTTCTCGCAGTCCATCTTTGGACCCAGACACTTCTTGGACGCCTCCTTTTCTTCACGTGGAACAGGTGAAAGAGCCTGTAGATGGCTTCGCACTGTTGTAGAACGATGGTGGCTACCAAAAGGAGTGTGTGATGATCCATGGTGGAGATGACTGGATGCTGTGGAAGAGCAAGAGCAAGATGAAGGCTGAAGAGGTCTGCACAGCAGGGCTGCTGGACTGAAAGTGAGATCCAGGTGAGTTCCTTCCCCTTTTTATAGGAAATATAGGTTTTCCATTAGGTGTCCTTTTGCATCCTCTAGACATCCTGCAGACATCCTAAACATCCGAGATACATCCCCTATGCGAATGTTTTTTCCATTTTAATGCTTTGTATGCGAGCTGCATCCGCTTTCATCCTTTCTATGTCCGTGCTACTAATGCTGCGTGTCCATTCCACGTCTGTTTCGCTTCCTCCCTGTGTCCGTTTTCCGCTGGAGCGTATGCGAGTTGCGCGGATGCTCAGTAGATGCCTAGCAGATATAGCGGATGCGTAACGGATGATGACGGACGTCTAACGGATGTTCCCATATGCGTAGTGGATGTATAACGGACACGTTGGATACATTTTCCGCTCAAAAAGTTTTGTGCAGCTCAAAACTTTTTGAGCGGATGAAATGTCTGCTGGATGGAAAGAGAGGATGAAAAACGGACGCAGTGAGTACAGAACGGAAGCATTGCGTTAATCAGCGGATGGCAAGTGTTTCTCTCCATTTTACATCCTCTTTCTATCCGTTGGTGCTGTGTGACAGGGGCTTTAGTTTCTATTTTAATAAATGATGTTGAAACTCTGTAAAGATACTATAAAAATCTGAAAAAGTTAAAAGGGTGTCCTTGCATTATGCTGTTAAGGTTCTTTTATTTGTGAATGTCGTCACATTAAATAGACTTGGCCAACTCCTGTCCTTGACTGATGCCAAAAAAATATTGGAGTTTATTACAATCTGGTAACATAGCCCAAATTTCTTGCCTCTCTCACCTGACATCTCCATCCTCACCTCTCTTAACATACTAATATGTTTGACGCCCCTCCTCCTTTTTTTAGGTGTGTAATGGGGAGGAGCATTGATTGCCTATTGGTTATTAATTTTTTACCTCTCATTTGGGTGCCCTGAGCATAATTATATCACAGTAGCTGGCTTCCTGGGATGCACTTCAGAAGCTATTTGGAAAAAGTCTTATGGATATTCTGAGAATCAATAATTCTGAACCTACATTAATAACTTTTATTTTTCAAATCCATATTTTAATTTCCTATCAACACATATTGGTCATAAATTTATAAAAAGGAATGGAAAGGTAAACTGGAATGTGGCGATTCTGAGACTGTTTCCCATGAATTGCATTTTAGCAAGTGAGATAGTAGACCCCAAAATATTTTTCAACGACAATAGATTAATCTATTGTCAGATCAGGTTTTCGAGGTTTTACCAATCAGCCATATAAATCACCCAAAATTAATTTCTATATAGCACACGGACAGCTGATTTTTTTGAATCTCTGATTGAATTTGAACTTTGATCTATCAATTATAGAGCACAACAGAATTTGGTTGCTGAAACTTTGGGAAGATGAAATATAATCCAAAACAAAAGATAAGTTACTTCCAGCTCCTGGAAATATAAAATCCACGATATAGTTCACCTTTTTACATTCTTGACAGTAAACCTAGATTCTTGTGTGTCCCCAGGCCCTAGCTTTTGTAATGTTTCCTTCATGTAACATACCATCCATTCATGGCAGTGTCCTGGCGCTGTCAGTGCATGCCTTATCCCATGTTGTGCTAGAAACCCTTTGAATGATGCTGCCGTGAATTGTGGCCCGTTGTCAGACACAATTAAATCCGGCAATCCATGTGTTGCAAAAAGTTTCCTGAGCTGTTTAATGATGGCTTCTGTTGTGATAGAGTGCATGATGCTTTCCTCTAGTCTTTTGGAGTAAGCGTCTATGACTATTAAAAATGTGTGTCCTTTGGTTGGGCCTGCAAAATCAATGTGTAATCTTGACCATGGTCCCTTTGGTGTTTCCCATTCGTGTTTTGGTGCTGTGGGGGGTGTTGATGTAGATTCCTGGCAGCATTTACACGTTGCCACTCAGTATCCTATTTCCTTATCCATCCCTTACCACCATGCATAACTCCTTGCCAGGGATTTCATTTTTACAATATCCAGGTGTCCCTCATGTAACAATTCTAGTATGCGTTTCCTTAGAATGTCTGGTATGACCACCCGATTCCCCCCCCCCATTGTACGCACCCCTTCAGCATTTATAGTTCTGTTTGTCTTTTCTTGGAACGGTTTGGCAGTCTTGTTGCTTTCAGTTTCTGGCCATCCTTTTCCTACCCAGTTCAAAATCCATGCCAGGGTTTTGTTTCTAGCTGTTTCCCTAGAGATGTCTGCTGCCATTATGGGTAGGTTTTCTAATGTCTCTATTTAAAGGGTTGATGTGGTTGGTGCTGGGTCATCTTTTATGTCAGGTAGAGGGCAATGACATGATTTATGTCCTTTCCGGGTCAGTAGGTTAAATTGTAGTTGTAGGCAGCCAAGAATTCTGACCACTGTGTCATTTGTGGTGACAGTATGTTAGGTGTAGCTTTGTTTCCTGCGATGATGCCCAGGAGTGGCTTGTGGTCTGTGGCTAGTGTAAAAGTTCTCCCGTAGATATATTTTATGCCGGTGACAGTGGCCAATGCCTCTTTGTCTAACTGGCTGTAGTTCTGCTCCGGCTTTGACAGAGTCTTTGAGTAGAATGCTATGGGTGCTTCTTTCCCATCTGGTAATACGTGGCTGAGTATAGCACAGACTCCGAAAGGTGAAAAATCACAGGTTAGTGTTATTGGAAGTGTTTCATTGTATTATATTAGTACGTGGTCTGATGTGATCAAGTTTTTTATTTCCTGGAACACCCTTTCAACTTTGCCGGCTGCTAATTGTCATTTCTCCTTTTTTACTTTTAGTCCCACCTCCTTGAATTTGCCAAGGACTTTCCTTAGGCAGTCTCGCAGTTGTTCTTTTTCCTTGGCTGATACCAGGATGTCATCAAAGTATGGTATCACCCCTTTTATCCCTTGCAATAGGTGTTCCATTAAGCTCTGGAGCAACCCTGGGGTGACACTGACCCCAAATTGTAGTCTGTTCCATCTGAATGTCCCCCTGTGCATTACGATTGTCTGAGCTTCTGCTGTTTCAGGGCCAATGGTCAACTGTTGGTACGCCTGTGCAAGGTCTATTTTCATGAAGATCCCCCCCCCCCCAGGGAATGTAATAGATGCTGTACCACTGGAACCGGGCATGCGCTTTGTTGGAGCACATTTATAGTCTCCGCAGATGCGCACCGACCCATCAGGTTTAATTGGTGTAACAATTGGGGTTTTCCACTTTGTGTGGTCAGTTGTTTCTAAAACCCTTTGTGCGATGAGCTTATCCAATTGCTCATTGATTTTTGGTTTTAGTGCAAAAGGAACCCGCCTCATCTTTAATCTTATAGGGGCTATGTTTGGGTTTAGACTAAAAGAAATTGGGGACCCCCGGTACTTGCCCAGTTCTCCATCGAACACATTCCGGAATTTTTCCATCAGGTCCTCTTCTCACTCTGTTTTGGTGATGCTGTTTATCCCTGTGACTTCGATTCCTAATGGTGCAAACCATTCAAGTCCCAATAGGCTGGGTTGATTTTGGTTGACTATGGTTAGTGGAAGGACTCTAGTGTATTTTTTGAATTTTACTGTGAATTGTCCAGTACCTACTATGGGAATTTTGTTCCCCTGGTAGTCTTTCAGTGTTAATGTTTGTCTTTTGAGTCCTTCCCAGCTTATGTCTGGTATCAGTCTTTTTATGGTGTCCCAAAATACCATTGATAAGTATGAGCCTGAGTCCACTTCCATCCAGCACAGCTGGCCTTTTATGGTGAACTGGACATAAACCTTCCTGGCGTTTGTCATGTTGGACTGTCCGATGGTCACCGTTTGGTGTGTTTGATCTTTTTCATTGCTCTTTCCCTCACCTGTTTCTGTTTCTTGGTTCCAGTGGCTCCCTGTTTGTTTCTCCCTCTCTTGGGGGTGGGGTGGGGGCAGTGTTCCATCTTTGTCTAGGGCTGTAGTTTTTTCTTGCTCAGTATGCCCGAGCAATATGTCCCCATTGTTCACAATGTTTGCAGATTACATCCAAGAAATGGCACTCGGAATGTAGATGGTTCCCCTCACAGCCGGCACAACAAAATTCCTACCTTTTTCCATTCCAGTCTCTTCTGCCCTGTTCCGAATGTAGTTGATTTATGCCTTCTTCTTCCTTATTGTCTTCTGATGGGGACTCGATGTCCTCATGGTGGGTTGTGACTGTGTTTTTTGCGGTTTCCGATGCCACTTTGTTCATTTTCCGCATGGCCGCTGTCGATTTCTGCATTACTCCTGCTGTGGTAGCTTCTTCTATTGCTTCTTGGAGCATTATTTTCGGTTTTGTTAATAATCAACCCTGTAGTGTAAGATCCCTCATCCCTACGACCACTCAGTTTCTCACGGCTTCATCCATATTTCGGAATTTGCATGCCCCGGCGCTGTCCCTCAGAGTTGCAAAGAAATTGCCTATGCTCTCACCTTCTTTTTGGTTGTGTCAATAAAATTCATGTCTTTTGATGAGGCAGGAGACAGTTGGTGTGTAGTGAGTCTACAGTATTCTTTCCAGGCCAGGCCATTATTTTCATGTCGGTGGGTGCTGCTAACGCTTTGGTCATCTTCAATACTGTGGGCCCACAATGTGTGAGGAAGACGTCTCTCTTCCTGTGTTCAGATATATTATAGAGGTCTCTCCCTTCAAGGAACATGAGGAATTGGTCGATGTACGATTCCCAGTCTTCGGTTGCTGGATGGAATGGTACGGGTGGCATGTTGTTCCCAGCCATTTCGTCTTGAAACATTGCTGGTGTTCATTGGTCACCACATGCTCGCTGGTTCCTTTTATCTCAGTATCACCCTCATCACCAGTGTTAAGTCATGGGAATGAGACTCAGGACACCAGCATGATCACCAATTGTTTTTAC
Organism: Laticauda colubrina; assembly: GCA_015471245.1. Classification (NCBI taxonomy): domain Eukaryota; kingdom Metazoa; phylum Chordata; class Lepidosauria; order Squamata; family Elapidae; genus Laticauda; species Laticauda colubrina. The sequence continues at coordinate 64,015,285 of BLBF01000007.1, read as the reverse complement.
TTCCTTCTAGGACTGAGCGTCAGAAAAACTGCAGTAGCCTTTTTTATATTTCGTCTGCTCGTGGCTGTGGCCAGTGACGGCTCTTCAAATTTCCTGCTGCCACGGTCTGACCAATTGCACTTAAGTATGCTAATACATAACACAATACAAGACAAAGGCTAGCATTCTTTGGGGAAGTTGTACATCTCAGATGTCTTCTAAAACAGGGGTGTCAAACTCTATTTCATTGAGGGCTAGCTCAGCAAAAAAAATTGGTTGTGAGACAGTAGAGTGAGACAGTAGAGCCTAAAATATTTTTCAGTGACAATATTTTAATCTATTCTCAATTCAGGTTTTTAGAGGTTGTAGCCATCAACCACACAAATCACTGAAAATTAAGTTTTATATACAGTGTTTCCCCCAGAATAAGACCTGGCCTTATATTTCTTCTGCCACCAAAAAAGGCACTTGGTCTTATACTGGGGGGATGTCTGCCACTGACTCACCTCGCAGGGACAGCATCGATAGCTCAACCCATCAGAAGCCCACTTCCAGCCAACTTCTTCTGCCAATTTCTTCTGCAGTCACTTGTCACTGCTTGTTGCTTGTAGAGGAATTTCAGATCTAGTCACTATCTTAATGAACAGGGTTATAGTCAGGATTGTCCTCATTATCTTTCAACTCCAGGTCATCCATTTCCTGAAACAATGATTCATCTACTTCCACATTGTTTCCAGCTGGGAGGGGGAAAGAAAAGGAAAATAAAGGTGACATTTTATAGAGACAAAAGAGATGAATTCCAAGTTGAGTGCTTGTAATGACCACTTAGCAGTGGTCTTAGCTAAAAAACTGAGCCAGTATCCCTAATTATATGTCCACCCTTTGGTAGTCAATGCTCCTCCCCATGACACACCTAAAAAGGTGGGGGCTTCAAACATATCAGTATGTTATCAGAGAGCAGAGTGGTTCTCATTTTACTGACCTTGGAAGAATGGAAGTCTGAATCAACTTTGAGCTTCTATCAATCTTTGGCAGTTGGCAGAATTAGCCTGCAATCCTGCATTCTAATCACTTCACCAACCTTCCTCTTAATGCTGTAAAATGCTTTTGGAAAAGCATAATAAGACATTCCCTGGATTGTATGAGAGCTATTGATAAAACCTCTGATACTAAAAACACATATAGCAAACCACTCACACCCTATAAACTCACACACAATGGTGTAGACCCCATCAAGTTTCTCCATGGGGGAAGAGGTGGAGTTGGCATCTCAGTGGTACAGCATGCGATCTTGATGCTGATATCTCTGTTGCAGGATGGTCCCACCAGACCTAAACCATCCCATAGAGATGGTGATTGAGGAGGGCACATACTGTTGATCCCAGGTGTTTAGGTAATTCCCCGTAAGGAGAATGAGTGCATACAGGGAGACGTATTTGAGAGAAGTGTTTGAATAATGCACACACAGTACACAGATACACTGTACAGTAAATGTAGGTTTTTACTTCCAGAAAGCTTTAAGCAAAGTCCAAAATAAGCAGTCCAAAGTCATTCGCAGGTAAAATCAGTCAGTTTTCATCCAGGGGTAATCCAAATATTAAATTCCAGTGTCAAAAACAGTTCAGTATCAGACTTACATTAAATCCAGAAATACCAGTAAATTAGGAAAAATGGAGGAACAGCAATACTTTCCAACAGAAGGAAACAAAGATACACTGTCTGCTGAGACTCAGACTAAAACTAACCAGGTTTCTGGCTCCATCTTATGGCTGCTTGAGTAACTACACCCAATTGAAGTTTTTGGCATGTTTTAAAATGTTTATCCTGGTTTATATATTTCTAACCCAAACACCTGTAAGGTGACTTGTATTCCTAACATTCTCCCCTTTTGGGTAAGACAATATATACAACTTACATTCTAAGTCCATAATCTTCACAGCTAGCTTTATACTTTATGGAGCCTTGTGCCTTTGTAAAATGATCTGCTATATTGTTTTCTGACACACAGTATTCTAGCTTAAGCACACACTGTCTCACATTTAAATATCTTAAACCTGTGTGTTTAGTTCTTCTTTTAACAGCAATATTAGAAGCCATCTGTATTGCCGATTGATTATCTTCATAAACTACAATAGAATCTGTTTCATTAATTCCCATATCAATTAATAATTGTTTATACAAAGCTAAATCTGTACATAGTAAAGATAAACATGATAATTCAGCCTCCATTGTTGACAAACTTAGATGTTTCTGTCTAATAGATCTCCATCCAATCAATGCTTTTCCCAATAATACAGCAGTACCCTATGTAGATTTTCGTGTATTTATGTCGATAGCAAAACTTGCATCAGCATATGCAGTCAAATTCAGTTCATCTTTTGGCTCCAAATACAATGCATAATGCATTGTTTGTTTCAGGTATCTTAACACATGTTTAACAGCTTGCCAGTGCCTTTCAGTTGGCTCAGTATATAATCTCGCTAATTGATTAACACTGTATGCAATATCTGGCCTTGACCAATTCCTGAGAAAAGATAAACTACCAATCAAGGACTGACAAATGTTCTTATCAAAAATAGGACTTTGAATATCACTATGGCTAAATTCCTGGCTCATTGGTGTTTTAGCCGGCTTACAAAGTTCCATTTTAAAACTTTTTAGTAATTGGTTAATTTTATCTGCTTGTGAGATCTTGTATCCTCCCATAGTTCTATCTATCTTTAAACCAAGATATTGTTTGATGTCTCCTAATTGTTTTATTTTACATTTCTTTTCGAATAGTGAAATTATCTCAGTAGCTTCTTGTTCAGTTTTGGTGATTAATGCTGTGTCATCAGTAAATAATAACAATAATGACACTATACCATTACTTTCCTTTTTAAACAAACATGGATCAGCCATGCCAGGTACAAACCGTATCTAAAGCCCCTGTCACATTGCACCAATGGATGGAAAGAGGATGTAAAATGGAGGAAAACACTTGTCATCCGTTGGTTAACGCAATGTATCCGTTCTGTACTCACTGCCTCCATTTTGCTTCCTCTCTATCCCTCCAGCATCTGTTTATTAACATTTCATCCGCTCAGAAGGTTTTGAGCTGCTCAAAACTTTTGAGCGGAAAATGTATCCAATGCGTCCATTCTGCATCCGCTAGGCATCTGCTAGGCATCCGTTCTGCATCCGTTACGCATCCGCTATATCTGCTAGGCATCCGCTTCACATCAGCGCAACTCCATCTGCTCCAGAAGTAAACGGGCGCAGGGAGGAAGCATAACGTACGAGGAACAGATGCAGAACGGATGCCAAGCAGATGCAGCATGGAAACAAAGCATTTAAAATGGAAAAAACGTTCGCAGAGGGGACCTATCTCAGATATTAAGGATGTCTAGAGGATGCCTAGAAGATGCAAATGAACACCTAGGGGAAAACCTATACTGCCTATAAAAAGGGGGAGCAACTCATCTGGATCTCACTTTCAGCCCAGCAGCCCAGCTGTGCAGACCTCTGCAGCCTTCATCTGAATCTTGCTCTTCCACAGCATCCAGTCATGTCCACCGTGGATTGTTACAAAGTCCTTTTGGCAGCCATCATCCTTCTACAAAAGTGCGAAGCCATCTACAGGCTCTGTGAACTCTACTACGGGAAGAAAAAGAGGCGGCCAAGAAGCGTCTGGGTACGAAGATGGATCGGGAGAAGACGAGAGTATGGACTGTACAACAAGCTGATGGTGGAGCTCAGGAACGAAGACCCTCATTCATTCCAAAACTTCATGAGGATGCCGCCAGCCATGTTTGACGAAGTTGTGCAGCACCTGACACCCAGGTTGACCAAGGCAAACACCAACCTCCAGCCCAGCCTGGAACCTGGGCTCAAGGTGGCACTCACTCTGCGCCACCTGGCCTCAGGGACCTCCTACAGGAGCATGCAGTATGGCTGGAGGGTGCCATCCAACACCATCAGCATTGTGGTCAGAAAAGTGGTGCAGGCCATCATCGAAGAATACCTGGAGGAGCTCTTCCAGTGCCCCTCCACTAAAAAAGGATGGAAGAAAGTTGCAGAGTAGTGGTATCAGAAGTGGAACTTCCCACACACTGTTGGAGCCATCAATGGCAAGCACGTGGCCTGCAAATCTCCAGCCAAGTCGGGGTCCACTTATTTCAACTACAAGGGCTTCTTCAGCATCGTCCTCTTTGCCATGGTCGATGCTGACTACAAGTTCATGTACATCGATACTTCAGACAACGGCTCATATTCAGATGCCCAGGTATACAACGCCAGTGACCTCAAGGAGGGGCTTGAACGCAACCTCATCGTGGGCTTCCCAGATCCAGACCCCCTGCCCAACGGCACTCAAGATGTGCCCTACTTCATCGTGGGGAATGACGCCTTCTCCCTCAGAACCTACCTCATGAAGACCTACACCTCCAGACTCCTCACCCGTGAAGAGAGGATCTTCAACTACAGGCTGTCCAGGGCAAGGCGGGTTCTGGAGAACGCCTTTGGCATCCTGGTCAACAGGTTCCAGGTACTTCTCACCACCATGCAGCATCGCCCAGAGACCGTGAGGACGATCGTGGAAGCTTGCTGCATCCTGCACAATCTCATGCGCACCCGGTACCCAGTGTTGCAGAACAGGCTCGTGGACCTCCAACAAGGCAATGGGGACATGGAGCCTGGTGAATGGAGGCAAGGGCGAAACCTGACAGACACTCAGGATGTGCAAGGCCCCAACAGAGCTTCACGTGAAGGGAAGAAGCAGCGCAACCTCCTGAAACACTGGTGACAGGATGATAGATGCTTAATGGATGCTTCCTTCAGCCTGTCTCATCACACTGATGAGATTGGGCCATGTATGTTGAGTGGCCCTACAATGATCAGGGCATTTAATAAAGAGTTGTGTTTGTGTTGACATGTGTGGATGATTATTACATTATTAGTGATAATAAAGGGCCATAGGTTTGGCACCTGGGAGGGTGGACCATACAGTCCCACTATGCTTGCACTGGAGGTTTATCTATCCCACAGCTATTACCCATCCCACAGGTATCCCTGCCCACCCCACTGCTATCTTAACCCATCCCACAAGCATGCAAAGGCTTAAACCAATTCTAAAAGTTTCCACCAAGACTTTATCAAAAAAAAGAAATGAAGAAAGTGTGTGAATCAAAGATAGACTTTATTAACAACAAGCTGTAAAAGAAAAATGACCCAAGTCAAGTGTCCAAATAAAGTCCACAGGTAGCCAGCCAGCCAGTCTCTGGCACTCCTCTTGGTCACTTGGAGGTGTGCCCAGTCTTAGGGTTGAAGGGTCCAGGTGCTGTGGAGGTGGCTGGTGCTAGAGTGCTGGTCTGAAGCACCACTGGGGTGCCTGGCCCCAAGAGGACAACAGGTGACGGTGTGTTGAGGAAGCTCTCGGACAGCTGGCTCAGCCCCGTGATGTTGAGAGCTCCTTCCTCCATGCCATGTGGTGTCAGCCCCAGTACCAAGGACAGATGTACTGAGGCCAGGCTTGGCTGTGGGGTGGAGGAAGGAGCAGTGTAGTGGGGCTGTCTGGTCTGCAGCTGGGTGAGGACTGGCGATGGTGGCATCGGTGGCATGGGTGGCATCGCTGTTGTCGGTGGCATCATTGGCGTGGGTGGCATCGGTGGCTTCAGTGGAACCGGTGGCAACGGTGTCGCCCGATGACTCTATGCCTGGACTGGGAAGGGCTGCTGCCTGTGCTGCAGGACCTCCTGGTAGCCGTAGCCCTGGTAGGTGGGGGCCTGTGAGAAGCCTTGGAATGGGAGTGACATCACTTGGGGTGGAAGAGCAGGCCTGGACTGGGTGGGAGCAGGTTCCTCTGGGTCTGGAGGTGATCTGGTCCTTCACCACCTGGTACTGGGGTTCTGCCATGTCCGTGAGGGTCTGGTTGACATAGGTGAGGAAGGGCTTGCAGTTGGAGGATGAGGAGTCGGTGTGGACCAGCTGAGAGAGGAGATCTATGCTGGTCCAGATGGTGTCCCTGATCTCCAGCAGGACGGTGTGGCTCTGCCACTCCTGCTGTCTGGCTCTCTGCCTTTCTGTGGAGGTAGAGCTGGGGGGGTGGATGCGGGTAGGGCTGTGGTGGACACGCCGTCTCCTTTCTCCCACCGCAACAGGGAGTCCTCCACGCGCTCCACCACGGTGACAACACCTGTCTGCGGGTTCTCCGCCGTGGCACATTCCACAGAAACCTGCCTGGAGACAGGAACTGACTCTCAGCCAGAAGAGGACTGGCTCTCAGCAGGCTGCCGGAGAGAGAGGGTAGTGAGAGGGGCTGCTGGTGCTCCTCGCTGGCGGATCTCACCCTCCAGGAAGCTGCACCTGACCATGACGTAGGTCTCTCTGTCCGTCAGCTTAACCGTGGCCTGCCCAGATTTCTTCAGGTGCAGCTTCCTGTACCAGGTGTGCATGTGCTTCCATCAGCCGAGGAGCACCTCCGAAGTGTAGCCCATACTCTCCGCCTTCTCTCTCCAAGCAGCCTTCTTCCTTTTGGTGTCCCTGTACAGCCGTTGTCCCTTCTGCCACAGATAGTCATTCTCTCTCAGCCACTCCAGCACCTCATCCTCGTGTTCCTCCTCAATGGAGTATTGCCTCCTCTCCTGTTGTCACATACGCCTCTTCCTCCCTTTGGCAGGACCAGATGGGCCCTCATCAGAGGGACTCCCAGGTAGTAGGGGCTGCTCCTCCACACCACCACCACCAGCAGCAACAGCAGCAGCACCAGCAGGATCAGCAGCAGCAGCAGCAGCAGCAGCAGCACCAGCACCAGCAGCACCAGCAGCACCAGGAGCACGAGCAGGATGAGCAGGACAAGCAAGACGAGCAGTACGAGCACGTCCAGGAGCATGAGCAGGACGAGAAGGATCAGCAGGACGAGGAGCAGCTTCAGCAGAGTACGCAGCAGCAGAAGCACCACCGCCAGGAGCAGCTTTAGCAGAGTAAGCACGAGCAGAAGCACCACCACCAGGATCAGCTTCAGCAGAGTAAGCATGAGCAGAAGCACCACTGCCAGGAGCAGCACCAGCAGAGTAAGCACCAGCAGAAGCAGAAGCACCAGGAGCAGCGCCAGCAGAAGCTCCAGCACCAGAAGAGCGAGCCTGAGCAGCAGAAGCCCCAGCAGAAGCAGAGTCAGGGGCAGGGGGCAGGAGGGTGGCCCTGTCCCTCTTGCCAGGGATGGCGGCGGGTTGCTGAGGCTTTCGCTTCTTCCCCATGGTTGTGGGGTTGCTGGCTGGCAGGGAGGTTGGCATGGAGGCTGGCAGACACCAAGGCTGGCAGGAAGCCTGGCAGGAAGCCTGGCATCAAGGCTGGCAGGCAGGCAGGCACCAAGGCTGGCAGGCAGACTGGCTGGCAGTGAGGCTGGAAGGCAGGCTGGCAGCAAGACTGTCAGGCAGGCAGAGAGCAAGGCTGGCAGGGAGGCTGGCCAGGAGGCTGGGCGGCAGGCTGGGAGGCAGGCTTAGAGGCAGGCTGGCAGGAAGGCTGGCAGCAAGGCTTGCAGGCAGGCATGCAGGCAGGGCAGGCAAGGACTCGATGTATCTGGCAGCAGGTCTTTCCTCCGAATGGTGATCTGCTTGGGAGCTGCTTCCCTTTATATCCAGGGGGCTTATGCAATGCATCCCCCTGCATGCACAATTAACGCTCGGCATCCGTTCAGCTTCCGCTGTGCATCCGCTAGGCTCCCGCTGTGCATCCGCTTCATCCGCTGTGCATCCACTTCATCCATTCCGCATCCGCTCTGCATCCGCTGTATCCGTTCCACGTCCGCTTTGCTGAGGTCCCCCGGAAGCCTAGCGGATGTGCCATCTGCTCCCATCCGCTTCCATCCGCTGGGCTTCCGTTCCGCATCCGCTTTCCATCCGCCCTGCATCCGCCCCACATCCATTCCTTTCCGTGTTATCCGCTCTGGTTATGCAAATTTTTGCCCCTTTTGAGAGCGGATAACAATGGATGGAACATTTTTCTCGTCCGTTGTGTCCTTTTTACTAACGTTTTGCATCCGTTGGGCAATGTGACAGGGCCTTTAGTTAATTCTTTAATTATACATTAGTTCCACTCATATCCAGTTTGCTTCAAACCATAAAGACTCTTTTTCAATTTCCAGCAATCATTATTATCAGTATTATCATTTTTGAGACCTAAAGGTTTCTTTAAATATATAGTGTGTTGGCAATGGTGCATGCAGATATGCCGTTTCTACATCCAAATGATTTACAATATATTTGTCATTAGCTGCCCACACTAATGCTGCCCTATATGTAGCAGCCTTCAGACTAGATGCAAACACCTCATCATAGTCATTTGCTATCTGATTGAACCCTTGTGCTACTTTATGGGTAACCGTCCCATCCACACCTGTCTTCAGTTTATATATCCATTTACATCCTATGGCATGTTTACCTGGTGGTAACTTAACATTTTCGTATACCTCTAGTCTTTTTAATGATTCCAGTTCCTTATTCATTGCTTTCTGCCAAGCAGCCTGATCCTTAGCAGGATACCGTTCTAGTTCACTATAGTTACTAGGAACTGTATTCACTTGGCATACAACACTAGTCTGATATCTATCAGGTGGTCATGTTACTCAGGTTGAACGTCTTGGTATTACAGGGTTTACTGGTGGATTTTCCTGTGCCACGTGCTCCTGTTCTTCTATTTCTTCCTGTGCCTGTTCTACTACTTCCTCCTGTGCTTCCTCTTTAATGGCTATTTGTTCTTTACTGATATCATCTTTATGGACTATTTGGTTGTCAGTAATAATATCATTGCTGGATTCCTGTTCCAGTTTATCCCACCCAACCTGCTCTAGAAATTTTGCACTAGCACTACAATAAACATGAGCTGTGCCTCGATCCCAAAATCTAAATGCTCTATGGTTGGACTCATAACCCACAAAAAATAATTTCTTAGCTCTATGTTGCCCTTTCAGTCTTACTTGTGAGGGAATATGCACCCATGCTGGAGCTCCAAATGTGTGTAAATAAATTTGGCTTTCTGCCATGCCAAAGAGTGAATGGTAATTCTCCAGTTGTTGTATTAACTACATTGTTCAAAACATGGTTACTACACATTATGGCTTCACCCCACAGTGTTTCAGGTAAACTTGAATCAGATAACATAGTGTGAGCCATGGCTTGTAATGTTTGCCCTCTTTGTTCTGGTCTGTAAGGTGCAGAACACTTATGCTCAACACCAGCCAATTTTAACATACTTTGGAATCTTTTGTTAACAAACTCAGTCCCATTATCAGTTACTAAAGTAATTACTTTACTTTTCATTTTTCTCTCAGCAAACCTTAGCCAGTTAAAGAAATGTTGGAATGTTTCTGTTTTGTTTTTCATTAAGATAGCAGAAACCATATTGTGAGTAATGGCCCATAATACTCAAAATATAACAGGCACCTCCTAAACTTGGTTTCTTAGGACCAATTATGTCAGCAAACACAACCTCTAAAGGTTCTTTGGTCTTAAATCCATTTAGTCTGTTTGCTGGAGTAACCTAACTCTTTTCTTGACTACAAGCATTACAGTGTAAATACTTGCTACAGGGTTTCAATTTTACTCCCTCTGACAATTCAACAGTTTGTTTGAGCATTTTGAAATTAATGTGCCCTAGACGTCTATGTAGTAAATGTATACATTCATCATGTGGCTTAACATTGTTATAAACTGAGTTAGCCATTTTCATCATGTCCATCAGGTCCATCATGGTCATCATGTATCACATATAAATCATTTTCTAATGTAGCAGTAACACTTTTACTCTTTTTCTCTATTATACAATTATCTCCCCTAAAGGTTACTACGTAACCAATATTAACTAAGCCCTCACTGATAACAAATTAAATTCCAGTTTAGATACATATAACATAGTTAAATGTTTGTTTATACAAGAACAATTGTATACAAGAAAGTTGTCATCATAACATTCATCCAATGAGGAAAGAATGATGTAAACTTGATGCAGATCTTAAAATATTAGTTCTTTTTCATGTAGCTCTGGAAAAGTTATTTTCATGAAGTTTAAATGACCTAACATATCTCCACATTTCAGAAGACGTGCTCTAAATAGTTTACGTGTAAGATGTATGTGTGCCCCTACACTGTCATGAACAAAAATCCTCTTCAAATTTTCCTAACACCTAGCAGCAGACTCTTCTCCACGAATATGGACTAGCTGCTGGTCACTCAGTGTTAGACCAATTATACAAAGAGCTTGTTCGTTGTTCTGTTTAAAGTCAGCAAGCTTCTTGGCATCATCCTCATTATCTGGATCCCAAGCATTTACATCTGGTGGGTCTTGAACTACATTCCATAAACCTTCTCTACACAGAAGTAGACTGCACTTCATAGACCAGGAAACATAGTTTGTTCCATCCTACCAGGTTATCAGTGATAGACTTGTTGAAGTGACTTGTGCCATCTTTACCAGGATAATAAACCACAATTAAACAGTAAACAGCTGTCTGTATACAGTACTGTGCATTCACACTAACTCTCAGTTATCTGAGCCTGGTATGGCCTGGGCCCATGACCAGTGTTGAGGTAATTCCCCGTTAGGAGAATGAGCGCATACAGGGAGACGTATAGAGAGTAGTGTTGGAATAATACACACACAGTACACAGATACACTGGACAGTTAATGTAGGTTTTTACTTCCAGAAAGGTTTAAGCAAAGTCCAAAATAGGCAGTCCAAAAGTCATTCACAGGTAAAATCAGTCAGTTTTCATCCAGGGATAATCCAAATATCAAATTCCTGTGTCAAAAACAGTTCACTATCAGACTTACATTAAATCCAGTAATATCAGTCAATTAGGAAAAATGGAGGAACAGCAATACTTTCCAACAGAAGGAAACAAAGATACACTCTCTTCTGAGACTCAGACTAAAACCAATCAGGTTTCTGGCTCCATCTTATGGCCTTTTGAGTAACCACACCCAATTGCAGTTTTTAGCATGCTCTTAAAGAGACAATTTTAAAATGTTTATCCTGGTTTATATATTTCTAACCCAAATACCTATTAGGTGACTTGTATTCCTAACACCAGGGACATGGTGTTAGCAAAGTCCCTGGTTAATCCAGGAAAAGTCCTTTTTGCTGGCAGCAGAGACGCAGCCTTCCAAGCTGCTGAAGCTGGGACAGCTATGGAACAGAAGAGATTGGAAAGAAAGTGTGTCAGCTTGGTGAGATGAACTTTTACTTATTATTTCTTGGAGAGAACACTCTGAAAAAATTAAAGTGGACTAAAAGTGAAGAGAAAAGAATTTAAGCAGCGTGATTAATTGTTAAAGTGAAAGTTTTTTTTTCTTTTTTCCCTTTTTATTGGAATTTTTAACTTGGCAAAGCTATTTAACTTTAAGATGGACTGGTACTTTTTAATCTTTTTATCTTTGTTTGTATTTCTTTCTCCCTTTTTTTAACAACCTTTTTGAAAATCCCTTTTTGACTAAGATTCTTCTGCTTGACTCAAGATTTATTTTTCTCCTTTAAAAAAAAATGGGAAAGACTTTATTTTGTTTTAGTTCCTGGTTGTAGATTGAGGAGGGAGGAGTGAAAGTGAAAGAAAGTAAGTAGCATTGCTGTCCAGAGACTTGGATACATTGTTTCTTTTTTCTTTCACTAGTTTGTGTTACAGTCAAGGACTCTGAGCTGTGTATTGGAAAAGATAGAGATGAGCATGGCAGTATGTTTATTCAGGTGCTTATTTCTGAACAGATAGCTGGAGTCTGGAGTTGAAGTTAAAAGAAAGAAGATTGAAGTGACCTTGAAAAATTCTGAGCTGATTTATCAAAGAGCCTTGGATATTTGGCAGCAGAGGCTTGTTTTATATTAGAATTGCTTTTTACCTTTTGCCTTCCTTTCTACCCTCCCCCAAACTAGTGGGGGTCTTTTTTTTCTCTTTAATTGGATTTTAACTTTTTAAACCAGGAACCAGAATATAAAACTTTTTTTTGTTTTCTTTTTGTTTATTAAGAGGAACAAAGAGAATATTTTCTTCTTTCTTTTTTCCTTTTTTATTTTTTACTTTTTACATCTACCATTGCAACTAATTGGATTAAGATATACAAGTGCCTGAAGATTTAATTTTTCCTTTTTTCCTTTAGGGTGGCAATTGCTTGCCTTCATTTTTTTCTTTTTTGCTCTTTTTTTCCTCTTTTTCCTCTCTCTTTCTTAACAGATAAGCATTGCAAGATGAGTAGAAAGACAACTTCTTCTATACCAACTCCCTCACCATCTGTAGGACAATGATCTTTACAGACAATATTACAACAGGAAAAAGAGAAATAGAAGGAATTGATATGACAGATTATTATGCAAGAAATTCAGAAAATTGAGCAAAAAATTGAAAATACAGATGAAAACGCTGAAAATATTCAACAGATGATGATGAAATATGAAGACAGATTCAAAATATTTGAGGAAGACATAAAAGAGATAAGAAAATAGGAGATATTGATATTTGTTTGAGTGATGTCGAGAAAGGCAGATTTGAACCATTAGGATGGGAAAAAGACAAATTAGAATTTTATCTAAGATTTCAAAATATAGAAGAAGGAAAAGGTGAAAATCTTGCTGAAATAATGGCAGAAATATTGGCAGAAGCACTGGAAATAACCAAAGAAAAGATGATGGATAGGATGGATGAAGTATTTCGTGTCTACACAAGATATGCAACGAGAAATAGATTACCAAGAGAAGTTCACATTAGATTTACTAAGAAAATTATTAAGACATACATACTCCAGGTGGCGAGAGAGAAAACACTAAAATATAAAGATAAAGAAATTGTGGTGCTGAAACAGATACCAAGAAGAGTAAGAGAGATGAGAAGAGAATATTTATTCTTGACTAAAGAGTTACTTAAAAGAGGAGTAAACTAAAGATGGCTGATGCCAGAAGGTCTTTTGTTCACTTGGCAGGAACAAAGACACAGAATTGACACAGTTGGAAAAGCTGAGCTATTCCAGTTAGAATACTTTAGAGAAAAGGAGGAAGAAGAAAGAAAAGAAGAGACACTAATTGAGTTCCAAGAGAAGTGTATCGCAGTAATTGAAAAAGAGAAAGAAGAAGGTGCAGTAGGTAGTGAACCCAGAGAACAATGAAAATTGAGAACTACTAGAGCAATAAAACCCTCTTATAAAGCTTAACATGGATGAAAGAAAATTGATTACAATGAACATAAATGGACTTAATTTGGCTACTAAAAGAAGGAAAGTATTTCATAAATAGAAAAATTAAAATTTGATATAATCTGTTTACAAGAGGTACATATTAAAAAAACAACATGAATATATACTAAAACAAGGAAAACTAGGGAAATTATTTACGTCGCTGGCACAATCTAAAAAAAGAGGTGTGGTATTACATATTAAAGAAACAATTTTGGCAGAACTAATTCACACAGATGATGATGGAAGGTTTTGATGGTGGAAGTAATGGATAACAGTGTTAAAACACTTTTAATTGCAATTTATGCCCCAAATGATAAACAAGAAGAATTCTATAGAAAATTATACACAAAAAAAATTGAATTGGACTATGTTGATATTTGTATGATGGGAGATATTAATGGAATAATTAATGACCAGTTGGACTATAAAACACAGAAAACAACAAAGAAAGTTAGAAAGATACTACCAAAATCCTTCCTTCGAAAAACAGAAGAATTTAATTTAAAAGATGCATGGAGAGAGAGAAATGCAGAAAGTAAGCAATATACTTTTTATTCAAACAGGCACACATCCTAGTCTAGAATAGTTATGATATGGATGTCAACAGAATTATTGACTAATGTACGACAGATTGAAATAGGAACAAGCACTTGGGCAGATCATAATCTAGAGTCAGTTATTTAGAAAGGACACAAGAGATCTAGATGGACTTAAAATGATATGATACTGAAAGAAAAGGACTTTAAACAGAAAATAGAGAAAGAACTTGTTTTCTTCTTCAAAGAAAATAGAAAAGAGGATACAACTTTACAGAATCTCTGGGAAATGATGAAGGCCTACACAAGAGGTTTGATAATAGATTATCCTAGGAGAAGAAACAGAAAACAGGAAAAGACATTTAAGACATCTCTTATGTTCGTCAGAATCTTTGTGCAACCATTTTTTTCTGAATTGATAAAGTTTAAAGTGTCAGCAAAATGTTTGCCAGTATCTAGCTGAATAAATGAGCAAAAAATTAGGATGCCCAACATTGTTACAATTATTAACTGAATGTATTGAACTTGACTGCATTTGCAGAAAACATGCTCTCATCAGTATCCACACAAATCAAGACCATGTAGTTCAATTAAAGGTTGCAACACTACACAATGTTATTATGCAATTGCATTTTCATTTCATAATTGCATAATGTAACTGTGCAATTACATTTCATCATGCAATAAACTTATTCCTTGCATAACCTAACACATATTTTCCTGTACAGATTACACTAGGTAAACAAAGGAATTTTACACAGGTAAACACACTAGGCCCTTGAAGCTTTCATTTTCTATGCATACATCAAATTATTTTTTATTCCTCTTTTTCTTTATTCCTCTGGCCAAATTCTTTCACTTCACTTGCCTTCCAGTAGCTCCATGGGAGCTGAGCTCTATAGCACATTTTTCAGTGACTGCTCATGTTCTGTATGTAAAGTGGATGACTCCAAATCTACAAACCTGATTGGCTAATAAAATGAACACTGGATTGGTTCACTAGGAACCAATCCAAAGAGCTGCCAAAAAGGCGGCAAATCTAAACAACTGCCATTGGCTGCAAGCAGGCAAGCCAGCCTGTATAAAAGGCTGGCCCCGGCTTCAGCCAAGTGTTCCGTTCTACTGACTGGTTTAAAATAAAAGTATTTGTTGTTGGAACCCGGTCTACCTCGTGTGTTTTTCGAACAAAACACTGGCGACGAGGATGGGATTGTCCTGAACAGAGAAACCTGCACGCGGTGATAAGAAGTCCAGATTACAACCAAGATGTCTGGAAACAACGCACCGCCCGCACCCTTCAATCCCAACGAAGAGGATTGGGATTCCTATGCTGATCGCTTCCAAATGTACTTGGAGAGCAATGAAATGGAAGGCATTTCCGAGCAACGCAAGAGAGCTGTGTTCCTGATGCACTGCGGGCCAACAGTGTTTAAAATGGCAAAAGCCCTCGCGAAGCCCCGGGACGTTAAACAACTAACGTGGACAGAATTGCAGAGACTCCTCAAAGCACACTACGCTCCAATGGTGTCTAACTTAATAAAGCGACACGAATTTTACCGCAGAGACCAGAGAGAGGGAGAAACCGTCGCCGATTTCATCGCTGCCCTCAGACAAATAGGGGGTGAGTGTGAATTCTTAAATATAGACAAGGCAATGAGAGATCGCGTGGTGTTAGGCCTGAGAGACTCGACCGCACAGAGTAAAATGCTCAACAAGCCAAACATCACCGTGACCGAAGCCATCGCGGAAGCTACAGCCGATGAAGCCACGAAAAAATCTGCAGTAGCCCTTAAAAAGATGAACACACACAGCGAAGAAGCAACAGCCAAAGATAGAAAGCATCCTGCCACCACAACCCACTACGAAGAGTCGGGCGAAACAAATGAATCGAGCGAAGAGGACGACGAGGTCCACCGTTTGCTCACGAACAAAAAAGAGCGCGAAAGGAGAAATTGGCGGGAATGCACTGGCTGCAGAGGAAACCATCCATGAGCCGAATGCAGATTTCTCGATGCCATCTGCCGACATTGCAAAAAACGAGGGCACATCGAGAAGGTCTGCAGAAACAAAAATTCTACAGCCCGACGAGACGCAGAAATTCCCCAACACGAGCCGAGCCTAAACGAGCCGAAAGAAAATGGCAACAAGAGAAGCAAGCCAACACACACCAAACTGTCATTATTCAGAGCTCCCAGACGGAAAGTGGGAGAAAAATTAAAATCATCGTGGAAATCGAGGGAAAACACTGCAAGATGGAAGTGGACTCGGGGTCCTTCCTCTCCATGGTATAGTGGGACACAATTAAACAGTTAGTCCCAGGTATCAAACCCAAAGAATTGAAGAAGCAGCACCTAACCCTCAAGGACTATCAGGGAAACCAAATCCCTGTGATTGGCATGGGACATTTCCGAGTCGCCTACAAAAATCACATCAAGGTGCTTCCACTGACCATAGTCAACCAAGACAGACCAAGCCTCCTGGGCATCGAGTGGTTCACGCCATTGGGCATCGGGATGACCGGGGTCGATCGAGTGACTACAACCGGCTGGGAAGACGACCTCATCCGAGAATTCCAGGACGTTTTTGACGGCTCACTAGGCAAGTACCGGGGAAACCCCATTTCTTTCAATTTAAACCCCCAAATAGCCCCACGAAGAATAAAAGCCAGGCGAGTTCCCTTTGCACTAAAGGCAAAAATAGAGGAACAGCTGGACAAATTAGTAGCCCAAGGGGTGTTAGAACCTGTGGACCATGCCAAGTGGGAAACGCCTATCGTCACACCCATTAAACCATCAGAATCTGTGGTGACTATAAGGCTACCCTGAACCACGCATTACAACCAAGCGCATACCCGGTGCCAGTAGTCCAGCATTTGCTTCCTTCCCTGGGAAATGGCAAAGTTTTCGCCAAACTCGACTTGGCACAAGCCTATCAACAACTCCCAGTGGACCCAGAAACAGCAGAAGCGCAGACTATAGTCACCCACAAGGGCGCATTCAAATGCCACCGGCTCCAATTTGGAGTAAGCGTAGCCCCTGGTGTCTTCCAGAGTCTGATGGAACGCCTTCTAAATGGCATACAAGGAGTCGTTCCCTATTTTGACGACGTCCTAATCTCGGCCAGAGATGAAACACAATTAAGGAACAGACTAAAAAAGGTTCTGACTAAGTTTAGGGAATCTGGCCTCAAGGTTAAAAGAGAAAAGTGCTGTTTAGTTAAGAACAGCGTCGAATTCCTGGGCTACTCAATAGACGGAGAGGGTATCCACCCCACAGATAAAAAAGTTAAAGCGATCAATGACGCTCCTGAACCAAGAAATAAAACAGAACTACAAGCGTTCTTAGGATTAATTAATTTTTATAACGTGTTCCTGCCAAACAAAGCCACTATAGCAGAACCGTTACACCGTCTGCTAGACAAAAAGGCAACTTGGACTTGGGGTTACAAAGAAAAAAAAGCCTTCCAAAATATTAAAAGATTGCTAACATCAACAAACGTTCTCATCCAATTCAGCGACACTCTGCCATTAACAGTGACCTGCGACGCTTCACCATATGGAGTAGGTGCCATCCTGAGCCACCAACTACCGGATGGCAGAGAAGCACCCGTCGCATATTATTCTAGGACTCTATCAAAAACCGAGCGGAATTACAGCCAATTGGACAGGGAAGCTCTAGCAATTGTCGCTGGAGTAAAACGATTCCACGAATACTTATATGGGAGGACCTTTCGAATCATAACGGATCACAAACCGTTAATGGGGATTTTGGCGGGAAACAAGCCAACACCAAATATACTGTCCCCAAGAATGACGAGATGGTCAGAGTTCCTGGCAGCTTATTCCTACACTCTGACACACCGGCCAGGGAAACAAATTTCCCATGCGGACGCTTTGAGCAGAGCACCCTTACCAGCAACCGACGCAGACCCGGCACCAGCGATGACAACGCTACAAATCGAGACGTGCCCCGATCTACCCATATCAGCGTATGATGTCACCAGAGCCACCGCGAAAGACTCATTGACTGCCCGCGTTCTTAGCTGGGTAGGTAAAGGCTGGCCGGAGAATCAAAAAACTGAAAACTTTAAACCTTTCCGGTCCAGACAGACTGAACTTTCTATCCAAAAGGGGTGTTTGTTGTGGGGTGATCGGGTAGTAATCCCTGCCAAATTACAGCCCAGGGTACTTAAACTGTTACATGAAGGGCACCCGGGAATGGTTAAGATGAAAAGCCTTGCCAGAAGTTATGTGTGGTGGCCGGGTATTGATAAGGACATAGAGTATTGGGTAAGCTCATGCCACAAATGCCAGGCAATTAGACCATCCCCACCAAAAGCACCCGTTAAGGACTGGGAAACCCCTCGAGGACCATGGTCAAGAATACACATTGACTTCGCGGGGCCTACCAAGGGGCATACCTTTCTGATTGTCGTTGATGCCTATTCAAATTGGCTTGAAGTAAAAATTATGCCATCAACGACAACAGAAGCTGTAATAAAGAAACTGGACAGCCTGTTTGCCACCCATGGCATACCGGACATTCTCGTCTCAGATAACGGGCCACAGCTAACCAGCATACCATTTGAGCAATACCTAGCCTCCCTAGGTATAAGACACGCACTAACCACGCCGGCTCACCCGGCTGTGAACGGCAGGGCTGAGAGAATGGTCCGGTTTACCAAAGAAGGGTTGGAACGAATGGACGCTGGGGATATCCAACAAAAAGTAAACCGTTTGCTCACACTCCAGCACATAATGCCCAGTACTATAACAAATAAGTCACCAGCAGAATTACTCATGGGGCAAAAATTAAGATCTCACCTGGATAGGTTACACCCAAATTTTACCCCAGAAAACCCCCCTGACTCCTCTACACGGTTCAGACAATTCGAAACAGACGATTTGGTATACGCCAAAAACTTCACCGGGGACCCGGTATGGCTACCAGGACAAATTATCCAAATTACGGGCCCCAAATCCTACCGAGTAAAATTAGACGATGGCAGGGAATGGAAGCGGCACATAGACCAGCTTCGATCTTGAATTATAGAAAGAACCACAGACTTACAAACATTCACCAAAAAAACCGGCGAAATGCAAACCAAGGTGGGGGGGGAAAGGCGAGAAACAAATAAAGAACTGTTTAAAACTAAACCTAACAATCAATACGAACAAAAAGAGCAAATAAAAGACTCACTGTTTGAAGAGACTTGCGGAAAGAGACCATCGGAAGGGGCCAGCCAGGCCAGCTCGACCTGCCCCGAGGAAACGGGAGGGAGCGGCGAAACCGCCGGCCTAAGAAACTCAGGCGGCGGTAAAATGGCTGACTCACCCTTCCAGACGGTTCCAGGGAGAAGGACGGACGACACAGCAGCCCCATCCGAACCGGTCGAAGTCTTCACTGAGAATGAACCGCGCAGGTCAAGTCGAGTCCGGAAAAGCCCCACCTACCTGCGAGACTACGTCACCACGTAGGACTGAACTAAGGGGGGAGGGGTGTTCTGTATGTAAAGTGGATGACTCCAAATCTACAAACCTGATTGGCTAATAAAATGAACACTGGATTGGTTCACTAGGAACCAATCCAAAGAGCTGCCAAAAAGGCGGCAAATCTAAACAACTGCCATTGGCTGCAAGCAGGCAAGCCAGCCTGTATAAAAGGCTGGCCCCGGCTTCAGCCAAGTGTTCTGTTCTACTGACTGTTTTAAAATAAAAGTATTTGTTGTTGGAACCCGGTCTACCTCATGTGTTTTCCGAACAAAACAGCTCAGAAGCCACAGCACCCAATGCAACTCTTGTTCATATGGCCGACAGTCAATCCAGTGTGGAATTCTAATTATGTATTCTCACCATATTGAATGGATTTTCATGGAACAGATTTAGGTAACTTTTCAGGAAAGACTTTTCTGGTATGATTGCACCTATTCAGCATGGCTCTTAGATAGAGCATGCAGGCATTCCCCCCCCCCACCCCCATAATGAAGTATTGTTGCCTTTGGAGGGGGAGAATAATATAACAACACTTATATAAAATTATATATAGAAATTGGGATTGGGATTCAGGTTTAAACAATAAAAGTGCAATAACATTGTTCCGGCCGCATCTCCTATTGGTAAATCCATAATTCTTCATGTAATGATACATTCCAAATATTCAGCATGTAAATCAAAAATGCCTTTGTATTTTTAAAACATACTGATTTTTATAGCCACACTTCAGGAAATGTATTGTACAGTGAGACAAGTATGATACAAATCTATGTCAGCTAAGAAAGTTCACCTTGACCCATTTTAAGCCCATGTCACACTGCCCAACAGATGCAAAAAGGACACAGTGGACGAGCAAAATGTTCCATCCGTTGTTATCCGCTCTCAAAAGGGGCAAAAATTTGCATAACCAGAGCGGATAACACGGACGCGGGAAGGACGCAGAGCGGATGGAAAGCGGATGCGGAACGGAAGCCCAGCGGATGGGAGCGGATGGGAGCGGATGGGAGCGGATGGGAGCAGATGGCGCAACCGCTGAGCTTCCGGGGGGCCTCAGCGAAGCGCACGTGGAACGGATACAGTGGATGCAGAGCGGATGCACAGCAGATGAAGTGGATGCAGAGCGGACGCCGAACGGATGAAGCGGATGCACAGGGGATGCACAGCGGATGCACAGCGGAAGCCTAATGGATGCCTGGCGTTAATTGCGCATGCGGGGAGGATGTATTGCGTCAGCCCTGCGGATATAACGGAAGCAGCTCGGAAGCAGGTCGCCATTCAGAGGAAAGACCTGCTGCCGGACACATTGACTGCCTTGCCTGCCCTGCCTCCATGTCTGCCTGCCAGCCTTGCTGCCAGCCTCCCTGCCAGCCGGTCTGCCTGCCAGCCTTGCTGCCTGCCTTCCTGCCAGCTTTGGTTCATGTCTGCCTGCCAGCCTTCCTGCCAGCCTTGGTTCATGTCTGCCTGCCAGCCTTGGTGCCTATCTGCCTGCAAGCCTTCCTGCCAGCCTTGGTGTCTGCCTCCCTGCCAGCCTTGGTGCCTGCCTGCCTGCCTGCCTGCCAGCCTTCCTGCCAGTCTTGGTTCCTGCCAGCCTCCCTGCCAGCCAGCAACCCCACAACCATGCGGAAGCACAGCAAGCCTCAGCCATCTGCTGCCAGCCCTGGCAAGAGGGACAGGGCTACCATCCCGCCCCCTGGCCCTCACTCTGGTTCTGCTGGGGCTTCTGCAGCACAGGCTCGCTCTTCTGGGGCTAGGGCTTCTGCTGCTTCTGCTTCTGGAGGAGCTGATGACAAGCACTCCAGCACCAGCCAACTCCACAGCACTTGCACCCTTCACCCCTGAGACTGAGCGACCAAGAGGAGTGCCAGAGATTCATTTTTGTCTGATAGCTTGTTGTTAATAAAGTCTATTTTTGATTCACAAACTTGCTTCATTTCTTTTTTTTAATAAAGTCTTGCTGGAAACTTTTAGAAATGGTTTAAGCCTTTGCAAACTTGATGGGTTAAGATAGCTGTGGGATGGGTTGAGATAGCTGTGGGATGGTCAGGGATACCTGTGGGATGGGTAATAGCTGTGGGATAAATAAACCTCCAGTGCAAGCATAGTGGGACTGTATGGTCCACCCTCCTCCACTGCTCCAGCTGGGGAGTTGCACCAGTGTCTCAGGAGGTTGCGCTGCTTCTTCGCTTCATGTGAGGCTCTGTTGGGGCCTTGCACATCCTCAGTGTCAATCAGGTTTCGCCCTTGCCTCCATTCCTCAGGCTCCATGTCCCCATTGTCTTGCTGGAGGTCCACGAGCCTGTTCTGCAAGACTGGGTAGCGGGTGCGCATGAGATTGTCCAGGATGCAGCAAGCTTCCATGATCCTCCTAATGGTCTCTGGGCAATGCTGCATGGTGGTGAGAAGTACCTGGAACCTATTGGCCAAGATGCCAAAGGTGTTTTCCACCACCCGTCTTGCCCTGGACAGCCTGTAGTTGAAGATCCTCTCTTCACGGGTGAGGAGTCTGGAGGTGTAGGGCTTCATGAGGTAGGTTCTGAGGGAGAAGGCGTCATCCCCCACGATGAAATAGGGCACATCTTGTGTGTTGTTGGGCAGGGGTTCTGGATCTGGGAAGCCCACGATGAGGTTGCCTTCCAGCTCCTCCTTGAGGTGACTGGCGTTGTATACCTGGGCATCTGAAGATGAGCCGTTGCCTGAAGCATCGATGTACATGAACTTGTAGTCAGCATCGACCATGGTGAAGAGGATGATGCTGAAGAAGCCCTTGGAGTTGAAATAAGTGGACCCCGACTTGGCTGGAGATTTGCAGGCCACGTGCTTGCCATCGATGGCTCCAACGGTGTGTGGTAAGTTCCACTTCTGATACCACTGCTCTGCAACTTTCTTCCATCCTTCTTCAGTGGAGGGGTACTGGAGGAGCTCCTCCTTGTATTCTTCGATGATGGCCTGCACCACTTCTCTGACCACAATGCTGATGGTGTTGGATGGCACCCTCCAGCCGTACTGCATGCTCCTGTAGGAGGTCCCTGAGGCCAGGTGGCACAGAGTGAGTGCCACCTTGAGCCCAGGTTCCAGGCTGGGCCAGAAGCTGGTGTTTGCCTTGATCAACCTGGGTGTCAGCTGCTGCACAACTTCGTCAAACATGGCTGGAGGCATCCTCATGAAGTTCTGGAACACCCGAGTGTCTTCGCTCCTGAGCTTCACCATCAGCTTGTTGTACAGTCCGTCCTCTGCTCTTCTGGCGAACCATCTTCGGATCCAGACTCTTTTTGGGTGGCTCCTTTTCTTCTCGCAGTAGAGTTCACAGAGCCTGCAGATGGCTTCGCACTGTTGCAGAATGATGGTGGCTGCCAAAAGGACTTTGTTACAATCCACGGTGGACATGACTGGATGCTGTGGAAGAGCAAGAGGCAGATGAAGGCTGCAGAGGTCTGCACCACTGGGCTGCTGTTCTGAAAGTGAGATGCAGGCGAGTTGCTCCCCCTTTTTATAGGCAGTATAGGTTTTCCGCTAGGCATCCTCTAGGCATCCTCTAGACATCCTTAATATCCGAGATAGGTCCCCTCTGTGAACATTTTTTCCGTTTTAAACGCTTTGTTTCCATTCTGCATCCGCCAGGCATCCGTTCTGCATCCGTTCTGCATCCGTTCCTCTTCCTCCCTGTGTCCGGGCGGATGCGAGTTGCGCGGATGCGTAGCAGATGCCTAGCGGATATAGCGGATGCGTAACGGATGCAGAACGGATGCGTAGTGGATGTGTAGCGGATGCAGAACGGGCGAACTGGATACATTTTTCGCGTAAAAGTTTTAGGCAGCCCAAAACTTTTGGAGCGGATGAAACATCAATAAATGGATGCTGGACGGATAGAGAGGAAGCAAAACGGAGGCAGTGAGTACATCGCGTTTTCGAATGGATGGCAAGGTTTTTTGTCCGTTTTACATCCTCTTTGCATCTGTTGGTTCAGTATGACATGGGCTTTACATTTCCAAATTAAGTTTTTGCTCAATCATGTTCAATGTCCTCTTTTGCTCATTTTTGGAACACAGACGTCGTACTGACACAATGATTGACTAAAAATCAGCCTTCTCAAATATTTGAGCACTCTACAGGAGTATAAGTAAATTGACAAACCATAGCAAAAAAGCAGGTTTATGTTAGCAGGATTCATTTATTGGTAAAGAACTGAATTCAAACAGTATTGACCATACATGTAGGAAGTACTGATAACTGCTTGATTATTATATCAACAGTTGAAGAAATGGAACCAGAGGATGAATCCCTGTATAAATACAAAGGACTCTATTTCATATCTGGAGTCTCCTCACCTGAAAATTTAGATTCACTGGACAATTTTGAAATCCGAGATGATGATACATTCATAATCACATATCCTAAATCTGGTAAGTTCAAAGATATCTTTCAAGAAAGAGTTAAACTTGTGTCCAATGCTGTTATTCAGTTCCTCAGTATTTTGGTTGCTGTGACTCTATTGTGCTATCAACAGATATTAACACTTAGCATTTTATAAGAAGCTGGAAATGCAAGAAAAATAAAGATGCTTAATCTCTATTTTCATCATTTATATTTTACTCAACATTGCTGGATGGGTGACCTTGCCTACTTACTCTCCCTCAGCCCATTCTACCTCACAGGGTTGTTGTGAAGAAAATAGGAGGAGGAAGAAGTATCAGGTATGTTTGCCACCTTGAGTTAGTTCTAAAACTAATAAAGGCAGGAGAGAAATAAATAGCTGTTCTTTTTTCATCCATCAGTTTAATCTATCAAGTTTAGTAGAGTTAATTATCTTTATGCATCTCTGAAATGTTTGTTATTCTCTCTGATAGGAAGGTTGGCTTTGCATAAGTTCAACGTTCTCTCAATAATAACAGGTGAATTGATTTAATATTTCCTTAATTGCAGGCACAATATGGACTCAAAATATTGTCAGCTTAATTCTTTATGAAGGTCATCGAGATGGAACTGAAAATATTACCCTCATTGACCGGGCACCGTGGCTGGAGTATAATATTTTCCATGTAGATTTACCTAGTTGCTCATCACCTCGTGTCATTTGTTCCCATCTGCCCTACTATTTGGTACCCAAAGGATTACAAAATAAAAGAGCAAAGGTAGGATCTATTTTTCTACATTATGGAATGGGGTGGGGAGCTGTGCATCTGAATATTTTAATGACAAGTGGACAAGGACAAAGAAACAGATGCTATTTTGATCCACAGTGTTTGGTGGACAACAATGAAATTTGAAGTGTGAGCAAAAAAATACTTCAAACAAAAGAGGTGTTAAAAACAGAAGGTCATGCCCATCTGAAATAGCTAAGAACCAAAATGAATATCGAACCCCTTAAGCTTATTGTTTTCAAGGTGTCACTCCCAGGTGGATCGTAACACTTTGTATTCCATTGCCACTTGCTACGTTAACATAGCTGAAGGATGTCAAGTTGAGGATGCTATCTTTAGCCTCAAAATCCCTTCCCACAATTTCTACTCTCAGTCACTCATGCCCTAGTCACCGGAAGCTTCAGGGGTGCAAAATGCAGCAGCAATGGGCATTTGTGTTTCTCTAGAACAGCATACATTACACCTCTGCTTTGGAAACTTCATTTGCTACTAGTTTGCTTCTGGATCCAATTCATTGTGCTGGTTTTGACCTTTAAATCCCTTCATAATTAGGGAACATGGTATTTGAAGGACCTCCCCTCCCCAGTTGCAACTAGGCATCATATCAAGTCCAGCAGGAAAGGCATGTTGGGGTCCCATCAGCTAGGGAGATTTGTCAGGCAGGACTTAGGAGGAAACCCTTTTCTTCTGTGGTCCCTGCCAGATGGAAAATCATTCTCCCAAATAGAGGTTGGCCCCAGTCCTGTTGGTCTGCTGGAAGTTTCTCTAATGAGTTTTGCTAATGAGTTTTGCTAATGAGTTTTGAGATCCCATGATATAATAGAGCCCATCAGATGAAGGTGTGAGAGTAACTTGGTTACTTTATATACTTTATATAGTAAAGTATACTCTGTATACTTTAGGTTTTTTTGACTAGGTGTCATCATCTTTCTCTTATAGATTATTTATGTGCTTAGAAATCCAAAGGATGTCTTGGTTTCTGATTACCATTTTCACAAAATATCAGTCAGAGTAGAGACCCCAAAATAATTTGATATGTTCTTGGATAAGTTTTTGGCTGGCAAAGGTAAGAAGAATTTGGTCATGACAATTATGAATAACAGATTATGAATATATTTCAATCCACTTCCCACAAAGAGCAAACAATCCACCCTCTCTCTTAACATAAAAAATGAATAATGATTCTCTATACTCGTGCAGTAATTTCTGTGAACTCTACAGAAATATTTTATATGGATGAGTGGAGAAGAATGCAGGGCTCCTAGGACAACTATGATATAAAAGTGAGTGGGGAGAAAAAAAAGGCAGCTTATTAAGGGAGAGAGATGAGAAATATTAAGATATATTTAATATTAGCAGTTCAAAATCGGGAGGTGAATGAGTTGGAGTGGATGAATAGAATCTATTTTTTAAAAAAAATCAATATTACTCAAATACTCAGATGAAATCACAAGGGAAGTGTTTTAAGGGTTGAAAAAAAGGGGTAACCAGAGTAAGTCTGATAATTGAAGAAGTATACAATTATTTAAAGAAGTATAAAAAAAATTAAATCAGATTCCACCAAAGTTCCAAATAAGAAATAGCAAAGTAATGAAGCAATATAACAGCATCTTGACAAAAATCCCCCCTTAAAGACCCGGTCCCACTGGCCAACGGACGCAAAACGTATGCATAAAGGACACAGCAGATGAGCAAAATTTCGGGGGTGGCTCCATCCGTTGTCATCTGCTCCAAAAAGTGGCAAAAATTTGCATAAACAGAAAGGAAAAGAATGGAAAAGAACGGACATGGGTAGTATGTAAAATGGATGTTCATCAGAAGCCTAGCGGATGAAAGCAGATGGAAGGGGATGACACCTTCGAAGGGGTTACGGGGGATAATTGTGAAGCGGATGCATAGCGGATGAAGCTGATGCATCATGTATGCCTAAAGGAAAGAAAGGGGATGCCGCGGATGTATATTGGATGCAAACCGTTCACTGCACATCCTTTCTATTTCCATGCTACTAATGATGTATAGACATTCCATGTACCTTTTCTTTCCTCCCTCTTTCTGTTTTCAGCTGCAGCAGATGTGAGTTGCGAGGATGCCCAGAGGATGCAGAGAGGATAAAGCGGACGTTTAACGGATGATAACGGACATAGAATGTTTGTTGCTCATATGTCGCAGATTTACCTTGTACACGGCGGAAAGTTCATCCGTTCACAAAGTTTTGTGCAGTTCAAAACTTCTTGTGCGGATGAAATCGCAGTGGACGGATGCTCGACAGATAGAGCGTATGAAACACGTATGCAATGAGTACCCAACGGATGCATAGCGTTTTCCAATGGATGGCAAGCTTTTTTTAACGTTTTACATCCTCTTTGCATCTGTAAGTGCAGTGGGACCAGGCCTTTTAACAAGTTTGAATATACAACCACATGAGTTGCAACTCTACACATTCCTTCCCTACACATTCAGTGATGTTCGGCCAGCCCCTCAGTTAAAGCCCCCTTTCATGCTTTGATCTTTAGGTCCACCAAGCCCGTAATGGAGGAAACTCAGCAGGATCATTATGGAGGAAACTGAAGCATTAACAATGTAGAAAGAGCTGTTGTGGCGCGGTGGTTAGAATGCAGTACAGAAGGCCACTTCTGTTGATTGACGGCTCCTTGCAATTTGGCAGTTCAAATCTCACCAAGGTCAAGCCTTCCATCCTTCTGAGGTTCGTAATATGAGGACCCAGATTGTTAGTGGCAATAGGCTGTCTCTGTAAACTGCTTGAAAAGGGCTATAAAGACCATGTAGATAAGTCTAAGTGTTATTCCTATTGCTATCCCTGAGATAGACACTCAGCTGGATTATTGCGGCACTGATATGAACAACTGAACTCCGTGTCTTTGAAGACTGCTCTCATGTTTATGCTAAACCCATTTCTCCCCTATCAGTGTTTTGTAGTTCGTGGCTGGACCATGTAGAAGGCTGGTACTCTCATAAGAGTGATTTCAATATTCTCTTCCTGTCTTATGAAGAAATGAAAAAGGTAGGCTGTGTTAGTGTTGTATAGTGCAATAAGTTTACAACCATCAACACAGAAAACTTTAGAAATGATGAGATATGTAAATTACTTATTCCAATAGGGAGTAGCAGAGGTGATCACAGAGCCAATCTTGGCAAGGCATTTTTTCAGCTTAGCTTCGGAATTGACCAGCCTCTGATGCAGCCACGATTGCTAAGAATATGAGTCTGAATCTGTGGTACATAAATATATTGTGAAGTAAAAATGTGTATCTCAAAGTAATTTTCTCAGTAGGAAAAGAATTAAAGTTTAATGTGCAAGATACATATTACAAAGCAATAATCTTGAGGATTCCTGAAATATATCAACAATATTTTCCATCTTTTCTCCATTGTTAAGGATGAACTAATGTAAAGCTTTATCAACTTGCAGGATCTGAGAAGTTCTGTACTGAAAATATGCACCTTCCTAGGAAAAAAACTAACTGAAAAGGAGGTGGATGATGTGGTAGATAAAGCTACATTTGATAACATGAAAGTGGATTCTAGAGCAAACTCCACATTCATGCCTCCTGATGTGCTAGATTTCAGCAAAGGAAACTTTCTTCGCAAAGGTAGATCAGAAATAATTCATACTCTGGAGCTATGCTTTTGGAATGTGCCAGGCTTACCACCTTCATCTGAAAGGCACCTTCTAAAGTGATATGGACCTTTCTGCTGTCTCTCCATGATGTTGTGTTTGCCTCATCAGTAGCCTACATTTGAGGCAGCCATAACTAAGCCTTTCTTAGTTGTGCCAATCTTAAAGTGGTGTTCTCCTTTTCACCTAACAATTTTTTGGCATGGATATAATCCAATCTGTTTCAATTATCATTCTGTTGGTTGCACAGTCTAATGATTCTTTGGGTGTGGGATTGTTTTAGCTCATACTGACCACTTTGGGATGATGGAGACACAACTTCTTCTTTCTCTACCTTGGGTACTCTCCTCCACCAGGAGGGGGTGTGTCATATGGTTAGGATTCTGGGTTGAAAGCTAGCAAGCCTATGTTTGAAATCCGAGTGCTGCTACATGGTGGAGTGAGCTCCTGTCATTTTCTCCAGCACCTTGTTGGGAACATGAAAGGAGCACCAATCCCAAGACATCTCCCTGGAAACAATGATGTCACTAGCTAATCCTTTCAACTTGGAAAGGTTAATCAACAAAATGGTTTCTCCAACATAGGAGGGCATTGTCCTCCAGTCTTAGAACTACCTCCTCTAAATCTGCAGGGACATATTCAGTGATCAAAACTATCAATCATTCCTCTTAAGCATTGGGCTAATTGACTGAACTCACAATATTTAGAACCTCACTGGGAGACCATTGGTTTTATGACTTCCCAGTATTATGGCAGGGGAATCACTCAACACCTTCTAGATAGAGAGATCTTTGCCTTCTACCAAGTCTTCCTTCTGTAATCCAGCTCAAATTTAAATAGTAAGAGCTTCCCACCCAAAAACTATAAACACAGATTTCTGAGACCTGTTTAATGGACAGGGAAGTGGTTAAGCATTCCTTGGTAACTGAGGAATGTGCAATGTTCCAAGTTAGTCAGCTTTTGCAAACTATTTCCTTCTTTCTCAGTTTCAGAGAAATCTATAGTAGGCAAAGTAATTGGAGAGTAGAAACCACCACTGGAGACTTTTGATCTTCATCCTTATGGTCCCTACCTGACTCCCTGAAATATTTTATATACAGTAATGTGAAAAAGAAAGTACACACTGAGTTCTATGGTTTTATGTATCAAGACACAGTAAAAATTATCTGATCCTTAGCAGTTCTTTAAAGCAGGTGAATACATCCTCAGATGAACAACACATGATGTATCACACCATGGCATCATTTAATTACAAAAAGAAAGCCAAAATGGAGAAGCCATGTGTGAAAAATTAAGAACCTCCTTATTTCTTCCAGAAGTATGAAGAGGCTCAGTAACAGACAATTGCTGCTAATCAAGTGCACTTAATCAATTGATCATCAGCAAGTGTAACTATTTCAATAAAACCCAAAGTTTTATGAGTTTGCTAGTCTCCATCATTGAGTGTGTCTTAACACAATGCCAAAGAGGAAGGACATCAGTAATAATCTTAGTGAACCAATTGTTGCTGACTATCAATCTGCGAAGGATTTTAAGGTCATTTCCAAACAATTTAAAGTACATCATCTACAGTGAGGAAGATTATTCACAAGTGGAAAACATTCAAGACAATTGTCAATCTTCCTGAGTGGACATCCCAGCAAATTCACCCCAAGGTCAGACATGCAGTGCTCAGAGAAATTACAAAAAAAATCCCAGAGTTACATCTCAGACCCTACAGGCCTCAGTTAGCATGTTAAATGTCAAAGTTCATGATACTACAGTTGGAAAAAGGCTGAACCAGCATGGTTTGTTTGGAAAGGTTGCCAGGAGAAAGTCTCTTCTCTCTAAAAAGAGCAATGCAGCACAGCTTTGGTTTCTAAAGTTGCATCTGAACAAATGATAAGACTTTTGGAACACTGTCCTTTGGACAGATGAGACCACATTGGAGATGTTTGGCTGCAATACACAGTGCCATGTCTGATGAAAATCAAATACTGGATATCAGCACAAACATCTCATCCAATCATAAAGCACGGTAGTCGAGGGCTGGTCTTTTGGACTTGTTTTGCAGTCACAGGATCTGGACACTTTGCAGTCACTGAGTTGACCGTGAACTCCTCTGTATACCAAAGTATTGTAGAATCACATGTGAAACCACCTGTCTGACAGCAAAGGATTGAGCAACATTGGGTTATGCAACAGGACAATGACCCCAAGCACACCAGCAAAACTACAACAGAATGGCTGAAAAGGGAAAGAATCAAGGTGTTGCAATGGCCCAAAGTCCAGATCTCAACCCGATTGAAATGATGTGGTGGGACCTCAAGTGAACTGTACATAAACAAATGCTCATAAACTTCAATTAACAGAAGCAATGTTGTGAAGAACAGTGAGCCAAAATTGTTCCAAAATGGAATCAAAATTCTTTCAAAACTATTGAATCGTAAGTTTTACACACGCAGCTTCTCCATTTTGGCTTTCTCTTTATAAAATAAATCATGACATGGTGTAATGTCATGTTGTTCATCTGAGGTTGTATTTATCTACTTTTAAGAATTGCTAAGACTAGATTTTTACTATGTTCTCATGCATAAAACTGAAGAACTCAAACAGAGTATAATTCCTATTTACATGACTGTACATACACACAAACTTATTCACAGAAAAATGTGTAAAAATGAACATGTTGGTGACAGGATGACTTAAAGAGCCACTAGTTTAATTGAATACAAAAAGGTTGACATATTTTTAACCGTTGTTTCCCAGGCACTATTGGGGACTGGAAGAACCTCATGACTGTTGCCCAGAGTGAAAGGTTTGACCGTGTCTTTAAGGAGAGGATGGAAAAGCTGCCCTTCAAATTCTGCTGGGATATTCAAGAGGATCCTCAGCCTATTTCCAGCTCAGCGGAGGAAAATAATATGTGATACACACCTTCAAATGGCTTGAATCAGAAATGACCTTCCAAGAGTCATATTACATTGTAAAGTTTAATTCTCAACTCTACAGAGATCATAGAAGAGAGCAACATTAAATTCTGTGTTATTGTTAAATATTGTTTATTGAGTTAGATTTCCATAGCTGCCTGACTCTAAATGAAATAGAGCCCTACAAAGACAATATAACAGTTATATTTTCTGACTCCCTGAAGATATATATATTGCTTGCTGTATCATCTTAGCCCAACTCTTGAAGGGAAAACCAAGTTTAAAAAAAAAAATTGGGGGGGGATAAGACTAACATACTCATGTACTACAAATCTTGGCACCTTATGGATGGGATGGGGAAGATTTTGAAACAAAAAAGGCATATAACCTAGGTCTCATCAGATTATATTATTTATTATTTAAACAAGTTCATATTGCTACCCAGCTGATATATGTTGCTTCCAGGTGACTTCCAACATTAAAAGAGTGTAAAAAAAAAACCCTTATTTCCTCCACCCACCCCAGCAACAGTGAAGACACAGTTACACTCTGATCAGCTCCTTATCAGT
Organism: Laticauda colubrina; assembly: GCA_015471245.1. NCBI lineage: Eukaryota > Metazoa > Chordata > Lepidosauria > Squamata > Elapidae > Laticauda > Laticauda colubrina. The sequence goes on along the minus strand of BLBF01000007.1, from coordinate 63,983,838 downwards.
TAGGGAGTCCCAAGGCTCACTGACAAAATCATGTCTTCAGAACTTTCCAGAAAAGTAAAAGATGATAACCAGCATCTTGAACTACCTCCAGAAGCAGATCACAAATCAATGCTGCTCCCACAAGTGGGTTGTTGTTACATTGCTGAGTCATTTCTGACTGTACATAACCCACGGACTGTAGTATGCCAGACCTCCTGTCATCTACTGTCTTCCTGAGTCTGCCCAAATTCATTGATGACACTCTTTAACCATCTCACCCCTTGCTGCCTCCTTCTCCTTTTGCCTTCAATCACAAGAGTTGTGCAGACATTTTGAACTAATTGAAATTTCTGGATAAGATTCCAGAATCCCTGTGTACAATGCGTAACAGTACTCCAACTGGAGATATCTAGATCACAGGAACCATGAAGGGAACTGGTTGGTCCGGGAATGAGTGCAACTGGTGCACAACTCATAATTTCAGACAGACTATCCTGGCCATGACCACCACCTATCCCTTGAACAGGATCTGCTAATCCCGAAGAACCCACAGATCACACACTGAGTCTGTCTGGTTGAGTGTAAGCCCATCCATGATCAACAATGGCAATTCTCTGAGAATCAAGAAGCCCCAAACCCATGTTAAAGGTAAGTGTTAAGATTGGAAAGCAAAACAATAAGATGAAGGAACACGGAAGAATTAAGAAATTGCCAGAACATGCTACTAATGTGCTTGGTGATTATTTCATGATTTGAAAATCATTCCTTTTCTCCTTTATATTAGTTTCTATTTTAATATACAATATGTTGTTGAAACTCTGTAAAGATACAATAAAAATCCAAAAAAGTTAAAAGAGTGTCCTGGCGCTATGCTATTAACGTTCTTTTATTTGTGAGTGCCATCACATTAAATAGAATTGGCAAACTCCTGCCCTTGATTGATGCCAAAAAAATATTGGAGCTTATTACAATCTGCTAATGTAGACTAAATTTCTTGCCTCTCTCACCTGACATCTCCATCCTCCATCTCTCTTAACATACTGATATTTTTGAAACTCTCCTCCTTTTTTTAGGTGTGTCATGGGGAGGAGCATTGACTGCCTAATGGTGGACATGTTTATTTATTTTTTACCTGGGGTGCACTTAAGAAGCTTATTTGAAAAAAAATCTTATGGATATTCTGAGAGTCAGCAATTCTGAAGTAACTTTTATTTTTCAAATCCATATTTTAATTTCCTATCAACACATATTGGTCATAAATTTGGAAAAAGGAACAGAAAGGTAAACTGGGATGTGGCAATTCTGAGACTGCTTCCTGGGAATTGGATTTTAGCAAGTGAGATAGTAGACCCAAAAATATTTTTCAGCAGCAATGGATTAATCTATTGTTGATTCAGGTTTTTAGAGATTTTACCCATCAATCACACAAATCACTGAAAATTAAGTTTTATATACCAAAATAAGGTATTGGTGTTGGGGGAAACAATTTGTGTTTCACAATTTGTGAAACAATTTCCCCCAAAATAAGATCTGGTCTTATATTTCTCCTGCCACCACAAAAGGCACCAGGTCTTATCCTGGGGGGATGTTTGCCACTGACTCACCTCGCAGGGACAGCATCGATAGCTCAATTCAGCAGGAGCCCACTTCCACCCTACTTCTTCTGCCAACTTCTTCTGCAGGGCTTGTCACAGCTTGTAGCTTGTAGAGAATTTCAGATCTAGTTACTATCTAGATGAACAGGGTTATAGTCTAGATTGTCCTCATCCTCTTTCAACTCCAGGTCATCCATTTCCTGAAACAACGATTCATCTACTTCCATATTGTTTCCAGCTGGGAAGGGGGAAGAAAAGGAAAATAAAGGTGACATTTTATAGAGACAAAAGAAATGAATTCCAAGTTGAGTGCTTGTAATGACCACTTAGTAGTCTTAGCTAAAAAACTGAGCCAGAATCCTAAATTATATGTCCACCATTTGGTAGTCAATGCTCCTCCTCATGACACACCTAAAAAGGTGGGGGGCTTCAAATATATCAGTATGTTATGAGAGAGGAGAGTGGTTCTCATTTTACTGACCTTTGAAGGATGGAAGTCTGAATCAACTTTGAGCTTGTATCAGTCTTTGGCAGTTGGCAGAATTAGCCTGCAATACTGCATTCTAATCACTGTGCCACTCTGACTCTTAATGCTGTAAGACGTTCCCTGGATTGTATGAGAGCTATTGATAAAACCTCTGATACCAAAAACACATATAGCAAACTACTCACACCCTACACATTCACACACAATGTTGGAGACCCCATGAAGTTTCTCCATGGTAGTTTTTCCATTCATGAAGCTGACAATAATATAGAAATGATTTGTCATGACCTTCTGGTTCCTTATACAACTTCCCTTATGTTCATCAGAATCTTTGTGCAACCATTTAATCTAAACTGATAATGTTTAAAGTGTCAGCAAAATGTTTGCCAGCATCTATCTGAATAAATGAGCAAAGAATTAGGATACCCAACATAGTTACAATTATTAACCCAATGTATTGAATTTGGCTTCATTTGCAGAAAACATGTTGTGTCATCAGTGTCCACACGAATCAAGACCAAGTATTGAGGTATTCTCCATGAGGAAAATGAGTGCACCAAGGTAAACATAGTGAAAATGGTGATGAATAACACACAACCAGCTCACAGATACACTGAATGGTAAAATGTAAGTTTTATTTCCTGTAAAAGGTAAACAAAGTCCAACAAACAGTCCAAATCATATGCGGTTAAAGAAGTTAGTATTCAAAAATCAGTCCAGGGATAATCCAAAAATGAAGTCCTTTTCTTTACCAGTATCATAAATAAAGTTCAGTGAATGGAGTTTGCAAATAGTTGCAAGACTCACAGCAATTCATGCAGAATGATGATCAGGCAAAAGGAAAGCAAAGGAAATGCAAAAAAGAACAAACCAGGTTTCTGGCTCCATCTTATGGCCATTGGAGGAGCCTCTGCCAATCACAATTACAACATTCTCCAACAGTATTAAATGACTATACTGGTTTATGTATTGCCAACCCAACTGTTAGATGACTATCATTCCTAACACCATGTAATTAAATTAAAGGCTGCAACACTACACAATGTAATTATGCAATTACATTTTCATTACATAATTGCATAATGTAACTGTGCAATTACATTTCATTATGCAATTAACTTATTCCTTGCATCGCCTAACACATATTTTCCTGTACAGATTACACAAGGTAAAAACATAAATTTTACACAGGTAAACACACTAGGCCCCTTGAAACGCTACAGCTTTCATTTTCTATGCATATATCAAATTTTCCTTTATTCCTCTGACCAAATTCTTTCACTTCACTTGCCTTCCAGTAGCTCCATGGGAGCTGAGCTCTATAGCACATTTTTCAGTGATTGCTCAGAAGCCACAGCACCCAATGCAACTCTTGTTAATATGGCTGACAGTCGATCCAGTGTGGAATTCTAATTATGTATTCTCACCATATTGAATGGATTTTCATGGAACAGATTTAGGTGACTTTTCAGGAAAGACTTTTCAGGTATGATTGCACCTATTCGGCATAGCTCTTAGATAGAACATGCAGATACTGTTGCCTTTGGAGGGGGACAATAATATGACAACTCTTATGTAAAATTATATATAGAAATTGGGATTGGGATTCAGGTTTGAACAATAACAATGCAATGACATTGTTCCAGCCACATTTCCTATTGGCAAATCCGTAATTCTTCATATAATGATACATTCCAAATACTTGGCATGTAAATCAAAAGTGCCTTTGTATTTTTAAAACATACTGATTTTTATAGCCACACTTCAATAAATGTATGGATGCAGTAAGACAAGTATGATAAAAGTTTATGTCAGCTAAGAAAGTTTCCCTTGACCCATTTTACATTACCAAATTAGGTTATTGTTCAATCATTTTCAATGTCCTCTCTTGCTCATTTTTGGAACACAGAAGTAGTACTGACACAATGACTGACTAAAGATCAGCCTTCTTAAATATTTGAGCACTCTACAGGAGTATAAGTACATTGACAAACCATAGCAAATAAGCTGGTTTAAGGACATGACATGAGTGACTGTCAAAGACTATATAGATAAGATAAGGTAAGAAAAGAATTTCAATGAGTATATTCATAACATTGTAATTAAAACTTTCTCCTCTGCACAGAATTTTTAGATTTTAAGAACAGCTAATTTACTTTTTGCAATGGAAACTTTTATGAATGCAAATAGAGTTCATTGAACTAATGAATTAATTAGGGAAATAATAACATGTACATTGTTTTTCTTTATGTTAGCAGGATTCATTTATTTTAAAGAACCAAATTAATACAATATTGATCATAAATGTAGGAAGTATTGATAATTGCTCTATTATTGTATCAAGAGTTGAAGAAATGGAACCAGAGGATGAATCCCTGTATAAATACAAAGGACTCTATTTCATATCTGGAGTCTCCTCACCTGAAAATTTAGATTCACTGGACAATTTTGAAATCCGAGATGATGATACATTCATAATCACATATCCTAAATCTGGTAAGTTCAAAGATATCTTTCAAGAAAGAGTTAATCTTGTGTCCAATGCTGTTATTCAATTCCTCAGTATTTTGGTTGCTGTGATTCTGTTGTGCTATCAACAGATATTAACATTTAGCATTTTATAAGAAGCTGGAAATGTAGGAAAAATAAAGTTGCTTAATCTTTATTTTCATCATTTATATTTTACTGGATGGGTGACCTTGGCTAGTTACTCTCCCTCAGCCCAATCACAGGGTTGTTGTGAGGAAAATAGGCGGAGAAAGAAGTATCAGGTATGTTTGCCACCTTGAGTTAATGCTAAAACTAATAAAGGCAGGAGAGAAATAAATAGCTATTCTTTTCTCGTCCACCCATCAGCTTAATTTTTCAAGTTTAGTAGAGTTAATTATCTTTATGCATCTCTGAAATGTTTGCTATTCTTCCTGATAAGAAGGTTGGCTTTGCATAAGTTCAACGTTCTCCAAATAATAACGGGTGAATCGACTTTTTCCTTAATTGCAGGCACAATATGGACTCAGAATATTGTCAGCTTGATTCTTTATGAAGGTCATCGAGGTGGAACTGAAAATACTACCCTCATTGACCGGGCACCATGGCTGGAGTATAATATTTTCCATGTAGATTTACCCAATCGCCCATCACCTCGTGTCATTTCTTCTCATCTGCCCTACTATATGGTACCCAAAGGATTACAAAATAAAAGAGCAAAAGTAGGACATATTTTTAACTTGTTAGGTTGAGTTGGGTACTGTCTGCCTTTTTTTTCATTTTAATTCTATATTTTAATTTTTTATTAACTAATGGGCAAGGATACACAAATATTACATTGTTCCAATATGTTTGGTAGACAATAGCAAGTATTGAAGTGTGAGGGTAAAAAAGCAGTGTTAAAATCAGAAGGTCATGCCCATCAGAAATAGCTAAGAACCAAACTGAATATCAAAGCCCTTAAGCTTATTTTTCCCTAGGTGACACTCCTAAGTGTATCGTAACGCTTTGTATCCCATTGTCAGTTGCTATGTTAACATTTCTGGAAAATGTCAAATTGAGGGATGCTATCTTTAGCCCTCAAAATCCCTTCCCACAATTTCTACTCTAAGTTACTCATGCCCTAGTCACTGGAAGTTTCAGTGGTGCAAAATGTATTTGTGTTTCTCTAGAACAGCATAAATTACACCTCTGCTTTGGAAACTGCATTGACTACTAGTTTGCTTCTAGATCAGTGGTGGGATTCAATTTTTTTTTACTGCCAGTTCTGTGGGTGTGGTTTGCTGGGCATGGCAGAGGAAGGATACTGTAAAATCTCCAGTCAGAGGTGGTGTTTGCCGTTTCTTCTGACTGCTCAAAATTTCTGCTACCAGTTCTCCAGAATTTGTCACAACCTGCTGAATATCACCTCTGTACTAGATCCAATTCATGGTTCCGGTTTTGGCCTTTAAACTCCTTCATAAATAGGGAACATGTTATTTGAAGGACCTCTCCTCCCCAGTTGCAATCATGCATCACATCAAGTCCCTCAGGGAAGTAATGTTGGGGTCCCATCAGCTAGGGAGATTTGTCAGGCAGGATTTAGGAGGAAACCCTTTTCTTCTGTGGTCTCTGCCAGCTGGAAAATCATTCTCCCAAGTAGAGGTTAACCCCAATCCTGTTGGTCTGCTGGAAGGTTCTCAAACATGGTTTTGCTAATGAGTTTTGAGATCCCATGATATAATAGAGCCCATCAGATGAAGGTGTGAGAGTAACTTGGTGCCCTCTCTGTATATCTTTAGGGTTTTTTGACTAGGTATTATCATCTTTCTCTTATAGATTATTTATGTGCTTAGGAATCCAAAGGATGTCTTGGTTGCTAGTTTCCATTTTCACAAAATGACATCCAGAATAAAGTCTCCAAAAGACTTTGATATGTTCTTGGAGAGGTTTTTGGCTGGCAAAGGTAAGAAGAATTTGATCATGATAAACATTTTGTCAGTTTTTCTTATGGATAGGAGATTATGAATATATTTCAATCCGCTTCCCACAAAGAGAAAACAATCCACCTTCTCTCCTCACATAAGAAATGAATAATGATTCTCTATACTTGTGCAATAATGTGTGAAAACTCTACACAAATATTATATATGGATGGGTGGAAAGGAATGCAGGGCTCCTAGGACAACTATGATATAAAAGTGAGTGGGAGGAAAGAGAAGGAGCTTATTAAGGGAGAGAGATGAGAAATACTAAGATTTCTCTCCCATCAGTGTTTTATAGTTCATGTTTTGTAGTTCATGGCTAGATTGTGCAGATATTTGGGTAACCACCAGTTGAGCTATCATGCTTTGATCTTTAGGCCCACCAGAATCATAAAGTTAAGTGGAGGAAATTCAAGCATTAATCCTCATGTTTAAGCTAAACTCATAAACTCCTTCTCTACACATTCAGTGATGTTAGGCCAGCCCCTCAGTTGTGCTTTCATACTTTGATCTGTAGGCCTACCAGGCCCATAATGGAGGAAACTCATCAGGATTATAATGGAGGAAACTCAAGCATTAACAATATAGAAAAAGCTGTAGTGGCAATTTGGCAATTCAAATCTCACTAAGGTCAAGCCTTCCATCCTTCTGAGGTTGGTAATATGAGGACCCAGATTGTTGGGGGCAACAGGCTGACTCTAAATTGCTTGGAAAGGGCTATAAAGACCATGTAGATAAGTCTAAGTGCCATTGCTATCCCTGAGAAAGGTGCTCAGCTGGATTATTGCAGCACTGAGATGAACAACTGAACTCAACGACTTTGAAGACTGCTCTCATGTTTATGCTAAACCCATTTCTCCCCTATCAGTGCTTTGTAGTTCGTGGTTAGACCATGTAGAAGGCTGGCACTCTCATAAGAGTGATTTCAATATTCTCTTCCTGTCTTATGAAGAAATGAAAAAGGTAAGATGTGTTTGTGTTGTGTCATGCAATATGTACAACCATCAACACAGAAAGCTTTAGAAATGATGGGATGTCTAAATCACTTATTCCAGTAGGGAGTAGCAGAGGTGACCACAGAGCCAATCTTGGCAAGGCATATTTTAGCCTAGCTAAAACTGACCAGCCTCTGATGCAGCCAAGATTACTCAGAATATGAGTTTGAATCTGTGGTACATAAATATATTGTGAAGTAAAAATGTGTATCTCAAAGTAATTTTCTCAGTAGGAAAAGAATTAAAGTTTAATGTGCAAGATACATATTACAAAGCAATAATCTTGAGGATTCCTGAAATATATCAACAATATTTTCCATCTTTTCTCCATTGTTATGGATAAATTAATATAAAGCTTTATCAAACTGCAGGATCTGAGAAGTTCTGTACTGAAAATATGCACCTTCCTAGGAAAAAAACTAACTGAAAAGGAGGTAGATGATGTGGTGGATAAAGCTACATTTGATAACATGAAAGTGGATTCTAGAGCAAACTACACATTCATGCCTTCTGATGTGCTAGATTTCAGCAAAGGAAACTTTCTTCGCAAAGGTAGATCAGAAATAATTCATACTCTGGAGCTATGCTTTTGGAATGTGCCAGGCTTACCACCTTCATCTGAAAGGCACCTTCTAAAGTGATATGGACCTTTCTGTTTTCTCTCCATGATGTTGTGTTTGCCTCATCAGTAGCCTACATTTGAGGCAGCCATAACTAAGCCTTTCTTAGTTGTGCCAATCTTAAAATGATGTTTAATATATATGATCCAATTTGTTTCCATTATCATTCTGTTGGTTGCACAGTCTAATGATTCTTTGGGTGTGGGATTGTTTTAAGCTCATATTGACCACTTTAGGATGATGGAGACACAACTTCTTCTTTCTCTACCTTGGGTACTCTCCTCCACCAGGAGGGTGTGTGTCATATGGTTAGGATTCTGGGTTGAAAGCTAGCAAGCCTATGTTTGAAATCCGAGTGCTGCTACATGGTGGAGTGAGCTCCTGTCATTTTCTCCAGCACCTTGTTGGGAACATGAAAGGAGCACCAATTCCGGGACATCTCCCTGGAAACAATGATGTCACTAGCTAATCCTTTCAACTTGGAAAGGTTAATCAACTTTTTTCAAACTGAAAAAAAATGGTGTCTCCGACATAGGAGGGCATTGTCCTCCAGCCTTACAACTACCTCCTCTAAACCTGCAGGGATATATTCAGTGATCAAAAAGCCATCAATCATTTCTCTTAAGCATTGGACCAACTGGATGAACTCAAGTTCATTTAGAACCTCACTGGAGGACCAGAATTACTCTCTTTCTCAGTCTCAGAGAAATCAATAGTAGGCAAAGTAATTGGAGAGTAGAATCCACCACTGGAGACTTTTGATCTTCATCCTTTTGGTCCCTACCTGACTCCCTGAAATATTTTATATAGAGTAATGTGAAAAAGAAAGTACACACTGAGTTCTATGATTTTATGTATAAAGACACAATAAAAATTATCTGATCCTTAGCAGTTCTTAAAAGCAGGTGAATACATCCTCAGATGAACAACACATGATGTATCACACCATGACATCATTTAATGACAAAAAGAAAGCCAAAATGGAGAAGCCATGTGTGAAAAATTAAGAACCTCCTTACTTCTTCCAGAAGTATGAAGAGGCTCAGTAACAGCCAATTGCTTCTCATCAAGTGCCCTTAATCAATTGATCATCAGCAAGTGTTGACATGTTTTTAACCATTGTTTCCCAGGCACTATTGGGGACTGGAAGAACCTCATGACTGTTGCCCAGAGTGAAAGGTTTGACCGTGTCTTTAAGGAGAGGATGGAAAAGCTGCCCTTCAAATTCTGCTGGGATATTCAGGAGGATCCTCAGCCTATTTCCAGCTCAGCAGAGGAAAATAATGTGTGATACACACCTTTAAATGGCTTGAATCAGAAATGACCTTCCAAGAGTCGTATTACATTGTAAAGTTTAATTCTCAACTCTACAGAGATCATAGAAGAGAGCAACATTAAATTCTGTGTTATTGTTAAATATTGTTTATTGAGTTAGATTTCCATAACTGCCTGACTCTAAATGAAATAGAGCCTCCAAAGACAACATAGCACTTATATTTTCTGACTCCCTGAAGATATATATTGCTTGCTATATCATCTTAGCCCAATTCCTGACGGGAAAGTTGTTGGGTTTTTTTGGGGAAGGCTAACATTACTCAGTGTACTATAAATCTTGACACCCCATGGATGAGGTGGGAAAGAGATTGAAACAAAAAAGCCATCTAGCCTAGGTCTCATCAGGTTATATTATTTATTATTTAAACAAGTTCATATTGCTACCCAGCTGATATATGTTACCTCCAGGTGGCTTTCAACATTAAAACAGTGTAAAAATCCCCAATTTTTCCTCCACCCACCCCAGCAACAGTGACCACAGTTACACTGATCGGCTCCTTATCAGTTAGGGGGGGTCCCAGGCTCAATGACAAAATCATGTCTTAAGAACCTTCCAGAAAAGTAAAAGATGATAACCAGCATCTTGAACTGCCTCCAGAAGCAGATCACTAATTAATGCCGAGTCTATCTGGCAGAGTGTAAGCCCATCCATTGCTTACTGACAAAATCATGTCTTCAGATCCGCAGGATGAGGTGGTGTAGCTACAGTTGAAAATCATCAGCCAGCACGCTCTCACCGCCCTTTGTATGCAGGGGAGGATGTTTTCCGGTAGTAGCCATAGCCTGCCAGTCCCTCAGCTGACAATGCACATCAGCCCCATTGCAGGCTGCCGCCACCACTCGGCTAACCTGCCCAGCCCAAAGGAGGCAAAATGGCCAGTAGAAAGGCCATATAGAAGTGGTATAGCACATTCAGGCCCTGCAGGCAAAAGGCCACTGTGAGCAGGGAAAGCCGATCCCCACCAACACCGTGGCTGCCCAGGCCCATCAAAGTTGTGGGGAAGGCACAAGATCCCAGCTGGGTCTAGGTGGCTATGGCACCGATAGATTCAGTTTTTCCTGCTCACGGTGGCCTTTTCCCTGCTGGGCCTCGGTGTGCTCTACCACTTCTACACAGCCTTTCTAGTTGGCCTCTTTACCTCCTTCATGCTGGGTGGGCCTGGTGTAGATGGCAGTAATCCACAGCAGTGCCAAGCTGCATTGGCCAAGGCCAAGGGCAAGAACCGAGATGACGAGCAACAATCTGCTTTCCACTGGAAGCAAAAATGATGGGAAGGGATGGAGTAGGCGGGCCAATGGGTCTGGGAGCAGCTTCCACACCCCCTGCCTCACCTTGTCTTGGCCTGTGGTAGCAGCAATAGCCAGAGGCAGAGGCATAGGGGAGAAGCATGCAGATTGGCAAGCTGGATAAGCCGGACAACCGCCTGCCCAGTCCCAGCCACATGGGATTGAGCAGATGTTTCTGGTCCACATCATGTGCCTCCACCTGTCTCTACCTGCTGCTGGTGTCACGGCCACACCTGCTTTTTGGAGGGCCAGCTGCAGAACCCCTGCTGCTGGACACCTCCCCTGCATGCATGCGCACACACACGCGCACACACACAAACACCTGAAAGGCCAGAAACACTGGTACAGGCGGGGCACTTATCTTCAACCTGGTGGCATGTGCAGGCATTCCCACCAGGATGGGGTATGCCAGGCCTATGCTCCAAACAAAACAAAAGAAAGCCAATTTCTCTACAGAACTCTCCTCCTATAATCAACTACTGTGTTTTATAATTGAAGAGGGGGAAAGCATCACTTTCAAAACAACTATCTTTATTCAAACCTTTAGCACAACAATGCAGTTAATTTGAGGAGAGCATTTTCTGCTTTTCCAGGAAGGCCATTTTCTGCAGGAAAACACAAGAGACACAAATCTCAAATGTTAAAGTCTGTTTATTACCAGGGATGAAAGCCACCAGAAAAGAAGTCACTTGGTCTGAAAATACTTCGTCCTTCTCTTTGAAGAAAAAGATATCCAAATCACATGTGCATCTTTCTGGCTATAAGTGTCCAACCAGACCTACGGATCAAAATAGCTAGTGGAGGAATTTCAGATCTAGTCACTATCTAGATGAACAGGGTTATAGTCTGGATCGTCCTCATCATCTTCCAACTCCAAGTCATCCATTTCCTGGAACAACGATTCATCTACTTCCACATTGTTTCCAGCTTTTTTTTTTTTTTTTTTTTTTGGGGGGGGGGGGAGAAAAGGAAAATAAAGTTGACATTTTATAGAGACAAAAGAGATGCTTGTAATGACCACTTAGCGGTCTCAGCTAAAAAAAACTGACCCAGCATGCAAAGGACCCATAATTTCCAAAGAAGACAGAAACTGCACAGTGGATGATCTGTACCTACACAATCAACTCAAGCAAATGGGTGTGAGCTTACACTGCGTTCTTTCATGTGACATGTAATAAATTTAGAAGGCATACACAGCAAGGGTGTCAAACTCAAGGATTGGGATACAGATCCGGCCCATGGGGAGTTTAGATCTGGCCCACAGGGCCACCCTGGAAACAGCAAAGGACTGACTGCCATGCCTCTGCCAGTGAAAACAGAGCTTGGGAGGGCCGTGAGTGGTCCTCCCAGGGTCTGTGTTTGGCCACAATGGCCTCCCTGAGTTCCGTTTTCACTGGCAGAGGGGTTCAGGAACCCGTCGCAACAAAAGCAGAGCCTGGGAGGGTCACATACGGCCTCCCTGAGTTCTATTTTCGCTGGCAGAGGGCTGCCAGCCAAAAACGGAGCTTGAGTGACACTGAGTTGGCCAGGCCTTCCGGCCAGGCCCTTCATAGCCACAGCCCTGTGGCCCCCAGAGGTCAAACCCAACTCTGATGCATCTCTTAATGAAATCAAGTTTGACATCCCTGCTATACAGGGCTCATATAGCATGGCTCTAAAGTTAAGGAAATATCTTGATACTTGCCATTTCATCATTTTGAATTAGTAACATAAAAATTAAAAATTGTTATTTTTTTTTTTTTAAAGGAGTATAATTTTCTGCAAGCCAAAAGTAGTTAAAGCAGCAGAGGAAGAGCAAAATTCCACTGTTTTCCTCAAATTGCTTTTCCAACTGCTTATGCTAGGAATCCTCTGAGAATAATCTCAAAGCATTTTGGGAAAAGGAGTGGATAAATTGCCAGTGTATAGTTTGAATTTGAGTTAACCATGCAGAATCAATGATATACATCTCTGTTCAATGAAGAAAAAGATAACAGTGGAGCAATAGTGACACCTTCTGTCTTCTATGAGATCTGCTGAGTTAATTTTGTCCCTTATATTATCAAGCTAAAAGGTTATGTTGGAAAAAAAATATCTACAGCTAGGCATGTAGGCGATAATGGTATAATGCCAAAGGTGTTTGTGTGTGTATGCTTTTGAGTCAGTCTTAACTCCTGGCAACTGCTTGGACTAGTTCCTGCAGTTTTCTTGGACAGATTTTTGTAAGTTATTTGCCTTCATGGTTGAAGCAAAACATTTAAAAAAAAAAAATAGTATGTGATATCAGCAAAAAGTAATCCTATAAAGGATCGGGAATATTTCAGGTGTTTTGGGGCTTTTTTTGAATATATGTTTTATTGGTACGTTTTCCTTTTAAAGAACATAAAACAATTCCATGTCTATCTGAACAGCGTGTTGTCTGGGCACAATTAATTTTAAGTAAAGATATTTCAGGTAAATTAAAATTGGAGTTTTTCAGACATATTCTAAGTTTAAGCCAGATCCAATGTTATTTGATTTCAGCTAAAACTTAGCATTTTACATCTACATAAGCAGACATGTTTGCTCAGTTAGCTTTTTCCTTTCTGGCAAGGCTGTTAAAGTCGCGGCCTGTGGGCTGGATATATCAGTGCTAGCCATCCCCACGCCCGGTTTAGCAAAGGGGGAAAGGTCTCAATATGTCATGTGACACCACTGTGATGTGAGTTTGACACCCCTGTGCTCGAGGCTCATTATCACAAAAGGGCAGATACAGATGTAAGAATATATTTTGGTTGAAGGGATATATCTCCCAGATTTCACATTATCCTGAACCAGAAGTAACTGCTTGTTTCCAAAAGCATATAAGTAGCTTACTCCACTTTATTCCTGTAGCATTGGATGCAATATTTAGCCAATTGATATGAAAATACCAGTTAGTGGTAAATGCCAGTATATTTAGTAATAAATAGCTTTTACCATTAAAATTATATCCTATAGCAGTGATGGCAAGCCTATGGCATGCGTACTGGAAGTGGCATGCAGAGCCATTTCTGCTGGGACACGAGAACTCACCCAGAAGAGCCCCACTGCACATGTGTGCGCGCCACTTGCTCACCAGCTGATTGTCGGGTATCTGGCATGCATGCAGGGAGCAGGGGGAGATGTATGTGCATGCATGGGGGGGCTTGCGCACATGTTTAGAGATGCGCACCGCACCGGGAGGGGGCCACGCGCATTCGGCATGGGAGCCCAAAAAGGTTAGCCACTATTATAGTAATTAAAGTAAAAATAATAGAAGGTTACCATCTTCTAAGAACTGAATATCAGACGTATCAAGATTATGATCTGTTTCAAACAGCTGCTTTCCTATTAAGGAATAAAAGAACTAAATTAATTTGGACAGTGGTATAATGAATACACACACACTTTAGATTACAACTCTGGAAATAAAGCTATGATGGCACAGAAGAATGAAAATGCAGTTCAAAAATCAGGAACTAAAGTACTTTTGACTTTGAAGTCTGAAGAGTGATGACCAGATAATTTCCACGATCAGATAATATGGGGTGCCATTAAATTGAATTATCTTAAAACAAATGTAATACATTACACCTAGGGGCTGACCTTTAGTTACAATTTGGTTCTGGTCTAGATGTGTACATGCAGATAAAACAGTTATGTGCATAGGCTTTCTCCACTTCCTTACCCCTAATATATTTTTCTGTATACTATATTGGAGAAAATTAGGTTTTCTGTGTTTAATACTATGGAAACTAAGACAAAAATCCTAGCTTAGTTGAAAGTTATAATTTGGAAATTACAGTGCACCTACAGAAGACCCCTACTGAGTTTGATAACCTTTATCTCTTACAGAACTAGGGTATATGGTATTAGCAACATGTACAGCTCAAGTATGGAGTTTTGTATATTGTGGTACTTTGATACTCAAGTACTCTGAAACTCATAGAATTTGGTACTCAACACATTTTGACATTAAAATTTTGTCTCAATCCTCATTTGTTTGATACTCAATGTACAAGATAGAATTTATTGATGTCAGCCACATTATGATTCACTACATTATTCCTTACAGGAAAAAATTGTTTGAGACTCATCACTTTTCATAACTCATTGTGCTCCCAGAATCAATTAACCATGGGTACCAAGGTACCATTGTATTTCTTCGCATCTCCAGTAAAAATATCTATTCAAACATTTATCAGTGTCAACTGTTTAACTTCTGTATTTCTGTGGATAATTTGGACAACTTTCTTGAACACTGATATTTTTCACCACTCTGTTTTTCATGACTAACCAATTTGATATGGCTTGTGTGGATTTTATATATCAAATGAAAAAAATAAAATTCCTCCAGCAATCCAAGACCAGGCACATGGCTTATATAAGACAATTATATCCCACCTGTTAATTTATTTTTGCCGCACTGTTCTTCTTCTTTCATTTTTTTTCTCTTAATTTCTAAAAGTTCCAAATCAAATGTTGCCTTCCAGCGTAGAAAGTTTTCAATAGTGACAGGGGTGCCATGAAAGCATTGCTACACAAATGGAGAAGAATAAGATAAAGTTCCAAAAAACATAACAAAGGACAAGAGCAGCCTAATAATGTCATCAGTTTTCCAATTCTGATATGTCAAAACCTACTTTCACATAAACAGCTAGGAAACAGAAGCAACTACAATCCCAGCCGGAACTGTCCTGAAACAGTTCTGTGGACAGTACTGACAACAATTACTGTGAGATTCTTTATTGGGAAGTGCGAAGTGGCATACAAAGATTTAAAGCCATTATTGTTGTGTGGTAATCATCACCACCATCATAGCTATATAAATCAAAATAAAATAAATAAATAGCACAACAAAGGAGCAAACAAACACAACTAAAGAAAATCCATGGCCAAATGTTACTGTAGATGCACTTGAGAGTCATGTGATCATATTTTGGGCGTTCGGCAACATTTATGGCCATTTGCAGTTGTCAGATAACAGTGATTTACAAAGAAGGGGGAGTTGCTTGGGAACTGGTGTTTACTTTCCATTTTTGGCAAAAAATGCTCATTGCAAACAATAGGTTTACTTAACGAGTGTGATGTTCATTTAACAACCAGAGATATGCTTATCAACCCTCATTATTTGCAATGGCTGCGAAAAAAAGTTGTAAAATCAACTCAAGTCACATGATGGTCCACTTAACAATCGGCACACCTTACAACCATAATTCTAGGCTAAATAACAGTCCTAAATTGAGAATAATCTGTATGTAATTACATAATCCTATGAAAATATATTCATAGTCATTAGTTACACATATAAACATTTTGGTGGTTCTGTAGGTAGTTTACCTAACTAACCAAGATTTCACATACAGACTGTAGGATTATATTAGCCTTATTTGTCACACTATATTAATAAGCCATTTAAAAATAGGTGAGAAAGCTAAAAAGCAACCATAAATCAACAGAATAACAAATATTCCCTGTCCTCTGCTAAGGGCAACTAATTGATTGTGGCCTTTCATTTACATATATTTGTGTGCATGTATACCTTGGAATTCATTTTGACTGCTGAGTATTGTGTTAAGGTATTGAGATTTAAGAGCTGACCAGCTGCTGCAATGATGCAATCAGTGTAAGGCTGATGAAATGTAAGACTGATGTAAGAAGGATGAATCAGCAAAGATATTGTTTTAACACTATGTATGGATCCACAGATGTTTTACCAGTTTAAGAGGTGTTTATATAAGACAGCCATTAGAGTGTGTATTTCTCTCTCGTTGTGTCCAGTCTCCATTGCAGAGTTTTCCGTACAGAGTTAAGAAGATTGATTGTTTGTCAGGTATTTGCTTGCCATGTATATTTCTGTATACATCTTGTATATAAACCACTGTTAATGTCTAAGCCTCTGTGTGCTGTATTTTGCTCCTTGGTTATCTCACAATAGCAGTTACACTGCAAACACTCTGACATATTGTTTAGACCAGTTCTTACAGAGTTTTTTTGGCAAGATTTTCAGGGAGTGGTTTTTCATTGGTTTCCTCTTAGGGTTGAGAGAAAGTGACTGGCTAAGGTCACTCAGATGACTTCATGCTTAAGGCAGGACTAGAATGTATGGTATCCAGGATCGTAGCATACTACCTTAAATCACTACACTTTAGCAAATACTAAATTTATATAACTGGCAAGTATCCTAAAACTGGACCTACCTAATTATAGGTAAGGCTAAAACAGCATCCCAACATTTCTCTAACCACCATAATGTTACCCCACTTGAGTTCAGGTGATTTAGTTTATCGACTTAAACATTTATAGTCATACTGAATTCCTTCATGTTTCCCACCTGCTTTCTGAAAAGAGACCATTAAGTCTGCGTGTGTGTTCAAACAAACAGTACACACACAGTACACACACCCATACATGTATATAAATATATACTTCCATTAAACAGAATATTGGTCCATAAAAAGACCAATTAAACTACTGGATTCTTAGAATGGAACAAGAAACACAATCCCACACAATCCATGGGTTTATATTGTATAATCTTGCATGATTTTGGATGAGTGGGCCTATCCATCCATCCATTTATCTATCTATCTCTATCCATCCATCCATCAATATCACCCTTGTTCTTCAGTGACCCCTGTATCAGATCAGAAATACTGTAAAAAAATCAGGTTACAGACTCAAATACTGCAAATGCTACTTTTTCTTTCTTATAACCAATGTGTTGATGAATTTTATCACCTTTTCTGCCTCCTCTGCTTCTTTCTCCTTCTGTTTCTTTTCTGCTTCTCTTCTTGTTTTTATTAAATCTACTATTTCATTCAGTCTTTCTTGCACAGCTGATACCAGTGTGAAGATCATTACCATGCCTAGATTCTCTTCTGCCTGAAATACAAAAAGAAAATAACTTTACTTGCAAAAAACTTGGAGTTAAAATCATAATTTCTGTTACACAAAAAATATAGGAAGTGTGGTAATGGCTTTAAAACACAATACAAAGTAGGTATAACAAACCATATCATCAACAAAACTTTTCTGTTTTAATTCATACGCTTTTCATAGCAGCAAAAAATTTTGCAAAAGGAATTTTTAAAAATGTGGTGGGTTGCCGTTGAATTTTTTTTTCAGCCCTACAATGCATTTCAAAGTTTATGAACATCAACAATTGGTAGCTATTACAAAATTACATAAACACTTATATCTTCTATAAGAAGGTATTCTAACTTTTCTCCCACCTAATACCCAGTGAGTCCAAGTTTTATAAAATAAATTATGAAGTACTTACATTCATTTGTGTTAGCTGCAATACCTATTAATCTTTAACTTGAAAAATCTAATCCTGATAGTTTTGTCATAACCTTCTGGTTTTCAAGCCACATGTATTTTTACTCACTGAATAAAAGCTAAAGAACTACTGATATCAAGAAAAAACAATTTGCTCTGAATATTTCTGACCTGTTCCTGCAATAGTTTTAACAGGTCTGCAATGTCATTATTTTCAAGATTTTCATGTGCAAGCAATTCATATAATGGAACTTCATCTGGATACTTTTCTGAATAGGTGAATTTGAGAGTCGTCTGAACAGCTGTAGTGGAACAGAAAAAAAGCAGTCCAACTGAAATTATTAATATTAACCATTTAATTAGGAACATCATTATTGCTTGTGAGAAGATCAGAAGAAAAACAATCAAGTTCATTCAAAACACTGTTGGATTCCTGCTGTCAGACAGCAGATGAGAAGAAGTAGCAGTTTCTACCTTCTTTTTTAAATCACCTTTCAAGGTTTTTAAAATTACTTTTATTGAACTTTTAACATTCATAGAAATGTGGGATAAAACAGAAGAGGAAGAAATTCTCAATTTACTCCCAGGAATGCCTCTTCTTTCCCCAACTCTGATTTTCTGGTGCCACTACTGGAGGAGTTTCACATTGGATCTTTCTCTTGGAGACCATTTTTCTTTCTATGCTAGGAGGACAAGATCTAACATATCCTTTGGTCTCCAAATATATGCATACGCTTCACTTACATTCAAACAAGTGGTTTGTTTTCTACTTATAAGTATGCTTTGAACTTTATAATCTGGGATTTGAAAATACAATGAAATTATCTTCACTATATTCAAGTAACATTTTTCTTGTCTTGTACCATGAATCTCAGGTTCCTTGATCAATTGACTCAAGGATGAAGGCAACATGGAACCTGGTCAACCATCACTTTCACTTTATTGGAAAGCTCCAGTGAAACCTCTTCAGAGCAGCAACTTGCCCAAAGCAATCCTGTGGCTTATTTCCAAATAAGGATTTAAACTTGGATTTTCTGCAGACACACTCCAATATTAGCATCACAGATTTCCAAGCCAGTTACTGTTCCATACTGAAATAATCTGCTCTTACTTTCAATTATTTGTACAAAACTGTTATCTCTGAGATATTTTTTTTCTCCTCCCACATTTTTTCTCCTCCCACATTGAGAAGCATTCAACTTACTTTCATCATTTTCTCCCGCTTCAGATGTCACAGTGATAGTGAAACTTGTAGGGTTTTCTGATAACACTGTGGAAGAAAAGAACCGAAAAGAAAAATTATTCTTCATATGGCTTTTTTAAACAATACCACAGCAAATTTGGCATGCAAAATTGTTTAATCCTAACAGCTAAAAAAACTGCTGAAATTCTGTTCTTCACTTTAAAACAATTTGATATGTAAATCTGATTGTTTTTGCATGATTTAAAAAAAAAAGATAATTTTGCTTTCAATCAGTGCAGCCTGAAGTCAAATCTATACAGTCTGTACCCTCTGAGGAATAAAATGCTAGATTAAATGCTTTAGAAGCAAAAACAAAACAAAACACTGAGCTATTAGCTGAACAGACAGCACTCACTGAATGAACTAAGAGTCTGAGAAATCCACATTGGATTATGAAGATCCTGACACCTTCTAGATGGGAGGGCATGTGTATAGTTTCATGCCACTGGATCGGTAAGCCATAGAGAAAAATGGACACTAGATTCATTCTCCACAGAGGCTGAATGCTGAATCCAGAGTCTGCTGGATTTATTTGGTGTCATGATTGCACCACAGAACTCCTTTTAATTAGTTTGGTCAAGGTATAAAGCAGGAAGCTGTTGGAACATAGAGCATGAAATAGATGAATCCATTATATATAGGGTTGTTCTTTAGTCATGTTTGAAAACTCTCAGAGGAAGGTGAGGTCTCAGAAGATTGGAGGAGAGCAAATATTGTTCCAATATTAAATGGATGAGAAGGATACAAAAAGTATGGACCTGTCAGCTTCACATCTATACTGTAAACAGATGATTAAACAGTGTTTTTATAAATATTGGATAAGCGTTCTACAATCAGCAAGAACAACCAGGGGTTTATGGCAAAGTTCATGCCAAACTTATTTCCTTCTTTGACAGAGTTACTATTACTAACCTAGTAGATAAGGCAAATCCAATACAGGTAGTCCTCAACTTAATCAATGACAATTGGGACCAGAATTTCCACCGCTAAGCAAGGTATGGCTAAGTGGGAGGCACTTGACTTTACAACCTTTTTTGCCACAGTTGTTAACCAAATCACTGTAGTTGTTAAGCAAAATGTTTGTATCCATGTAAGCCGCCTTGAGTCACCAGGTGCAAGCAGGCGGCAATATAATTTTCTAAAATAAATAAATAAAACATACTGAGCTTCGCTCATTGACTTTGCTTGTCGGAAGCTCCCTGGGAAAGTTGCAAATGGTAATTACATGACTCTGGGAAGCTGCAACCATTATAAATATATGCTGGGTGTTAAGCAATCAAATGTTGATCATGTGGCCATGGGGATGTGGTGATGACTGTACGTGCAAGGACAGGTTGTAAGTCACTTTGTTTTCAGTGCTGCTGTAACTTCAAATTGTTGCTGAAATTGTAAGCTGAGAACTACCTGTAGTTGTAATGCACCTGGAGCTAAGCAAAACTTCTGCCAATGTCTCTCCCAATACGTTCCAAATAAAATGAGAAAATATGAACTAGATAATACTGTTAGATGGGATCAGAATTGGTTAAATGACATCATAAAGCATTAAGGGTGCCATTTTAGCTTAGAGGGGAGTGTCAAATGGGGATGCCGTAGGATTCTGTCCTGGGTCCTGTGCTGTTCATCATATTTATCAATTAATTGATAAATTGAAGAGACACTTTATCAAATCTGCAGATGACACAGCGCTGGGAGGGGTAGCTTATATTTTTGAAGAGAAAAAGATTTTTTAAAGGTCTAGCCAAATAATGGGCTAA
Organism: Laticauda colubrina; assembly: GCA_015471245.1. Lineage (NCBI taxonomy): Eukaryota > Metazoa > Chordata > Lepidosauria > Squamata > Elapidae > Laticauda > Laticauda colubrina. The sequence goes on along the minus strand of BLBF01000007.1, from coordinate 63,962,829 downwards.
AATGAACAGGATAGAAAGGAACAAGGTATAAAATATACAGTGCTATGTCTGGATAGGAAAATATATATATATAAAACACAAGCCTAAGATTGAAGACAGCTGATTTGGTGCCTATGAAAAGAATGTGGAGATTCTTGTCAACTACAACTTCAACACAAGCCATCAGGGTGATGTGGCTGCTGAAAGAGCAAATGCCATCTCAGGATTCACGAAGCACAGAGTTCAAATAAGAAATTACTCTTCCTCTCTATTTTACTCTGCTCCAAAATAATTTAGAGTGTTGCGTCCAGTCCTGGATACCACCATTCAAAATGGACAGTGACAAATTGGAGTAACATTGGAGTAATATTGGAGGACCATTAAAATGGTGAAGGCTTCTGATGAGTGAAAGGATATGTGTATGTTTAGCCAGGTGATGGAGTGGAGGTGTGATAGGAATCTTACACACACTATACTGCTTTTCCTTTAGGAATTCAAGGTGGCCCAGAGAGTCCCCACAACACCATCCTGGGACATGAGACTGGACTTGAGAAAAAAAGAAACCAGTTCAAAATCATCCAGCCGAGTTTCTGTGGCTGAGAGGAGCAAAGTTTGGCCAGTGCCTTACCCACTTACACAGCCACCATGACTTGGGTAGAAAAACACTACCTGATAACTGACATTCTACGGGTTTTAAAGCGCTTTGGGCTATGCCTTTACCGTAAACTTCATTCCATACTCTTTTTTTTTTTTTAAACAATCCAAAGGATGGTTATGTCACAAATGTTTCAATAAACAGCTTTTACATTCAAAGAGTGTAGCAAAGCAAGTATGAATGAACGACGGCATCGGGACCTAAGCAGGAATGACTTTTTAGGAGGCTACTTCCGAGGGCAGGAATTGTAGCTCCTCGAAGCCAAAAAGTCGTCGGAGAAGCTTCAACCTATTCTTGCAAAAAAAAAAAAACCCGCTCCCCCCAATAAATTGCCGAAGAAAGAAATGAGATTAGACGAAAAGAAAACCTCTCCTTGCAGTCCCAAAGGAGAACCAGAGCCCGCCTTTGGAAAGCTGGAAACCCGAAGCGAGCTTCAAATAGCTGGATTCTTCATCCGATTTTCTGGAATCAAAACGACCCAGTGAAACCCGCTCGGGCTTCTCACAACAACACACCAGGTTTGCGACGCGGCCAGTGGTTGCTTGGATCGAGTTCTGGACGGATTAGTCCAGAAAGAAAAAGAAAAAAAAAAAAAAAAAGGGGGGGGGAGTCTTTTTAACAGGAAGAAGCGGGGCAAAAGAATCCTCACCGCATGCTGGAAACGTGCAAGCCGCCGCTGCCAGCGTCATCCCTCGAACCCACGCGCCGCCCAGCGACCGAACTTCCACTTGCTGCCCTACCTGTGAAGGAGTCCGGATAGATGGCCTCCAAGGCCTCCAACTCATTGCGCTGCTCCTCCCCGTGGTCGGTCATGATCCCCCGCCGCCGGCCATGGAACGCGCCGACCCCGCGAATTGCCTCCGCCGGCAGGGGGAAGCCCCCACAGGAGATGCCGCAGCAGCCGCGAAGCCGGTGGGGCGGGGGCTGGAAGAGAGAGAGAGAGAGAGAGAGAGAAAGAGAGAGGAGAGCGCCAGGCCACTCTACGCAGGCGCAATGCACCGCCCGACCCGTCGCAACTCCTTGGCCTGGAAGGCGATCCGTTGCTCTTCTGTCGATTGATTAGGGCTGCCCTCCTGGGGACCAGTGCTGATCTGCTCATTCTCCCTGAGAGAGGGAGGGAGAGGGAGAGAGGGAGAGAGAGAGAGAGAGAGAGAGAGAGAGAGAGAGACCCAGGCCACTCTACGCAGGCGCAATGCACCGCCCGCCCGACCCGTCGCAACTCCTTGGCCTGGAAGTGATACGTTGCTCTTCTGTCGATTGATTAGGGCTGCCCTCCCGGGGACCAGTGCTGATCTGCTCATTCTCCCTGAGGGAGGGAGGGAGAGGGAGAGAGAGAGAGAGAGAGAGAGAGAGAGAGAGAGAGAGAGAGAGAGACCCAGGCCACTCTACGCAGGCGCAATGCACCGCCCGCCCGACCCGTCGCAACTCCTTGGCCTGGAAGGCGATCCGTTGCTCTTCTGTCGATTGATTAGGGCTGCCCTCCCGGGGACCAGGGAACTTTTAAACCGCGGCCGAGAGGTTCCGTTGGCTGCCCGATCACAGTTCCCAGTGTTGTCTGGGAATCGTTATCATCTATGCACGGTTTTGATTTTCTTGGTCGTATAGCGATAGAAAGTTCTTGCAGCCCTAAGGCGAAGGGGCGGTTTGGATGCTGTGCCGGTGCCTCTGGTTATGCAACTTCTAACTTTCCGCCGCCCTCAGTTCCCCCTTTAGCCCCTCAGAAGACGATCTCGAACTTGGATGCAACAAGAACTCCCCAAGCCAATCCTGCTTCGAGGATCTTCGCCTTGAGAAATAAGTCCTGAATAGCCGAATTCACACGAAACAGTCCCAGCTGCCCGCCCGCCCGCCCGCCCACCCATTCAGTGTTCTGAGTTTGTCCTTCTGCAAGGCTTCGCATTTACAGCTCAGCAACTTCGAATTGCAACTTCCTCATCCTGACAGATACTATAAGTCTTTGTTGGGCCACCTTTGCTGGGAAGCTTGAATATATAATGTCAGTAGGCGAGCAGTGAGATCTTGTCCCGTGTCTAAAAATGGATTCCTTGGTAAATGCCAGAGAGGCAGATTTTTTTGCTGCTTGACAGCAATCCTGGTTTTGAGCAACATGGGGAGGCAAAACGTTTTGGGGATTTTAAGGGATGAAATGGATGCTGATTGAACTTAGCCCAAATTCAAAAAGAAACAAAAGAAGGAAGAAACTCTGCCACAAAACTAATAGTGCTAAGTCATGTGTAACTTCTGAGCCAGCTGTTGTGCAAACCTTAAGCTGCTACTTTAAAAGGCAAGTGTTAAAATCTTGTTATGTTTCTGAAATATCTTCGTAGCATTGTATACAGGTAGCCCTCAAATTATGACCAAATTTATGTGGCTAAGTGAGAAATTTGTTAAGTGAGTTTTCCCCCATTTTACAACTTTTCTTGCCACATTTTGTTAAGTGAATCACTGCAGTTGTTAAATTAGTAGCACCGTTGTTAAGTGAATCTGGCTTTCCCATTGACTTTGCTTGTCAGAAGGTCATAAAAGGTGATTTCATGATCCTGGGAACCACTGCAACTGTCATAAATATGAACCAGTTTTGTCAAGCATCAAGCATCTCAATGTAAACCACATTTAACAAACTAGATCACTGTTTGGTTTAGTGGCAGCAGTGCCTCAGATAGAAAGTCCATACAGAGAGTGGTAAGGACAGCTGAGAAGATTATAGGAAGTTCACCTCCCCTTATTCAGGATACTGCTTATAAGCACTATGTGCTTAGAGATCGAAACATTGTTAGAGACCACACACACACACACACACACTTTCCCATCTGTTTCTATTGCTCTCCTCTGGATGAGGTTTTGAAACATTTCTAGCAGGATTAACAGATTCTGTAACAGCTTTGTTTCCTTTGCCAGTGATGGCTAACCTTTTTGTCTTCGCATGCCAAATACCCATAATGCAATGTGCGTGACACCCCCCCATACCCCTGCACATGTGAGTGCAGCACCCCTAACGCACTCTGCACTCCCACGCATGCGCTCGCATCTCCCCACGCATCTCCCCTGCACATGTGCGGCATATACCTGACAATCGGCTGGCTGGCAGGAGACGCGCATACATGCACAGTTGGTCTGTTCCGGGTGACAGCTTGCATGCCTGCAGAAATGGCTTTGCATGCCTGCAGAAATGGCTCTACATGCCACTTCTGGCACGCGTGCCATCGATTCGCCATCACAGCCCTATACTGTCCGTCTGGTAAACCTGCAAGATTTGTTTTTTTGCCATGTATCTGAACTACACTGTGTTTTCTGTGTCATATAATGTATGTGGGTATTGCATAATTTTGTAGGTATGTATGTATTTGTCATGTTAATGTAGTGCATATTGGAGGTAGTGACCCTTTGAGAGCTGTGTGCAAAATTTCATTTTATTGTATGCCGATTAGTGTACATTCAAAGTGACTATTCTGTGCTGTTCTATTCTGTTCTATATTATGACCATGAGGATGTTGCAATGGTCATGTGAGATCACTTTTTTCAGCGCCCTTGTAACTTTGAACAGTCACTAAACAAACTGTTGTAAGTTGAGGACCACCTGTGTAGGATTTTGGTTAAGCAGATGTAACCACAAATGTATACACTTCATGTATGAAAAAGTCACTATACTCTGGTTTGCATATATAGGACTAAGCTATAATTTCTGGGTTGCTCATTGTATTAAGTACCGGGGTGAGTTTCTACCGGTTCTGTCTGCCTCTGTAGAACCGATAGCTCTGAAGAGCAGCAGACATAGAACCGGTTCTATGTCTGCTGATGTTTTTCCCACCCACCTGCCTGGGCCTTTAACCTGACCTTTATTTCCTGATTTTTCAGCTTCAGATGCTGTTAAAAAAGCTGCCATTTAAATGCATAGCTGCAGTTAAAAAAGCAGGAAAAAAGTATTTTTTCAAAGGCTGCTTTTCTGCATACAGCGTGCTGATGACGATTTACAGGCTTGCGAAGCGCATCGTAAATCACCAAACCTCGTAAATCACCAAATCGGTAGTTAACCCTGTCGGATCCCATGCCTGTTAAGCACCCTCAGACACACACATGAAAACAAATTCCATTATGTCTCACCATATTAGCGTAGCCATTATGTTGTAGAAGACTTGTTTATTTGTTTGTTTACTGTAATATATGACTTAATAGTCCACATTGGCCATTCACAGTTGTGATGTAATGCATTATCAAATACAATTTTGCAGAGAAAAGGAAAAAAGTAAAATCTATGCAAAATATTCTGCAGAGATCATAGGAGCAATTATGCGTGACAAAGAAAACTAACATTGTCATTCTATACACATTTTATCTCATCCAAGTTATTTTTATAGACATGCATTCAATCCTATGATCACTCATTTAATGAAATAAATGAATGTGTTTTGTCTGGATGCATATTTTTTGTAATTATTTGCCTTGCTTTTAAATTTACAGGTGCCCAGAGTCATTTGGGAGTTGGGCAGCTTTCTAAGTTTAAACAAATAAAAAACCATGTGCTAGTCATAGACATAAGTATCTGCATGAATGTGTGATCAAAAACATGTGATAACAGTGGTGGAAGATGTTGTTCCTGAGTTTATAAATTAATTTCCCTCTTGCAGTGTGATTTTGTCAACCACATTCTCTTTCACAAAAATTCATTATAATCTCCATTTCAATTGATTTTCCTTCCCTCCATCAAATCAACATGCAGCATCAACAGTAATGTGGAACAAATTTTCTTTTCACAATATTTGTCTAGGACTTCCTTTTTCTTTGTAATATTTTCCAACATGTGTATGGTTGGGTTCCTAGAGTTTATTATTTTTTCAGATTTTAGAACTTTTTGTTTTGTTTTTAATTTAATGGTAAGCATGTTGTTTTTGTCTTTAAATAACAATAACATTTTTAGCATAAAATAACATTGCCTGAACCTCACTTAAGTGTACCCTAGTTTTTTATTTTTTAACAAATGATGCAGATCAATTGTATATTTTTATATTTTATACTTTTATGTTGCCACAAGGAATTCACTGGTCAGTTTCAATAAATACAACCCAAATGAACAAGAAAATGTAGCTTTCTTTCTGAGACACATTACCTGACACAAATTAATTCAACACTTTCCAGAAAATCACAGCATCACATGTAATTCAGCATTTCAATTCTATCTGTGCTTATTTTGTGTCTTTTGCATCTTGTTTCTAAGCATTTTGATACTATTTGCAAACTTTTGCAAACTTCCCTGAATCTGCTGATGTTTCTTCTGTTATGCATAGCCAATGCTGTTTTGTCCTTAGGACTCCACTTGGAAGAACTGATTTATGCATCTGATCACAATTTGGGCTAGCTCCAAAGCCAAAGTAATAGTTTTAGGTTATGCTTATAGAAGCATTGATTTGCAATTTTGCTTAAAAACACAGTAATTCATGAATATAGGATGAAAGAACAATAGGTTAAGGCTATATTCACTGAAATTGTCACAATTAGCTGTTAACGAAAAGAAAAGTAAGCAATTCAGTGCACTTATTATTTATTGGTAAGATTTATAAACTGTCATTCCAGAAGATCGGGATGGTATAGAAATTAAAAATCAATACAAGGAACATTATAATAACAATGAAATTAAATAATAAATAGTAATGGTATAGATATTCTTTTAATCACCAATATATTCTCTCCTCCCAATTCTAGTAGTGTGTTTCAGCTAGTTGGGAGATAAAATATCTAAGAAAATCTGCAGGCACCTGGGAACATCATGGTGTGTTAGTGGAAGCTAATGTATTGGATCTAAACTAAGTCATGTCTTAATTTTGTTGAAATCAATGAGATTTAAATGACAGACTTAACTTTTCCAATCGCACACAACCTTATTCCCTCAGTAATGAAAACATTCAGAAGATTCTACAATCAGGCATAATCCATTTTAAACTTTATATGACATGTATCCAATTCCCTGTCTTTCAGATCTTTTTCAGATTGAAGAGGAATAAATCACAATACTTCAAAGCAGCCAGCAGATTCAGTATACTTCTAAAAATCAGTAAACATTCATTGAGTAAAAATTGGATATGTCTTCATGAAACATTCATGAAAAAATCATTTTTTTTAAAGCATGGAGGTCGGGAGTCATAGAATAGAAAGGTGTTTTTAATGAAAGCTTTTCAAAAATCCTGCCTTTGTAGCCATTGGCCTTAGATAAAACAGGGCAATTATTTGCAGGATTGTGACTAAGAAGCCAATGTTGAACCACCCCTCACTGTTCTGCTGGGATAACAAATAACAGATAATCAGTTGGTAAGGACCTTATAGGTCATCTAGTCCAACCCCCCGCCCAAGCGGGAGACCCTACAACATTCTGACAGATGGCAGTCCAATCTCTTCTTGAGAAGTCTCAAGTGATGGCGCTCCCACAGCTTCCGAGGGCAAGGGGTTCTATTGGTTGATCTTGATCATAAGGGAAAAGGGGCATGCACAGAGGAGATAAAGTCAAAATAGGTGACAGCAATCTTATGAATTTTCACTCCCTCTAAAAGTGGTTCTCCAAAGGTACATTGTGGCTTCAGTTATGCAATGATGCATAACCATTTTTATTTTGCAGACTTCTGTTGAAACTCTGCTTGCTTTGCCATACATTTTGTCCACCCTAATTCAATGAACAAGAACAAGCAATATGATGTCTTTGGGGTCCTACTCCTGGCTCTCTGCCCAGCCTTCATATTATTGTTATTGGACAAGACTGTCTCTAGCTCAGGGTTGAGTTACACGTAGGGCCTTGACTTATAACCACTTAAATTCCCAGTTGAGCTGGGAATTATGATCATAAGTCATTGCTATCTTTAATAGAGATACTAACATGACTGCTTTACTCAGTGACTGCAATCCCAGGTCTCCCCATTGCAAATGCTAAGCAACCACATGTGTAATTAAAAGGAGCACGGGGTGCTTCAGAATGCGGGAAGCCCACACTCTTATTTCAGGCTCACTGCGCACACTGCACCGATCATGCACACTACACTGCTCCCCCAACTCACATGTCACCTGTTCTGGGTCTCCCAGGGCCTCCCCTACCCTGAGGCATACCTTGCATAGCAACCCTCCCATGTGGCCCACAGCTTTGGGCCCACAGTCTTGAGCCTGTTTCAGAAGTGGTATTCATCAGGTTCTGACCAGTTTTAGAGAACCAGTAGTGGAAATTTTGAGTACTTTGGAGAACCAGAAAATAGCACCTCTGACTGGCCCCACCTCCATCTATTCTCTTCCTCCTGAGTCCCAGCTGTTTGGCTGGGTCTTCTTTTGTTGCCCTGCATTGGAGAACGGAGCTGGAAAGCAGGTTAGTGGGGTGGGGAGGGAATAGAGAGTTTGTAGTATCTTTCCCCTATCATGCCCACCAAGCCACACCATGCTCTCAGAACCAGTGGTAAAAAAAAATTAGAATCCTACCACTGGCCTGCTTCCTGCCCTGCCATGTCACTCAGCCTTGCACTTGCTTCCTGCCCAGCCAGGTCCCATAGCCCTGGGCTTCCTCCTCGCTTCATCATGCATTGTTCTGCTTATAGCTTCCAAAGATTCCCTTTCCAAAAGAAAGCCCAGCTGATGCACCTACAGAGGTCATCTTGTGCCATCCTGGAAGAGGGCACCTTTCTTTTATTGGGGATGGGGGTGGGGGACTGAACTCACAACCTCCCAATTTCTAACCTTGTGTCACCACTACACCTAACTGGGTTTCTTCATTACCAGGGGGCTGAATAATATTTTAGGGGATGTTGTAAATTTTGCAGTCCATGAGTTAAGTAGCTAATCAATTGCTTAGTTTATTGTTTAAATAACTAATCACTTGCTGTGTATTGAATCATACTCTGCCATGTTAAAAATTATAGTTTAGCAGAATAGAGGAATCTGTGAGTTCGCTCTCTAGACTGAAACTTCAGGCTAAACTGTCAGTGCTCTAATGTCTCAGTTTTTGCTCCCATATCTTAGGGCAATTCCAAAGGGAGAATTCCTTGATATTAAGCCCATGTCACACTGCACCAACGGATGCAAAGAGGATGTAAAACGTTAAAAAAAGCTTGCCATCCGTTGGAAAACGCTATGCATCCATTGTGTACTCATTGCATACATGTTTCATACGCTCTATCCTTTGAGCATCGTCCACTGAGATTTCAACCACTCAAGAAGTTTTGAGCTGCACAAAACTTTTTGAGCGGATGAACTTTCTGCTGTGTACGATGTAAATCCGTGACATACGAGCAACAAACGTTCTATGTCCGTTTATCATCTGTTAAACGTCCGCTGTATCCTCTCTGCATCCTCTGGGCATCCTCGCAACTCACATCCGCTGCAGCTGAAAACGCAAAGAGGGAGGAAACAAAAGGTACATGGAACGTCTACACAGCGTTAGTAGCACGGAAATAGAAAGGATGAGCAGTGAACGGTTTGCATCCGATATACATCCTCTAGGCTTCCTATGAACATCCATTTAACATCCCTGCTACATACTACCCACGTCCGTTCTTTTCCTTTCTTTTCCGTTCTGTTTATGCAAATTTTTGCCACTTTTTGGAGCTGATGACAACGGATGGAGCCACCCCCGAAAATTTGCTCATCCACTGTGTCCTTTTTGCATACGTTTTGCATCTATCGGCCAGTGTGACCTAGCTTTTACCGGTCAAAAATCATCCTCTCTTTCCTTCCTTAGTGGCTTTTCTTTATCCATAAAGTACTAAAACTCTCTTTCCTATACTCTTTAACTGGGCAAAACGGTGCACTGTGGAGCAAAACATTTTGAACTAAAATACGTCAAATGAACAAACATACAGAATGCTTCCAAAATCCAGGACACTAGACTCCTATGGAGTTGAAGTTTGGCAACGTTCATACAATACTTTAAGGCTAGGTCCCACTGGCCGACGGATGCAAAATGTATGCAAAAAGGACACAGCAGACGAGCAAAATTTTGGGGGTGGCTCCATCCATTGTCATCCGCTTCAAAAAGTGGCAAAAATTTGCATAAACAGAACGGAAAAGAACAGACGTGGGTAGTATGTAGCGGGGATGTTAAACGGATGTTCATAGGAAGCCTAGAGGATGACAATGGATGAAGCGGATGCATCACGTACGCCTAAAGAAAAGAAAGGGGATGCCGCGCGGATATATATCGGATGCAAACGCATCCTTCCTATTTCCATGCTACTAACGATGTATAGACGTTCCATGTACCCTTTCTTTCCTCCCTCTTTCCGTTTTCAGCTGCAGCGGATGTGAATTGCGAGGATGCCCAGAGGATGCAGAGAGGATACAGCAGACGTTTAACGGATGATAAACGGACATAAAACGTTTGTTGCTCATATGTTGCGGATTTACATCGTACACGGCGGAAAGTTCATCCATTCACAAAGTTTTGTGCAGCTCAAAACTTCTTGCACAGATGAAATCGCAGTGGACAGATGCTCGACGGATAGACCGTATGAAACACGTATGCAGTGAGTACACAATGGATGCATAGCGTTTTCCAACGGATGGCAAGCTTTTTTTAATGTTTTACATCCTCTTTGCATCCGTAAGTGCAGTGGGACAGAGCCTTTATGATATAAAAATGATCATAAAGCATTTTGTGACAAAACATAAAATATATTTTTTTCCCTTTGGTCAACTCCTGATGGAGTTGACTGTGCTATACAGTTCAACATGGGCTTTATTCAAGACAGATACATCTCTGAATATCTTTCTGAATTTAAAAGAACGTTTGCCATTGTTGAAGTTCTGCCATTGTCGAAGCCATTGAGAAATCTGATAAGGCAATATCTCTGAAATAACTGAAGGGGGAGGGTCATGAATTGTCTAGTGGAAATTGAAAGGGAAGAGTGTTTGCTCTTTTGGTCTAAAGCTCTACTGAGTCCTTTTGTCTCTGATGGATACCTAGGAAAGAAAGAGATTATGGAAAAAGCGATACAATAAGAAGCAAAGTTTTACAAATGGAAGGTGCTTTCGTCTGACATTCTCATTAAATTGCGTACTAAGTTAGGGCAAATGTGCTATAAAAGCTTGCCCTAAAAGCACCTCAGAAAATGGCAAAGAAAGATGGAGAGTGGAAAATATCCTTTGCCCCCACCATAAAATATTACGAACAAGGCAGGGCCTTGTTAAAAGCTTCTCTGAAAGTATCCCCTCAGTGGCAGCTTCAAGCAGAGAGATAGCCATTTTACATGTAATTTGCAGGCTGTTTTGTTTAATGGATCAGTTAATGATCTGAGTCAGATTGTTTACTGAAGTAAGCCGGATTCCTTGCCAAACACATTTCTGTTGGAAGACTTCAGGCTTACCGAGAAGAGGAGGAGCATCGGAAAAAGCAGGATCTGTAGCATCGGAGTTCATTATAACCAGGGTGTAGCAAGGGCAATAGGACCAGGTTTGAGGAAGAAACGGAGTAACAAGCAACCAAAGCAGCAGAGGAAAAATGCTATCTAAGTCAGAAGAAATAAAATAACTGCTGGTATCTTCCTAATGTCCAAAAAGAATGGCACACCCAACAAATAGAAGACCAGAGAACTCCAAAATCGTAAGACTTGTTTGTATATCTACCAGCACCTACCAAACTTTATTATGTTTGTTATTTTAAGGGGGTATTCTTCATTATCCCTATTGAATGTATTTTGTGAATTCAGTATACTCGTGAAGTCTTCACTGTTTACTTTTTAAATTAGGTGAGTGGAAAGAAAGAACTCTTTTTACCATACTTCCAGTTTCAGTGCTTGTGGTTATGGCAAGGATGATTTTCCACAAAATTGAATCTATAGGAAACCCACAAAACACTGGCATTCATCAGTTATGAGGCCAGTGCCATGCTCCATAGAAGTTTTGTATAAAATTATGTGAGATGTGTGTTTATGTTTACTTCACTTCCATCATATTCTCATCAGGTGCTAATAATGGTAACAACTGGCATTCATGGATTTTGATGGCATTCTACTCTTTTAGTAAAGTCTGAGGTAATAGATGGTCATAGATGCCTGAAATAATTTCTCCTCTTCTCTACTTATCAGCCCTTCCTTTTTCCAAGGATCCCCAGGAAATTTTCCTTCTGGTTACATAAGGCTGTGAATCCAGATCTTAGAAGTACAGTATATTTTTATGAATGCATGACAAGTTATATGATTTCATTAAAATGTATTTAACAGTGCAAACAGTAAGATTTAATCTCTCAGCCATACCCAGTGCAAGGAGAATCTGGGAAAGAAAAAGATGTTGTTGGTCTTCAATTTGTTTTGACTTTTCTGATTTGTACCTGTTTTTATGTTTAAACTTTTCTAGTTCTTTGAATCAGTTTGACACTGAATTGTCTTTAAGATGGTAAGATGTTTTGTAAGGAGCTGGTTTTCAGCTGAGGAATTTTCAATGAGGCAACTGCCCCACCCCAATATAGATGTTCTGCATCTATATTTGAATGGTCCAAGCAGAAATTTTATTGAAGATACTATCATTTTGCCTCTCAAATAATTTCATCTCCTGATATTTTGGACAGGTCTTCATATTTTTCTTCTTGTAGGCCACCAGGTGGCAGCACCAAGAGTGGCAGTATTTTTACATTTTTGTTCATATTTTTCTCTCAAATAGAAGCAAATATCACTCATGAAAACTCATATCATAACACTATTTCATAATCTCAAGGGAAATCACCCATGAAAACTTATATCATAACACTATTTCATAATCTCAAGGGAAATCTCAAAGTCCATCCATCTTAAAGTTGCTGAGATTGAAAAACATGGCACTATATTGTATTGCCCAAAAGAAAATATGCATTTGAAGCAATATTGTATACAGAAACATGTATTAATTTAAGTATCCCATTTTTATCATTTTAATAAATAACTCAAAGCAACTAACTCCTCCTATTTTCCCCATAACAACAAGTCTGTGAGATAGTTGGATTGATAGAGAGTGACTGGCCCAAGTTACCAGGCCAACTTTCATGCCTAAGGTGGGACTAGAACTCACTGTCTCGTTTCTAGCCTAGTGCCTTAACACAACTGATTCTGGTGAAAGCCTAGTTCCTAACTCCAGTTAAGAGCTAAATTCTATTGTGCTTCTTATTGGTATTATTTCTCATGAAGTAGTTTATTGCTATTTTTTTCTTTTGATTAGTGAATTGTCTTTTCAATTCATCATAAATTGTTCTTTACAAAGTAAAATATATATTTTTTTAAAAAAAATCAAGATCTTTTGTGTTCCCTCTTCTTTTACTTCTTTTTATGTTATAGGACTGGCATTTGCCTACCATTTCATCCTCTGCATCAGCTCATCACATGGTATGCAGACTGATTAATTCATCTATCTGAATTTTTGTCAGTGGATCCTGGGATATTTGGGGGATTCAGTGGCAGACATGGTTATATTATTTTTCAGCACAAATGCAGTTGTGCAATGGACATTCCCTGGATTGACATATTGCATTAAAGCAGGCCCCTGTGGCCGGAGTCACATTTAGACTGAGTGATAATAAACTCTGATTAACAAGCCACAATCATGGGGGTCATTCAATGCGATAAAGCAAAACCACTTTTTGGATTTGTATTATATGTGAACCTAGCTTCTGTCTGGGTTCTCTGTTTTTTTTCAAAGATATTTATATAGCCTTCTTGTTCTTGGAGTAGAAGATTGTATGTTTTTCTTCAATTCTCATTCAGTATTTCCTGTTATTGACAGAGTAGAGAGCTTTTTGTGCTCACCTACGGTGCTTTGGTAGCCCAACTGTGTAAGGATTATGAAAAGGATGAAGATGTAAACAAATATTTGGACAGCATGTAAGTATAAGATGGCAAGAAGCAGCATGGCAAATTTGAGAGAAAATGGCTAGTTTTCTTGTCCCTGTTCTTCAGTCTGTTTAAGTAGATATCAGCTTGGGAAATTGCTGTAGGATTCTGTTTCTACTCTCCAACCTGTTTTGAAGCTGGATTTAAATCCAGGGATTGGATTTAGAAATCCAATCCTTTCTATTTTACTGAGCTCGGAATGCTGCAACAATTCAGAGATCACAATAAGCCAATCTGTGTTGCTTTCAGCTGGCCAATAGGAGTGTGCAATCTTCAGGCTGTGCCCCCTAAAGTAGTGAAGGTCCTGACTAATTAAAATTTCTCTGCCCTTCAAGCCAAAAAGTAAACATTTAAAGTGCTAATGTTCTTTCTCTGCCTCCATAATGTTGTAGTTGAAAAGTTATAGAAAGGGACTTGTTTTGCAAAAATAAAAGGAAAGGCAATAATGAACTTGCTTTGCCTGATGTTTCTCCCAGTACCTTTAATCGTGGTTGTTGTGGGTAGAGTAAAGGAAATGAATATTTGTTTTCAGATATAAGAATTTCTCTTTCTTCTTCCCTTTAAAGAACAGTAAATGCCCCAACTCCCAGAAAATACTGCTTTCTTCAAATACTCTTTCTTTGTTTCGAAATGCATCTCTTCTTCAGAGTATTGCATCCATTGTTTTATTTACATTATGAATTTTATCCTGCCCTTTTTTTTTTACTATCTTTTAAATGTTCAAAAGAATGTTAAAATACAAAATTAAAAAAACCCCAAAATAGACTAAAAACTAGAGTGCATTAAAAAGAAAAAAAAATTCAACACATACACACACGTTATCCCCCTAACTGAATGCTGATTAATACATTACTACAATATTGGTCCCCATCCTTGCAAAACAGCCTCCCTCCAAAATGTTTAAACAAGTAAATCTATTTACAAATTATTGACTTGTCTTCTATGACTATACTATATTAATGACAAAATGGTTAGCAGGAAGAACAATATTATAATAATAATAAAGCCGAGGTTAAAGTTTCAAAATGCTCTGTTTACAAATTGTTGTTATAATCCTCTTGTAGAAAATTTCCCATGGCATCTTATCTATGAATTTTATCCTACCTTTATGCTTGAAACAATGTGTGCCATGTGTCAATTTATATTCACATTAACTGTCAGGAAGTTCACCTGACACCTAGGGGTGGGATTCAAAAATCCCAGCAACCGGTTCCCAGTTGCTGGGTGGGCATGGCCATGGTGGGCGTAGCCTACCGGATCTCCCAGAAGTATGGAAATGGACCTGTTTCTGGCTTCTGGTGGGCGTCCAGAGCCCAAGGGAGGCCATTTTTTGCCTTCCCAAGGGTCTGGAGGCCTCCCCTGGGTCTCTGGGAGGTTGGAAACAGCCTCCCCAGGCTCTGGAGGCCCACTGGAAGCTGGAACCAGGCCCATTTTGCAACTTCCGGTTTAAATACTGGTTTGGCGAACCAGATGGAAACTTAACATCTGGTTTGCCCGAACCGGTCCGAACCAGCAGAATCCCATCCCTGCTGACACCTCTTCACCTTTTTTTCTCTCTTTTTTCCTTGGTCAGGGGATATAGCATCGGCATCAGATTGGTTGAGGATTTCTTGGCTCGCTCTGCTGTGAAGAAATGCCGCAGTTATTCTGAAACTGCAGACATAATTGCACAGGTACCCAAGAATGCTGATTCCCCTTTCTTTTGGCAAGGCTGAGCCAAATTCTTACCACTTTATCTTCAGTCTGCCCCCCTAACAGCAGAAGGAAAGATTCACAAGGTTAGCTGTAATGTGAAGAAGGTAAAGGTTACTATAAATCAGGGTGCCAAAGTTGTGGCATCATGGCAGTGTCACATGACATATCACAACTTCCCCCCCTTCTCTAAACCAGGCCTGTGTGTGGCCAGCGTGTGGCGCAACTGGTTCATATGACAGTCCTGCTATAGCGAATCAGAGAAACTGAATAAGCCCAAAACTTCAGTACTCATTAGTGAATCAAAGGTCTCCTAGAACTGTTTGCACTTCTTTTTCCAGAATAGGCTATCTACCCTTTTCCCAAAAAAGATGGACATTAAAACATCCATCTGCTCATCTTTAGTAATATTTTCAGATATCCCTATTTCTTTGTCAGATCCAGAGATCTCTCTTACGCTCCCATTCTTACATACATTAGACTCCAAATTGTGCGATTCCCAGCTAATAGAACCAGTGGTTGGAAATTTGGAAGTTATAATCCAAGGTATCTGAAAGAGCTTTAATTGGGAAGAGCTATCTTAGCCTTGGGATTGTACTATTTGCCTTCAGGCAATTTCCAAGCCCAATTTCCAAATTCATGCCTAAAAATCACATTAGTAGAGTTTTTACAGCTTTATGTATTTGCCTTGAGCTGATTTTGGAGTATTTGTATTCCAATTTTTAAATTGTTATGGCACAAATATATCAGGAACTTTTTTTTAAAAAAAGAGAGACCTAGTGCATAGTTGAGACAAAAGCATGTTCTAAAGAACACTTAGAACAGTACATCCAAAAAATAAAAAATAAATCAACGCCAACCTAATAAACTTATTTCTACTTACTTGATGTTTTTTCTCTTTAAATGTAGGCTTGTCCTTTTCTTAGTGAAAGAAACTTTTATTTTTTAATATAGCCCTTTTCCGAGTCCTAAGCAGAAAGCTGGAAGGAAAATAAATGTAATAATATCAACACCGACACACTGTAATTCACACACCTTGTAATACACCTCAAGATTCACTTCTTGATTTAGCTTTTCAAGGGTTTGATGCTCGGCAGCTGGATAGCTTGAAATATTGAAATTCTTTTCCCCCAATTTCTTTTTCTTCTTTAAATATTAATGTTATTTGCATTTTTTTAACAATGAAGTTGAGGCCCCAGTATTCAACCTTGAGTGTTAACGTTTCTCTTTCTTCCTGAGTTAATGCTTCTTTTGGATTCTTTCAACATTAATCCCAAATCATAGAAGCCTAAAATTACCCTGTCATTATTTTTCTCAATCCTCAATTTCTGCATAACTGAAAATGGGGACAGAGTTTCAGTAAACTGGGCTGGTGTAGACATTTCAAGAAACATGGTGTACAGGTAGTCCTCAACTTACAACAGTTCATTTAGTGAACGTTCAAAGTTACAATGTCACTTTAAAAAGTGACTTATGACCATTTTTCACACTTACAACTGTTGCAACATCCCATTGGTCACATGACCATAATTTGGATGCTTTGCAACTGGTTCGTGTTTATAATGGCTGCAGTATCCTGAAGTCATGTGATCAGTTTTTGTGACCTTCTGAAAAACAAAGTCAATGGGAAAGCCAGATTTTTTATAGTGAAAATTATGGGCAAGGTGAACATTGTGGGTGAGTTTAAGCCTGTGTCCGTGGCCTTCAAAAGTCTCATAGGTGGGATGTAAAAGCAAAACATGCAATCATATTCAGTACTTTTTATGGGAAGGGGTTCAAAAAAACTACATGAATTTATATAGAAATACTTGCTTTTTTTTAATCCTCCTGTAGTTGTTGCTTAGTCCAGTATTAGTTTGAGTGGCCTGTTGAGCTTTGTTGGTGTGTATGAACAACATGTACAGAGTACATAAACATAACCAAGCTTTCCTCAAAGTTTCTATGTTGATGTGTTGGTTTTGTTATACACTGAATATTTTGGAGTCCACATTCTCTTATTTTTTGTTTGTTTATTTGCGGACACCTTGGAGAGTATTATAAAATGCAAACCACTGTATTCTGGTTGGCTTTCTTACCTTAGGTATGCGTGCAATCTGTATATACACTTGCTGATATAGCAAATGGTATATTTTGCTGCTATTTTTTTTTTTAATTCACTGTGTTTGCTGGAGTTTTCCCTTCTTTTTAGCACATACCTTTTAATAAAAGTGGTTTTGTTGAGCAGGAGAAGAATGTCTAAGCTCATGATGAGAAAATCTCTTTATTATGATTCTTCTAAGCTTTGTTCTTTCCAGCATTAAACAAAGCTTAGTTATTTATTTTGATTTATTTGGGGTCTTGTAATTTTCCCTGTTGTGGTGATTTGAGTTCAATGGATGTTGAAAACTTGACAGTGGCCAAAATAATGAACCAGAAGAAGCCACTGTATTCCAATTCCAATAAAACAAAAGGGAAGACTAAGAAGCAGCAAGTAGAATTGTCTTCTAGGATAGAACATCAAAGTGCCATTAACATCAACATCATTGAGCCATTAATAAAAACAACATACTACGTTTTCTATTCTTAGAGGAGCCTAAATATTTTGAAGAAACATGGCTGACAGCAGGAAAATCTTCAAAGAGTATAATAGTCTCACTTCAAACCTAGAAATTATTCAACAATACAGACATAAAGTCTGTCAACCCAAGAAGCTCATGCATAATTCATACTCTGAACATTATTGTAGATTGTCTAGTTAGTACCATCTCCCATGACTTAAAATCAGTAGAATGGTTTTCTGGTGCCTTTTAGTAGAACAGGATCCTACGGAGTTTCCAACAGCAACTAAATCTCCGGACGTTGTACAGAATAAACCTGATCTGTCTAACCTGCAAATATTGTTGTGTTTAGAGATCTGAGGCTATGTCCATTGATCCAGGATGGTTTAATTATATTCCACTGAAGTCCAAACCACTGTTCCTGAAGATATCTAAGCCATGTCACAGAGCTGATTAATAAATACATACAGCTCCATTGCCTTCTGTGCGGCTGTGTGGATCATGGGGAAGTAACATTAATAAAGAAGACAAATCATTTCTCAGATATTAAGAAGGAATAGAATATTACACAAGTGCAGCTGCATAAACAATACTATGATTTCAACCAAGCATGTGGCAGGAACAATACTGAATTATTGCATTAACATAACTGGAAAGAATTTGTAACTCCAGAAACAATCAAGGACCTAATTAAAGTGATGCATCTCAACTTTTGTTTTTTTTGGTGTTGAGCATCCTAAGTAAGATCTAGAATTAGATGATATTAAGGAACAAAGAACTGATCTAACTATTGTAGAGACTTTAGCATATTATATAATTCCAACATTATAAAATTCACTCCCTCTTTAACTAAATGTTCAGTCGAGATTTCCAGTATAGAAGGTAAGCTTCATAACCCCCAATATGCTAACTGCAAAAGTTGGTAGGGACTTAGATAGTCCTCAGCATATGACCACAATTGAGCCCAAAATTTATGTTGCTAAGTGATAACGTGAGTTTTGTCCCTTTATGACTTTTCTTGCTTCATTTGTCAGGAGAGTCACTGGGGATTTTTTTCGTTAGTAACATGGTTGTTAAGTGAATCTGGATTGACTGCTTGTCAGAAGGTTGCAAAAGGGGATCATAGTTATGCAACTGTCATAACTACGATCCAGTTGTCAAGCACCTGAATATGAATTCCATTATCATGAGGATGCTGCAACCATCATAAGTGTGAAAAACAGTTATATGTCACTTTTTTCCAGTGCCATTGTAACTTTGAATGGTCACTAAATGAATCTGTTGTAAGTTGAGGACTACCTGTACTCTGATAAGTTGAGATTAATGCCCCTGAATCTTTTGGGGGGAAAAAAGGTAATGTAGATAACACTACATGAAAGAACAAAAGAATCAATAGAAGTGCCTCCTTCAATAAGGACCAAATATTAGACATAGAATCTAATTTGACCAATTATTATAAAAATTGCTTCAATTAGAGCAAAGGGAAATTATTGCAAGGCTGGATACTTTAAAGCAGTGGCTCCCAACCTTTCAGGCACCAGGGACCATTTCCATGAAGAAAAGTTTTTCCATGAGCTGGAGGGGGTTTAATTTAGTGTTTGCACATCCAGTTACCAACATGCCACAGACTGGGGTTGTGGAGCCCTGCTTTAAAATCCTTCTCAACAATGGAAA
The DNA here is from genome assembly GCA_015471245.1 of Laticauda colubrina. Lineage (NCBI taxonomy): Eukaryota > Metazoa > Chordata > Lepidosauria > Squamata > Elapidae > Laticauda > Laticauda colubrina. The sequence continues at coordinate 63,943,477 of BLBF01000007.1, read as the reverse complement.
GTCCCTAAAGTATTGCCTTGATAGCAATAGTACTTGGACTTATATACTGCTTCATAGTACTTTACATCCTTCTCTCAGCAGTTTACAGAGTAATTACATTGCCCCCAACAATGTGGGGTCTTCATTTTACCCAACCTCCGAAGTATGGAAGGCTGAGTCAGCCTTGAACTGGTGAGTCTCGAACTGCCAAACTGCAGAATTAACCTTCAGTACTGCATTCTAACCACTGTGCCACCATGGCTCATAAATGATGAGTTTAGTTTGTAATCTTACCTTACAACCAAGATTATGGTTTTTACTAAAGGACTCAAAGATATGCATGGACAGTTGATGGTTAAGTGATTTTTAAGTATCTAAGTAAGGCTTTTCATACTTTGAAGAAAAAAGTGGCTGACTCACAAGCAAACTTGATTGCCCAGAGAACTAAAACTGTTGTTCTAAGATTTTTCAATGAGAGAGGAAGCAAGATTCTTTCAATGATCTTTAGGGTATTCACAGTCAAAATAAGGGCCATTTCTTAGTAGAATTCAGTGAGGTCCTGACCAATGTATTAAGAAAGGTATCTAATTTTTGGCTGAAAAGATGGTTACTAAGGATTAAAAAAAGAATGGTACTTTCCATGATCAAGTATTGGTTAAATAGGAATTTGAGATTTAGATTAATCCATACTGCTGACCATTTTTAATCAACCTGAAAAAGGATAGTTCATATAATAATCATATAAAACTTAATGCATCACTCCTGTTACACTTTCTTGGGCACTCAAGTTTAACTTAGATTAAAAAGACATTACATTAAAACATTTCTGAAAGAAACTTCCTTTTTGCTAATGAACTGACAAGAATTTATTTTCTTGCACAATCTTCTACTGACTTAAGAGAGATCATTGTTTTAGAAATTAATACTTTGAGACCATCTAATAAAATTAAGATCTTCAGGAGGTTTAAACTGGTTTAGGTTTTATCTTGTCATAGTGCAACAAACTCAAGCTGTTTCCATGGAACTGTCCAGATGGGATGTTTGGGTTTGAGAACTAAGACAAAACATATTTTCTGTTTTGTGCAGAACTCCAGAAAGAAGCATGACTTTAAACAGACTTAGCCAATAAGTCTGGGTTTCTTTCTTTCTTTTTACGCAATAACCAGGGGAGTTGTTTTCATTCAGATTGTGGATTAGTTTCTTTCCAGCTGAAATCCTCATAATCACATACACATGCTACTCTACAGCAAGCTTCAGAGAAGAAGAGCCCCCATTGGCATCAGTGTGAATTCTCACTTCTCAGCCTCATCCCTAAAATTATTGCAAAGTGTTGTCAACTTCATGCCGAGGAGGCTGCAAACATTAACCCTCTTGGCATTCAGTAGTTTCCAATCCCAGTATTTGATTGAAAATCATGGTTCATACCTGCAATAAATAAACGTAATGTCCAAATTTATTTAACATAATTTATGGTTTAACCCAGTGATGACATGTTTCATTCTATTGTCAGGTTGCTTTTAAGATGTATCTGGGTGTCACCCCTACTGTGACTTGCAACAGTGCAATGGGAAATGAGTTTTCTCTCATTCTGGCCAAGAATCCCTTAGTGGACTTTGTGGAGGAGCTACCCGCAAGTCGATCATCTCTTTGCTATTGCAGCCTGTTGTCTGGGACCATCCGAGGTGCTCTGGAAATGGTAAGAAAATGGATACTGGTTCTTCCTACTCTGCCCTTTTCTGCCCCCTCCTCCAATATACCGAACAGCCTCATACTTATTTGTTCCTAACCATGATGCTGCCCTAGTGACAATATAATAAGCATGACACAACCTCTAGTATTTGGTACTTATATTGTAACAGCTATATAAAAGGTGGAGTGTACATTGTGACATCGCAAGGCTTTTGTTGTCACTCCCCCTCCCCAGTTCCTTCTGAGGGCACGTAGTCAGCCTTGATTGTGTGATTATACTGAACAGTAATTTTGGATCATGCTATTGTATAAATTCACTTATTATGGTTTGTAACCATGGCTTATTGTTTAGTATATAGTACAAACCTTAATCCTTAGCTGGTGCACATTTGTGTGTGTGTGTGCTTTTAAGTCAGTGTTGATTTCTGGTGACTGCTTGGATTAGACCTTATAGTTTTCTTGGCAAGATCTTCAGAAGTGGTTTGCCATCGCTTTCTTCCTAGAGCTGAGAGTGAGTGAGTGACTGTCTGATTTTGCTTCTAAAGGCTAGGTCACACTGGCCGACGGATGCAAAACATATGCAAAAAAGGACACAGCGGACGAGCAAAATTTCAGGGGTGGCTCCATCCATTGTTATCTGCTCTCAAAAGTGCCCCAAATTTGCATAAACAGAACAGAAAACAACGGAAAGGAACGGATGTGGGGAGGATGTAGCGGGGATGTAAAGCGGACGTTCATAGGAAGCCAAGTGGATGAAAGCGGATGGAAGCGGATGACACATCCGCAGGGCTTCTGGGGGAGAATAGCGAAGCGGACGCGTAGTGGAAGGAGCGGATGCATAGTGGATGATGCGGATGCATCACGGACACCTATAGGATGCATAGCGGATGCGTAGTGGATGCGTAGCGGATGAAAATCGGTCACTGCGCATGCGGGGAGGGTGAATTGTGTCAGCTCCGCAGATATAAAAGGATGCAGCTCACAAGCAGTCAGCATTCAGAAGAAAGACATGCTGCCACAGACATCTTGAGAGAACACCATGGGGAAGAAGAGGAAGCCTGTGTCTACTCCTACCAGCTCTGGCAAGAAGGACAGAACCACCATCCCACCCCTGGCGCTGACTCTGAAGCTGGTGATGCTTCTGCTGCTGCTGGTGGTGCTCCTGGTGTTGCTGCTGGTGGTGCTTCTCCTGCTGGTGCTGCTGGTGCTGCTGGTGCTTCTCCTGCTGGTGCTTCTCCTGCTGCTGCTGCTGCTGGTGCTTCTCCTGCTGGTGCTGCTTCTGGTGCTGCTGGTGCTTCTCCTGCTGGTGCTTCTCCTGCTGCTGCTTCTGCTGGTGCTGCTGGTGCTTCTCCTGCTGCTGGTGGTGCTTCTCCTGCTGCTGCTGCTGTGGTGGACCAGCCCCAAGGCCCTCAAAGCCCTGCTGCTGAAGGCCCTGCCAGAGGGAGGAAGAGGCAAGGCAAGGAGAAGGGAGAGAGGAAACAGTACTCCATTTCCGAGGACCATGAGGAGGAGGTGCTGGAATGGCTGAGGGAGAATGAGTACCTGTGGAGGAAGGGCCACAGGCTCTATCATGACACGAAGAGAAAGCAGGCAGCTTGGAGAGAGAAGGCGGAGAGCCTGGGCTACACTTCAGATGTCCTCCTGGGGTGGTGGATGCACATGCACACCTGGTATGGTAAGCTGCACCCGAAGAAATCCGGGCAGGCCGCTGTCAAGCTCACTGACCGGGAGACCTATGTCATGGTCAGGTGCAGCTTCCTGGAGGGTGAGATCCGCCACTGAGGAGCAGCCCCTCTGTCAACCCTCTCCCTCAGACAGCCCACAGAGAGCCACTCCTCTTCCAGCCAGGAGACAGCTACCATGTCCAGGCAGGTGTCTTTGGAGGGCCCCACGACAGAACCCCCCCCCCGACAGCTGCACTCCCCATGCCGGAGGACCAACCCAGAGACCAACCCACACCCACACCCAGCTCCACCTCCACAGAAAGCAGGCAGAGAGGCAGACCGGAGGGACAGAGCCACACTGTCCTCTTAGAGATCAGGGACACAATCAAAGCCAGCACAGATCTTCTCTCCCAGCTGGTCCACTTCGACATACCATCCTCGAACCGCAAGCCCTTCATCACGTACGTGAGCCAGACCCTCATGGACATGCCTGAGCCCCAGTACCAGGTGATGAAGGAGAGGATCACAGCTCTTCTGCACCACCCTCCAGGCCCAGATGAACCTGCTCCTACCCTCTCCAGGTCTGCTCCTCCACCCCAGGTAATGTTACAGCCCTTCCATGGATTTCAACAGCCCCTCACCTACCAAGTCTACCACTACCAGGACTTCCCACAGCAGAGGCAGCCCTTCCCAGTCCAGGCCCAGGTTCATCGCACACCACAGACGCCTCATCTGACACAGCTGCAGACCAGAAAGCCCCACTACACTCCTCCTTCCTCCACCCCACAGCCAAGCCCTTCGTCAGAACATCTGTCATCAGTCTTGGGCCTCACATCCCAGGTCCTTGAGGAAGTGCCTCTCAACCTCACGGGACTGAGTCAGCTCACTGAGAGCTTCCTGCACACACCATCTCCTGTTGTACTCTCGGGGCCAGGCACCCCAATGGCGCCTCAGATCAGCACTCCAGCAAGAGCCACCTCCACAGTCCCTGGCCCCTTTACATCTGAGACCATGGGCACGCCTCAGAGTAACTGAGAAGAGTGCCAGAGACTGAGTTGTTACCTGTTCACTTTATCTTTGCTTAAGACACTTTACTTGGGTCATTTTGCTTTTTAATAAAGTCATACAGTTTGTTATTAATAAAGGTTATCTTTGCTTCACACATTTGGTTCATTTTTTTTACTTAATAAAGTGTTGGTGAAAACTTTGAAAAAAGGGTTAAGCCTTTGCATGCTTGTGGGATTGGTAAGGATAGCTGTGGGATGGGTAAGGATAGTTGTGGGATAGGTAAGGATACCTGTGGGATAGGTAAGGATAGTTGTGGGATGGGTAAGGATAGCTGTGGGATTGATAAAACCTCCAGTGCAAGCATAGTGGGACTGTATGGTCCACCCTCCCAACTGCCACACATATGGCCCTTTGTTATCAATAACAATTTATTCATTGATCAACACATTTCAAAATAAACAAAACTCTTTATTAATGCCTTATTCATTGTAGGGCCACTCAACATACATGGCACAATCTCATCAGTGTTATGAGACAGGCTCAAGGAAGCATCCATTAAGCTCTGTTGGGGCCTTGCACATCCACAGTGTCTATCAGGTTTTGTCCTTGCCTCCATTCACCAGGCTCCGTGTCCCCATTGCCTTGTTGACGGTCCACAAGCCTGTTCTGCAACACTGGGTAGTGGGTGCGCATGAGATTGTGCAGGATGCAGCAAGCTTCCACGATGCTCCTCACAGTCTGTGGGCGATGCTGCATGGTGGTGAGAAGTACCTGGAACCTGTTGGCCAGGATGCCAAAGGCGTTTTCCACCACCCATCTTGCCCTGGACAGCCTGTAGTTGAAGATCCTCTCTTCATGGGCGAGGTACCTTGAAGTGTACGGCTTGATGAGGTAGGTTGTGAGGGAGAAGGCATCATCACCCATGATGAAGTCGGGCACATCTTGTGTGTTGTTGGGTCGGGGGTCTGCATCTGGGAAATCCATGATAAGGTTGCGTTCCAGCCCATCCTTGAGATCACTGGCGTTGTATATCTGGGCATCTGAAGCTGACCCGTTGCCTGAAGCATCAATGTACATGAACTTGTAGTCAGCATCAACCATGGCAAAGAGGATGATGTTTAAGAAGCCCTTGTAGTTGTAATAATTGGACCCTGAGTTGGCTGGAGCTTTGCAGGCCACGTGCTTCCCATCTATGGTTCCAACGGTGTGGGGAAAGTTCCACCTCTGATACCACTGCTCTGCAACTTTCCTCCAGCCTTCTTCAGTGGTGGGACACTGGAGGAGCTCCTCCACGTATTCTTCGATGATGGCCTGCACCACTTCTCTGACCACAATGCTGATGGTATTGTGTGGCACCCTCCAGGCATACTGCATGTTTCTGTATGTGGTCCTAGAGGCCAGGTGGCGCAGAATCAGTGCCACCTTCAGTCCAGGGTCCTGGCTGGGATGGAAGTTGGTGTTTGCCTTGGTCAACCTGGGTCTCAGATGCTCCACAACTTCGTCAAACATGGCTGGTGGCATCCTCATGAAGTGCTGGAATGCACGAGGGTCTTCATTCCTCAGTTCCACCATCAGCTTGTCATAGAGTCCAAACTCCACCCTTCTCCCAATCCATCTTTGGACCCAGACAGCTCTTGGATGTCTCCTTCTTCTCCTTGCGTAGAAAAGGTGAAACAGTCTGAGCAGGGCTTGGTTCTGGTGTTGAATGATGGTGGCTACCAAAAGGAGTGTGCAATGATCCATGGTGGAGATCAATGGATTATGTGGAAGAACAAGACCAAGCATGAAGAGGTTTGCACAGCACGGCTGCTGGACTGATAGTGAGATCCAGGTGATTTCCTCCCCCTTTTTATAGGAAATATCGGTTTTCTGCTAGGTGTCCTTCCACCTACTCTGGACATCCTCCAGACATCCTAAATATCTGAGATACGTCCCATATACAAATGTTTTGTCTGTTTTAATGCTTTATATCCGAGCTGCATCCACTTTCATCCTTTCTATGTCTGTGCTACTAACGCTGTGTGGACGTTCCGCGTATCTTTTGCTTCCTCGCGCTTTCTGCTGGAGCGGATGTGAGTTGCGCAGATGCCCAGAGGATGCCGAGAGGATACAGCAGATGTTTAACAGATGACAACGGACGTAGAACGTTTGTTGCTCGTATGTGTCGCGAATGTACATCGTACGCGGCGGAAAGTTCATCCACTCAAAAAGTTTTGTGCACCTCAAAACTTTTTGAGTGGATGAAATAGCAGTAGATGGATGTTTGACGGATAGAGCATATGAAAGACGTACGCAGTGAGTACACAATGGATGCATCGCGTTTTCCAACGGATGGCAAGCGTTTTTCTCCGTTTTACATCCTCTTTGCATCCGTTGGTGCTGTGTGACATGGGCTTAAGTCTCAGAGCCTTCCAGATTCTGACCTTATGCCTTAACCACTATGGTACTTAAGTGTCTTTAGCCATGAGTTGTTACTCATGATTTATTAGATAAATCAAAACTTATCAAGGTTCACTGAAACCATAAAACTCAAACAAATAAAATGCATTAAGTGTCATGTTGTCCTGTGCAAATCCAATCAAATTTTCCTACAGATGCTATTAGCCTTTTGTAAATTTGACATTGAGGAAACAGACTAGATGAGGATGATTATCCTTCTTGGCTTATATTGTAGACCTTCTGTACAAATCTTTTCTGCATGTGGGCTTTGTGTCTGGTATTTTACCTTTTGAGAGTCAGTTTAGCATTAGGGGTTAAGGTAGAACAGGGAGACTTTAAGTTTTACTCTCAACTGGACATAGCTAGTTACTCTTTCTATCTTATGAAGAAGGCAGCAACAAACTTCTTCTGAAATCTTGCCAAGAAAACTGCAGGGACTTGTCGAGGCAATTGCCTGGAGTCAATACTGACTTGAAGGCAGAAAACAAATGAACAAGAAACACCTTTTGATTTTCCCCAGCCTCTATATTTGTATTCTCAGAGTCACTTGATTGTGACACAGGTGCAGTAGTGGACTGCTGTCAGTTTGGACTGGTTTGAGCAAACTGGTAGTTCCAACTATCAGCTGGCCCTGCCCACTCACCTCTGCCCTATCCTGTCCTATATTTCCATGTTTTTCACCTCAGCTTATTAGTGCGGCACAGTGGATTCCCACACTTCAGCTGTTTTACTCACTGGCGGTGCCTGAGAAGGTAAGCTTTTGAGGCTAAAATAGGTGGTTTTTGAATGCTGCGCACATGCACGAAGCTCACCAAACCGGTTGTTAAACTGGTTGCAGCCATTAATATTAATGGATATATTAATATGATGAATGAATGAATGAATGAATGAATGAATGAATGAATGAATCTATCTCATAGTGTCATTGACCTTCGATTTCTATATATGAGCCAAATGTACCATATCTGCAACTGGATCTCATATAGGTGGTGTAGAAGTGGTGCCCTAAAAAATGGGAAGGTAAAGGTAAAACCAGTAAGTACAATAGTATATGGGGGTGTGTGGGTGTGTGTATGTGCCTGTGTGGGTGTGTATTTCACATTTTGACCTGCATCCATGTTTTTAGGACCAGGTAAAGTCTTTATTATTTTTCCAAGTCTTATTTGATGGATTCGCAGAGTATATATTTAAGAAATGAATAAAAGACCACATTATGATATGGTTTTCCTACTATTGGTGACCTTTGTCCCCGTAATATCAATTTAACTTTTTATTTTCAGATACACCTATCAGCTGAAGTGATTTTCCTTCAAGACACTCTGAAAGGAGATGATGTGACAGAAATCCGAATCACATTCTTGAAGAAGGCTGAAACCAAAAAATACAAGAGAAATAAATGAAACTGTTGTCTGAAATAATTTTAGGGTCAGCCAAGCCTTTGTAGCTGCCTACAAAGGGTAACCTTCCAATACACCCAAAACATGACTAAAAATAAACAGTTTTTCTAGTCCAGGCCATGCATGCCCACAAGCTTGTTGGAGGAACAAGAAATTAGCATACAATCCCCACAAGAAAATGTGTAATGCTCCAAAATGTATTTATTGCCAGGAACTGGATGGTGAATATCCGTAAAATCTCTGCTCCCTGAAAAATATCCTTGCATGCTGCTTCATATTGGAGCTGTGCTACATCTGTTTCAGTGAGATAAATTTCAGTGCTGTGAAGAACAAGGTTTTCTTCGGACTCTTAAGAGTGATAATTCTCCTGTGGAATTGCCTGAGGGAACTTTCTCAGGCCAGATAATTCCATGAAATGTAGTAATGCAACCACCAAACCTTTCCATGTTTGTTACAGCTCCCTGCAATGAAAAGGGTGAATGAGATATATAAATATATTATCTGAACCAAATTGTGCATGAAATTATATCAGAATGTAAAATATATTTTTGCCTTCATTTATGATAGAGGTTTACCAAAGTCGTCTTCTGACATAGCATTTAGTGAGCAAAAGGAGGATCAAGAGTTGGCTAAGAAATGTAGCTTTCATTTTGTAACTTTAACAGAAACATGGCTTCTGAGAAGTAATCCATCCAAAGACTTCCAGAGCAAAAATTCTAGGTTTTTGAAAACTAGGTATTATTTAAAAAAAAAAAAAAACCTTGGAAAATTCAATTTCCAAGAATCCTGATTTGCAATATATGGATGGATGGATACAATTGCCTTCCTTATTCATTTATTTAACAAAATCTATAAAGCCTTTTTAATCCATATGAGTTCTGAGCAGTTTAAAAATGTAAAAGTACAACAAAATAAATGCAACAATTGATGATATTCAAGATATTATGGTCACTTAAATAGCACTACAGGCAAAAGAGTTGCTGGAATATAGTTGGACCTACCTAAATTTCCATAGGTAAGATATTGCACAAAATGGGGACTATTCCTGAGAAGTTCCGTTGCTGGTCCACCTATGAATTTCACAAGAAGTGTGGACCTTTTTTCAAGCATTTTTAGCTTGAAACCTAAAATATGCTGAAGAAAAATTTCAGTTCTTGCATCTATGTTTTCTATATTTTTGGGATATTCATCAGATAAAATTAGGGTTGGGAAAAAGGCATTTAATTTACATTTTAGTGCAAACCAGTCCAATTTGCAGCTTCTTATAGAGGTTAATATTTATTGTCTAAGTTCTAAATGCATAGTTTACTGAAAGGTATAAATATGCAAGTTGTCATACCAAAATGCCTCTTGAACCAAAGGTTTAATTAAAAAAATACTGATAACTGAAATATGCACAAATTGTATACACAAATATGCACAGTGGGTGGGGGGATTTTAGACTGGAAAATAGAAAAGGGGGAAAAGAAAGGGTGGCTGAGAGATTTTAGTTAGGCTAGTACTCTCCTTGTTGCCTTATTTCAACAGCAGTAGCACAAGCAGATTTATAAAATGCAACGACCAAAAATTATCCCCTGATGGGTTATTTTGATTCCATTATAGAAAAAAAGGAAACAAAGTGACCTTTCAATTAACCTATACCCCATAACAATGAAGTGGATGGAATAATAAAACAGCCTGGTTTTCTGCAGTCCTACAGGTATCTGAACTTTTATCTGAAGCAAAGAATTGTTGTAGCCCATCAGTTGCCAGTGGAGCTAGCTGCAGAGTCAGACGAGGAGGTTGGAGGGAGATCCTGGGCCAGCTTCGGAGCCTTTGGAAAGCTCTGATAAGGAAACAGAGGCAGAGCTGGGGCCTTCTGTCCTCTCCCAGGTGGAGAGGCAGCTGTCTTCAGGGCCTGAGCTGAGTGAGCGGGAGGAAGAGATGTGGCCCATCCCAGATGTGTGTATGCGCAGAGAGGAAAGGAGAGTAGAGCAAAGAAAAGCAATAAGCCGGCTCTTAAGGAAAAGCAAGCATACATGCTAGCCAACCCCTCCTTGGCTAGGAAATAAATAGTCAGGGCTTGGGAGTGGCCAGTTGTCACAGACAACCATTTGTTTTTTTCTTTATCCATGTGAATAAAAGACTCTTCCCACCCTTACAGTATCCTTTCCCTGCCACGCCCACCAAACCAAGCCCACCAAGCCACACCATGCCCACCAAGCCATGTCCACAGAACCAGAAGTAAAACAATTTGAATCCCACCACTGATTCAGACCTTTCCTAAAACTTTAATGTTTGTATGTGTTTTGATTCTGGAAGTCTTCAGATTTGGGAAATTAGGGAATATACAGTGGCATCAAGTTCCCACAGTGTTGGCTAAATCAAGCAACAAATGGCTGTAACAAACATGGTGTTAGCTCTTTGAAATTATAAACATCAATGTATTAATAATCAGAACACCTGAACACTTCTTCAATAAGCTGCCATATTTCAACAAAGATTTAAAAAAACACAACAAATTGCAGTAACACTGATAAGACAGGGAAGTTCTCAAGCTTTATGGTGCGATGAACCCAGAACTTCAAATCAGATTCACCTTTTTCATCATTTCATTTCCACAAATTCAGGAATCTGCACTAAACATTAATAAAGCTAAATCATCATCCTTGAGAAATGCAGTGGTTTGGGAGTAGAAGTAACCCAAGAACAAAAATATTTGAAATAATTCTTGTTGAGCTAGATGGCATGTTTTAATAAGAAAAGATGAGAAAATCCTTGCTTTACTTCGAGAATTAAGACATTAAGAGAACTCATTTAATATTCTCTTGAGCATGGTGATGAAAGTATAAGTGAAAGTAAAAGAGAATTTTTTTCTCCTACTGTATTTAACTATCCCTACTTTTAATATTACTGATAAGTTACAAAGCAATTTTAAAGGCCTTATGTGTTAAGAAGTATCAACTGCAATTCTAAACTCATTTGCCACACTACTCTTTTAACTGGCTTGATACATACTTCATGTTGAGAATCCTACTATAAAAATGTGGGAGAAATATTCATCTTAAACCACAATTATGCACATCAAGTTCAATTAAAAATCAGTAAAATTATTTGCTTTATTATTATTAGATACTTAATATTCCTAAAATTTTCAACATAATCCACATTAAGATGCCAACTCAATTTTTTTCCTATTCTGCCTGATCAGCAAGATTTTGGAAAACCTGAAGCATGGCACTGGCTGAGATCTTAACTTTGCTTTGGAGACAACCTTGATCCCTGCCTAATGCACTTGGGGATTTCCTTCCCTCTTGACCTATGACTTGGAAAATGTTTTCTTATTGAATACACAAAGGAGGCTTAAAGAAATCTATGCCATTGAGTATAGAAGAATTGAAGAGAAATCAAATCCTATCACAGTATTTGATTGCATTAAAGATTAAGAAGTAAATAAGTTTCTCTCTCTTTCTCTCTCCCTCCCTCCCTCCCTTCCTTCTTCCCCTCTCCGTCTCTCATGGAGGGTAAAAATTCATTATATTTGTTTACACTTAACAATGAAGGCTGAAAGTCACTTCTTCATACATTTCTTTTTCAATGTTATGTACTTCTTTTTCCTTTCTTCTTTTTCCTGCATGTTTTTCTTCTTTCCATTGTCTTCTCTTTCTCTAAGTTTAGTTTGTATTCACTTTTTATTATTGTAATTAAAATTCTTAATAAAATTATATTTGGAGAAGAAAAGACATGGGACAAAATTCATGATAGAGCAGACATTTTATTTATTAAATGAAAACTTGACAACAGGAATCATGAACAGCACATGTGCAGTAATTGGGGGGGGGCACAAGAATCATGAACGCTCCATATAATGAAATAATGAAATAATGCATAATGTAGCTATTAACAAATCTTGATATTTGTCAGCCCTTCAAGGTAGACCAGGCTGGGAAACCAAAATTATGAAAGCTAAATACTACTTTTGTTACAAGCTAATGCTACTTTTATTAGAAGGTTCAAATAACAAAATCTTATAAGCAAATAGATTTCCCCCTTCATGAGGCTAGGAAGGCTCTTGTTTGAGGCATTTTCTCAGGTTACAGCTGTTACAAAATTTGGACTTCAACATTTGCACCATCTACAAATTGCAAACAATTGGGGTATATATCTCCTTCAGCAGACTTAATGCTGCCACTTTGAGATTTTTGACTGACATATTTATGTATCATACTGTAGAAATTGTCTTTAGGATTAAAGGCAAACAAGGAGGAAATGTTATTCCAGGCTTTGACACTTGGGGTCTGAAATGGTCCCAACTCCGTGGAATCAAAAAAACTTTTAAGATTCCTCTCTGCTAACTTTGATGCGTGTTCTTTGGCCATGGTTTCAAAAAGTTCTTGCTCCTTCTGCAGGTAGACTTTCCAGAATGCAAGTTGAAGAACGCTGACTGGAGAACGGCAGCGAGCAATGCAGGTGGTAAGAAGGGCCACTGTGAAGATGCTGGCAATCAAAATCCATCCAAACACCTTTAGAAGAAGCATTAAAAATAATAACCTTGCTTGCAACCAAGACACCTCAAGATTAAATGCCATCTTACATTCTGGGTGTATATTGTAGCTGATCTGCATTGGTATTTACAATCTAGAATTCAAAGCCCTCACACATAGGGAGAAAGATTAAAGCATTTCTTCTTCACCGCTGATACTTATCTCTTCCTGTTCAATGCAGGAGTTGCTGAAGCAAAACACCAACACTCATTTCTCTACATTTTTGAGCCCTAGTTATATGATAGCTATAGCAAAACCCCAATTGGTATTTAAAGTAAAGATGTAAAGTAAAGATGAGGCCTCTCAATACAACTCGAAGGACAAGATGATTATTAGGGGATCTGAGCAGGTATAGAAATATAGCTTTTCATGTCTTATTGTTAAGGCTTTATAGGGTGATCTGGATTTGAAGGGGAAAAAATGATTTCAGAATGAATCAGGGAATTCTCAACAGCAGCTATTAGCATATCCTAAAAACAGCTGCATTTTTTCCAAAGCTTCCCAGCCACCATCTGGAGCTACCAGAAGATCCCAAGAAAGTAGATGTTAATATAAGGACAGAGGGTCCTTATATATGCCTGAATGAACTCCAAATCACCTTTTCTCCTTCAAATCCAAATTGCCACATAGCCCTATTAGTTGCATGACAGAGGAAAATCTCTCTAATTCACAATGGGGGGGGGGGAAATTCCCTCTGATGGTAATGAGGAATTCCCCTTCTAATTGCAATCAGTTTCTCTGCAGGTAGGAAAAGATACAAGTTTTCTCACATAATACCTTCCCTAGCTGGAAGCAACTGGCAAAACCATGCTATCTCTAGTTTACTATTAATTATGTTGACTGATGGGACAAAACAAACATTTGAACTGAAACAAACATAAAGCTCCTAACCTGGTTCCTAAAACCCATGAAACAGCCTGCCAGGAAGGCAATGCTATGTCTTTAAGAATGGAGATACTTGACCACTATTACCAGAACAACTGGTAGAAAAGTTCCTGGTGCTGTTTCAATACTCCAGTTAGCACTCCTGGAATTCTAAGTTGGGAAATCTGGCTGTTACACAACTTGGAAAAACCCATATACTAACCTGTGATTGAGCTCGAAGGGTTGTGAGTATCTCCAGTTCAGAAGAAGGAGAGACAGGGCTGAGACAAGGCACTTTAACCAGAATTTTCAAGCATTCTTCTTCCCTTCTGCCTTTGCACACATATTTCTGTAGGATGGGGCTCCCAGTAGCAGTACATTCATAGAAACTTCCTCCCAGTAAGGCCACAGAAATCCATGTGAGAGGAGCCACGGCAGCACTGAATATTGCAAGTCCTATCACTTGTAAGCGGCGCTGGAGGCGATTCCTACGAGGACATCTACATGGCCTGCCTTTGGAGCAACATCCAGTGAGCACCTTCCAAGAACGTACACTCAGGAGCAAGCCCAGCAGAAACAGAATAAAGGCTGGCATCAGCAGAAATATACCACCATAAAGCGTATTCCAGGAGTTGCACGGGCATTTGAACACTGCCACAGAAAAGATACGTTCACTACCTGCAGTCAGCAGAGACACTGCCCCATAGCCCAAGACCTTCTGGTGATTGACAATGAAATCCAGTAATGGGCGAAACTTTTCCATCCTCTGATTCGATGCTGTAATGGTCCAGTTCAGCGCTGTGGTTGTGTTCACAGTTCAAGAATCAGAAATTTTAAAAGCCTGTTAAGAAAAAAGGAAGAGATTTGTAGATTAAAATATCTGCTCAGGAGAACACAGTTTCATTTTCATTTTCTGGGGCAAGGGGAAAAAAAAGTTCATGCTGTTCTAGGTTAAGCAAATATCTATCAAGTACAAAAGGGAGATACAGCATTAATCTGTTAAAGCTGTAGGCTGCTGAGTTTCTTTCCAACTAAATAAGAATTATAGGATCATGGAATGTTGGGTTGGAGAGATCTTAAAGAATTCATCTAATTCAAAACCTGCCCAGTGCAGAAATCCATTTTCACATCCATGAAAGGTGCCATCCAACCTCAGCTCTGTTCAATCACCTCAAGCAAGGGAGAGTCCACCATCTCCCAAGAAATTCCATTTCTTACCATTAGGAATCTTTTTTTTCTTATGTCCAGCTAGACCTGCTTCTTTGCAAAAAACAGAAAACAAAAACCATTGCTTCTTGTTCTGAAATAATACTGAACAATTCTACCCTGTCTGGGTTAGAATTGTATGCGTGACTATATCTCTTTTGGCCCCTGTTCAGCTTGTGATCTGCCAAGAAATGCAAATCCTTTTCATATATATTGCTTCCAATAGAATTTCCACCTCCTTCCTACACTTGTGACTTTGATTTTTTTTTTCTTACCCAAATGTGGGATTTTGTCCCTGTTAAAATTCATCTTGCTGATTTCTGCCGATTTTCCCAACCTCTGAAAATCCACTTCAGTTAGGATACTGTCCTCCAAGATGTTTGCTCCTTTAACTATTGACTGGGTATCTACTTATGAAGATTATCTTAATGTGCGTCTTAGCAATTCAGGAACCAGATCAGGTCTGATCTTTGCCCTCTATTAGCTTTGTCATTCACCTTCATTGAAGACTTGGGAAAACCTACATCAGTCTCCTGGCTACACCGTAAAGTTTGCACTGCAGTTCCCCCAAAAATCATCACTGTCCTAGACTGCATTCACAGAAGAATAGAATCAAGATCATGTGAAGTGTTAATGCCCACTTTATAATTCCTTTTTGGTAAAACCACACTTGAAATATTGCATCCAGTTTTGTGTGCCATGATATAAAAAAGATTTTGAGATTCTAGACAGAGCACACAGAAGAGCAACAAAGATGATCAGGGGATTGAAGGCTAAAGTGTATGAAGTATGGTTGCAAGAATTGTGTATGTCTAGTCTAGAGAAGAGAAGGACTAGGGGTGACATGATAGGCAGTGTTAGAATATTTGAAAGATGGCCACAAAGAAGAGGGGGTTAACCTATTCTTGAAAGCACCTGAAGGTAGGACAAGAAGCAATGAATGAAAACTAATCAATGAGAGAACCGACCTAGAACTAAGAAGAATTTTTCTGACAGAACAATTTACCAGTGGAACAACTTGCCTCCAGAAATTGTGGGTGCTCCAACACTAGAGGTTTTTAAGAAGAGATTAGACAACAATTTGTCTGAAATTATATAGGGTTTCCTGCTTGAGTAGGGGGTCCAGAGACCTCCAAGATCCCTTCCAACACTGTTATGTGCTATTCTGTTTTTTTAAAGCATCATTCTTTACTTTAAAGGCAGGAGTATCAAACTCACAGCATTACGGTGGTGTCACGTGACGTATCGGACTTTTTCCCCCTTCACTAAACCAGGCATGGGCATGGCTAGAGCATGACACATCAGACCTACGGGCTGGGAGTTTGACAATCCTGCTATAAAGTAACAAGATCATTCTTTACTTTAAATCAACAGGATGGTATCCATTGGCATCTTCAATTTTATGAATATGAAAGTATCAAAATGATAAAACAGGTTTTGTGGCATTATGATGCACGTTCTACCCTTTTGGACAGTACTTTCATAACCAGGTTGCTGAGAAGTATGTGAAATGGAATTGTGATGTTGTGATGCACATTTATAGATACAGATAATACAGATAATCACAGTTGGAAGAGACCTTATAGGTCATCTAGTCCAACCCCCCGCCCAAGTGGGAGACCCTACACTAGGGGTCCCCAACCACCGGGCCCTGGACCGGTACCAGTCCGTGGATCATTTTGTACTGGGCCACAAAGAATGAATAATCATGATTAAAATATATATAAAAATATGTTTTTAGTAAAGAAATAGTAAAGAAGCCCTTAACTATTGGGGAAGAATTGATTTTGCCGGTCCTTGAAAAAGTGTTTCTGCGTGAAACTGGTCCCTGGTACAAAAAAGGTTGGGGATCACTGCCCTACACCATTTCTGACAAATGGCAGTCCAATCTCTTTTTGAAAGTCTCAACTGATGGCGCTCCCACAACTTTCGAAGGCAAAGTGTTCCATTGGTTGATTGTTCTCACTGTCAGAAAGTTTCTCCTTATTTCCAAGTTAAATCTCTCCTTGTTCAGTTTCCATCCATTATTCCTTGACTGGCCTACAGGAGCTTTAGAAAATAGCTTGACCCCTTCCTCCCTGGCATCCCTCAAATATTGGAAGACCTCTATCATTTCTTCCCTTGTCCTTCTCTTCACTAGACTAGCCAAGCCTAGTTCCTGCAACTGTTCATTGTATGTTTTAGCCTCCAGTCCCCAAATCATCCTGGTTGCTCTTCTCTGTACTTTTTCTGGAGTCTGAACATCTTTTTATAATGTGATGAACAAAACTGGATGCAGTACTCTAGGTGTGGTCTTACTAAAGCTTTATAGAGTGATATTAGTACTTCCCTTGATCTTGCCTGTATCCCTCTGTTAATACAACTTAGGATTGCATGAGCTTTTTTGGCTGCTACTGCACATTGCTGGCTCATATTTAGCTGGTTGTCCACTAAGACTCCAAGATCCCTCTCACAGTTACTGCTATTGAGCCTGGTTTCACCCAGTCTATATGTGTACTTTTGGTTTTTCTTGCCTAAGTGTAGGACTTTTCTTTTCTCTACATTGAATTTCATTTTATAAGATAAAATTTGCTTCTCTTGACCCCCTTCTGCTATTATCGATGGTGGTACATTTTATACATTGATATTTTTGGATTTCATTCTCCACTTTTTATTCCACCTACTACCTATTCCAATCCTGCTATTATCATTCATTTTCTTAAATATTTTAATAAACGTTAAGCAGGACAGAATCTTTGTCTCACCCCTTTCTGTACCTGAACCATTCTGTTTTTTCAAACTTTATTCTTATAGTAGCTTCTCCTTCACTGTAAGTTTTCCTCAAATGA
The DNA here is from genome assembly GCA_015471245.1 of Laticauda colubrina. Lineage (NCBI taxonomy): Eukaryota > Metazoa > Chordata > Lepidosauria > Squamata > Elapidae > Laticauda > Laticauda colubrina. Next base: position 63,925,880 of record BLBF01000007.1, on the reverse strand, counting down.
GCAAACAGGTGTTCTTGAAATGCAGCATGATCTTTATTTAGTATAAAGTAAACTTCCTTCTGTTTCTTGTTGTTTCCATTGCTCATCTTACGCTAGACACAGAGGTTGGCAACTGACAACCACAATTAGAACCAGAATCTCCATTTCTAAACAAGGTAGTTGTTAAATGAATTGTCTCAAATTTTGTGATCCCTTTTGCCATGGTTGTTAAACGAATGACTGTAGCTGTTAAGTGAATCATGCAGTCATTAAGCAAATCCAGCCATTGTTTGGTGGAAGGCAGCAAGGAAGATCACAAATGGTGAACATATGACCCTGAAACACTGCAATGGTTGTAAATAAATGTCAATTGCCAAGCAGCTGGATTTTGATCATGTAGTGTGGGGATAATGTGATAGCAGTAAGTGCAAGGTTCCATCTAGGTTACTTTTTTTAATAAGGCCATTGTAACTTATAACAGCTGCTGAATGAATGATTGTAAGAGGTGCATCTGCATTATCCCATTGTTGCAGTCAAAATGCTAAAAACAGTGCCATGCTGCAAGCTCTACCACTTTGGGGTATACGCAGGGGTGGGCTTCAAAATTTTCAGCAAAGAGTTTTCTGCCCAGTTGCTGGGTGGGCATGGGCATGGTTGGTGGCCTTCTGCATCACAGCAGGGTGTATGTGATTTTGTCCTCTCTGGACTCCGGAGGCTTTCTTTGAGCCTCCAGAAGGGTGAAAATGGACTCCCCGGGCTCTGAAGGCTCTCTGGCAGCTGAAAACAGGCCCATTTCTGCCCTTCCCAAACTTCCAGGAGGCCCATTTTTCACCTCCCTGAGCTTCCATGCACATCCTGCACTTACCTGAATCCAAAATGGGCCATGTAGGAACTCCTGGGTGGGGAGGGGTGGGGGTCAGAGGTGGTATTCAGCAGGTTCTGACCAGTTCTGGAGAATTGGTAGCGGAAATTTTGAGTAGTTAGGAGGATCAGCAAATCCCACCTCTGACTGGAGATTTTACAGTATCTTTCCCTTGCCACACCCACCAAGCCACACCCACAGAACCGGTAGTAGAAAAAATTGAATCCCAACACTGCGTGGGATGGGTGTGGTCAGCCAGGAGTGGGATTTGGGGATTCTCCAAACTGCACAGAATCTTAGCTAAGGGCTCTCCCGAACCCTTGCGAACCCCCAGCAGCCCACTCCCGGGCATATGTGTGACATTGTACCACTTGTAGAAAAACTGTGATCTTGTATCACAGTGCTCAGTCTCCCTCTGTAAAACAAGAAGAGTTGTTTCGGTTTTTTTCTGCATGAACTTCCTCTGTCCTATTTCTGAAACTGCAAACTGTTTCAAATAAATGAGAAGTGAAATGTTGAAGTGGAAGAGATGGGCTGTGCAGATTGAGACAGAAGTTGGAAGGAGACCGGTTTGACCTCCCACTCAGTTTCTGAAACCCCAACTATGTAAAGGTGGACAACATGTGTTGAATCAGTTCTACCAGTCCTGACATAAAGCAGCTAGATGCTACTGTGGATAATAATCACAAATATAAAAAGGCAAGCAAGGAAAGACCAACCAAGTTTGATCAGAGTGGTCAGTGCCTGAAACTCACCACCTGACTGTTGTTACATACTCAACCCTCAAAACTTTAACCACAAACTGTCTATCGTGGACCTCACTCCATTCCTAAGAGGTCTGTAAGGGGGCGTGCATAAGTGCACCAGCGTGCCTATCGTCCCTGTCCTACTGTTCCCATTTATTCGTACTCATTTATTATGCATATACTTACACCAGTCTATACTTACATGTTAATATATAATGTTCATATTTGTACTTGTTTTCTCATACATGCTTGACAAACTAAAATACAATAAATAAATAAATAAATAAGTTTATGAGCCAGGAGAAAATAGGAACTCAGACTTTGAGAGGAACCAGGTTTATATTATTCCTGTGATCCATTCCACATTCAATCCTCCATTCGATCCTTTTTTGCTTTTTTCCCTCCCAGCTACATCAACTCTTGATAGGTAACACCCCACTGATTATTGGGCATATCACCTGAATATAGTCTTCAGACCTAAACACCTCCTGTATCTTCATTGTACTTTCTTTAGGGTTGCCTTTTGTCATGTTTCAGATCATGTATTGTAGTTTCAGGGTATGCAGCTTGTGTTTAACTGCTTGCAGAATGTTTTAAATAAACTGCTTACATTTCTCTTTTATGTGTTTACTGCCAAAGATTCATTACATTACAGTGGGAGAAGAGATAGCAAGGTTCAGTAAAGCTCCTTAACACCTGGGCATGTGCTAGAATGAGAATTAGTAAGAGCTGAGTCATATTAGTAAAACACCAGACAAAACTGAAAAGGAAGGACTAAAAGACTGAAAGCATCAAGGTTTGATTATGTTTTGCTCAGCTGACACTATCCTGGTTTGGCGGCAAAGCAATTTAGGGACTAGAGTTTGTTTTAAAGGCTCTTTGACGGGCAAATTATCATTTGCAAGCAGTAATGGGCATCTGCAGGAGGAAGATAAGTGACAAAACATGGATTGATTGATTGATTGAACTGATTCTCACAATTTATATATTTTATTATTTATTTATTAAATTTCTATGCAACTGATCTCTCTGATACAGCAACGTATATGTATATGTATATCAGAGGTGGTATTCAGCAGGTTCTGACCAGTTCTGAACAACCAGTAGTGGAAATTTTGAGTAGTTCGGAGGACTGGCAAATACCACCTCTGACTGGCCCCACCCCCATTCATTCACTGCCTCGAGTCCCAGCTCATTGGCTCGGTCTTCTTTTGTTGCCCTGCACAAGAGAACAGAGATGGAAAGCAGGTTAGTGGGATGTGGAGGGAATGGAGATTTTGCAGTAACCTTTCCCTGGACTGTGGTGGGAATGGAGATTTTACAGTATCCTTCCCCTGCCATGCCCACCAAGCCACGCCACACCCACAGAACTGAGAGTAAAATTGTTTGAATCCCACCACTGATGTATATGTTTATTATGTATATGTGTGTGTGTGTGTGTATAACTCTGATATATATATCTCTAATAACACAGGATCATCAGAGAAGCCATAGAGATTGAAAAAAGACCTGAAAGCATGAATAGAAGAGATGATTCCGCCAGACTGTCAATCATTTGGAAGCCTGCACTCTCAAATAGAAAGATCTCCACACCACAAGCCAGGCAAACACCTGGGCACAAACAGATCTCCTTTGATACCTCCAGCTCAAACACATCCCAACCAGGCACCCAGATGAAATCTAGCTTCCTAATAAATGATAGGCATCTGTTTACTCGGAGCCAAGCTGAACTAAAAGCTTCCAATACAGGAACACAATGTTGCCAGCCAATCAATACAAAAAAAGCCACAAAACAGACAGAAGATATTAGAAACACCAATCAAGCAGAACACAGCAAACTCCAAGACCAATAAACACAGTACAACTTGAAAAGTACAACTATAATGACATGGGAAAATACCCGAACAAAGCTGAAGACGATACATGTAAGTACCCGCGAGAACTTAAGAAAACAAATATGTATGTATGTATGTTCAGCTTTGTCAGGTATTTTCCCATGTCATTGTGGTTGTGCTTTTAAAGTTGTAGCAACGTTTCAGCAGAATCTCATCTGCCATC
>BLBF01000007.1:63897369-63917235 GCA_015471245.1 Laticauda colubrina | reverse complement strand
AAGAACAGAGTGTTGCCAGCCAATCAAAGCCACAAAACAGACAGAAGAAACCAGAAACACCAATCAATCAAACTCCAAGTCCAATGAACACAGATCCAGGCTCCCAGCCAATCAGAATGGACCAGCCTCAAATTTGAAACCAGGAACTGTAAGACCCATATCCATACAGAAGCCTGAGGATGGCAGATGGGATTCTGCTGAAACGTTGCTACAACTTTAACAGAACTACAATGACATGGGATAATACCTGAGGGAAGCTAAACAGCACATATATGATATAAGTTGCCCATTTCAGAAGAAAATGATTCTAGGCAGCCTGCAATTAAAAAAAAAAAAAGTTATATGTTTTAATTTTCACAATTGGTTTAGCCATGGGTAATCCACAGATTGTCTATTTTTCAGGATATTTTGATTATTTACCTGGTTTTATGGTATTTATCAATGATAACATCCAAAGATAAAAACTAAAATTAAAGAACATTGGTCATATTGTAATTAACTAGATAGTGGGGACAACTGATGTTAAAAATAGTGCAGACATCTTATCAATGCAACATTGATTGTGATGGAAAAGCCATTTGCATTGCATGCTGGAATGCTTTATATCACTGTATGTATATATGATGTATCATTTTGACATCATCTAAGTTTTCTATGGAAGCCCATGCAAGATATTAATCATTACTCCATACAAGAAGGAAGAACTTCTTTGCTTGAGCAGAATATTGGGTAATAAAACATACTGAAGTTATTGGTTCCTTTAGGGGACTTCTTAAGGGACTATGTTTCTTAGTATAGCATGACTTGTTTTTACAATCAACTGTTTTCCTTGTTTGGGAGTCACCAAACCTAAGAGGCTTCCTATGATATTCCCAACACTCCCAGTCATTCCTGGCTTTTAAAATAGATGAGAATTTTAGGTGCCAAAATATACCCCAATATTGGATTTGGCTTATCCACTGATGGGCTTATCTGCAAATATATACATATTTTTAAATATGTATATTTAAAACTACTTTTTTAAATGTACTTTTTAAAACTACCTGTAAAACTCTTATATATTTGCAAATAAGCCATCAATAGATAAGGTAATTGTTGAAGTCTTTCATTAAAACAGCATGAAAAATTGTCTGTGGATTAGCCATGGATAAATCAATTGTGAACATTAAAATATACAAATATTTTGAGGGTTTGGTTTATCTGTGGATGGACTGATCTGCAAGTATATAAGGTTACTACAGATATAGACCTAAAGCTAGAAATAGTACTTTGCATTCACCATAGCACTTAGACTTATATACACAATGCTTTTACAGCCCTCTCTAAGCGGTTTACAGAGTCGGCACATCGTCCCCAACAATCTGGATTATCATTTTACCAACCTCGGAAAGATGGAAGGCTGAGTCAGTCCTGAGCCTTGGTGGGATTCAGCCTGTAAGAATCAAACTACTGGCAATGAGCATTAAGTTAGCTTGCAATACTGCATTCTAATCACTGGGCCATCACAGTCACCATACAGATATATTGATCTGGTGTGTTACAGATCAAAACACCAACCTACAACATCATCTTCATTTCCAGTGACTTGTCTGGGTTGCAAATAGGCCACATGAGTTTTCTTAGAAGATAAAAGTGATGGTTGCCTCCAGCCTAATACTTTGTTTGGAAATCTTCCCTCTTCTCCAGTCTATGACAAGACAAAGATAAGCAGGGGTAGAAGACAATAACCTGTAGGATGGAGACCATAAAGAATGGCAAGATAGGCTCCTGCAAAACACAAAGTTCCTGATGCCAGTCAATTTGAAAATGTGTAAACCTCTAGCAGCCATTTTGCAAAAGTGCCCACAAAATTCTTCAGTTATCAAAATTCCAAATATGTCACCAAGTCTTAAAATTGAGGACCCTGTCCTGTTCTAATATGTGTGATAGTTGTTAAGAAAAAAGCTAAATTAACATTATTCTTCATTAACTTGATTGGAAGAAGAGATGCTGCCAAAGAGAGGAGGGTGTTAAGCTATTTTCCAAAGCACCTGAAGGCCAGACAAGGAAGAATGGATGGAAACTGAACAAGGAGAGATTCAACTTAGAAATAATGATAAATTTTCTGACTGTGAGAACAATCAACTAATGGAACAGAAGTTGCTTTCAGAAGTTATGGCAGCTTCATCACTGGAAACTTTCAGGAAGAGATTGGATTGCCATCTGTCAAAAAAGTTGTAGGGTCTTCTTGGGCAAGGGGGTTGGACTAGATGATCTACAAGGTCCCTTCCAACTGTTAATCTGTATCTGTACTTTCTGCATATAAAAGTTATTTTTAAAAAAAGCAAATTACTTTTACAATTATATCCACTAGATGGCTCTTTTGAGCCATAAAGTTCTGGATTTCTCCATTTTTATTTTATTAATGCAAGTCTGCATTTTATATACACACACAAGCACACATGCACAATGATACAAACTAATATAAGAAAGAGAAAAAAGGAATTAAAGAGCGGGTTAAAGTGCAAGAAAGAAAGAAAAGAGAAAAGAAAGAAGATACACATACATTTCTGATCTTCTTTAGAGCAGTAAGTACAATTATAAATTTACCGAACACTGTATGGTTACAAAATAATCATGAACCATACATCCATAAATCATGTTTTATCTTTTTCTGTTTTATTGGAAAGACCATAAAGGTTTTCCAATCAGCAGTAAACATAGATCCTGTATTTTTTTTTTCCTGTCAAGTGGACCATCTAAGTAAGTTCTGTCAATTTCACCAATCCTTCCTCCATTGTAAATAATACAGAATCTTTCCATCTTTGTATGTACTATAGTACATACAATCTTGCTGCAGTTATCACATTCAAAGTTCCATGACATTTTTTAATGTATCAATACCAAAAGAAAGACATCTGGTCTCAATTATATTTTAATCTTTAAAATCCTTTGTATTAGTGAGGTAGTTTAAAGCATCAAGATAGAAACCAGGAGATCATGAGTTCTAATCCTGCCAGAGCTGCAAAGTCAGCTGGGTGGCTTTGGACAGATTCCTTTCTTTCAACTCTAGGAAGGAGACAATAGCAAACCACTTCTGAAAAACCATGCCAAGAACACTTCAGGGACTTGTCCAGGCAATCTCCAAGAATCAGACACGATTGAACAGAAGAAAAAATACATCTTATATTCTAATATATCTTAATGGTTAATCAGTAAAGTATTATAATTATAATAGCCGTGGGGAGAAAATGTGATAGACAACAATGGAATTTTAAAAATTTGGAAAGGAATAGAAAATACAGATATTTTTGTTGTAAATATTAAATGTCAAGCAAGATGTGGGTTACTCAACTTACGTTACGGGCTCTTACATAATCCATGCAATTTTCAGAAAGAAATATAAGTCAACTTCTGTTCAAATAGAAGAACAAGTTTAAAAATTTGTAAAGACTTCAGTCATTTTAAAAAAAGGAAGACAATTAGCCCAACTTGAAATAAAACTTCTGAGCCAATATGCACTGTAGATAAATGTTACCCAAACACAGCTGCAGTTTTGAAGTCTGTAGCCCAACAAATTAATTTGTTCTTTCAAAAAAAGTGGAACATCTTAATATTCCGAGAGTATACTACACTGAAATCCTTCAACTTTGACTGACCTTCATTGCTTTTTTAAAAAATAAATCTCTTTTAGGCAAATGGAACAGGATTTTTTTTTCTTTGCTTAAATAATGATCTAGAGAATCTGTTCTATTTTGAATTTAATTTTATCCAGCAAGATATTCTAAGTCCAGAAAAGGGATGAGTATACTGTTTGGCACTTGCATTTTATAGGACCAACGGAGGGAATGTTGATGTATTTATTTCCTCATGCCTCATTGTAAATGCAAAACCTGCAATGCAGTGTGTGAGCCCACTAAATGCTGTATTTCCTGTCCCACCCCCAACCACCATTACCTATACTGTGTGAACTAGGCATTTCATGAAAATAGAGATGGAGACCAAGGTACCTATTGTGCTATGGTTTTCTCTTTTAAAAAAATCAAGTTTATTTTGTCTTATTTTCATATAAGTTTGGATTTTTTTAATGTGCATGAAAATTTGTATTTAAACTGCATTTCTAATTTTTATTTTGGGTGCAATTTCACATACTATATCCATTTCTGCAGGAAATGACCCCCATATGTACTCATTTATGAGCTACTTTCTCTAGCTTGCATATTTATTATTATATGTTATGTATTATCTGAAATCAGCCACTGAAACATACTTTCTTGAACTATTATGTAACAACTGCTAGGTTATGGAAGGCAGAGATTTAAGTGTGTTGATAGAATAATATCAAGGAAGAGGATAGATAGTTCACAGAGTAGATTTATAGTTATGCAGATAGTTACTTTAGTCAGGCAAGATTCTGTCTATAGATGAACAACTAAAAAGAAATAACTGTGTGTCTCATTCTTGGTTCTTGAGGCTTGATATTTCATTTGCTTTTTATGATTGGGAATATGCCAGAATACTTTTACATACCCATGAGACATTTAAGAAATGTTAAGACTACAAAGTTACTCCTGAGCAACAAATTCTGTGAGGTTCATATATAAATAAAGAAGAATTTGTACATAATTTACTGAAAAATAATAATCAAGAAACCAAGTATATGCATAACTGACATTATTTATTTAGCAAAAGACATTTGAGACAAATATTATTTTCTTTTAAAACAAAGTTCTTGGTTGTCAAAAGCATTCCTTGTTTGGACAATGTCTAGTACCAATGGGACTGATACTCAAACCTAGCAGGGTCAAAGGCTTCATTTATCAATTACTTCCAATATGCTTCCCAAGGAAAGGCTGTAATTTTTATAGAGAAACATTGCAACAAATATCACAATTAACTAGGGTGGAAACAAAACAAATTGCTAACTGGGAAGAAATGGTATCCACACTTAAAAGAAAATGCCAATTGTAATAGCATCGGTACTTTAAAACAGGAAAAACAGTAAAAAGGAATATATACCACCGAAGACTATTATCTGAGGATTATCCATATGATAACAACTAGTAGATTTTGATTAAACCATTCCAGTTGCATATGTTCAAAAAAAAATAAATCAACTCAGCAAAAGGAAAATTGCTTTTGGAGAAGAAAATTAAATGCATATATTGAATTCAGAATAAAAGCACATGACATTCATTTATAGAACAGACTTGACCCGTATGTAGGTGGTAATCTGAGAAATGTGTCAAATGTCTCAATGCCCATTAATTTCATCTTCTTTGATTAAAAGAGAACAATTATGCTAGAGATATTTCCTGGAACACATTCAGAAAAGAAAATATATTCGGTATCTTTGCATAAACAAACTGAACCATAGAATGGTCAAATAGCATTCACAGTCTTTGGCTAGCATTGTGATTGGGAGCAAGAAGAATACAGCCACAGTAATATACAACTATCAAGTAGCAAGATTGCATAAAGGCATCTTTGCCCATGTAAGCTCTTGGCTTTCTGGAACCAGGTGAGTTGCATTGCTAGCATAACAAAGAAAATGACAATATTCAGAATGAGGAAAAGACGCGTGTAAGATGCTGACACCAAAGGAGCACTGCTTCGAGCAGTGGAAAATATTTGGGACAGACCAGGTTGAACTTTGATTGGCACACTGTTTCTCTCTTTCACATAGGTAATATCTGCAAAATCCAGAAGATCTTTCATTTCTTCTTCTTCATCCACAGGCATTTCTTTTTGGGCCAAGCTTTGTGCTTTTTGCCGAATTTTTCTTTCATTGACTTCGATTTGTGCAAATATATCCGGGCCAGCATCCACAAATTTGTAGCCTTTAGCCACCTTTTTGTTCTTTTTTGCCCTTCCTTGTTGCTGCTGAGAAATTGCAAATATTCTGTCAATGACTTCTTCTGTCTGTCTTTTATCTGAAAACCGGAGTAGGCGTTCAGCTGTCTTCCTGAAGCTATCGGTGTTCCGCACACGTGAAAGGATCTGCTTCTCTAACTGCTGGAACACAGGCTTGAAATGCTGAAGGTTTTTCTCTACTATCTCAGTATTGCCTTTTACTCCTGAAACTGCGGAGTTCCTAACTGCAGAAGCTTGCTCAAACACAATTTTTTGATGGTCTGCAATAACTTGTGCAAAGACAGAGTGGCTTTTATTCTCATCAGTCCACAGATAGATGGCATAAGCATGCTCACTGGAAGTGACAAAAATATCCAGCTGCTGAGAATTCCCATGGACGCTGAAACTCTGGACGTCTATAGAAGGTCCAATGAAGAGGTATACTACCCTAGTGATTGGGCTTCGCAGATGAGTAGTAACATTCACGTAGTTTGTCCCATTGTAAGGGTAGCCTCTGGGATACATTCTTGAGGCAATGATAGCTTTTTGACTATGTCCAGTATCATCCATCCAGTACATCTTATAGTTCCCATCTTGTTGCCGAATGAAGGCTCCATGGACATTATCAATAACTGTGTCTTCAAAAGGCACATCAACATTGTGGAAGAAGCTAGTTGCTACTTTGGCAGGACTATCCTCTTGAAGATATATTTGGTCCACTAGCAAGAGAAGCTGGGGATGAAGAAGTAATAGGTTTCTTTGTACACTTTTCAATTTTAGTTTAGGATGATATGCACCTACTCCTTCTCCTCTGATAAAGATGATCTCATTTTTTTCTATAGCAGCAATTATTTTTCCTTGGCAATCGGCAGCCAGATCGTGTTTGTATTTCAACCACTTTGATGAGCAATCTTCAGTAATCTGTCCTTCCCATGGATAAAAACAACTCTTTGATACAGCTGGAGAAAACATAAGCACATTATTTAAAAATGTATACTTTGGTCCATACAGAGCTTCTGTTATGAAAGGTACACCATTGGGGGCAAACGTAAATGAGTTTTGATCTGGATGCTCATGCCCAGCATTGAAGTTTCTCCAACCTTTGATCCATTCTTTGTACTTGTTCTGGTGAACAATGTCATAGATTGCACGTCCTCCCAGCTTTCCTGATTTGAAGGAGAGAAAGGGGTTGTTGATTTCAGCAGGCAGAGCACTTCCATATGTTACAACTCCCCAGTCCTCGAAATAATGAAGTTTGGGAATACCATAATCTGGTGGAGGGACAAATCCCAGGCTTGAATCATACCTTTCAAAACATAAAGAGAAGGAGTTGTTGATCAGTGAATTTCAAGACAGGATAGAAATAATAAAAACATTAAAAGAAACCACATTACTACTATCACTTTTCTTTACAATGTAAAAACATTTGGCAATTCTTAACATGGAATAATATTCTACTCTGCAATAGTCTTTAATGAAGATGATTATGTTAATTTTTTTTTGCTTTTTATAAACAGTATAATAGCTTGCGTTTTAGGAATTTGGGCTTTAACATGGTTCAGAATTTCTGGAAAAAGCACATCTGAAAAAGAGTAAGATGAATTTGGAGAACTCAGAATGCAAACTTATTTAGAAAAAATATGCTCCATTTCAGGCTTTCAAATATCTGTCTGGTTTAAATGAGGTTTGCAACTTGTCCATTAACAATCCTTCTGCCTTCTCAAGTATAAAATCTTTATATCTGAAATGGAAAGAGATCATCCAAAGTGAAGAAGGCTCTGCAGATAAAGGAAAAGTTAAGTAGAATAGCAAATAAGTTTAAGAAGTTATGAGTTTCGTATTTAAAAAAAAAATTTTCTTGTTTGGCAAGAAAAAAAATATGCACATTTCCAGGATTTGTATATTGTATCAAGCAGCTTTCCTTTACCTGATCCTGGATGAGAATAATGGGAATCCCATATACTTAGAGCAGAGGTCACCAAGCTTTTGGACCTCAGGGACCACTAAATTCATAATTTTAAATCCTGGGGACCAGAGACCGTGGGAAAATCCCCCCAAAAAATCTGCAGGAAAATTTCCCCACCCCGTTTTCCTACCGATCAATCATTCTTTATTTAGGATCACAGGATACATCTCCAGCTCCATTCTCGGGGTGGGGGGAGAGAGAGAGAGGAAGAGAGACTTTTGTCTTCATGCAAGGAAAGCAGCAAAAGTCTTTCTTTCCCCCCCCCCCCAAACTCTGTCAGAAATGAGCCTTTGTGAAACTTGTCACAACGGTGCAGCCTTTTGGAGCGGGATGCCTTGCAGGGTCCCCCAAACTCATTTCTGGCAGAGTTAGGGGGAGAGAAAGAAAGACTTGCTGCTTTTCTTGCATGCAGCCAAAAGCAGAAGAAGAAAGAAGCAGAAAGAAGCAGCCTCGTGGCCAGGCGAGGTGCATGGGGTTCATGGGGCAAGTTTTCCCCCTCCGCCCTTTCCCCCCTCCCCTTACTACCTCATGTTGTTCACAATGCAAGTGACGCAAGCCTTGTGTTTCCACGGGCCATGTGGGCAGCAGCCTTGTGTTCTTGTGCAGCCTGGATTAATTGCTTTGGGGAGGTGCTTTGGGGGTGACATTTCTCTGTGGACCACCAAAATTTTCTCACGGACCACCAGTGGTCCCCAGCCCACTGGTTGGTGACCACTGACTTGGAGGATATTGCATTGGGTTGAACTGGACCAGACATACAGTATAATGGGTAACTAGCTTAAAGTTCATTTCCCTATTAGAGTTGTTGCCTGTTAAATAGCTTGAGAAAAAGATGAATGTTTGTATAGTCATAAGAACATCCAGGTGGGAAATTAGGTGGCAAGATATACTAAAACAAACATTATTCATCATTTTAAAAAAGTTTTATAACCAATGAAATATATATATATATATATATATATATATATATATATATATATGTGTGTGTGTGTGTGTGTGTGTGTGTGTGTGTGTGTGTGGGTTTTTGCGGGTACTTACGTGTGTGCTGTTTAGCTTCCTTCGGGTATTATCCCACGTCATTGTAGTTCTGTTAAAGTTGTAGCAACGTTTCAGCAGAATCTCATCTGCCATCTTCAGGCTTCTGTATGGATATAGAAGCCTGAAGATGGCAGATGAGATTCTGCTGAAACGTTGCTACAACTTTAACAGAACTACAATGACGTGGGATAATACCCGAAGGAAGCTAAACAGCACACATGTAAGTACCCGCGAAAACCTAAGAAAACAAATATATATATATATACACACACACACACACACAAACACATATATTTAGACACACACACACATATCCATCAAACCTTCAGCCTGAATCTATGCTGTGAAAAAAAACCATGCAGAATGTTGGCCCCAAAAGATGTCCAGGTGGCATGCAAATAGACTGTAATGAGTCCTTTAAACCTGCCACCAATCCTCTTAACTCATCAGGGCTTGCTTAAATCAGGGCTTAAGTGGACAAATGGCAAACCCCCTATTAAAATAGCTAACACTTCAGTCATATGCATATTTGCTTTCAAATAAGCTTCTTCTGAGCTTAGTTGGACTTACTTTTAAGTATATTTGCAACAGGATTACACACTAAAGCTGCTACACTAAATGTCCTGCCAAGCCATACATCCTATTGAATACAATTGGATTTACTTTTTAATTGTCATACTCCGAATAATAATTAAAAATTATTATTTATTAAATAATAAAACAATTCATATTGACTGAAAGCGATTTTGCAGTTTTATCTATTTAATAGCAAAGCAGGAATAGTTATGTTTCTTACTTTATGAAAAATATTGAAATATTATCTGTAATCCTCAATTGCTCAGAGTGCTTTTCAATCTCAGTTGGACAATTTTTAGTCACAGGGATTGCCTGGTGGCTAAGTAAAGGCTACGTACCAGCCTTCATTGAAGGACATCTTGAAAGAACAGAATGGATATTTCAAACTGCATGTGTATCCATTGTATTAAAAAAATGTTACGATTTCTACTTTCTGTAACTTGTTACACTGCTAGATAAAAGCCCAAGCATCATAAAAAGAATAATGCTTCCAACATCAAAGGCACTTTGGAATATGTTAAAAGGTTGTTCCAGCTATTTGAAAATTTCTGAAACAAACAAAGTCCCTACAAAGCAAATTCTAAGCAAATTCAAGGCAGCCGTACCAAAGGAAGACAAAACAGAAGTAAACTACAAAATGAAATGCAAGTGTTGCCGCATAGACCAAAACAGACAAAAGATTAGCCAGATATTTCCTTGAGTATCAGCTAGCTGTAAAAAGATTCAATATGACTTCCTAATCTCAATAAGAAAATAGTGGAATATTCACACAAAAGAGGGAGTTCTTAGAAGCCTAGTACTCTGACTAGATAGTGATCAAGAGATGTATCGAATTAATTATATTAAAATCATGAGCACATCAGCCCAACCTACAACAACATGCCATAAATCACACAGCAATCAACCCAGACCTAGAACCACGAGAGCCATCTGCTTTCCAACCAAATAACAAAAGCCAAACTATATTTCAACAATTACAAGAGAAACAATCACCACCAAGCAATGCCATCAAGCAGTATCAACACCACCAAACAAAAAGCAACCAACACAGATATAAAATAGAGTTAACGTGTTATTGGCGAAATAAACAATCTACCAACAAGGCATTAATCATTCAGAAACATCATCCCATTCAACACATGCAAAGCAAGCAAAATTGAAGAATACATAACCTGTGCTAACCAATAACCCTTGGTTCTCCAAAATTGAAACACTGCTGATCTTTCCTAGTGGAGTATAAAAAGTCAACAAACCTAAAAGTAAGTTTAGATAACTCTAACTGGAAAATATATTTGAAATTATCTATGTTTTCTCCACAATGTTTGGTAACACTATGTTAAAACAAATGTCAATGGTTTTATTGCTTTATCTAACTTGTTCCCATACCAAGCATATCTTCAACAGGTTAGCTGGACTATTGCATACTCTCCTCTCAAGGGCCTGTCACATTGGCCGACGGATGCAAAACGTTTGTAAAAAGGACACAGCGAACGAGAAAATGTTCCATCCGTTGTTATCCGCTCTCAAAAGTGCCCCGAATTTGCATAAGCAGAGCGGACAACAACGGAAAGGAACGGACGGGGGGAGGACGTAGCCAGGATGTAAAACGGATGCTCCATGGAAGCCTACCGGATGGAAGCAGAGGGAAGCGGATGGCACATCCGCAGGGCTTCCGGGGGAGCACAGCGAAGCGGACGCACAGCGGAAAGAGCGGATGCCAAGTGGATGAGGTGGATACAGAGCGGAAGCCTAGCGGAAGCCTAGCGGATGCCAAGCGTTCACTGCGCATGCGGGGAGGATGCATTGCGTCAGCCCCGCAGATATAAAGGGAAGCAGCTTGTAAGCAGGTCACCATTCAGAGGAAAGACCTGCTGCCAGACACAGCTCCAGCCAGCCAGCCAACAACCATGGGGAAGAAGAGAAAGCCTCTGCCATCTGCTGCCAGCCCTGGCAAGAGGGACAGGGCCACCATCCCACCCCCTGGCCCTGACTCTGCTTCTGCTGGGGCTTCTGCTGCTGGGGCTGACTCTGCTGGTGCTGGTGCTGGTGCTTCTGCTGGTGCTGCTCCTGGTGCTGGAGCTGCTCCTGGTGCTGCTCCTAGTGCTGGTGCTTCTGCTGGTGCTTACTCTGCTGGCACTGCTCCTGGTCCTGCTGGTCCTGCTGGTGCTCCTGGTCCTGCTGGTGCTCCTGGTCCTGATGGTGCTTACTCTGCTGCTGCTGATCCTGGTCCTGCTAGTCCTGCTGGTGCTGCTGGCGCTGCTGATCCTGGTGCTGCTGCTGCTGCTGGTGGTGGTGGTGGTCCTGCTTTTGCTGCTACTGTTGTTGTTGCTGCTGCTGGTGGTGGTGGTGTGGTGGAGCAGCCCCTACAACTTCGAAGCCCCTCTGATGAAGGCCCAGATGGCCCTGCCAGAGGGAGGAAGATGCATACGCGAGAACAGGAGATGAGGCAATACTCCATCGAAAAGGAACATGAGAATGAGGTGCTGGAATGGCTGAGGGAGAACGAGTATCTTTGGTGGAAGGGACACAGGCTCTATCGAGACACCAAAAGGAAGCAGGCTGCTTGGAGAGAGAAGGCGGAGAGCCTGGGCTACACTTCGGAGGTGCTCCTTGGCTGGTGGAAGCACATGAACACTGGTACGGGAAGCTGCACCTCAAGAAATCTGGCCAGGCCACGGTCAAGCTGACGGACCGAGAGTCCTACGTGATGGTCAAGTGCAGCTTCTTGGAGGGTGAGATCCGCCACCGAGGAGCAGCCCCTCTGTCTACCCTCTCTCTCAGACACCCGCAGAGAGCCAGTCCTCTTCTGGCCAAGAGTCAGCTCCTGTGTCCAGGCAGGTATCTGTGGAGCGTGCCACGACGGAGACCCCCCCGACAGCTGCACTACCCGTGGCAGAGCATGTGGAGAACCCCCTGATGCAGTGGGAGCAAGGAGAGGGATCTTCCACCAGAGGCCAACCCACATCCACCCCCAGCTCCACCTCCACAGAAAGCAGGCAGGGAGCCAGACCAGAGGGGCAGAGCTACACTGTTCTGCTGGAGATCAGGGACACCATCAGAAGCAGCGTAGATCTCCTCTCTCAGCTGGTACACACCGACATCCCATCCTCCAACCGCAAGCCCTTCATAATGTACGTCAACCAGACCCTCATGAACATGTCCGAATCACAGTACCAGGGGATCAAGGACAGGATCACCGTTCTTTTTCATAACCCTCCAGACGCAGCTGAACCTGCTCCCTCCCAGTCCACGTCTGCTCCTCCACCCCAGGTGATGTCACTGCCCTTCCAAGGCTTTCCACAGGCCCTCACCTACCAAGGCTACGGTTACCAGGAGCTCCAGCAGCACAGGCAGCCCTTCCCAGTCCAGGCACAGGTACATCGAACGCCACCAGTGCCACCGATTCTTCCCATGCCACAGATGTCATCCACGCCACCGATGCCACTCATACCACAGGTGCCACCCACACCACAGATGCCACCCATGCCTCACCTCGCTCAGCTGCAGACCAGACATCCCCACTACATTACTCCTTCCTCCACCCCACAGCCAAGCCCGGCCTCAGAACATCTGTCATCGGTATTGGGGCTGACACCCCATGTCCTGGAGGAAGGGGCTCTCAACATCACACACCGTCCCACATTCCTCCACACACCGTCCCCTGTTGTTCTCTTGGGGCCAGGCACCCCAATGGAGCCTCAGACCAGCACTCCAGCAGCAGCCACCTCCACAGCACATGGACCCTTCACCCCTGAGATTATGGGCACGCCTCCGAGTGACTAAGAAGAGTGCCAGAGACTGGGTGGCTACCTGTTGACTTTTTCTTTGCTTGGGACACTTGGGTCATTTTGCTTTTACAGTTTGTTATTAATAAAGATTATCTTTGCTTCACACACTTCGTTCATTTATTTTATTAAATAAAGTCTTGGTGGAAACTTTTAGAAATGGTTTAAGCCTTTGCATGCTTGTGGGATGGGTAAGGATAGCTGTGGGATGGGCAGGGATACCTTTGGGATGGGTAATAGCTGTGGGCTGGGCAGGGATACCTGTGGGATGGGTAATAGCTGTGGGATAGATAAACCTCCAGTGCAAGCATAGTGGGACTGTATGGTCCACCCTCCCAGGTGCCACATCTATGTCCCTTTATTATCAATAACAATGCAACATTCATCCACACATTTCAACATAAATACAACTCTTTATTAAATGCCCTGTTCATTGTAGGGCCACTCAACATACATGGCACAATCTCATCAGTGTGATGAGACAGGCTGAAGGAAGCATCCATTAAGCATCTATCATCCTGTCTTGCCACTCCACTGCTCCAGCTGGGGAGTTGCACCAGTGTTTCAGGAGGTTACGCTGCTTCTTCCCTTCACGTGAAGCTCTGTTGGGGCCTTGCACATCCACAGTGCCTATCAGGTTTCGCCCTTGCCTCCATTCACCAGGCTCCATGTCCCCATTGCCTTGTTGGAGGTCCACGAGCCTGTTCTGCAAGATTGGGTAGCAGGTGCGCATGAGATTGTACAGGATGCAGCAAGCTTCCACGATCCTCCTCACGGTCTGTGGGCGATGCTGCATGGTGGTGAGAAATACCTGGAACCTGTTGGCCAGGATGCCAAAGGCGTTCTCCACCACCCACCTTGCCCTGGACAGCCTGTAGTTGAAGATCCTCTCTTCACGGGTGAGGCATGTGGAGGTGTAGGGCTTCATGAGGTAGGTTCTGAGAAGGCGTCATCCCCCACGATGAAGTAGGGCACATCTTGTGTGTCATTGGGCAGGGGGTCTGGATCTGGGAAGCCCATGATGAGGTTGCGTTCCAGCCCCTCCTTGAGGTGACTAGCGTTGTATACCTGGGCATCTGAAACTGACCCATTGCCTGAAGCATCGATGTACATGAACTTGTAGTCAGCATCGACCATGGCGAAGAGGATGATGCTGAAGAAGCCCTTGTAGTTGAAATAAGTGGACCCTGACTTGGCTGGAGCTTTGCAGGACACGTGCTTGCCATCTATGGCTCCTACGGTGTGGGGAAAGTTCCACTTCTGATACCACTGCTCTGCAACTTTCTTCCAGCCTTCTTCAGTGGAGGGGCACTGGAGGAGCTTCTCCATGTATTCTTCGATGATGGCCTGCACCACTTCTCTGACCACAATGCTGATGGTGTTGTGTGGCACCCTCCAGCCGTACTGCATGCTCCTGTACGTGGTCCCTGAGGCCAGGTGGCGCAGAGTGAGTGCCACCTTGACCCCAGGTTCCAGGCTGGGCCAGAAGTTGGTGCTCTGCTTGGTCAACCTTGATCTCAGCCTCTCCACAACTTCGTCAAACATGGCTGGCGGCATCCTCATGAAGTTCTGGAATGCATGAGGGTCTTCGTTCCTCAGCTTCACCATCAGCTTGTTGTACAGTCCGTACTCTGTTCTTCTGGCGATCCATCTTTGGACTCAGACACTTCTTGGCCGCCTCCTTTTCTTCGCGTAGAACAAGTGAAAGAGCCTGTAGATGGCTTGGCACTGTGGTAGAATGATGGTGGCTCCCAAAAGGAGTGTGTGATGATCCATGGTGGAAATGACTGGATGCTGTGGAAGAGCAAGAGCCAGATGAAGGCTGAAGAGGTCTGCACCGCAGGGCTGTTGGACTGAAAGTGAGATCCAGGTGAGTTCCTCGCCCTTTTAATAGGAAATATAGGTTTTCCGCTAGGTGTCCTTTTGCATCCTCTAGACATCCTGCAGACATCCTAAATATCCGAGATACGTCCCCTATGCGAACTTTTTTCCGTTTTAATGCTTTGTATGCGAGCTGCATCCGCTTTCATCCTTTCTCCATCCGTGCTACTAAAGCTTTGTGTCCATTCCACGTCCATTCCGCTTCCTCCCTGTGTCCGTTTTCCGCTGGAGCAGATGCGAATTGCGCGGATGCGCAGCAGATGCCTAGCGGATATAGCGGATGCGTAACGGATGACAACGGATGTTGAACGGATGTTCCCCGTATGCGTTGCGGATGCAGAATGGATGCGTTGGATACATTTTCCACTCAAAAAGTTTTGTGCAGCTCAAAACTTTTTGAGCGGATGAAATGTCAATAGACGGATGCTGGACGGATAGAGAGTATGAAAAACGGACGCAGTGAGTACAGAACGGAAGCATCGCGTTAACCAACGGATGGCAAGTGTTTCTCTCCATTTTACATCCTCTTTCCATCCGTTGGTGCTTGTGACAGGGGCTTTAGGAACATTGGTAATAACATTTCAATGTTATTACTAGCCCATTTTGTTTCAAGAGTCTGCATGCCTCTGAAAGTTGCCTCTGACTGTTTCTATAAGACACGTGTAATTCTTTAAGACTGCTCATTTCATTCCCTGCTTATCCACCTCCAAGATGACTTATCTGTTTTTGACAAATTTTCTGGAACTATAGTTAGACAAATCTTCTCATTTCTGATAGAGAATATTCATGGAACATATTTGGAAAGCTGTATCTCATCTACTGCATAGTCCATTTGACCTTTGCCTACTTTCCATAATTAAATGATCATGCCACATTAGAGCTTTTGGGCTAACTTCTAGCAAGACAGCTTAGTTCACTAAGGTCAGTTCAGTTCCTTTTCTACTCAGATAAAACTACTTCAGTTATATGCACTTATCACCCATGCTGTTGGTAATTCTTCCAGACTCATGCACAGAATACATGTACAGAACATGTCCTGATTTTTTTCAGTAAAAATACTTATTTAACCTGGTATTTTCCTGGGAATGTGCAGCTGAGAAACAATGATACAAATACTACAAATTCCTGACAAGCATATATCTAAACTCACTTCTCTGCCTGCCTTTTTTAGAATTAGCTGAGCCATGGTGGCACAGTTGTAAGAGTGCAGAACTGCAGGCTGCTTCTACTGACTGCCAGCTGACTGCAATTTGGCAGATCAAATCTCACCAGGTTCAAGGTTGACTCAGCCTTCCATCATTCTGAGGTAGGTAAAATGAGGACCCAGTTTATTGGGGTCCATATGCTGACTCTGTAAACCGCTTAGAGAGGGCTGTAAAGCACTGTAAAGTAATATATAAATGTAAGTGCTACTGCTATTTTCTCTTGTCCACCCTTTATGTAACCTCCGTGTTGATTAAAGATTTACTTATTTCATACCAGAGAAACTCTGTGTGAAGTGTGCACCAACGCTGTCCTTTGGAAGGTGTCCCTGGGCCTTCAAGTACTCTGTTCCTTCGAATCTGATCAGCCAACCAGTTGCCACTGCCATTGCGCATAACAAATTTATCTAGAAAAACCAACTGGCTTTCTGGACCATAAAACCAATTGTAATTGGAATCTGCAATAGCAACAGTTCTTTGGAATCCTAGGAGAAAAAATGAAAACAAATATATTTGAAAGTAAAGACCTTACTTAATACTGCATATTTAAGTGATAGAAAGTAGAAAGAGTTCCCAATGAGTTACAATAGTACATATAATGTTGGCAATATATTTATTTGTACAGTTGTAATAAAAGTTTTAATAGCATTTTTCCTCCAAAATATCAGATTAAATTGTCAGACTATGAAACATTAATGTGCTCAGATTGACAATCAGAATGTCTACAGAGAATTCTTTATAGCATATTAAAATCTATCTAATGCCTCATTTAAATTGATTATCTTATTTAAATGGTATTATTTCAAATCAATATTGAATACAGCCAAGTTATATCATATTAAATATTTTCTCTACATTTCTCTAAATTCATTCTGGAAAAATTATGTACCTCATTTTTCAGTCTAGAATAGTTTCATTTATTAATTTATGATGCTTTAATTTAAAAGATACATTATCTTTTCCCCCATGATAATGAATGACATGTTTTGTCTACTCAAAAATAGTCATGAGGCAATTTGAAATTGACACATTTGATAAGCCTTATATATAATTTGGAAGGTTTTACAGTTCATCTGTCTTCAAAAATATGAATTTTTTCCTAGTATTTTTCCTAGTACTAAGAGTGGATTAGAATTCAATAACTGTCAATTCTGGTAATCTAAACTTGAAAATAGCAAGGCTTTTGTGTTTGAGAACTTTTGTGGACTGGAGAATGCATTATTTAGAGCACTCAATAACAATGTATGACTTTGAGGAAATGCATCAAGTTTCATATCTTCCATATAATAAGTAAACTGCTGTATTAAGCTGAAATTTTAAGGAATCTGCATCAAATTCAACCACCTATTAGTTTATATAAATAAGATTGGGATTCTGCTAGTAAATTTAACAACTCAGACTTCCAGTTGACAGATGTGATGACTAAGATATCAAATCAATGAATCTTTTTGTACAAAGATAGATTCATTCATTCAAATTTCCAGGCCCCTTATATAGGACCCAAGATTGAGAATGGCCCATACCATCCATTGGAGTGAACAGGGAATATAATCTTGGGTCCTATATAAGAGGCCTGGGAATTTGAGGTTCAGCTAAGTATCTCTGCTGTTCTTAGCATTGCACTTTTCAAGACAGAGAGCTCTGGTGTTGTTCCTGGGATCTTTTGGAGACATTCTCCCAGCTTAGGAGACAGAGCTTCAAATGCTTCTACCACCACTGGGATCACTTTGGCTCAGTGTATATCTGGGCTCCATATACATGTCTCAGAATATTCTTTACATGACTTGCTTTATGTAAGAGTGTGTATCTGACAGTCTGTCTCCATAGTTCAAGAATTGTACTAGAATTTATACAAAAACGAATTTCAGCAGAAGGGTTCTATAGGATCACACAACTGTACAAACTCTTTCACAAATCAATGTGTGGAAGAAAGCAGCTCTTCCCTGAATAGAAGCATCTTCTGTGTGAGAAAAATTAATTGTTTATCCAATCTAATGTCTATATCATTATGATTAGAGAATAAACACATTTTTCATAGGTTGGCATGGAGTATGTTAACCAAAGGTTATTAGTTTGAGTCTGATCTAGCTACAATTTCCATTTGTGGAGAATACTAAAGTTTAATGCCAATATAAGAACTATGGTGGCGCAGTGGTTAGAATGCAGTATTGCAGGCTAATTCTGCAGGCTGCCAGCAGTTCAATCCTTATTGGCTCAAAGTTGATCTTCCATCCTTCCAAGGTTGGTAAAATGAGGACCCAGATTGTTGGGGGCTATGTGCTGACTCTGTAAACCGCTTAGAGTGAGCTGTAAAGTACTGTGAAGCAGTATATAAGTCTAAGTGCTATTGCCATATGTAAAACAGGCTGTTGTGATATAACTGCTTGTCATTGGGCTTTTTACTTAACTATTATCAATAACAATTGATCATAACAATTGATTATACTATCTAGTTTAAGTTGTGTTACTTGCCTGGCAGAACTGTTCTATACATAAAAGCAAAATGTTGCTGAAGCCAGGGATGTTTAAAGTGGTTAATGTCAAAGTGTCTTTGGACAAGGAATATGTACTGGAAAAGAGATCTGGTGGTATAGCTGCCATAAGCTACACCTTCATACAAGGACCCATCTGTCACTTCATGTAGTAGAACTATAGATTTCTCCATGATTGTTAGAACTTGCTTAGTCCAAAGATATGATTCCTGAAGATAACCTGTAAGAAAAAGACGAACAATGTTATATTTGTAATATGACCTTTTAAAGTGTGAAATATTTGTAAGTTACTTGGGTTTGCTTGTCTACATGGGTTTTTGTATGGCACTATTAAACAGGATCTATTCTAGACTTGCCTTGTTGTTATCAAGGATTTATGTCTTATCAATTATGAGTTATCAACATTTTACTCATGGTGAAGAGTTTATTAAAAACATCAAGAGGATTGCAGTGAAAACAGCAGATTTAATAATGCTTGGAAATATTTGAGAAGGAAATTAAAATCTATAGTATATAAAAATTATAAAAATATTGACCATGTCTAAATTTGATTTCTACTTTTTTTATTTAAAAAAGTCTAGGACACATGTAGATAAGAAATCAAACTTAAAGGAGTTGGGTATTTATTTAGAAAAAGAAAAAATAAGAAAACATGATATAAATTTATAAAATTATGCACAGCATGTAGAAAAGGGCATAAAAAACATTCTCTTTCATTTAAATACCTGAAATCTAGAGACAGAGTGAAATATCTATCTATTTATGTCTGTCTATCTATCTATCTATGTAATCTAATCTATCATTATTATTTGTCTTTTAATTCCCCTGTAATCCCTTACATCAGGATGGAATCAGGACAACTGAATGGAACTGAATGTTTATTAGCTGGATGTTCTTCCTGTTGTCAATGCAGAGTTCACAGGAGATAATTACTCATTGCACCCAGAGAGAGAAATATCTGCCGCTACCTAGGATCAAACTCACAGCCTCCTGATCGTGAGATGGAAGCTCCACCTCTAGGGCACTCTACCACTCTATCATCCATCCATCCATCCATCCATCCATCCATCCATCCATCCATCCATCCATCCATC
>BLBF01000007.1:63874026-63897359 GCA_015471245.1 Laticauda colubrina | reverse complement strand
CTATCTATCTATCTATCTATCTATCTATCTATCTATCTATCTATCTACCTGTCTAACTTGGCAGTAAATTCCTGAATAAATGAAGCCTTTCTCTCTTCATAACATTTTCATAAAATTTTCTCTCTTCATAACATAATGGTCACTGGGTGAATATCCTTAAGAGAAAATAATCTTAACTACTAGAGAATAAGTTACTCGATATTTATTTGCATGATA
This sequence comes from Laticauda colubrina, assembly GCA_015471245.1. Taxonomy (NCBI): domain Eukaryota; kingdom Metazoa; phylum Chordata; class Lepidosauria; order Squamata; family Elapidae; genus Laticauda; species Laticauda colubrina. The sequence goes on along the minus strand of BLBF01000007.1, from coordinate 63,897,143 downwards.
GGCTACAAGAAATCTCCATGTTTGAGGCAGTAGCTCAATGAGTATCAATTCCTTGGGACAAACTGAGAAGAGTTGGGGTCTTCATGATCTTTCTGTGTCTTTTATAGAAGCAACTGACTGGTTGTGAGACTAGGTATTGTGCTAGATGGATCCTTTGTGCTATCATTCTCTTAAGGCGCTGTACAAAGAAGACAGAATATATATACATAAGTACCTCTACTATAAATGGATGGAATGCAAGCACACTCTAAGAATCAGAAATTAATGATTTTGAGAATTAAAAGTGTATGTTTATCTAATCACACCTTTTTTTTTAATCCAGATCTTTAAGAATATAAGATGCCGCACTATAAATATTAAATAAGGCGACTACTACAAGAGCAAGATCACAATAAAAACCTGAATTGAATTTATATGATTTTAAAATTAATTTTATTTTAAAATTTAAAACAGTAGACATGTACCTATCCCATATTTTAAACATATTTTTCCACTTCTGGTACATTAAAAATCACATTTCATGTGCACTTTTTGCAAGGATTCTGGGGTCATTCCGAGAGCTTTCCTTTGGTCTTAGGAACTCACAGCTTTAAAAAAAAGAGTTGCTCATTGATCAAGACCTACCTTGATTCATTAGAACCAGGCTTCCTACCAGCAAGGCCAAACAGTTGGTAGGCTGATGGTTATGTAGGTATTGGAAACCCCATCCACGCCTATATGAGGCTTCGTACATATATCCTGAGGCATTGGCAATTACTTCCAGGAATTTTTCCTGCTGGGACTTGCTAAGGTAGTTATATAAAAAGTCATAAGCAGTGGCAAATCCAACCAAAGAGTGAGCAAGGGGAACCTCATCCCATGGAGCATCCTTCACTAACCTGTAAAAGAAGAAGGGGTCACTTCTACACATCTTATGGATGCACAATGGAGAAACATTACTGTATAAACTTTACAGGCTTTAAAACAGAAATTGGAAAATTGCATCAAACAGCTGATACTGAGCATGCAGATCTCCACTTATACATTAATCTTTCCCTACTTTCAGCTTTTTCATTGTTTGGGGCTGAAGACCCATGGCATATAAAAATTACATACGGATTAATGTAATTTAGAAATGTGCAGGAAATAAATTGAACCCTCCCTCCCACAATGGAAAAGATGCTTGGCTCATATTCAAGCTAATATTCATGGTCCTCTGTTCATTATCCAAGAGATGGGTATCATTTGTAAGCCTCCCAGATTATCACACAAATTATTATTGTTGTTGTTGTTGATGATAATGATGATGTTTGGGGCTGGTTATAGTTCAACAGCTCGAGTCCTCACCAAGGACCTGGGAACTGTTAAGATAGCATTGGATATAAGCTGTTCTAAGTAGGGTGGTTTTTTTGTAGAATCAGGGTATTCAAGTCTGATAAATTCTGAATTTCCAAAGAGCAAGATAGCCCTTTAGTTATTGCTCCAAGGGATCCAATTAAAATTGGGATACACAATTTATTTTTCCAAAGTCGCTCAACTTCAATTTGTAAGTCCCAATACTTTTTGATTTTTTTTCTTACTGCATGTCTACAATTCGTGCATCATCAGGTATTGCAATATCAGTACCTTTTTCTTTTCTTTCCAAACCTTTTTCTTTTCAATTATTGTTATGTCAGGTGTGTTGTGGGCCAAGTGCCTGTCAGTCCGAATTCTGAAGTCCCACAAGATCTTGACTTTTTCATTCTTCAGAACCTTCTCAACCTGATGTCCCCAGTAGTTGTTACTATACTCAAATCCAAACTTTTGACATAGTTTCCAGTGAATGATTTTAGCAACTCGGTTATGGCATTCTAAGTAGTCAGTTTGTGAAATTTTGCTGCATCTACTGATTAAATGGTCAACTGTTTCATCTTTCTCATTAGAGAGGTGGCATTTGCTGTTGGTGGTGACATGCTGAATCTTTGCCTTCATGCAATTTGAGGCTAAGGCTTTTTTCTTGAGCAGCCAAAATAAAGCCTTCAGTTTCTTTTTTCAGTATTCCTGAATAATACTAATACTAATGCATTATTGTTGTTATTGTTATTATTTGAGATAAACAAACTACATCATTAAAATTGTAGGTTTCTTCTGGATTTTACAAAATCTGGAATTTAGGTTTAATCCAAGAATTCTGGAGTTCATAAACCTAGTTTCTTCTTTGAGATCAACATTGTAAATTCAAACAATTCACTTTGCCTATTCAATTCAATCTTTATTAAAAATTTCAAACTACATATAGCAGTTCATTATGCTTTTCAATTCATGAAAGACTACAGTTTGAAAATTCATCAGTCGTATTTGCTCTAAAACAACTTGAATCAAATTGTTGTTCTTGTTATTATTTTCAGTCCAGACTCAAGAAAACAAATTTCTTGATTTGCTTGTATTAAAAATCAATGTGTTCTCTCTTTAACACATGAGATGGTATTTGACATCACATTTCCTCCATGATGTGAGGCCAAGTGACCAAGGAAGTTTAGCCATCAATCTTTGCAGAATTTAAATATGATGTCAACTGAAACAGTGATTACATGGTCACTTTCTTATTTGCAGAGCAAGAATTCAGTTAATATTCTAGTGTCTAATATTATCTTTGTAGTTCTGCTTTTTTATTCAGTCTATATTATGACCTATGGTCTTTGTTTCCACACCATCAATCTTACATAAAAGCAATAAAAATGTTATTAATTTCTAGGTTTGGTTCTAGATTCTTTTAAAAATGTTTTAGTATCTTAACTGTAAGACACTAGACATATCATTGACTGATATGGGTGGCTATTGCGAATGAATGAATGAATGAGTGAATGAATGAATGAATATGTTTTGTTCCTGTCACTACAGTTGTGCTCTCTAAAAAAACTGGAGCTATAATAATTGCAATTAAACTGCATGGACATAATTGGAGTTTATAGGAGTTGGGTGCCTTATAAATTCAAACATGTAAAATAATTATTTTTTAAAATTGTTTTAAAATGGCATCTCCTACAATTCCAAGTAATAGTTACTTGGCTGGAGAAATTATAACAGTTGAATTCTACTCATTGAAACTGAGATTGTGGAAGGCTGCTCTGAGAGGCCACCTATACAAATATATGAAAATGATTTTGTTCTTTTATTCTGTTCTCAAAGAAGCTAACTGGAAATGGGGTATTATGAGCTGTATTTCATTATTAACTATTCTACTGAGGAATTTTGGCAAAAGGAGAAGCTATAATAAATAATCCAACATTTGTATTTTGTTGTCACATAGCCCCCAGATATTTGTATCATGTGATTTTTCTCTACAAAGTATCTCAAAAGTGGTAGATAATATTATTATGAACTAGTTTGCATTTTAGTAAAAAGTACTGAAATACTGATGACCCCAAAGTAGGATCACATTATCTTTTGCACATTAAAAATAATAGATCTCTTCATATTTGGAATAAAACATTTCCTGATGACTTCAAATAGGGTTCAGCAATTATTTGGACAGGCATTTTTACCAAGCAACTGGAGCACCTCTTCAAAACTGATGGTTGTAATGTTGCAGCACACAATCCTATCAAAGCTTAAGCTGCTTAGACAGCTTCTCCCACGGACTGAACTTGTATGGAGATGCAGAGCAAACACTTCCACAAGGACTGGTTGCTTTTGAATGATCCACTTAGCCCCATCTTCACCACAACAGTGAACCAATCAAATTTACAGCAGCATATTTTGATTTTGAGAAGGATGTAATGGCTCAGTGGTTAAGATGCTGGGCTTGTCAGCTGTAAAATCAACATCTCAGATTCAAGACCTAAGCACTGCACAATAAGGTGAGTTCCCATTCTCACCCCAGCTCCTGCTTACCTAGCAGTTCAAAAAGTATGAAAATGTCAGTAGATAAATAGGTATCATTTCGGTAGGAAGGGAACAGTGTTCTGTATGCCTCAGCATATAGTCATCTGGCCACATGACCACAGAAATATCTCCAGACAATGCTGGTGGCCTTGGCTGAGAAACGGAGATGAGCATCACGCCCCCAAGAGTCAGACATGACTGGACAGGGGAAAACCTTTATTTTGATTTTAATTACAAATTCCTAATGTCTTGTGAATTATTTTGCCTAAATAGAATTTTAGAAATCTGTTGGCCAGTGTTCATTAAACACTCACACCTAGACTACTGCATCCAGTTTTGTTCACCACATTATAAAAAAGATGTTGAGACTGTAGAAAAAGTACAGAGAAGAGCAACCAGGATGACTAGGGGACTGGAGGCTAAAACATACAATGAATGGTTGCAGGAACTGGGCTTGGCTAGTCTAGTAAAGAGAAAGACCAGGGGAGACATGATAGTGGTCTTCCAATATTTGAGGAGCTGCCACAGAAAGGAAGGGCTTAATCCATTTTCTAAAGCCCGTGTAGGCCAGACAAGGAATAATGGATGGAAACTGAAGGAGAGATTTAACCTGGAAACAAGGAGAAATTTTCTGACAGTGAGAACAATCAACCAATGGAGCAGCTTGTCCATGGAAGTTGTGGGAGCACCATCAGTTGAAACTTTCAAGAAGAGATTGGACTGTCATCTGTCAGAAATGGTATAGGGTCTCCCACTTAGGTGGGGGGTTGGACTAGATGACCTACAAGGTCCCTTCCAACTCTGATTATCTGTTATCTGTCACTGTAGCCCCTCAGGGCCTGGATTCAAGGCTATCTTTGCCTGAAACATACTGATATAACATTACCTGCCAGAAGCCTGAAGATATATTTTAGCATGTGCCAAGCACTTATGGAGTTTTAGCTACAGAACATAATCCATACTTTCTTTTACTATATTTATAAATTGTTCATGGAATTGCCTATAATGATGATAATTATTATTGTCCAGTATGTTGAATATCTTCTAAGGGCAGTAGAGTCTGATCAGGGAAATACAATATATTACACTGAGAGAGTCATTTTGCCCCTAAAGTAGAAATCAGGAGACTGAGTTCTAATCTTGCCTTCGGTATGAAAGCCAAATGGGAGACTTTGGACCAGTCACTCTCAACCCAAGTCCTCCCTCCCCTTTGTTGTTGTGGGGAAAACAGGATGGGGAAGGAGTATCAGGGTTATTTATAAAGCTAATAAAGGTGGAATAAAAAAATATCTGAAAAAATAAATTTAACTGACAATATAGAACAGTAAAAGTTACAGTGAAAATTAAATTAATAGTGGTATCTCTGTTTCAAAACAGATTAAAGATAAGCATTTAGAGGAAAAATAGACCATGCAGTTAACTGGAAGAAAGATAAATTTAAGACACAAGTTATCTAAGCACAAACTAAGATTTCAAGCTGTATTCCAAGAGCCAGAAGCAGCATCATTTAAAGTACTTAGATGCTTTATCAAGATTATTCAGTTTTGATAAAGTAAAGGAAAACACAAATGCCCTTCAAACCATACAGTAGCAATGTTCAAGTTGCCTGAAGGTTGAATCTAAAACAGGTCATTATTCCATCACAGGAATGTTTTTGAGGAAAAGTAGAAATCCCACATAATGACAACTATTTAGTCTATATCCACAAATCTCAATCTCACAGTAAATTTTACACTTGAAAAAGACAGTAATCTAATTTATTTCTCTCTGCTCTTTCATTTGTTGCAAAACTACTCTTCGGGTATTATTGCTTTTATATACAAATGCCTTAAGGAATCTCACACTTCATTGACAAATTGAAATTGCATGTTATTTCTGCCAATCATTTTTAAAAATGAGCAAACTCTGGATTAAATACTAAGCATTCTAATATATTCCCCTTCTTCTTTTGAACTCCACATCTTTTATTGCCATTTTAACAATAAGTGCTTCTAAACTATGTAGCTTTCGTTATTTTAACACTGACGTGATAAAAACACTTAAGTGTTTGATTTAAACTTCAAATATAATCTTAAACATTTATAAATACTTGCATGAATATAATGAGTATTATTGCTACATAATGAAATGTCAGAGAAAATAGTGTGTGTGGGAGCAACCACAGTAATTACAGAATACAGAATAACAATAACTTAAAAAAAGATGGAGACTCTAGAAATCATGCAGAGAAGAGCAACAAAGATATCTGGGGACTATTATGAACGTTTGCAGGAATTGGGAATGTCTACTAATCTAACAAAGGGAAGAGCCATGGGTGGTGACATAGTAGCACTCCAATATTTGAAGAGTTGTCACAGAGAGGAAGAGTCAACCCATTTTCCAAAGTATCTGAGGGCAAGAAAAGAAGTAATGGATGGAAGCTTAACAAAGAGAGATGCAACCTAGAATAAGGATAAATTTCCTGTCATTGAGAAACATTAATCAGTGGAATAGCTTGCTTCCAAAAGTTGCAGGTGCTCCAATCACTGGAGATTTTTCAAAGGCAACTGGACACAGCCATCTGCCCAAAATGGTATAAGGTCTCCTGGGCAGGGGATTAGACTAGAAGACCTCCAAGATTCCTTCCAACTCTGTTATTCTGTGTTCTGTAATTATTGTGGTTGCTTCCCCATGCTATTTTTGACAATTGAAATAAACGGTGGTCATATTTTCTGGCCTTTTCATTATGCATTAACAATGTTCATTACATTCCTAGAGGGATTTATGAATGCTAAAGATTATGTTTGAAGTTCAAATCACATACTAAAGCCAGATTTAAACTTTTTTCAAAAAGTATATCCTACATTACAATTAAACAAAGTTTCCTTTAAAAATATGAAGAATTGATCATGTTTATTTAATTTAAATGCGGATTTCCAAATAATATTCTAAAATGCAAGCAAGTTTCTAAATTCATTTAATTCAGTTGTGTCCCTTCTCTGGGATAAAGCTGAGAACTACATTGAATTATAAATGCATTAGTTTAACAGCCTATCTGGCTGCTATTTGTGGCTGAAAATAATTTAGCAGCAATCAGATAGTGGCCAATGTGTTGACTTTTAGTAGAAAACTGATACTGGGCTGACCTGGATTTACAAGCATATTCCCAAATTGGAGAAAAGCCGATATTCTGTTTTGGACCTCCAAACTGAAGTTTCTAGGTTCAGAATGGACATTCAAATGCTAGCTTATATGACATGTACACTGGAATACACTAAAAATGATAATGTTTGTTTTAGATATAAGCTTTAAAATAGGTATTCCTAAAAACATAGTTATGAAAAGAAACCAAAGCATTCTATACTCTTTATATATCAAATATGCATTGTGTAGTTATGTTTTGCAATAAAAACAAGACAAAAAATCTACCAACTAGGCTGAGCCGCCATTCTTTCCATGTAATCTTTGGCCATGTTGATGGCTTCCACGTTGTCAGGATAAAGTATGCAGTACATTGCCAGGGCACCCAAATTGTTGCCATAGATTTCATTCCACCGAGCACTGAAGTCTTTGGGATTCCAGGGAGGAAGATACTCCAAAGAGTTTGACAGCATGATTTGCACAGCTTCAACCAATCGAGCTGCAATGTGTTGATGTGTAGTGCCTGCCTTATATCGGAGATCCTGTATCTCTCGTCTAGAGAAGTAGACCATTGGGTAGTTGTCGTAGTTGGCATTGACAAATGGAACAGTGGTACTTGGGTTGTTGTCAGTGCTGCAGATTAGTGCAAAGCAAGCCACATGTATGAAAAACACACTGGGAGCCCCCCGTGTGTGAGTCCTCATTGTGGCATTAGAGCTCCAGGTCTTGAAGGCAGCCAAATCATTTTTGAAGGAGCCTAGATGGCAAAAGAAGAATGAAAAGTGAGGTCAATGGAATAATGGCCGACATTTTTGTCTAAGACACTGGGAGGTATATGTGGAAGTTTAGGTTTTAAATACAAACAATACCTCTATACAAGTTCCTTCCACAAAAATTTAGAGCAGATGTATTACAACACATAGAGTGCACAGTATAATTAAGTAAATTCCAATGCCGCTCTTTGTCTTCAAATACTATTCCTGACTAAATTCAGTGGCTTAAATGGCATCCAATTTTATTTGGTTTATAAATAAGTGGAAATAAAACTATGGGTCAAGAAGTGAGAAAATAATCTTATTGGATTGTTTAAAAGTTATACATAATATTTGCAAACTTGATGTTATAATATTATCAATTGTATCTGCTTTTTTAAATCTAGTGATTATGTTTTAATTTCTTCAAATTGTATCAGTGTAATCCTGCTGAATGATGACAGTGCTGGTAGCTTCTTGCATTAATATAATCTGGGGTTTTTTTGTTTTAATGCAGGAATAGCCCTGCGATCTTTAGAATCTGATGCAGTTTTGGATTTATAACAAAGAACGTTCGAATATATGTGACAGTCTAATTAGGCATAACTAAATTCTAGGTGGTAAAAAAAAATTTCAGCCATGAAAAATAATTAAGAATGTCTAATTCTTACTGTGCTTGCAGGAAAGCAGGAAGAGAGTCAGGGATTATGTGAACCTCTGCCAAGACTGTGAATGTTCAATTGGCTGAGGTTCACAGCTGCAGAGTAAAGGATCTGGAATGTGGGAGGTGTCAGCAAGGGTCATTTTTAAAGACTCTGGTTGTGACACGTCTTCATTAAGAGAAACATTGGAAAAAAAACTTACACGCACAGCAGAATAGAATCCTGGAAGTATATTTGAATTATCTGGCCTTTAGGGCACGCATGTTTTTTCCCATTCAGACAAAAAGATTCCAATCTCCATTTGCTGAGATTTATAGCTTGCTACTAAAAAACTGAACATTAAATAGAAGCATGTATTTCCTCAAATAAGTGCCCGTTTTAAAAGGCTTGAAAATGGCAAACTCTGCATGGAAGTAAAACAAAAGAGTGTTTTAAACATAGCCATGCAGCCTTCCCTTTTTAAAATGATGAATCATTTCAAAATTTGGTCTTAGATGAAACAATCGAGGATTTCCCAGAGGAAAGCCAGAGAATTCCTGAAATTCTCCAAAGGGGAAAGGTTAGAGAAAATAGGACCAAGAAAGATTGATTTACGTAAATAATGAACAGTAGTTTTCAATTATTAAAACCAGAAATAGACCAAGGGAGAAAGGGTTACATTGCAAATACTGCACAATTTTATTTTTCCTTAGGAAAAGCTGTTTCATAAAATTACGTAAAACTAAAACAAACAAGGAAAAGTACGTAAGCTAAAACAAACAGAAGCCACACACAGTGATCAAGTTTTCCAAACTAGGGGCCAATATTAGGCTAATAAATTATTATTTTGAGGGCAGAAATAAGGATGCAAATAGGAACCTTGCATACAGAATCACACACTGATGACTGCTTATATGATTGTCATGCCTGAAAACAGCGCTGAAGAGAATTTAAGAATTTTGATCCTGGTGGAACTACGGTGGTATTATTGTTGTACAATACAGCTCATAGCCCCCATGAAAATTAATGATCTGGGTGAACAGAGATGGATCAGGTCTAATTATTTTCTTCATTTTTTAAAATTACTTGTCAAAGGGAATTCCCTTCTTAATTTGTCATTTTATCACTTGAGGTGACACATGCCAACCCCTGAGCCTGGCTGGCGCCTTAAAGTCTCACTGCTAAAGCTTTTCTGGCAGTGGTGGGTGGTACAACCTGAAGTTCTTATGTAAATTCCACCAAAGACTTCCATGTGGCTCTGCCACAACTCTCCCAAGAAGGGCACTGGACTGTATTAAAGCTTATGTGACAATGGGAGAGGAATATTTAATACATAGGAAACAATCACATTAACAACAATATAATTTTAATTATATTTGATTTTGATTTGGTTTTATGAAATGCATGTTCTTCCCTATTCCAGGCCATTTGGGGGAATATTTAACAGTCTAATATCAAATAATTAAATTAGAATGCTTGATTCTTGGTGATTATCTGTACTTTTACTTGATTCCTGGTGGCTATATGGGAGTGCCTATGTAGCTTTGTTGTCAGCAATACAGAAATAATTTGTCATGCTGCCTTCTGGGACCTTTTTTAAAATTTATTATTCAAAATTACTGTCATGGCACATCCTGATTTCCCAAACAAGTACTAAGAGGTTTTGATACCGATTAACTTTTCACCTCAGTCAATGTTGACTAGCCACTCTTGCAATTCATTTTACATGCACTGGCAATAGGAGCAATTGATGTAGAGAAAGTAGGCAGAGGGAATCTGCATTTTTATCTCCTTTCCTTATTTAAAAGACTTACTTTTGCATGTATGTTAAGTAGCATTTCTGTTATTCTCTGAGTCTTTCATCATTTCTTTCTTCCCTCAACTCAGTTTTCTTTTTGATTCTGATCTGTGCAGTTTAGGAACTTCCTTCTTGCCTCTACCCCCCCCCATCTAAGGCCCGGTCTCACTGCACTTACGGATGCAAAGAGGATGTAAAACGTAAAAAAAAGCTTGCTATCCATTGGAAAATGCTATGCATCCGTTGTGTACTCACTGCATACGTCTTTCATACACTCTATCCATCGAGCATCCGTCCACTGCTGATTTCATCCACGCAAAAAGTTTTGAGCTGCACAAAACTTTTTGAACGGATGAACTTTCCGCCGTGTACGATGTACATCCGTGACATATATGGGCAACAAACGTTCTACGTCCGTTATCATCCATTAAACATCCGCTGTATCCTCTCTGCATCCTTTGGCCATCCCCTCAACTCACATCCACTGCAGCTGAAAATGGAAAGAGGGAGGAAACAAAAGGTACACGGAATGTCTACACAGCATGAGTAGCACGGAAATAGAAAGGATGTAAGCGTATGCATCTCGTATATAAAGTATTAAAAATGGACAAAACGTTTGTATCTGGGATGTATCTCGTAGATGTAGGATGTCTGGACTATGTCAGAATATGTAGAAGGACACCTAGCGGACAACCGAAATTTTCTATAAAAGGGGGGAAAATCATCTGGATCTCAGTATGAGTCCAGCAGCCGTGGTGTACAGACCTCATCACAGTTGGTCTTGGTCTTCAACATCATCAATTGTTCTCCACCATGGATGATGAAACAGTCCATATGATAGCTGCGCTCATTCATCACCAGAACCAAAACCTGTTCAGACTGTATCAAGTTTTACACAGGAGAGCTTTTACCAACACTTTATTAAGTAAACAAAATGAACCAAGTAAACTTTATTCAGTGTCTTAAGCAAAGATAAACTTTATTAAACAAGTAAACAACTCAGTCTCTGAGACTATTCTGAGTCACTCTGAGTCATGTCCATGGTCTCAGCTGTGAAGCGGGCAGTGACTGTGGATGTGGCTGTGGTTTGAGTGCTGGTTTGAGGCGCTATTGGGGTGCTTGGCCCCGAGGGGACAACAGGTGGTGGTGTGTTCAGGAAGCTATCCGAGAGCTGACTCAGTCCCATGAGGTTGAGAGGCCCTTCATCAAGGACTTGAGATGTCAGGCCCAATACTGATGACAGATTGTCCATTGACGGGCTTGGCTGTGGGGTGGAGGAAGGGTTGGGAGGAGTGTAGTGGGGCTGTCTGGTTTGCAGCTGGGTGAGGACTGGAGTCTGTGGCATCCATTGAACCTGGGCCTGGACTGGGAAGTTCTGCTTCTGCTGTGGGAAGTCCTGGTAGTCATAGCCTTGGTATGTGAGGGGCTTTTGAAAGCCGTGGAAGGGCTGTGACATCGCCTGGGGTGGAGGAGCAGACCTGGACCGGGTAGAAGCAGCTTCAGCTGGGCCTTGAGGGTTGTGCAGAAGTGCTGCGATCTTCTGCTTCATCACCTGGTACTGGGCCTCGGGTAGGTCCCTCAGGGTCTGGCTCACGTAGGTGATGAAGGGCTTCCGGGCCGAGTATGCTCTGTCCAAGTCGACCAGCTGAGAGAGAAGTTCTGTGCTGGTCTTCATTGTGTCCCTGATCTCCAACAGCACACTGTGGTCCTGGCCCTCCACTCTGCCTCTCTGCCTGCATCCTCTGGAGCTGGGGGTGGGAGTGGGTTGGCCTCTGGTGGCTGCTGCTTCTTCCTCCGTTTGTGACAGCAGGGCGTCATCCTCCACTGGATCCTCCAAGTCCGTCGGCATGGGGAGTGCAGCTGTCAAGGGGGGTCTCTGCTGTGGGGCCCCTGAAGACACCTGCCTGGACAGGGTAGCTGGCTCCTGGCTGGAAGAGGACTGGCTGTCTGTGGGAGAGGGGTGTCAGAGGGGCTGCTCCTCGGTGGCGGATCTCACCCTCCAGGAAACTGCACTTGGCCATGACGTACTTCTTCCGGTCAGTGAGCTTGACAGTGGCCTGCCTGGATTTCTTGAGGTGTAGCTTGCCATACCAGGTGTGCATGTGCTTCCACCATCCAAGGAGTACTTCTGCAGTGTACCCCAGGCTCTCTGCCTTGTCTCTCCAAGATGCCTGCTTCTTCTTGGTGTCCCAATACAGTCTGTGGCCCTTTCTCCAGAGGTACTCGTTCTCCCTCAGCCATTCCAGCACCTCATCCTCATGCTCCTCAGAAACGGTGCACTGTTTCCTCTCTCCCTTCTGCTTCCCTTGCCTCTTCCTCTCTCTGGCAGGGGCTTCAGCAGGGTCTTCAGGGGCTTGAGCAGCAGGGCCTTCAGGGGCTTGAGCAGCAGGGCTTTGAGGGGCTTGAGGGCCTTGGGGCTGGTCCACCACAGCAGCAGCAGCTTCAGAGTCAGTGCCAGGGAGTGGGATACTGGTTCTGCCCTTCTTCACCTTGCCAGAGCTTGAACGAATAGGCACAGACTTCCTCTTCTTGCCTGACTGACGAACCATGGTGTTCCTGCAAGATGTATCTGGCAGCACATCTTTCCCCTGTATGCTGACTGCGTGCATACTGCATCCTTTTATATCCGTGGAGCGGATGTAATTCATACCCCCCGCATGCGTGGTGAACGCTTTGCATCCGATATATATCCGTGCGGCATCCCCTTTGCTTCCTATAGGCGTACGTGATACATCCATTTCATCTGCTATGCATCCGCCCCTTCTGCTATGCATCCGCTTCGAAATTCTCCTCCGGAACCCCTTCGGAGGTGTCATCCACTTCCATCTGCTTTCATCCGCTAGGCTTCCAATGAACATCCATTTAACATCCCCGCTACATACTACCCATGTCAGTTCTTTTCCGTTCTGTTTATGCAAATTTTCACCACTTTTTGGAGCGGATGAAAATGGATGGAGCCACCCCCGAAATTTTGCTCGTCTGCTGTGTCCTTTATGGATACGTTTTGCATCCATCGGCCAGTGGGACCGGGCCTTTAGGATCATCATTACTGTAGATAGTAGTGACCTGGGCTTCGGTATCACCATGTTATTTCCTGAATAAAGCTTATCTTTTAAACTCTTAATTTTAGAGTTTCTCTGCTACATGTTCCTTTTGCTGTATAATGCTAATTGCATTATATCTGTCAGTTTCCATCTTCAGTATTTAACAAATAGAAAAACTGTTCATGAGTCTTTTTAACCTTAAATCATTCCTGCAATTATTGAGTCTCTTCTTTTACAGCATGAACCAATTGCATTATTGACCAGTGAACTACAACAAAATGAGAAACAGTCTAAAAAAAGAAGTCTAAGAAGAATTAGCCTGCTCAATAATACATTCACAGGGCAGAACATAAGATCCTGCCAGAACATTTGCCACGGTCTTGAAAAGAGCACTAAAAATAAACATTGTTTTTAGAATCAGGTAAAAATATTTTCTTCATAATGGTATATTTTATAAGGAAAATTTTATGAATAGCTTATAATATTTCCCCTAAGGAAAATCAGGAAATCAAAAAGCATATAAGAGGCAAAGATAATCCTCCCCGTTTCCATGCATATATATATTTCAAACACACACATAGTTTCTTGATATTTCTACTTTTTCAGAAGCAATTTTTACATGTATTTGACTGAAAAAATGAATTAAAGAATCTCTGTAAAGAAAAACAGAAGCATTTTCTGTACTTAGCACTTTGGTAGGAAAAGTATCTGGATCTCCAGTTACTTTAGTTCTGAGAAACAGACTGTAGCCAAGTAGTCTGCCCAGTTAGATTATAACAACCTGCGTAGTGTTCACATGTGAAATATGATTATTAAAAACCTTATCAGCAGCTTTTTGCAGTACTGATGTCAACTTGAAAAAAAATCACTTCCTCCCATAAAAGGTCAATTATTCAGCAAACCATTGTTGTTTTTAGTCACGAAGTCATGTCCGACCCATTGCAACCCCATAGACAACGTTTATCCAGTCCTCTACCATCCCCCGGAGTCCGTTTAAGCTCACGCCAACTGCTTCAGTGACTCCATCCAGCCACTTCATTCTCTGGCATCCCCTTCTTTTGCCCTCAATCAGGCTCTTCTCCAATGAGTCCTTCCTTCTCATTAGATGGCCAAAGTATTTGAGTTTCATCTTCAGGATCTGGCCTTCTAAAGAACAGTCAGGGTTGATCTCCTCTAGGACTGACCGGTTTGATCATCTTGCAGTCCAAGCAGACCACACAGAAGGCCAAAAGATATTAGTACCACATCACTTTTTTCCCCAAAAGAATGTTAATTTGCCATAAAGTCAGTTGCAGTTGGCACAAGAATATGTTACGTCATGCATTAAAAAGCAAGATATGCACTCTGTGGATTGTGGAATAAACTCTGGATGTCATTTGATTGTCTCAGTTTCAACTTACTTCACAACAAATTGGGATTCTTTGAGAAACAGGAGTACCAATACTTTTGATATCAGTATATGAAAACAACAATAAAGAATATATTAATATTCCCTCAGTATTCATTTTTGATATTTGCTTACTATTTTCAACAACTGAACAGACACTTTTAGCCACATAATTCGCAGATGCTCTATTTATAATAATTATAGTAGGTGTAAATTCTCTAAATATTATTAGTTCACAAGCTGAGAAAGATTACACTCTGCTGCTTTTTAAAATAACTTACCAGAGTCCAATTTTGAATAAAAATCACCAGAACCAATTATCTTGCTCAAATAGAGTTTTGACAGCCATAAAGAGATCAAGCAGGATTTTTTATATTATCAAAATCTGTCATTTTCTTCATCAATATGCTGTTGAAATAGCATAGAACTGGGGACATAACAGGAACAAACTTAAATTAGCTAGGATGCTATCCTGGCTTATGGGTTAATTGTATTCCAATCAGCAAAAAGGCAATGAAAGAAGGCAGATAATTATTCTCTCCCGCTTTTTGTCTTCACCAATTACAAATGGCTCATAATATTTCCCCTAATATCTCAGTTACTTTGCATCAGTCCTTCAGGTGTTAATATTTACTGCTGGAGCTCAAGTTGAAAGAATATAATACTCATTTGGGGCAGATGCCCTATGATACTTGTTCTTCCTCAGCTCCACTTCCCATAGTAATAAGTATGCAAATGCAAAAAAAGCATGTCAGAGATATATGGCACAGTGGTTAGAAGGCTGTACTGCAGGTAAACTCTGCCTACAGCCTGGAGTTTGAGCCTGACAGGACTCATGGTTGACTAGCTTTCCATCATTCCAAGGTTGATAAAATGAGGACCCAGATTATTGAGGGGGCAATATGCTGACACTGTAAACCACTCAGTGCTCTTGAGACAAAGGACGGTATATAAATCTCAGTGCTAATGCTATCGCTATAATTAAGTGGGCAACTACTTAAATATAAGCTAGCAATGTGCTGCAACTGCCAAAAAAAAAAAAAAAAAAAGCACAATGGAGTCCTAGGTTGCATCAATAGAGGATAGTATAATTCTATCATTGGAGATTTTTAACAGAGATTGGAGAACCATTTGTCTGGAAAGGGAAAGGGTCTCCTGCTTGAGCAGAGGGTTGGATTAGATGATCTCCAATTATCCTATAATTGTCTGACTGTCCCATGTTGCATTATCTACTGTACATTCCAGAAATAAGATTAGAAAATATATTGTAAGAGGTGGTGGTGATTTATTTGTATTTCATATATTTTGAATCATCAATTTCCCTCAGAGATGGACTCTGGGTAATATTGCCACACAATATCCTCATATTCAGATAATATGCCATCATATATCAGTAAGACAAGCAGAAAAAATATATCTTTTTTTGTTTGTATAAAAGGCTCCAACTGTTTGGAACTGAACAACTAAGTACCACCAATAAAACTGCAATGTAGTTTCTTCTCTTTAGATGCAATAGAGCAGGGCAGAGTGTCAAACTCAAGGCCTGTGGTCAGATCTGGCCCGCGGTGCCTCTACTAGCATGAATGGGGCAGGGGCTGCACACACACACACACGTGCCCATTTTGGCTGGCAAGTGCTACAGGAGACCGTCTAGGCTGAAAAAGAGGCACAGGAGGGTGCTGCAGGAAGTGTGTGTCTCATTTCCCCACCCCAAAATCGGCCCATGGAAGAAAAACCACAATGCTGATCCTGCCCTTGAAGAAATCCAGTTTGACACCCCTGTAATAGAGATATTGTGGCAACAGTTAGTACCCACACATGGTTGTGGGGAAACTATCAGGAGGTAATGGAGAGCTTAGTCAAGCAAGATGAAACACTATTTCATTTTCCTCTCCATAGTGAATTTTGTCTCCTGCCTCCCATTTTATCCCAGTTAACTTCCCTAAAAATGATTCAGGTCATTTTGAACATTGCTGTTCTGGTCACTGTTGCTCAGCTATGACTTATTTATTTTATTTAAATTTATTGTCTGCCCAACTCCACTGGATTCTGGGTGGCATAATAACTGTTAAGCCTGGGTTCCCCAACCAGGGTTAGGTAGACAAGCTAAACAGAATGTGCAGCGTTAGTCAGATAGGCACACAGATAAATGAGTGAGCTAAGCTTGTATGTTTATTAACATACAGTAAAAATAACAGATACACTTGTGCTATCAAGAATATATTTTATTCCAATATAAGTTTATAGCATAGTCAAAAACAGTCCAATATTCATTTACCATGTAGTCAGTCCATTCAGGGATATTCAGTTAGCAAAGTCCATGTAGAATATCCTATTGTCAGTTCACATAAATCAGTCCGTTGTTATCTCTCCCGTTCGAGCAATGCAGTCTTGCTTCCAAGCAGTAATCAGTGATCCTCAAATCCAGAGAGAGAGAGAGCAAGCTGTAGCCTTGCTACTTTTATATGGTTTTCATAACCACACCCACAATTGCTATTTTACATTTAAAGCTGCATACACTAACTATGATTCATAGTTAGTATTTCACCTAAAACAGTTAGGGTGAACAATGTTATCCCTAACAATAACTACATAAAAACATATAAACAGCTAGAAACATTAAATCCAATAGGCAATCTAAATAAACATGATATAATAAACAACAAAATTAACATCATAGAGGCTGTTGAACAAATCATGAACATCAACTCTGGCCTGGGACCAAAGCCAGATTTTCAAAGTTTTCTGGAAGCTTAGGAAAGAGTATATCGTCCTTATCTTGGGGAGGGATATTGTTCCAGAA
The DNA here is from genome assembly GCA_015471245.1 of Laticauda colubrina. Classification (NCBI taxonomy): domain Eukaryota; kingdom Metazoa; phylum Chordata; class Lepidosauria; order Squamata; family Elapidae; genus Laticauda; species Laticauda colubrina. The sequence continues at coordinate 63,879,755 of BLBF01000007.1, read as the reverse complement.
CGCAGGGGCTGTGATAGAAAAGGCACCCTTCTTAGGTCCCACAAGGTGGTAATGTTTAATGGAGGGAATGAAGGCTTTAAACCAGAGGTGGTATTCAGCTGATTCTGACAAGTTCTGGTAGCGGAAATTTTGAGTAGTTTGGAGAACCAGCAAATACCACCTCTGACTGGAGATTTTACAGTCTCCTTCCCCTGCCATGCCCGCAGAACTGGTAGTAAAAAAAAATTGAAGTCCACACTGTTTTAAATATTTTTTTAATTCTATTGTGAAATCTAGACATCTTTATCTCCTATATGTTGCTTTCTTAAATTCTTCTACCAGTTTTCTTCTTTCTTTTTCTATCATAAAATATACTTAAGAAAAAGAGAACGACTGCACTGACTCCATGCCATCTTTTTATGCAGCTATTCTTACTGAAAAAGAATACATTTTTAAACAATGAGTAGAGATAGGGCAGGATAATAGTATTATGAAATAACAAAAATAGGTGCAATCTGATGTGTGTGGAGAGGGGACAGATTTACTTAACTTGTTTAGACCAATAAACCAGTCTAAAATTCATATGCTTTTTTCAGTGAAAAGGAGCAGGAAATTGTAGTTTTCCAATTTGGCAATATATCTTGTCAGCTGTTTCTTTTTAGAGTTTTGTAGCCAGAAATAAAAACCCAGATTTATGTCATTTTGCTGAGCTATCTAGCCTTTATAGTCTCTCTCTCTCTCTCTCTCTCTCCCTCCCTCTCTAACTCTAACCTACCTTACATAGTAAATGTCAAGGAGAAAAACTGCTCTCTATACCATCTTGAAGAAAACATACTGATGGCCCATCCAACAAGTCAACCCAGAGTTCTCACTTGAAGCATAATTGACCAGGCTCAAATTTTCCTATTTTGGATATGGAATAGAAGACTCAGGTGTTTGGTGAAAGCTCCAATGATTGGGAATGGTAGAAAAAAGAAAGGAAGGAAGGAAGAAAGGAAGGAAAGAAGGAAGGAAGGAAGAAGGAAAGAAAGGAAGAAGGAAAGAAACTAAGAAGGAGGAAGGAAGGAAGGAAGGAAGGAAGGAAGGAAGGAAGGAAGGAAGGAAGGAAGGAAGGAAGGAAGGAAGGAAGGAAGAAAGATTAGCAATAAGGTGGAGGGACTCAGTAACAGTGCCAGTAAGTGTCCCCCATGGGAGACAGTTTAGGGATAGATTGTCAAGGAGAAATTCTATGTATTCTCTAGGAGTCAAAAATGACTTTATGGTATATAATTAATCAATGCCATTTTGAATTCTTGGGAAAATAACAGATTATAGATCTCACCAGTAAACTAATTCTCTATTCAGTCCCTATGTTACTGCACTGATAGAGCAGATAGGATGGTAGCAAGCAAGGTAGGAGGTAAAGAGGACATGTAATGGGCCCAATTCCTGGAACATTTGTAGAATCCCAATTCCTATTTGTATTAGCCATTGGATATTTTGTTTTGTTTAACTTGACTAGCATCAACATTCCCCAAATTGTGCTTTGCCTTCTGGAAACCACACATCTTTTTCCCCCAGATGGCTTAAAACAGTCATTTCCTGTTTCCTCGAGTTTCCATTTTCACTGAGCTACTAGATAGTTTAATATTGCTGTTTAGCTTCAGTCGTTCAGTCTGCAGATTTATGGACCTTTTTTTTTTCATGGAAGAATAATCTCCAGAACAGGATTGTAATCCATTTTCCAGACCACTCTCGCTTTCAAATAAAAGCCTTTTCTTAAGGCACTATGGAGGCAACTTGTGCAAAGAGAATTAATGTGATAATTTGAGTGATATTTGCGACTGCATTTTACTGACTGGTAATACTGTTAAAGCATTATTGATATGCCATACTGTTAGAGATGACTAAGAGAAACATTATGATCCATGAGACAGGAATGTCTGCAACATTGCTATACAGGTAGTCAACTTATAACAGTAAGTGGAATCAGAATTTCCATTCTAAAGCAAGGCGGTTAAATGAGTTGAACCTGATTTTATGACCATTTGCCACAATTGCTAAGTGAATAACTGCAGTTGTTAAGAAAATCACATAGTTGCTAACTTTGAACAGTTGTAAATTGAGGACTACCTGTGTTACTTTTTCTTTCCTACATTTATGGGGCTGGCCCTATCACTAGTTATGAGTATGATTACAGTTGTTTCACAGACTTTAATCTTTATATCCTGCCATTAACATAGCAGCACCAATAGCTATGCTGACACTTGCTACATATTTATTACTCCTCATACTTTGTATTCTTTTACAAACATTTGAGTGTAAAATTTATATTTTTTTAAATTCTGAGAAATGCTGCATAATACAACTTGCAGCATAAATGAATATTTTACTTTCGTTTAGGAATACAAAAGAAAACATACATACATACTTGTGAAAATAATTCCAAAGTGTCATCTCCACAGTCCAGTTACCAATAAATTTAAATAAAAATTTTGGACTGCTGCTTAGATAAGAGCAAATGTTTACACAACTTTTGGTGTTTCTACATGAAAATCAGGAAAAGATTTGCCAGTGTTAGAATACATGGCTATGGCTTTTAATTTATGAAGTTCATAAATTAGTACTGCCTTAAAAAGTTATGCTGACAATTTTATTCATTAAAACAATTCCTTCAACTTAGAATTGAAGGAATTTAGACTCAATTCCATTTGGTTATTGAGGTAGCATTTAAACCGACAAGCAAATTTTTTTTTTCCATGATTATCTTTTTAAGTGGCTGCATGTCATCTGATATTTGGCAAACTATCATCTCTTCATTCCACACATTTTAGCAACATTAATGACCATAAGTGAGGACTTTCTGAAAAGTTGAATGTTTTATTGCTGTTACATCCAGCTAATGACTGTCAAAATTGCCTAATAATATAGCAGAATAGCTTTTGCTACAAAAATGATTGCTATTATGATGCAACCATAGGTTTCTTTCACCAATGCAGAAAGGAGAACAGGATGGATTTCATGTTTATACAAATCAATGATTTCCTGTGCAAATCTCAGCAAGCAAGCATTTGGTTACTTTCACTACTCACTGCATTTCCTGTGCAAGATTTCAGCATTCAAACACTTGGTTACTTTCACTATCCACTGTAGATTTCAGTATTTATTTATTTTTTATTTATTTGATTTGTCAATTGCTTACAAGAAACAGGTATAAGAATAAACATAGTTTTGAATACATGAGATAAGATACTTATAAGAAAAATAAAAAGAAACAATAGGACAGGCACAATTGGTGCACTTATGCATGCCCCCTACAGGACTCTTAGGAAGGGGGTGAGGTTAATAGTAGACAGTCTAAGGTTAAAGTTTTTGGGGTTTGGGGAAGAAACCACAGAATCAGATAGAATATTCCAAATACTGAATACTCTGTTGCTAAAGTCGCATTTTTTGCAGTCAGGTTTGGTGTGGTTAACCTTGAGTTTGTATCTATTGTTTGCTCTTGTATTGTTATGGTTGAAGGTAGGACATTGCAATGTATGATTTTATATACTATATTTAGATTGGATTGGAGGCGGCATAGTTCTAGTTTTCTAGGTCTAGAGTTTCAAGTCTGGTGGCATAAGGTATTCTGCAATGAGTAGAGGAGCAGAGAACTCTTCTTGTGAAATATTTCTGGATTTTTTCAATTGTGTTTATATCAGATACATGATATGGGTTCCAGACTAACGAGCTGTATTCAAGTATAGGTCTAGCAAAAGTTTTGTATGCTCTAGTTAGTAGTGTGATATTACTACTAAGAGAAGAAGCTACGTAGGATTAGGTTAACAACTCTTAATGCCTTTTTAGCTATGTAGTTACAATGTGCTCTAGTACTCATTTGGAGATGAGTACTCCAAGGTCCTTGACAGCGTTTGGATCATCAACAAGGTCTTGACTAGTTAGCTTGTATTTTATTTTCTGATTTTTTTTGCCAATATGTAAGATAGAACATTTATTTGTTGAGATTTGAAGTTGCAATTTGATTAACCATTCTGATACATAGTCAAGGTCTTTTTGGAGGGTAGTAGTAATGCTCAAAAGGAGAAAATTGCACACAAGACCACAAAGGATTTAGATACCAACTAATTGATGGGCAGAGGAAAAAGTGGAGTAGGTAAAAGGGTGCCAAGTTTTATATGCAGAACTTAAAATACCATGGAATTCTTTTGTATCATACTGTAAATTACAAGGGAGAACAAAAGTTTAAGATAAAGATAGGGGTTTGAACTGAAGATACTACGTCTTGAACTCTAAGCAGGATTAATTGCATCATTGCCATGGAGGGGGAGAAAAGGCAGAAAAAATGTGAAAGTAGCAACAATATTATCGGGTTCCCCTTTATAGTAGATAAGCTTGGGAAAAGTAAAAAAAAGTATTAAGAGTCTGAGAAATTTGATTTAGCTGATAATGTGGGAATACTACAGTATGTGATGATAAGGTTCTGGAATGTAAATACTCCTTTACTGGCAAAGCAGATGTTTAAGACATGTTTCCCCTGAATTAAATATAATATAGCAAAAGTGATTCTTAGTTGGAGCTGACTTTAATTCTGTTGCCCTTATAGTGCAATTCTAGAAATGTATCCAAGAGACATTTCCACTGAGGCAAGGAGGATTTATTTCAGTTAAGATGTATATTTTTCTTTATCTTTTGAGATATTTATATTTCATTCATATTTATATAGTATAAAAACTACAATGTAATAGTTTTATTTAACTTTCATGCTTTTCCAATCCTATACAATGGCTCAGTTTAAAAAAAATAAAAGAAAACTCTTCTTTTTATTGCATTTTAATTACTTCTTCTGAAAAGGCAATACTTCTACCTATACATATGGAACTATCACACATATATTAGTTTGAGGTCAATGGAGGGAGTATTATTTACATGTTGGTCACAAAAGCACATATAATACCCTTCCTCTTTCAGAGAAAATTTATATGTCTTCTAAATGTAATTTATAACCCATGTCTATGCAATATACTCAGCATAATTCCCAATAAATCCACTATATATTTCTTTTAGATAATATACTTAGATTTATAACTCTATATAAAGAGGTAGATTTCTCACCTGGTCATGTCCGGTTTTAGGGGGTGGTGCTTAGCCGAGGGAGTCAGTGTTGTCTGAAGACATTTCCACGGTTATAAGGCCAGCATGATTATATGCCAAGGTGCATGGAACTCAGTTACCTTCCCATTGAATTGATACCGATTTATCTACTTGCATTTGCATGCTTTTGAACTGCTAGATGGACAGGAGCTGGGCAGGAATGGGAGCTCACCCCTTCATGTCAGGGGTGGGATTCTACCAGTTCGGACCAGTTCTATAGAACTGGTTGTTATGATTCTGTGCAGTTCAGAGAACCAGCAAATCGCGCCACTGGCTGGCCCCTTCCCTCCCCTCGGATTTCTGCTTTCTAGCTAATCGAAATCACTGTTGTACTGCTTTGCCTTAACCCAGGAGGCTTCCCTGAGGCCCAGTCAGGGGTGGTGTTCAGGGAGTTGGGGGGTGGGGGAGAACAGAGCTGCACCTTCCTTAGCACTGAAGCTTCTATTTTTCAGTGCAGACTCAGGCAGTAGATTGCAGAAAGGTAGATCTGTGAGTGAATCTGTTATTTTTCTGCAAGCAACTCAGTCTGTTTTGCCTGATTTTGGATAAAGGTTGCTCTTTCGATAGATAGATAGATAGATAGATAGATAGATAGATAGATAGATAGATAGATAGAT
>BLBF01000007.1:63838804-63868353 GCA_015471245.1 Laticauda colubrina | reverse complement strand
TTTCTGGAGGTCTGATATAATCACCCATTTTTAACTTCGAAGAGATTCGCAATCTTACTCACTAGTCGGTAATGGATGGAATGTCCGAGGCAATTGCAAGACCCTCTTTCTCCCGTCCCCATCATCTTTTTGGGGTTTTTTTTTTTTTTTTTTTTTTTGGAACCCCAAAAGAGTTTTCCCCCCCCCCAACGTCCCCTGCCCCCCCCCCCCCATTGCTGACCTGCAAGTGTGGGCCGAGAAAAAGACTTCTGGCAACTGGACGGAGGAAGGAACGGCCGGCCGGGTCCTCTTACCTCTCTTTTTCTCAGCCTGCTGTTGGCGCAGCTTTTCCTCAATCCACGGCGACAGGAATGCGGAGCCACCGGAGTAAAAGACGACGACGACGACGACGACGCTACCCCTCGCACGGGCAAACTTCTCGGCCGGGCGAAGTCGCGACCGGTCCGCGACGGATGCTCGACCGGCTAGTTTGGCCGGACGCGCAGCCGGACGGACGGATGGATGGATGGATGGATGGAAGAAGCTCGGGCCGCGCCGATCACAGGACAGCGTTCGTAGGCGCCTGAACTCCGCCAGAGGGAGGAGACCGCAACGTCACCGGAGAAGGGGCGAGAAGAGGGCGAAGGAGCCCCTTATAGTCCCACCTCTCATCCGAAGGCCCCCCTGGCGGATATCGCTTTAGGCTGGCCGAAATCTCAGACGGCTGCGAAGTTCTTTTCCCGCCAAAGTGGCAATGGGAGAGGGCCAGCCCCCGCCCGCAACTATTTTCCCCAGAGAAAAAAGGCTTTTACAATAATTTCGCTTCTCTTGTAACAAGGCTGGCCGCCCCTCCCAGAGGCTCCCGGAGCTGTGGCGGGGCTAAGAAGAAGCGACGCATCTGTGGAAAGCAACCCTTTTTTCTCCTGGCCCGACTCTATCCGGCCTCAGCCGAGTCTCCTCCTCCTCCCCTCCTTTCCCGGTCTCATTTTCCTGAGCTCTTGGTCTCTTTGGATCTTGGCCAGTGAAGTTATCGCATGAAAATGCCGGAGTTGCGCTTAACTTTTCTTTATTCGCTTGCTCTTTTGGCTACCAAAGGGGAGGGGGAGGAAACGAAAGAAGCGAAGTTGCCGAAAGCGTTGAAAGAAACCTCCACGAGTTTATTCCCTGTGTCTTCAGGGCGCAGCTGCTCATCTTTTCGCTCCCCGGAGCCCTTCCGATGGCAAACGACGTTAGTTACCGCCAATAGCCCCTTCGGTGGCCTACCAAGAAGTGAAAATAGGCGTTGGCTGGGTCTTTTAAGTTTTAAAGATTTTTGTTTTTTTTCTGGTTTACTTCTCTGCTTAACTACATCCCATTTTTCCTCCAACCCGGGAGGAAATCAGGTGAGCCATCACAGTTCCTGGCCTTTCAAATCAAGGAGAAAGAAAAAATTGGGTCATTGCTTTTTTTTCTCCTCTCCCACCAGAACACTGAGTTGTTAATAAGTATTACAAGAGTGAGAGAATAGAATAGAATAGAATAGAATAGAATAGAATAGAATAGAATATTGGCCAAGTATGATTGGACGCACAAGAAATTTGTCTTGGTGTAAATACTCTCAGTATATATAAAGAAAAGGTACATTCATTAAGAATCAAGAATCATAACGTACAACACTTAAGTCTGTAGTGCAGGTAGTGGTCAGATTTGCAACAGTGGCCATTCAAAGTTACAATCGCACTGAAAAAAGTGACAGCCATTTTTCACACTGATGACCATTGCAACATCCCCATGGTCGCCTGATCAAGATTCAGACGCCTGGCAACCAACTCATGAATGACAGACAATTGCTGTGTCCTGGGGTCATAGGATCCCCTTTTGCAACCTGACAAACAAAGTCAACGGGGAAGCCAGATTCACTTAATTAGTAATGTTACTAACAACTGCAGTGATTCAATTAACAACTGACAAAGATTGTAAAATGGGGTAGAACTCACTTAGCAACTGTCTCATTTAGCAACAGAAATTTGGGTCTCAATTATAGTTGTAAGTCGAGGACTACTGGTACTACACTGAGAGGGAATTTTGCTTGTTGACACTCAATCTTTGGCTGCTGTAGGACAGAGGGGATGGCCCTTTATTTTCCCATTTCTACCCCTGAATTCTCCAGACTAGCAGAGATTCCATAACTGAGCCAATTCCGTCTCTTAGAAAATAAATCTGGTTATATTGAGGCATTATAAGCTCTGTAGCCCATCAAAACAGTGGTGTTCTTTTTATTTAAAGTTTACAGGTTTCTCTCAGCCTGAAAGGCTCTCAGATGATAATGCAGAAAAATGGTCTCTAGTTTACTGTTTAAATATAATATGATATCCATTTACAAGGGGTTGGAAAGAGAATAGAGAAACAAGTCATTCAACATTTACTTATGGGCCAAGAGCAAACACACTAAAAGGACCAACACAGCAAAACGAGAAAAGTCACATATTCTTAGTATTGGTGATTCTTTTTAACATTGGCCAGCTTTGATACAACCTGAGCTTTTCAAGGAAGCTGAAATGATATGTTCTATCTAGATATCCTCCTTCAGCAGATGATTCCACATTTCTGAATAAATGACTGATTGGGGAGGTAAGGAGCACTGAGTTCAAATTGTAGCAACAGTAAATAAAAATATCAGATTCACATAGTCTGTGGTGAGATCCCATAGCAGTTTCCCCCATGTCTTGGTCCCTTGATGATGTCTGTGAGAAGGAGGAACACCTCAGCTGTTTGCAACTCTGCTTCTTTTCTTAAAAATCCATTCCTAATATTTTATCCTATATTTTTATTTTATTTAAATTAATCAGATTGTTACTATATGAGACCCAGTTTCATCTAGGGGTTAAGGCACCAGGCAAAGGAAGCATGAGACTGTGAGTTCAAGTTCTGACTTAGCCATGAATGCCAGCTGGCCATTCACTCATCCCAAACCACCTCTCAGGGTTGTTATTGTGGTGATAATAGGAGATAAAAAAGGAGTATTAGGTATGTTTATTGCCTTGGGTTTATCTTGGGTTTATAAAACAACAATAAAGGTGGGATACAAATAAGTGAATAACACTCTAAGTAGGTCTCTACAACCATTAAGTAGACTAAGCACATGCTTAGGACACCAGAACCAAAGGGGGCACACAAAAACTTTTATGTAGCCTAAGCTTGGCTTCATTTGTATAGTATGTACAAAGGAGGGTGGGCACCAAGATTTGTCAGTGCTTAGGGCATCAGTGAGCCTTCATCCGCCACTGTCTACAATAGCTCAGCAGAGATAGTTCCATCATTCTCATTTATAAGTGATCAAAAGAGCACATCTGATATAAGTGGTAATATGTTTCAACTCCTGCTTAACTCTCCAAGAACATCAGCAGATCCAATTAGCGCAAAGAGCTGCAATATGATCTATATGTTGAACTTTACTGAGCATTTATAACTCTTTTTTATCCCTTTTCTAATCCATGTTAGATCATTTTTATTATCCATTTTATCATCCAATTAAGATTTCACTTTAATTTATAATGGTTAGAGGGTTAAGTGTTGTTTTAACCTTGTATGTCTTCCAGAATCACCTTCATGAGGTATAAATCAAATAAATCAATAAATAAACCTCCTATCTTTCCCCATTCCCCTCAAGCTCTGTTATGCTGCCTCATCAGGGTGGGTGAGGAGTTGGCTGTGGGAGGAATGGGTGAACACTAGGAATTTATGCCAAAAGTATGGGTATCCTAATGTTGAAAGATCTGCAAGGCCAGGCTTTTGAAAATATATGTATTATTATATGTGTTATTTCTTTTTTTTTATGCTGTTTTAAAATTGGGAGCTCATGTGATTGCTCTTCATTATTTTCACTGCACACTACTTGTTTTGCTCTGTTTGCCAAATCTTGTTGTAATTAAGCATATACACCAACATTATTTTAATAAATAACATAGGATTTATAATGCAAAACAAAAGATGGGGCAGGAAACAGTCTTTTGCCAGGTTGCAAGAACCAATCTCCACTGCCACCTGGCAAGCTGCTGCTATTTCCTGCCTCATCTTTTTGTTTTGCATTACTGTAGAAACCCAATGTTAATTATTTATAAAAACCTTGGAATGTTTTTGAGGGGAGCTATTGAAGACATATTTTCCACAGCATGCCTATCTGTCTAGCTTTTAGCCATAATGATCTTTGCTTGCAAAGGTATTCTAATGCCAATGTAATGTAATAGTCTAAAGATTGAACTGGAGTGCAGGGATAAGCGTTGTAATGTGGTCAGACAGACAACTCTCTGCATGATTTTGGAATAATTTTGATGGAGGAAGCGAGGGAGTTGAGTACAGTAAAATAAATGAATCACTCTGGGATTACATTTAGAGTGTACTTCTGATCGGCTGCTTTATATCTTATATATGCATGCATTGTTTAAATTAATGGTCTATATCCTGCCTCATTCTGAGAAATTTCAAAGTACAGTAATAAAGTATGTATAAAAATGATCACAGGCAATAAAGTGTCAGGAAGGAAGGAAGGAAGGAAGGAAGGAAGGAAGGAAGGAAGGAAGGAAGGAAGGAAGGAAGGAAGGAAGGAAGGAAATCTTTAATATTTCAATACAGACTTTAAGAAGCCTTTAATGTAAAAAGGATTTTAAAAAGAAGTGTGCTATCAAGTGCATAAGTACATACATACCTTTTGTACTGATAGAAGAAATATTTGTAGCTCATGACTGAACTGTGGAGCCTTTGGTGCACTCTGAGCATGGTGATTTTCTTGCAGATGTTTCATTGCCAAATAGATAACACCATCAGTGCTAAAAATGAGTGGTTTGCTCTTATTTTATGGATTAGTGGCTTGCCCTGTCATTGTTGGTGGGACTGTTCTTAGTGATTATTTGACCAAAACATCTCCTCACCAGCATCAACACTCATATGAGCAGAGATTAACGTCAAAATAAACACTAGACCAGGGGTGTGAATCTGTCAGCCGTCCAGATGTATCATGCACAGGCCATGCCACCTCAACTCCGTGAAGGGAAAACACATCACAAAACATCATGTGATGGCAATGTGATGCTGTGAAATTGTCACCCATGCATTAGATCAACAAACAAGAAGCAACAACTGTTCTGTATAAAGAATAGTAGACTCCTAATACAGGATTCTGATTGGCTAAAAAACCTGAATGGGGATTGGTTCAATAAGAACCAATCCACGAAGCTGCTTAAAGGCGGCAAAACTAAATACCTGTCATTGGCTACAAGCCAGCAGGCTAAATCCGATATAAAGGCTGTCGCGGCTTGAGCCAATGTTCCGTTTTTCAACTGCTGTTAACTAATAAAGACTTTGTTGTTGGAACCCGGTCTACCTCGCGTTTTTCTGGACGGAACACTGGCAACGAGGATGGGATCGTCCTAAACGCGAGACTGAGCACGCGGCAACCAATAAAACCAGACTGAAGACAATGGCTGGAAATAACGCGCCGCCCACACCCTTCAATCCCAATGAAGAGGATTGGGAATCTTATGTAGACCGTTTCCAGATGTATTTGGAAAGTAACGAGATGGAAGAGATCTCAGACCAGCATAAGAGAGCTGTTTTCTTGACACATTGTGGGCCCGCAATCTTCAAAATGGCCAAGGCATTAGCGAAGCCCCAAGATGTGAAACAAATGACTTGGCCAGAGCTCCAAAGAATACTAAAGGCTCACTACGCACCGGTGGTGTCAAACCTTATCAAGCGGCATGAATTTTACCTAAGAGACCAGAAAGAAGGCAAGACCATCACTGATTTTGTGGCAGCCCTCCGACAACTAGGGGGAGCATGCGAGTTTCTGAATTTAGATGAAGCGATGCGGGATCGAGTAATATTGGGTTTAAGAGACTCTAATTTACAGAGCAAGCTGCTAAATAAATCCAACATAACTGTAGCCGAAGCCATCGCAGAAGCCACAGCCGCTGAAGCCGCGAAAAAATCGGCGGTCAAAATGAAACAGATGAACGCGAACAACGACGAAACGAGCCTGGCCAGAGGGAAGAAACAATCTCCCACCACCACTCACCATGAAGATTTTGACGAGACGTCAGAATCCGGGGAGGAAGACGACAAAGTCCAGCGCCTATACGCCAACAAAAAAGGGCGCGAAAAAAGAAATTGGCGGGAATGCGCTGGCTGCGGAGGAAACCATCCTCGAGCCGATTGCAGATTCCTCAAGCCGATTGCAGATTCCTCGATGCCATTTGCAGAGCTTGCAAGAAAAGGGGGCATATCGAGAAAGTCTGCAGGAATAAAAAAAATTACAGCCCAAACAGACGCAGCAACTCCCCCGCACAAGCTGAGCCGAAACAAACCGAGAGAAAGTGGCAGCGGAACAAGCGAGCCAGTAACCGAGAAAAAACACATCAGACTTTCACTATCGGAAGCGCTCAGACGGAAAGCGGGAAGAAAGTAAAAATAATTGTAAAAATAGAAGGCAGTCCCTGCGAAATGGAGGTAGACTCTGAGTCTTTCCTATCAATGGTGTCATGGGACACCATCAAACAACTGGTTCCAAATATCAAACTCAAAAAACTCCAGAGACAAAAATTAACCCTCAAGGACTACCAAGGAAACCGAATTCCTGTAGTAGGCCTAGGACATTTCCGAGTCACCTACAAACAACATGTCGAAGTACTACCATTGACAATAGTCGACCAAGATCGACCAAGCCTCCTGGGCATCGATGGTTCGCAACATTGGGCATCGGGATGACCGGAGTAGACCGGGTGGGCGCAACCGACTGGGAAGAAAACCTGATCCAAGAGTTCCAGGACGTTTTCGACGGCTCCCTAGGCAGGTATCGGGGGACCCCAATTTCCTTTAGTCTAGACCCCCAGGTTGCCCCTAGAAGACTAAAGGCCAGACGAGTTCCTTTTGCTCTGAAAGCAAAAATAGAGGAACAGCTAAATAAATTAATAGACCAAGGGGTTTTAGAACCTGTTGACCATGCTAAATGGGAAACGCCAATCGTAACACCAATTAAACCAGACAGGTCGGTTCGAATCTGTGGTGACTACAAGGCTACCCTGAACCACGCATTGCAACAAAGCGCATACCTGGTGCCAGTCGTACAACACTTATTACATTCTCTTGGGGGAGGAAAAGTTTTCGCGAAACTAGATCTAGCGCAAGCTTACCAACAGTTCCCAGTAGACCCCTTAACGGCTGAAGCACAAACAATAGTGATCCACAAAGGGGCATTCAAATGCAACAGACTCCAATTTGGAGTAAGTGTAGCCCCAGGCGTTTTCCAGAGCCTCATGGAACGCCTATTGAATGGTATAAAAGGGGTTGTACCATACTTCGACGACGTCCTAATTTCGGCCAAAGATACGACCCAGCTAAAAAAAAGACTAAAAGATGTACTAACTAAATTCAGAGAATCTGGCCTAAAAGTAAAAAAAGAAAAATGCTGCTTAATGACTGATCCCGTCGAATTCCTGGGCTACTTAATAGATGGAGAGGGTATACACCCTACTGACAAAAAAGTCAAAGCTATTAAAGACGCACCAGAACCAAGGAACAAAACTGAACTTCAGGCATTTTTGGGACTAATAAATTTTTATAACGTGTTCCTACCCCACAAAGCGACAATAGCGGAACCATTACACCGATTACTGGATAAAAAAACAATTTGGACTTGGGGTTACAGAGAAAAGAAAGCCTTCCCAAAAATAGAAAACTTATGAACATCAAACACCGTTCTTATCCATTTTAGTAACACACTTCCATTGACGGTGACCTGTGACGCCTCACCGTTTGGAGTCGGTGCCATCCTGAGCCACCAATTGCCAGATGGGAGAGAGGCACCCGTCGCCTACTATTCAAAGACTCTGTCTAAAACCGAACGTAACTGTCATCAATTGGACAGAGAAGCCCTGGCAATCGTCGCCAGAGTGAAACGCTTCCACGAATATCTATATGGAAGAACATTTTTGATAGTAACGGACCATAAACCGCTACTGGGAATTTTGGCGGGAAACAAGCCCACACCGAACATTTTGTCCCCACGAATGACTAGATAGTCAGAATTCCTAGCAGCCTACTCTTATACTCTGATACATCGCCCCGGGAAACAAATTTTCCATGCAGATGCGTTGAGCAAAGCACATTACCGACTATAGAGGAAGACCCGGTACCGACGATGACCACCTTGCAGATAGAGACATGCCCCGATCTACCAATATCTGCAAATGATGTCGCCAGAGCCATCGCAAGGGACCCATTGACTGACCGTGTACTGAACTGGGTAAGTAAAGGCTGGCCGGAAAATCAAAAAACTGAGAACTTTAAACCTTTCCGGACCAGACAAACCGAACTCTCAATTCAAAAAGGTTGTTTGTTGTGGGGTGATCAGGTAGTGTTACCTCCCAAATTACAAATTAAGGTACTGGGTATGCTTCACGAAGGCCACCCTGGAATTGTTAAAATGAAAAGCCTTGCTAGAAGCTATGTCTGGTGGCCGGGTATAGATAGGGATATCGAATACTGGGTAAATTCTTGCAACAAATGCCAAAGAACCAGGCCTTCCCCACCACTAGCACCCATAAAGGACTGGGAAACCCCACGAGGCCCCTGGTCACGAATCCACATTGACTTTGCGGGTCCTACTAAGGGACATACCTTCCTAATTGTCGTAGATGCATACTCAAATTGGCTGGAGGTTAAAATTATGCCATCTATGACAACTGAAACTGTCATTAAACAACTTGACAAACTTTTTGCAACCCATGGCCTGCCGGACGTCTTAGTGTCCGACAACGGGCCACAATTAACGAGTATCCAATTCAAACAATACCTAGCCTCCCTAGGTATAAGACATGCCCTAACCGTGCCGGCCCACCCGGCTGCAAACGGTAGGACAGAGAGAATGGTCAGGTTTACCAAAGAAGGTTTAGCAAAAATGGACATTGGGGATGTCCAAGATAAAATAAATCGCCTACTCACCCTCCAGCATATCACACCTAGTACTATAACAAATAAAAGCCCGGCGGAACTACTAATGGGAAGAAAACTTAGATTGCAATTGGACAGATTGCACCCAAACTATACACCAGAAAACCCCCCTGACTCCTCCACCCATTTCAGGACATTTGAAATCGGTGACCTAGTCTATGCAAAAAATTTTACTGGGGACCCATTATGGCTTCCAGGCACAATCACACAAATTACAGGCCCCCGGTCCTACCGACTAACCGTAGACAACGGCAGGGAATGGAAGCGGCACATAGACCAGCTTCGGTCCCGAAACGTAGAAAGAAGTACAAACACACAACCACAAATAATAAAAAACAACAAAAATCAAACCAAAGAGGGGGGGGAAATACGAGAAAATAATAAAGAACCGTTTAAATTAAACCCAGAATACAATAACAAACAAAAAGAGCAAAAAAAGAGACTTACAGTTAGAAGAAAATTGCGAGAAGAGTTCACTCGAAGGGGCCAGCCAGGCCAGCTCGACCTGCCCGGAGAAAACAGGAGGGAGCGGCAAAACCGCCGGCCTAAGAAACTCAGGCAGCAGTAAAATGGCTGACTCACCCTTCCAGGCGGTTCCATGGAGAAGGACCAGAGAGACAGCAACCCCATCCGAACCGGTCAAAGTCTTCAACAGAAATGAACCGCGCAAGTCCAGTCGAGTCAAAAGAAGCCCCACCTACCTGCGGGACTACGTCACTACGTAGGACTAAACCAAGAGGGGAGGGGTGTTCTGTATAAAGAATAGTAGACTCCTAATACAGGATTCTGATTGGCTAAAAAACTTGAATGGGGATTGGTTCAATAAGAACCAATACACGAAGCTGCTCAAAAGGCGGCAAAACTAAATACCTGTCATTGGATACAAGTCAGCAGGCAAATCCCTATAAAAAGGCTGCCGTGGCTTGAGCCAATGTTCCGTTTTTCAACTGCTCTTAACTAATAAAGACTTTGTTGTTGGAACCCGGTCTACCTCGCGTTTTTCCAGACGGAACAACAACAATCAAGAAGGAATAACCAGTGCAGACAAATAAGCGAACAGTAAACAATAGTCTAATCAAGGAACCATCAAAAACACTCCCACAAACACTGACAGGACAAACCACTATTATATAAAAATAAGAGTGAACCCCATTCCCTTCTAGCACTGATAATGTTACCTAGCTTGATGAAGAAATGTTTGCAAGAAAATCACTAAGCACTCCACATACCTTTTGTAATATAGGCAGTCACTGGCTATATTACAAAAGGAAGGAAGAGAAACATTTGGGAATGATCATGAAATGGCCCTCTATTCAGAGCAACCTGCTTCCTTTTAGAAAGCATGTAAAGACCATCTTATATTCAAATTATTAACTGGCACACTTATTTATATATAAGGAGGTATTCTAATTCTATCTTATTTTAGGGATTTTAAAGGTTAAAGACAAATCAACATTTTGTTGCACTTCCTCCCCAAGCTAGAGCTAGCAAGTTGTCATGCCATTATCCTCCTTCTTCTTTGGTTGTGATGGACACTAGATTCCTGACACCTGTTTTTTCTTTGTAAAGTGCTTGATTGAAAAGTTATCTGGTCAATATGGAGAGCACATACTCTTATTATGCAGGGCCCGGTTTCAAACACTATAGAAAAGGTAACAAAAAACATGATTTTTTGGTTTGTTTTTTTCCCTACTTTGTCTTCATGTAGTCAGCCTGTCAAGCCAGCAGGTTGTTAGGTTCATGTTGTGAAGTACTTGAAAATTCACCTGTCAATCAGTGGTGGAGTTCAAATATTGTTGCCACTGGTTCGGTGGGTGTGGCTTGGTGGGCGCGCTTTACACGTGTGCACACACTTTGCATGCACACACATACCAAATGCGCACTTTGCGCGGGTGCAGAGGCACTTGCACAAGTGCAGAGGCATTCTAACTGTGCTTCAAATTCAGGAGATAAAGGTGAGTATGGGAGCCTGGGCAGGTGGGTGGGCCCAACAGCAGAGCAGCGGAGAGAACCGGTTTGGTCTCTGCTGCTAATTGCTCCTACCGGCTCTGCAGAACTGGGCCAAATATCACCACTGCTGTCAATTGAGAGAATGCAAAGCCTTGAAATTGACTAGCCCACCTGGGGCTTAAGACATGTAATAGAAAGTGTATTTGAAATAACTCAATCTGCAGCTTGCATGATGATGGCTATAGTTCTCAGGAAATATTACTCTTCCTAATGTTCTAAGAGTAATTTTACAGCTACCCACACTGATTCTCATAGCTAAATCCAGCTCTTCAGGAGCATTTATTCAGTGGCTATATTAAGGCTGCAGAAAACCAGATGTCTTCTCGATGACAGTCAAGAGTTACAAATCCCATCTAGTGATTAAATCTAGGATTGAACAGTTGTGCCCATAGTTAGAAAGAATAAAGGGAGATCCCTTGATAGTATAGTGGGAAATTTAAAAAAAAATGCATTTCAGAAGTAACTAGTTTATTGTCCAGTTGGAGAAGACCCATTAACAATGGGCAACACTAGCTGAGGTTTGAATATTGACTACTGATCACAACCCTCAGAATGTCATACATTAAAACAGTATGGACAGCAATACAGCATGAAAACATTTTGGGTTGCAAAAAAGGTATGCTGTGAAGATGAAATTGTAAAAGAACATGATAAAACATATGTGTGAATGTGACCTCAGATTGGCATCTGGAATTCAACCCATTGCCAGTAAGAGTTGGCCAATGTAATATTTTCATTACTTATGTAAAGTGTTCATGATATACGTGATGGTTGTCACAGATACTGTATATCAATGCCATGTTCTGAACTCTTTTATATCTTACAAAGGCTTTATAGCTTCTCATTATAATTTCACCCGGAAATTATCACAGTCTGATATCCAACTATTTTCCTTTGATTTATTTGTCCATAAAATCACCACCTCGGTTTATAGAACTATAAATGGAATTAAATCAGTCTTTTATGCTTTTGTTTATGTGCTTATACATTCATGTAGCTGTGCCATGAATGCATTTCAAAATCCTGCATACATCTTCACGGATATCCTTCATATTTTTATCATTGCCTCTGGCTTCATTTTTTTCTTGATAACAAACTGAAATAGTGCAAAATGCAAAGAAAATGCTTCATCTTGTGAAATTTAACTGATTTCATTTCCCTTTTCTTTCTTTCCTACTTCCCCCCCTTCCTTAGCAAATTTTAAGCTTCAGGCCAATTATCAGCCAGATGAAGGGAAATATCTCAGCTCATTTTTGCAGGCAGGAATACTGTGCCACATCAGTAAGATCAATACAACTGAAGGAAGATAAAATTATCTCTGGAAAACAATATCCAACCTGGTTTTAAAGATTTCACATTTCAATTGTTATGTTAGTTATCGTAAAACTCATATTGGATATCATTCAATCCTATCTTCAGTTTTGCCAATGAATATAAGCGTTTTCATGTGATGTCCAATTCTAAAGTTATTACTGGGGGAAAACCTTTATTTTTCTTTAATGTAAATATAGTGGTGTCCAACCCTTTTAAAATGGAAGTGCAATGAATCTCATTTATCCAATGAAATCCCCATCTGCAATCTGAAGTGATTCAGGCCACAGTTTGCAAATTTCCTGGAGATTCATTAATTATATTACTTTAAAAATATTTGAATTAGAAGTAGCCTCTGGAGAGCTGCTATTACTGCTGCTGTTTTGAAATTGTCAGAGGCAAACTATACAAATAAATGGGATCCAATAGGATTTTATTTCCCAATCTTTGGTCAGAAGATTTGGGAAGAAACTAATTATTCTACAGGAAGAACATTTTAAACAAGGAAATAGCGAATGAGATTAAAAGAGTTAAAAGGTTGGGAAATAAAATCAAGCTGGATTCTTGCATTTTTGTCATTTTTGGCTCTGAGAATTGGAGCTTTGGCAAGTTTTTAGAAGTTTTAAAGCAACTGTTAAAAGTACTTTTTGTTTTGCTGGTAAAGAGGCTGCATGACTTTAGGGAAAATCACCAATTATCCCTAACAGTATTTAGCTGCTGATAAGACAGCTACGTTTATTACTGCAACTGGCTAGAATACAGTTTACAATAATTTACCATCAAAATGGTATAGTAACAATTTTGGATAAAATTCAGTAATCAAAGAAATTTTGAAAACTTAATTTTCTGAAATAACCCACTTTGGTCTCTTAATTTTAGGTGATCAAAAGATGGAAAGATGCTGAAAGAAAAGATTCCTTGTTTAATTATGGTTTCTTATTTAATTTCAATATATGAATGCTTTTGGAAATTGCAGTGTACATTTATTGAGTGTATAGAAGTGAATTTTGTTCTCTACAAAAAACAAACTCTTTGTGATATAAGAATGAGTCATGACTGTAAGTAAACATTTGGCTTGAACTTTTTAAACAGTATCATCCTCTGTCAACAATATTTTCTGACTGTAATTTTGATGTATCTGTAGCTGTAAACTTTCAGGTTGATGGTAGAGTTGTTCACCATTCAACCTATGAAGTTGCATTTATTGAAAGTATAGTTCTTTATTTTTTCACAGCTCTAATAAGTTTATTCAGTGTTTTAAAGCATTTGATTTTAGAATTAAAGAGATACTATAGTTAAAATAAATATTAAATGTTAAATTTTTTTTATAACAGCTTTTTCTGTTACCCACAGAATATAGTACATTAAACATGAGTCTTTAGCTTACCCATGGACATTTTTGAAACTGATAAATTGTTTATATGTTATTTTGTATTGCCTTTGAACAAAGGAATGCTCTAGAATGTTGTTGGGATTTCACACATTTTTCCCATATTACCGACAATCTCTCCCACTTTTTTATGGAGATATGGAGGAAGATTTTGCTTTTGCTACAATTGCTAGAAGTCTTTGAAGTAGACAGATGAATTTTTATGCATGCAATATTTTCTTGTTGTACACAGTTGCAATGTAAGTAGCTCCTGGCTATCTCCTTATGAGTGGCTGTTATTTGATATGCGTAGAAACCCATCCACTCCCTTACTATTATGTTAAACCACAGTATGGTTTACTGGTCTGGACATAAAATGTTCCTAAAGGTTTAAAGATTTTCCCCTATCTGGTCTTGACTGATTCAAGGGAGTGTACTCTTTTCTAAATTTCAGCTGCATTGTCTGAGAGATGATTCCATCATCCTGTGGCCAGCATGAAAATGTGGAATGCAGTAACCTTCTTGATGAAGTGGTGCCTATTTATCTACTCTCTATTGATCTACTCTCATTTGCATGCTTTCAAATTACTAGATGGGCAGGAGCTGGGGTAATAGTTGCATTGCACAGTGCTTGGTCTCAAACCCTGGCTGTCAGCTTTGTAGTTGACAAGCTCAGAATCTATATTATATTGTATTATATTAAATTGCATATTTCATTTGATATATTAACACCTTATAACATGTGTTTTGTTAATCTGAATTTATAGTGAAATATTACTTTTCATGCTAAAATCTTCTTAGAATTTCCACTGCTAGCATATCCATCTGAACACTCTAAGAAACCTTTTACAGATCTGACTGCTGAATACACAGGGATATGTTGTAGTGTAAGTGTACACATTTTCCCCCTTTCTTCTTCTGCATAAGGTTGTCTAGACTCTAGAGGCTAATTGCTAAATATCTATTGCTCTTGTGCATTTGTGATAGTCTGAGTAAGGATCCACTCAACTTGAAAGATTTGAGTTGAGGCACAGAATTGTATACTGTCAGATTTGGCACTGAAGGGCTTCCTGTTGTTTGGAGACTAATTAAAATTATTCACTTCAAGCATGGCTTCAGTCCAGATCTATATATGTGGAAAGGAATCCATCTCCTTTTAACTTACTGTTTGCTTGTCAGTTAAGATTTCCTCAAAAGAAGAACTACTGCCTATGTTACTATACTGCTATTGTTATTGTACTGCTATTTATATACATTCCTGCATTTGTGTAACTTTGACAAACTTTTATTTTTTTGTCCTTTTTTGAAGGGGAAATAACACATCTCCCATGCCACTTGCGATATATAATGGGAGAAAGTGAATGCATCCACCTCTGTCATGCAGAGGCTTCTTGGCTTTGTAAATTTCTGACAAATATAATTCACTTATATGCCAGCTATTTCTTTGACTTCTATTCTGTCACTCTCCCTCTAAGAACTCAAGGCATGGGGACTACCTTTTATTTTATCTCCAAAATTCTCACCTTGTGAGTTAGGTAGAGCAGAGAGAGTGTGATTTTCCCATTGAGTTTAAAGTGTTTCCCTATCGAAGAGTGGACTTTAATCTGGTTCAGCATCTTAGCCATTATACTACACTTACATTGTCAACATGTTTATACACCAGTTGTATGCATATTAATGGCACTCAAACTATGCACTGATTAAAATAGCATGGTTCTAATATGCTTGTTATTCAAGGTTAATTTTTACTCTACCATTAGACTGAATTTTGTAAAATAATTCTTCAAATCCATTTTGGCTTCACAAAAGCTTTTTATGTCAAACTCTGGTTTTCATTCTAATAGAGATGTTCATTCACATTAAGTGAGGGAACAAAAACTATCAAATTAACATGTTTCAACCCAACTATAACATCACTTAATTTCCTGCTTAAAATTAGTTTTAAAATCTGTTTTATAAATGAAGTTCCTCTATTTGTCTATCTCTGCATGGCTGGATTAATTAAACACATATGCATACAAATGCAAAAGTCTTTGAAACAGATGACTTCCCTGCCCAAATAGATAAATTCAATCTTGACTTATTTTCCCAAATCACAATGTTTAAATGTTAGAAGTGCTTTGGACTGACTATTCAAACTCAAAGGTTGTCTGGTTTAACATAGATTGGAATCATGAATGGCACTGGCTTTTATATCCCTGTTGCATAATGGCCATTTTAGGTGTTCTAGTCTTTAATTTGGCCAAGCAACTTAAACATGAAAATGTTTAGAAGTGGTTAGTCTGGTTTTCATCTTTCCAGTGACAAGTATATGTGAAATTCACTTGTTGGGTTGGGAGACCCACATTTGAACTCAGACTAGGGAAATTTGTCCTGATTCCATTGAAAATGCTTTTGTCATAGCACTGAAAAAACTTCAGAAGTTTGTCTGTATGAATAACATCTGTTGACCAGTTCTTCAAAAAATATATATATATATATCTCTGTGGTTTGTACTAAAGCACATGTCAAAAACCAAATTAACCCAATGAAATATCCATATAATTCTAAGTAGATGTACATATAACCACGTATTCTAGGCATGCTGGAACCAGAATCTTTTGGACTGCTTTTAAAAAAAAGCTGGTAAATATTAATGATAAACACTCAAATTATTTGCAAAACATTTGTCTCACAAGGATAGAGGCTTCGTTTTCTGGGAGCTCATCAATTTTTTTTACTGCACTCCCTGTTCTCTTTTTTAATGATTAAGAAACGCCTTTTAATGTCATATATAAGTATACCAAGCATTTAGAGTCCCACATGTTTTTTTACTTTTGATTGCTAAATCTAACATTGGTGTTCCATTGGCAAATAAGCCTCAGAAACTTGATGCTTTATAAAGAACCTTTCACTTTCTTGTTCCTTACTCAGAGGGTGTCTTAGCTTAATTTTTAATGGAAAAAAAAGATTCAATAAGACATCAATTGGCAGTCTCAAAGGATAAGAATAAAATCATTTACCAAGCTCAAGGCTGAAAAATAGCAACAGGATACTTTAAAGAAACTCTTAAATTTTGTTCCAGTCCAGGTACTGTATAGATTTAGATGTACAATGTATACAAGGACTTTCTCAGTCTAAATAATGAATTGTAAAGTTGCTATTAAATTTGAATTCCATAATAGCTAACATAAACTGTTAACTAACATAGACTAACATAACTAACATTGACTGTTTCAACTCCTACCCTCAAAACAATGTTGTAGAGCACTACACACCAGAACAACTAAACACAAGGGCAGTTTTTCCCCCGAACGCCATCTTTCTGCTAAACAAATAATTCCCTCAACACTGTCCAACTATTTACAAAGTCTGTACTATTAATAATCTTCTCATCACTCCTTCTCGTCACTCCTTATCACCCATTCCCTCCCACCTGTGACTGTATGACTGTAACTTTGTTGCTTGTATCCGAAGGTGTGTATTGACTGTTTCTTAGTATGATTTGATTGCTTATTGTAACTTATGATTCTTGACTCTTGCTGAATGTATCTTTTCTTTTATGTACACTCAGAGCATTTGCACCAAGACAAATTCCTTGTATGTCGAATCACACTTGGCCAATAAAGAATTGAATTCTATTCTATTTTATTCTAATTTTCTATTCTATTCTATTTTATTCTAACTTTACAGGCCTGCACAAATCATACTCTGCCCACTTTTATGACTGTTGTAGGGAGGTTTGACTTTAATATATCTAATTCCTGATCTCAACAAAGTTCATCTGATTTGCCACTGCATAATTTCAACATGGATTTGTATACTACAACTCTCATTTCTATTTCATTTAATCCATTACTTCCTTGCTTCTAATGAATTAATTTGCCATTGCATTCCAATAATATAGGTAGTCTTAGACTTACAACAGTTCATTTAGTGACCAAAGTTATGGCACTGAAAAAACTGACTTTTGATCACTTTTCAGTTACAACTTTGTAGCATCCCCATGATCATGTGATCAATTTAGATGCTTGGCAACTGGTTCATACTTATGACCATTTTTCTGTCCCAGTCATGTGATCGCCTTTTTCTGTCCCAGTCAATGGGGAAGCCAGATGCACTTGATAACCGAGTTACTAACTTATCAACTTGTTATTCACTTAAGAACTATGGCAAGGAAGGTCATAAAGTGGTGCAAAACTCACTTAACATGTCTCACTTAACAAAAAATTGGGCTCTATAAGTTGAGGACTACCTGTGGAATGTTTTTTCTGTGCAAACCATATTGAAAGCTAGTTTGATTCTAGGTTTTCATTCTGGCTTGAAGAATACATGTAAGTCACATACCAGACCAATAATAGAGGCAAATTCTGATAGCCACAAATGGAAAAAAGAGACTACATAGTTTTGCATAAATATAGACATTTTAATTTTTCTCAGATGAATAATCTTGTCCTGACCACAGTATGCAATCCAATGGGTTTAACGTTTACCTGGTAGGTATGATAGAAGAAACCATCCCAAGAGACACTATTTTTGTACCAGCTAAACTAGGAAATCAGAATAATTTTACAATAGAAAAGTGCATTGTAAATGATTTGATAGTTCTGATTTTCTGTCCTGGAAAAAAAAAACATTGTTTGATGTTGTGTTGTCCAGCAATAGTAATCTGCCAGAGAACAGAATTTTCAGTGTAGCCTAACTTCAGAAAAGGGAGTATTTTTAATCATCAACAATTAGCATTGTCTTCGACTTTAAGTGATGCTCAACATATCC
Organism: Laticauda colubrina; assembly: GCA_015471245.1. Lineage (NCBI taxonomy): Eukaryota > Metazoa > Chordata > Lepidosauria > Squamata > Elapidae > Laticauda > Laticauda colubrina. Next base: position 63,849,944 of record BLBF01000007.1, on the reverse strand, counting down.
ATGAAATTCATTTCACAATATTATGGTAGTGATCTGCCTTTGCCTTCTTCCAGGAGTTTTTAATTCCTAGTACAGCCTATATATAAAAGGCAATAGGTGAATCAGTGTATACATGTGGTAGAATGAAAGATGGTTTGCAAGGATAGAGATACGGAAATACTGTAATGAATAATGTTGAGGTGTATGCACGGCAAAATTCAATATCCTTTATCTTTCTTTTGCTCAATTCACTTTTCTCTCCATTTCATGTTGCTTTGAAAGGGAAGAACAGATTAAATACATGTGCAATCTTGCCTACTTCCCATGAAGTTTCAACCTGTCTTATATTTGGATGTGCACTAGGGTGTTGCCACCTTACCAGAAAAATATTCTAGGAACTGCCTGTTTGTTTTCTCTTACAAATTCCAATTTTATTTGGGTCTAATGTTCCATTGTTCCAGGAAAATATACTATGAATGTTTGCAGTCAAACTATGTTTTCTGTCTTGGAGGAAAATATATGTATTAAGGGGAACCTCGTTTGATTATATCATCTTAAATAGTTATTTAATTTGGCAGTCTTCAGCTTGCCAGAATGCTTAAATGTAAGATGAGCTGAGTGGAGATAACATGACACAGATTCAAGAGATAAGTGATCTTATTTTTCAGTATCTTTTCCCCCACCCCCACAAAATGAGTTAAGAGGGAGATGTGGACTGTGTGATGGCAGTTGAACTTTTCATTAATTCCCTCCCTTTCTGACCATAACAGGTCTTTAAAATGGAAGAAAATTTCTTTTAGTATTTTTTGTAATTTCTTTTCCTACTTTCTAAGCACCTGTCAATGTTTAACAATACATCAGTGTCATTAATTATATTTATTGCATTCCACATAGCAGATTCTTCTTTTTCTTCTATAAGTAACAGAATCCAGAGCTGCTCAAGAATAAATAACCTTTATTTTCAACTTCTTACAGATGAGAACTGTCAAAGCATATGGAAGGCTTCAGAAATCATGACATTTCAAGTTTATACCACCAGATCCTTGAACTGTGATTTATCCTAACAGTCTACCCTTTCTGAGGAAGTAGTCCACATGCAAGAAAAGTTAAATGTAATCCAACATACTGAGATTGTCTTACTAAGAAAACATGAATGGACATAAACATTGGCTTCCTTATGATATAATCCTAGACTTATTTACTGAGACATGAACGTCAAATTTTTTCCTCTATGCTCATAAGATTGTAGTCTCCTTTGTCAACTTGTAAGAAAGTAAACTCAATGGGTTTGAAAAGCAATCTTTTCTGAATAGACAAGCACATTCCAGTATCAGAATAATGCAAAAACTAAGTTTTGAGTCTTAGAAGACTCAGAATAATTTCACAATCCCAATATACTATCTTTCTTTCTTTCTTTCTTTCTTTCTTTCTTTCTTTCTTTCTTTTTCTACAAATTTGAATTCCAGGCCATCCTTCTAAATAGTCACAGATTTCCTTTTATAAAAAAGAATGATGATGTAAGAAAGGAAGATACCATCCTGCAAGTAATCTCACAAAAGGGGATGTAAGCTACATGCTTTTTTCAATACCAGTGGTGAAGGAAGGTATAGATTAGGTAAACGTGTAGCAGCAAAACAGTGTTCAGCATCCTAATCTCCTTAAATACAAACTTTTATGTTTTCCCTGAACAGGAAACACGCTTAAATATTTCTCAGAACAGATTTTCTTAATTTGACAGGTTTGGATTCCAATTCAGATTATTAAAAATATATTTCACGCTACAAAATTTAATTAGACTTTGAAATGAAAGGCTAATTATTATCCTTCCTAGCTGTGGAGGAATTCAGCCCTTTCTGCATAATCCTCAAAATCCTCAGTCTATCAGACCTATTCACACATATATACCACTTTTTTCAGTATGAAGAAACGCCTCAGGACCGAGTATGTACAAAGCTTTCTTCGAATATTGCTCACAGTCAACAGCACATGCTCCCCTTGTGTTATTACGAGTATGAAGTGGCCATGTAATGCATGGAGTGGCAAAGGTAGCCAGGACATGAATGTAGCAAATTTTTGGATAACAGGATAAAAAAAAACATTTTAGAACAGGGGTTCCCAACCAGGGGTGCGAGACGATATTCTAGAGGGTGCAAAAACTTGGGTTTAGAAGTTTTAAAATTGTATATGCATAATTACATGCATATAATTCTTTACTTTTGTAAGGGGTGTGAGAATATATCAGAAGCATTCTAGGGGTGTGGGGTATAGAAAAGGTTGGGAACCCTTGTTTTAAACAGTAGATTGATATACAACAAACAATAGGAAAATAGAAAGCTTCTTTTTCTTCAGCCTGGTTAGGTCCTTTCAAAAATGTCTTTTGAATTGATATGGTATTTAATTTACATGATTCTCAGTAGCTTCTAACATTTTTGCTTAAGCATGATGAAAATTCAGATTTGCTTTTCTTGAAAGATGTTTTATTTGGTTGCCATTCACTCAACACCTGATAACGACTTTGGAGGTTTGGGATAGAAACCAGTAGTTATTGAGCTATTTGAAGAAAATCTAGCAAATTGATAATCCAGTGGTAAATCTGAAAGAAACATATATGATTAGGAATTATACTTGTATCACATCTAAATAATTCCAGGAGTTCTAAAGAAAAAGGCATTTGTCTCTTAAACTTTTTAATTTGTTTGCTTAATATTGCAACAATTTAATCACACCCCAAGCTTACATGTTTTGTGTTTGGAACATGGGTGTCAAACTCGGGGCATCACGTTGCTGTCACGTGATGTTTCATAATGTCCCCCTTTGCAAAACTGGAATTGGCATGGTCTGCACATGACGCATCCGGCCCATGGGCCGCCAGTTTGACACCCCTGGTTTAGAGTTGAATGAATGTTTTGCTTAAAATGAATGTTTTTCTTTTCCTGTGTGAATATCATTGTTTAAAATAAAGCAAAAGGTGATTCTAGATTATATGTATTTTTAAGTAACAAATCAAATGTATTGTATAACTTATACAGGCAAGGACGAACCATGACAATAAATTATATAGCTAATAATAATATTGCTAGCATATCCAAGAAAACTAAGTTTAGACTGTATATAATACTTTGCATTAATTATTTAATCCTAATTTTAAAAGAGCAATATTATGTTTCCCATAATCATATTATATCTACAACCATGGACATTCTTTTCTTACAATAAAATAAATAAATAAATAAATCATTGTCTAGAAAAAAGAGTAATATCGGCAAAAACATATTTCTTCTAATATTTTCAGGAAAGCTTCTGAATTATTTTGATAATTAAAAATTGATATATTACTTACAACAAATTACACCAGTTGCATCTAGATCTTTTAAAGTTCAGAATAATTTGTTTGGGTAACTCATGTAAATATTAAATATAAGCTTAAATGTTCTTCTTAAAAAACATATTATATATTGTTATTGCTTACAAGAATATTGTACATTATCCCTTTTTTTATTCCAAGTACAAATCTACCAATTTCACAATAAGTTTAGAAACAGGTCATTTGGTTACATTTTATCTATAAAATGGAATAATTTGATTTGAATAATCTACTGCTATTTTTGCTCCCTCATCAGTAAGCATTATCTCTACACATCTTCAGGAAACATCTACCTTGATGTTTATATTGTTAGGATGTATATTCACACAGCTTGCCTGAAATAATATGTACTAATGCTGATTTAAATGTGACTTTTATTTTCTCTAGAGTGCCTGTACCTCCTAGAAGTGCTCAATTTTGAGTTGGAAGATAAACATGTAAAACTAATAATTATCCTATCTAACTTTCTGAGGGATTGGAAGAATGAAATTGCTATATCCAGCAACAGTCTTCACTCTGGTCTGCTGCTAAAGCAGGAATTGGAGCCATCGTTGATTGGTTGAGCCCTCTTGACAGCTCGATATAAAAGGGAGCTGTCAAACAGGCTCAGCTGTTCTGTCAGCCGGCTGCCGAGTTAGTGGCGGTACGCCCGGCTGGGTTACTTTGTGGCAAATAAAGCCTGTTAACCTTTCGCTAACCTCTGCCTCTCATTCCTTGCGTGCCAAACTTAAAATTGGCGACGAAGGTGGGATGTTAGCGAAGTGACGCATTTCTGAGGCAACAAAGAGAGCTGAAAAGTCACAGGGCTGAAGCGCTAATAAGGTTAACAAGGTTATCATCAAGCTAACCCCAGATGGCAGCGGCACCTCCCAACTTCCCATTGTTCCACCCAGCTACAGAAACATGGACATCATATATCAATCATTTCGAGTGTGTGATGGATGCCACCAACCTGACCATAAATTGTGTATGGCTTTCTGGTTATGTTAGTCCTACACTACAGTCAGGGTAAGAAGACGGGGGAAGACTAGCTTAGCTGGTAATTTTTTTACCCATCACGTAATACCAGCACAAATATTTTGTCTGTTGGCTGATCCCACCACTGTCTGGCCCTGCCCCTCCCCGTCACTCCTCACCTGGCCTGAGAAGGTAAGGGTGATGACAGGGGATGGAGACTAGCTCCATATTCCAGAGCAGGAGGTGACTGGGTGGAAGTAAATGACATTGAGTTGGCCACGCCCACCCAGTCACACTGGTTGTCAAATTATTGGCTTCCAAGGTTTTCTTTTTTGTGGGAAAATAGGTCCAAATGGCTCTTTGAGTTTTTAAGATTGCAGACCCCTGGTCTAATGGATAAGGAAGCAGGCTAGAAACCAAAGACTGTCAGTTCAAGTCCCATCTTAGACATGAAAGCCAGTTGGGTGACTTTGGGTCAGTCACTCTTTCATAGCCCAGCTAAATTCACATAGTTGTTGTTTTGGGGAAAATAGGAGGAGGCAGGTGTGTTGGATGTTTTCTGCCTTGAGTTATTTTTTAATTAATAAAGGTGGGATGCAAATGCACACTGTAAATGTAAAATTAGGATGAAGCTACATAATCTACTTTTTTCAGAGCTTAAATAAATGTCCTTTTTTTCTGCAGGTATGTTCTGGCTTTTTACAAAAGCCTTTTTACACTGACTGGCAGATGAAGATGAGACAACCGCAGGAGTAATCTGAGTTAGTTCAGAAGAAATATTATTTAGGTATCCAACAGACTTATAATGTAGAATGGTAAAGGTGTGCTTTGGTTCCCCTTGAAAAATATACAAAATTCAAAGAAGGGTTAGGGTTGACAAGTAGCAATAAACAATAAAGGATAATATTTGTAGCTTAGGGTTGAAATGAGTCACTTTGAACTTGGCCGTTTTCTTGCAAACATTTCAATACCCAAACTAGATAACATCATCAATGCTCTAATACAGGGATGTCAAACTCGTGGCCTGTGGGCTGGGTGCGCCGTGCCCACTCCTGGATTTAGCGAAGGGGAAGAAAGTTGTGATACATCATGTGTGACACCACAAATTTGACGCCCCTACTCTGATATGACCCTCATGACAATAAACAAATTAAGAATTACAGATCAGTTGTACCAAGAACTTCAGAAAACTGCATAGAAACAGGTTAATGGGCAATTTGACAACAGAGGATTGTCTCCTTGTTACAGAATGATGCTGATTTTTTTTGCATGCAATTTTTTTTTGCTCAGTAAATATTAGTGTGTCTTAATAGACCACACACAATTCTTTTGGAAGCTTTTTTGTCTCACATCTTCTGTGTCTCCCCCCCCCACCTTCTATTTTGTTGATAAGGAAGTTCTGCCCAACTTTATCACTGCCTCATAAGATTGAACAAGAAATATGTCAGCCTTCAAGATCTTCTACTACTGCTTTGCATCTTTCGGCTGTCATAAGAAATGGGGGGAGGGGGAAGGGAGGAAGGGATAAGTCTGGGAAGTGAGCTGGAGGTGTTACATTCTTCTGTTGTGTAAATGGGGGGGGGGAAGCATACAATAGACTTAGGTTTCTATTTTTCGCTTAGCTTTCTTTTCTCTGCGCAACTGTAATCCGTTATCAAAATATGCCAAGGTCAACGGACAGAGGCCTCATCATCACCTGAAGATGCCCACATGATCCTATTCACAACTTCTAATTGGAAGTATCATCTGAACTATTGGGGGTGGGAACATTTCCATCAGTTTGTATATGTGAATTGCACGCCTAATTTCTCAGATTCAGAATTCTTTGGTTGCTACCACTTCACTTTCAGTAAAAGATATCTTTTCTCTAAACTAAAGAGTCTAAGTATTTCTTTCCTGGATTTTGAATGGAGCTCCACCTGACATTATTCTGAATCTCTCCACCAGCCCACCCGGAGAGAATACCCAATTTTCTTCTGAGGGGGCCTGGACATTATGTCATCTTCAAATAGTGACCAAGAGGATCTGGGAGCCATTGGAGGGCAAGATTCTATGCTGGTGCAGGAAGCCCAATCGCTAGCAGAGCTCAGTCTGAAAGGGGATCCAGCTGTGAAGCCCAGATGGTCAGTGGGGGATGGTTGGAAAGATCCGGAGAAGGACACCCCCCCCCAGGGTCACAACTACCCGCCGGCGTGGAAAAGAGGAGCCTTGGCAAGAGAAGGAAAAGAGGGAACTCTTACTGGATCAAGCCAGGAGACTCCTGAATGAAGCCTTTGAACAACCCCAAGCTGCACAAAGGTATGAAGGGGGAGGGGAAGTAGCCCCAGCCAGAAGAAGCAGAGTAGCTCCCTCTCCCATAAATCAACCCGATCCAGCAGCAGCCCCGGGGCCTTCAGCGGGAGGTGCGATTCCTAGAAGGCGTAGAGCTCCGAGGCTGCCTCCGTCAGAAGTAAAATACGGGGGGGATCCCAAAACCTTGGGATTTTTCCTAGCTCAAGTTTGGAGCCATATGGAAGAATACGGGGAGGACTTTCCCTCAGAAGCAGCCAAAGTGAGGTGTGTTACCAGGGCTCTGGAGGGAATAGCAGCAGAGGGGATGGTGACCTTGCATAATGATAATGCTCCTCAGTTGCTGAACTACAACCTGTTCATGGCTGCACTGAGGGCTAGGTTTGAGGACCCACTGGCAGAGCGCAAGGCCCGAATTAGGATGAAAACCATAAAACGGGCGGAGGTCTGTGGCTGATTACACCCAAGAATTTAGACAGTTAAGCGGCCATTTCCGAGGCTGGCCCCAAGAAGCCCTGATAGAACTGTTTAAAGATGGTTTAAATGAAGATGTGTACCAGAGATGCATTTCTAGAAGAGACCCCAATGACTTGCAGATGTGGTACTTGCTGGCAGAAGAAGTGGAGATTGATTTAACCCGAAGCAAACGGCGGGGAGATTATGGGTGGAGCAAGTTTTCCCCCCCACGTCCTCAAGAGGCTCCTAAATCTCAGAGGGGAGGAGTGGCGGCAAGACCCAACCGCTCGGCTTGCTTTCGATGCGGGAAGGAAGGTCACCGGGCTCTGAACTGCAGAGTCAAGCTGGAGCCAAAGGGGAAGGCAAAGGAAGGAAAGAAACCTGAAAAATCCCCAGCGAACCCTCGTGAAACAGGACTAAAGTCAAAAGAGATGGCAGAGGTCGCCCCTCCCGCAGGAGAGGAATCAAAAACCCCAGTGACCCCTGAGGAGGAGGATTTTGACTCGGAAGACGACTTCCTGGTAAGTCCAAGCGTGGGCCTTATGGCCATTCCGGTGAAGTTGAGGGTACCCAATTCAGGGGTCGAAGGGGAAATGCTAGCCCTGTTAGATTCTGGGTGCACAAGGTGTATAATCAACACGGAAGTAGTGAAGAAAATGGCCCTAAAGCTAAAACCTTTGAAGAATGCCCATTTCCTTTTGCCAACTAGATGGATCAGTGGCTGGAGGTTGCCCCACACGTTTTGTCACGGAACCTATAGAAATGGTCATGGGAGAGCATGATGAGACCCTGCGTTTTATTATGGTTCCTGAGATGGAGCAACCATTAATACTGGGATTGCCCTGGCTCTGGAAATGGAACCCCCAGGTTAACTGGAGGAAGGGGTTGTTGCGCATACGCACAAAGCAGCGACCGAGAGGAGGGGCCAGATCCCAGCCGAAGCCTGAGGACCTAATTGAAATAGCTTCCACAGGTACTCAGCCCGTGAAAGGGGAGGAGAAGATTCCCAAAGAGTATTGGGATTTAAAAGAAGTGTTCAGTGAGAAGGCCTTGGATGAGCTTCCGCCTCAACGGCCAACAGACTGTGCTATTGAGATTTTGCCTGGGGTGAAGCTCCCGAAACCAAAGTTGTACTCAATGACCCCACGGGAATTGGAAGAGCTAAGATTGTTTATAGATAAAAATCTGGAACATGGTTTCATTCAACCTGCTAGACCCCAGGTAGCGGCCCCAGTGTTGTTCCGGGAAAAGAAAGATGGTTCCAAATGTTTGGTGGTGGATTACAGAAATTTGAACGCTATTTCTGTGGAAAACGTGTACCCCCTTCTTTTGATGAAGGACATGTTGGCCCATTTAGCGAAGGGAAAGATTTTCACGAAGTTGGATTTGAGAGAAGCATACTACCGAATTCGAATTAGGGAAGGGGATGAGTGGAAGACCGCTTTTAACTGCCTGATGGGTTGCTTCCAATTCAACGTTCTTCCTTTTGGTTTACAAGGGGTCCCAGCTGTATTCATGCAAATGATCAACCAAGTGTTACATGAACATTTATACAGGGGGGTTCTGGTTTATCTTGATGATATCCTTATCTACACGGAAACTCTGGATGAACATGTGAAATAGTGCGGTCGGTTCTACAGAAACTGTGTGCTGCTAAGTTGTATGCTAAGTTGTCAAAGTGTGAATTCCACCAAGACAAAATTGACTATTTGGGATATTGCATTTCATCTGAAGGCATAGAGATGGATCCAGAGAAGGTGCGTGCCGTTCTGGAATGGGCTCCACCACGCTCCAGAAAACAACTTCAAAGCTTTTTGGGATTTGCAAATTTTTACCGGCAATTCATCCCGATGTTTGCTAAGATAGCAATGCCCATCACAAATCTCTTGAAAACAAAAGGTGAGGTGAAGCCAAGGCCAGGAAAGCCGCTGGAGTGGTCCATGGAGTGCCAAGCCGCTTTTGAAAAGCTAAAACGACTGTTTGCTGCAGAGCCAGTGCTGAAGCACCCAGATATGGACACTCCTTTCGTGATTCAAGCCGATGCAAGTGATGTGGCTATTGGAGCAGTGTTACTTCAAATCAATGAGAAAGGGACCTTACAGCCTTGTGCGTATACCTCCCGTAAACTGCCTGAAACAGAGAGAAGATGGGCCATCTGGGAGAAAGAAGCTTTTGCAGTTTGTTGGGCCTTACTGACCTGGAGACATTTCCTGGAAGGAGCAAAACACCCATTTGAGGTATGGACTGATCATAAGAATTTGGAAGCCTTAAAAACACCCCGGAAACTGTCCCCTAAACAAGTTCGCTGGGCCCAGTACTTCAAGCGATTCAATTTCTCATTGAAGTACATTCCAGGAGGGAAGAACTTCATGGCGGATGCTCTCTCTAGACTACCCCAATATAATAGTATGCGCCAGGAGGTGATAAGCCCAATTGTCTCAGCCAAACATCTAGCCACCCCAGTGATCACCAGAGCCCAAAAGAAGAACCAAGAAGTGGTTTTATCGAATGACCTAACCGAACAATTAAAAGAAGCTTTAAAACTGGACGAATGGTTCCTGGCTCATTCAAGTGACTATACAGTTAAAGATGGTTTGGCTTGGGTGGGGGCCAAGTTGTATGTGCCACAGTTGCTGAGGGGCCAAATACTACAACAGGCTCATGATTCTAAAGCAGCTGGCCACTTCGGATTTGTGAAGACCTTACATCTGGTTAAGCGGCAATTCTGGTGGCTTACTTTCAAGAAGGACATTGAAGCTTATGTAGCTAGCTGTCCAATTTGTGCTTCGGCAAAGAGACCTCCTGGTAAGCCAGTAGGATTGTGACAAAATGTAGCTAGACCAACGGCTCCCTGGAAGGAAATCTCTATGGACTTTATAGTAGAATTACCCGAAAGTGGTGGAAACACGGTCATCTGGGTAGTGACTGATTTGTTTTCCAAACAAGTACATTGCATACCTTGTTCCAAGATTCCCTCTGCTAAGACGCTGGCTAAACTGTTTATTTCACATATCTATAGGTTAACATAGCATTCCGGAACGCATAATCTCTGACAGAGGGGTCCAGTTTACCTCAAATTTTTGGAAAGAGTTCCTGAAGTTAATAGGCTCCGCCCAGGGGTTAAACTCCACCCACCATCCCCAAACTAATGGGGCTGTGAGAGGACTAACGCAGCGTTAGAACAATATCTTAGATGTTACATAAATTATCAACAAGATAACTGGTCCGAATTATTACCATTTGCCGAAGTGGCATATAACAACTCCGTACACAGTAGTACTGGATTTACTCCATTTAAAGTGGCTTCGAGACAAGATTTCGTTACCATACCTGAACTTCCTCATGAAAAACCTAACGTCCATTCGTTGGATGAATGGATAACTCAACTCCAACTTAACTGGCCAGTGACACGCAAAGCATTAGATGAGGCCCATCAAGCTCATAAGAAATTTGCAGACAAGAAAAGATCCCCACACAAAGAATATAAAGTGGGCGACAAGGTTTTCCTGTCCACCAGATACCTGAAGACCACTCAAAAGTCAAAGAAGCTTGGTCCTAAGTATGTTGGTCCTTTCACGATTGAACGGATTATAAACCCTATAAGAGTCCAGCTGAACTTACCCAAAACTCTTCGACGAATTCACCTGGTTTTCCATGTTAGTTTGCTAAAATCTGAACGTACTTCTGACTTAAGACCCATCCAGGCTGACCCTCCCATACCAATACTGATTGAAGGTGAACAACATTTTGAAGTTAAAGAAATTCTGGACTTTCGCAAATGGAGGGGTCGACTCCAGGATCTTGTAGCCTGGAAACATTTCCCTTCTTTGCAAGCCGAATGGGTTAACGAAACCGACGTTAAAGCCCCTAAGTTGATCAAAGCATTTCGTTCCAAGTATCCTGATAAGCCTTAGGAGTGTATTGTTTTGTAATTGTTTAATGATTAATAATTGTCTTTATATTTTCTCCTCTCTCTCCTCTAGGACTGATGGTTTTCCTTTTTCTAGGAGGGCCGAATGTCAGCCTTCAAGATCTTCTACTATTGCTTTGCATCTTTTGGCTGTCATAAGAAACGGGGGGGGGGGGGGGGGGGGG
>BLBF01000007.1:63817867-63835266 GCA_015471245.1 Laticauda colubrina | reverse complement strand
TATTATTATTATTATTATTATTATTATTATTATTATTATTATTATTATCAACTGCTAAAATGGAAAGAAGCAATACGTGAAGAGAAAATATATGCGAAAGATTTTAGTCCATATCCATTCCTTCTTCTTGTCAATACATGGTTTATGATTATGGAATAAAACTTAATTATTGGAGATGAAGATTGTGAATCTTGTGAAGATTGTGAAGATTGTGGAGATGAAGATCACTTGATGTTTTACATAACAAAGCATTACTTTTAGGAAAAAAACCATAAAATATTTTGTTTTTTGGTCTGCTCTTGGAATCATTTTTGTGAAGAGCAAATCAATGTGCTTTAATAAAAATACAAATGATTTCTCTTCACTGGCTCCTTTTCCCTGTCTCAAACTCATACCATGCTTTAAAAGAACAATGAAAACCTATGAATATTTATTCAAATGTAAGCTTGGAGCAGCCAATCAATAAAAGATTCTGAGGACAACATTAGAATTCCAATCATCAATATTAATATGATGCTAATATGAATTTTACTTATTAATGGATTCAAAATTTCAGGGATTGACTTTGGATCATTTTTCTTACCTGCTATGGCTTCAATACTTGGGATTGTAATTGTGCTATAAGTATGAACAGATTTGCAAGACCACGTATTTACTAAGATTTCCTCTTCATTTTCTTTTCCTGAAATAGTATCCACAAAGAAAGAACCCCATTGTTTAGAAATGGAATGGAGAGCTTTGGGTTGACGTCCCTGGAATATAAACAAACACTAAGGTAAACATAAAATCCATATGTGCTCTTATAGTTTCATATAGTTTCTATGTAAACAGCATCTTTCTAATATTCAAGGCACCAGGCACACAAAAAGAAACTTGGTGAATGCTCAGGAAAGTCCCAATAACAAAGTCAGTCAAGAAACTCTGTCAAGGCATAAGAAAATATCACATTTCCAAATTTAATCACTTCCAGTCAATTAAAGAAATTCTGCTTGTAACCATTTTTTCTTATATGACCTGTATATATTAGGGATTTCACTGTGACAATAAAAGTGTAAAATGTATTAATTTGTCTGCTGTTATTTTGCCTATACAGCCAGTAGCTCTTTTTTAGGCAAACTGTTCCCTGCCAGGGAGGAAGGGACCATAAGAACATCTAGAGGGCTGTTGCAAAAATAAATAAATAAATAAAAATCATTCTAGGCATCTGTCAAATCAACTCAGATCTGTTCAGAGTTGGATTTGAGGCAGATCTGGGTTGAAGAGCTGAGGCATGGTCTTGTTTAGTTACCTGGGAAGAATTTCATCTGGTAACTCCTAAAGTAATGGACAAGATCCTTGTTAATCTGGCCACTCAAGGCCTTCGAGAAACATGGTTGAATCCATGCAGTGGATGGAATGATTCTACCTATTGGGAAGGAGGTAGTGTACCTCCTCCCTTAAAGACTATTGTTGGACATAAAATTTTTGGCCACTTTTGTTTAGTCTATCTTTCCCATTTTCTAGGGAGAAGGTGGCTGAGTTGCAAATTGAGAGGGATTTGTATAAAATAAGTTATCTGAATCTTTTTCAGCTGGGTTTCAGACAGACTGTACTGGTTCAAGGTCTCTAGTAGAGGTAGGACAGGGATCGTGCAATCATGCTGAATCTTGCCTGCTCTATTTTAAATTTTTATATTGAGTTTTAATGTTTTTAATATTTTATTTGTACACAATCTAGTGAGGGAGATGAATTGTTTCTAAATTTAATAACCATACAGGCAAGCAAACAAATCTCCTTGATCTCTCAGTGGCCTTTGATACCATCAATCAGGCTATCCTTTTGGATTGACTATAACACGGGCATGGTGTTCTGGTGGTTCTCCTCTTTTTTTCCAGTTCCAACTGTCAATCCTGTGTCAATGTTAATAACAGGAGAGAAATGGAGTTGAAACCTCTTGACCTGCCAAAGGGATGGTACTCTTGCTTCTTCTGTTTAACATGTTTTTTCTGTTGCCTGCCCTCTGAGCTTATTCTCTGAAGAGAAATGAAAAGTCTTTGGACATGAGGACACTCAACAGAATGATGAGAGCTCTCCACTTGGGTGCACAGGAGTTGCCATATAATAGTTAATGATTTATCACATGTTATTTTTCAATTTAGCGAGCTCAAAACCAAAACACTGGAACAAAATCTATTTTAAGTAAATGTTAAAATGAATTTAATTATGCAATTATGAACTATAGAACCACACACTACAGATTAAGTTCTATAGCTCAATGTGATTTAGTTTATCGGTGATCATAGCTTCAAGTCACCCTTCATTTTATCCTTGCAACAATAATTTTGTGGGATAAATTGGGGTCAGAGAGTGACTGGGTGAAAATCATCTATCTTTCACTGAGGGGAGACTTACAATTAATCTGCATCATGTACTACTACCAATACTGCTGACAGAAATGTAAATTAATGTGAAGAACTGGCTCTTGTGAAACAAATGGCTTTTTACAGTTAAGAATAGAAAAGTGTTCTTCTCTGATTCCTGTACAATTAAATCCAGGGAGATTGAGATAATTTTTAAAGGAAACTTTGTATAGAAGTCAACAGAAAATGGCTTTGAACCATCCAGGGCATTCTTCCTGAAATGCATAAAGCATACTTATTATCCTGTGCTACAAGTGTTTATTTTAATAAGAATAAGGGGATGTTTCTTTTCTTTCCTAGTTTTGCAAAACACAGGAAGCCGCAGCTGAACACAGTTCATTTATCTTCCTGCTTTGATGTACGTCTTCAGGAAAAAAAAAAGAAAAAATACATTTATAATGACATGAAAGGTAAATAATACAAGAGAATTGTTAAGCAAAATTCTAATTATTTTAGGGCATATAATGCTTTTTGACTTTTATTTATTTATTCTATGACTTGAAGTGAAGTAGACAATTATCCTTTATTTGCTGAGGAGGCAGCAAAGTCTCCATTGACTTTGCTTGTTAGAAGATCATAAAAGATAATCACATGACCTGTAACTGGTTAAAGGAAGGAAGAAAGGAAGGAAGGAAGGGAAGGAATATTTCTAATCCTCCCTGACAATATACCACAAGGAAATTCAATGGGAAAACTGGCAGGAAGTCAGAAGTCACTCCTATTCTTACTGTTTTTTTGCCCAGCCATGATAATTTTGTTTCTCTTTTTAGTTAAGGAAATATGTCTGAAACATAACCCAATGGAAACATTTTAATCACTGAAACTCTGTTTTTAACGCACAAAAATAATGGTTAGATCTGTTTTCGAAGCCATTCAGGGAAGGCTACCATATATCTGTGGCCTTTTATCCCGATCATCCATTGTAAGTCCTACTGCTGAAAGCTGCTGAAAATTTAGACTTCAAGAAGTTTCCCTGCCTTCTAATATCTGATAACGCTTATATCATTGCTACAATAAAAATGATGGGCTCATTTTTATCATCAATATGAGCCAGTTGTCAACAATCTGAATTTTGATCACATGACCATGGAAATGCTGCAACCAGTCATAAGTGTGAAAAACAGTCATAAGTCACTTTTTTCAGTGACATTATAACTTTGGACAGTCACTAAACAAATTATTGTAAGTTAAGGACTACCTGTAGTGATTTTCCAAATGCTATGTCAACCTCTCCCATAATGGAGGAGGAGCTGAATTGTATCAGATTATCCTTACCTCATATTTTCCCTTCTTCTCTAAGGGTTCAGACCTTGACTCTGCAAGTACCAAAGCACCATCTCCTCCAAGCTCTTCTAAAACAAGGACAGTCTCCCAGTTACAATAGTGATGAGCTGAGAAAATATCTGAGTGCATGCTATCACCAAAGTAAACGACCTGGAAATAAGGAAACATAGCAATTTCATCTAATAAATAAATAGCTGCATTTGAACATGCAGCGCATTATGAGTCTTTGCTGATCATCTGCAATTCGCTTAGGATCTACCAGTGAACCCCAAATTAATTAATATTATGCCTGACTTAAAATATGTTAATAATGATAATTAAGCTTGCAATATAATGGACACAGATTTGAGAATAAAGTACATTAAAGCACATTTGGAATTTCTTTGAAAGGTAATCATGAATTAAGCTACACACATCTTGTATTCAATATTAAAAATTAATATGAAGCTTGCTTGTATTTCCTGTTAGCTGATGATGTTTATATTATTCTTATTACAATGGCTTACTTCTAGATCTCTAAAAAATTGGTTTCTAAGAAGCTGAATTTGTGTTGATGTTGAGAATGCCTTCTTATGAGGAGGCTCTGCTATCATGCCTTCACTATTGTTTTTTAAAGTACCTTTGGTTCTACTTTGCTGGTCATCTTCTTCAGCAACTCACACAAATGGGTTGAGTTACCTTGGGAATACCAGCCAGGTTTGTCCAGGGTTGGGAGAGCTTCTTGTTCTTCATCATTCTCTGAAATAATAAAGGAAATTTATCTATTTTACTGAAAATGCAAGAAACAAAACACTCCTCTGAAATAATTAAAGACACACTAAACAAAATTAATTCTGAGAATATACCAAATGGAGGAAAGAGAAGTGAGGAAAGATTAAAAAAAAAAAGAAGCACTGATTTCCGACTCTGTTATAGTAAAATAAGACATTAACATTAAGTGCTTTTCTATTTACTTTGTATTTTATAATTTACTTTATAACTTAATAAAAATGTTAAAGAAAAAAAAGAGAATATACCAAATGATACCTGCAACATATCCTACAAATTATAGTTCGCATCACTGTTTTTCATCTTCTGGTGGAGTCACCAAACATTTACAACCTCCTTGACAAAGCTTTAAAGGAAGATGTCTTAAAATTATACAAGAAATTATTTTTGTGTCCTGGAAATTGAGTATATAAAGTTCTGAACTGGGGCTGGAATAATTTAACAAAAAAACAAAATGGAGGTTTATATCTGTATCAATATAATTTAAAGCAATGTTAGAAATTAATGTCACAGAACCATGACGTAGAGAAATAAATTAGATATGGGGCAGATCTACTAAATTAAATACAGGCAGTTAAGAAGGATAGAAAGACAGATATCGAGTTTAAGAGAAAGACACAGATTTTTAAACAGGTCTAGTTTAAACAGGTTTGACATTCTATCAGAATAAATCTCTTATTTCTCACTGCAATTTTAAAACAATTCTTTGCAGGTCTTGTGCCAAAAATAGTTTAAAATGCATATTTTCGACACAAATGCTTCACTGTTACATTCATTATATGCATCTCACATAGCCCAAATGCATCTTACAGTCATGAAATGGATATGCAGTCTAGAATCCCAAGAATGAAGCTGCTAATATGCAGAGTATGTTGGCTGGTTTTACTGGAATAAAACTCAAATCAATCAAAACTTTAAAAGTTCTTATAACATGAAAAATGAGTAGTTCCACACAAAACAGTTGTTTTTAGGAGTTCTGTATAAAATGGTTAAAAGGAAGAGGAAGCCCTAAACAACAACACATCTCGTTTTTAATATAAGCAGAAAACTGCGTTCACTTCATTCTTTTTCTTTTTTTTATAAGCAGCCTCTGGTGATATAGACAAAGATGCATTATTCTTATTATTTCCTCATTTATTTCACTTGTTGATTCAGGAACATCAATCAGATCTTTTTTCTACCATGTTTCCCCAAAAATGTGACCTATCCTGAAAGTAATCCCGAGCTTGATTTTTACATGTACACCCAATATAAGCCCTACCCCCAAAATAAGCCCTAATTAAGATCCTGCCCACTCCAGAGTGCACAGGTAAAAATTAAGCTACAGTGGAGCTACCCTACTACTTTCTTTTAGAGAGTTATAGCCAACCCTCAGACACCCCGACACCTGCCTTGCCAGCCCATTTCTTTTACAGCCGGCAAGGCTGGCAAGGCTTTCCTAAAGGTCTCTGTAGCTGATAACAAAGCTCTGGATCAATCCGGAGCTCTGTTATTGACTGTAGATGCTTTCAGGAAAGCCTTGCTGGCTGCAAAAAAAGAAATTCCTGAGGCCTCTGGCAGCAAAAAGGAAGGCAGGGGTGAGTGAGGTTAGTCAGTGGATGACATCCCCGGAAAATAAGACCTGGTGCTTTTTTTTACGGCAAAAAAAAGAGATGAAGTTATTTTCGGGGAAACATGGTATTAAGATAGTTAATATCATTGTTTTGCAAACAGAGCTATTTAAAGTACTTTGTTGTGGAAACATTAAAATATTTAAAGAAGAAAAATAACTTTTAGGGGTAATCCAATGGGAAATCACCAAGTCCTCCAAAGTACAGCACACAGCTAAAGGGCACTCCAAGGTTCAAGAGAGAGTATCTCTTTCACAAAGGAGCAATAATTCAAAGTTGCCCAGTAATTACCTCTGTGGTTGTAGCTCTGGGGATATGAGAGTTGAGAAGAGAATTGATGCGGGAAGACAGTATCAGCATATCATGGAAGGATTTGAATCTGTATAAACCAAAGTTCTTGCAGTACCTCAATATAAAGAAAATTTAAGAGTCCTGCACTGATCTCATGATCCTGGTTATTGCTAAAGAAAATTGTTGTTTAAAAATGATAGGAAGACATAATTTATTTATATTTCTGAACTACAGCAAGACATAGCTATGATCTTGGAGTATGTATGCATTTATGTGTCGGTAATAATATGAAGGTCAGATAAATCTGTATGAAAAAGCATATGCGATCTTGTCTGATTCACAATTGTTATAGTAAGATGTGAAATAATCATTGGAACATTAGGGAGTCAATCCTTAAAAGTATACTCCACTGAGTTCAGTGGCATTCACTAAATCATGTCTAACAGTAGATTATCTAGATCCCCATTAATAACCTCTTTTGAGGGAAAATCCATAACTGTGTTGGGCATTCTTCCATAGCATAACAACTCCTACCACTAGAACACGCCTCCTAATATTCTGCTTCAACTTTTAATGTCAATCCACTGATCAGTTTCAGAAGTTATCAGATCTGCCCTCATTAGTGCATGATAGAACTTTAATTTTTTTGTAGACTATTACATGCATCTCCCATTAGCCTTCTCTTTTGCAGAATAACAGAATTGCAAGGGACCTTGGAGGTCTTCTAATTTAACCCCCGGCTCAAGCAGGAAACCCTATAACATTTCAGATAAATGGTAGTTCAATCTCTTCTTAAAAGCCTCCAATGTTGGGGCACCTACAACTTCTAGAGGCAAGTTGTTCCACTGATTAATTGTTCACATTATCAGGAAATATCTCCTTAGTTCTAAGTTCGTCCTCTTATTGATTAGTTGCAATCTAACCATACCAGCTTCTTTAACTGTGACACACAGAGCTTGGATTCAGACTCCTTATCTTCCTTATATCTGTCATGACCCCGTTGGAGCCTGGGTTCAAGGAGGAGGAAATAGAGCTAGGGACAATGGAGGAATGACAGGAGGAGCAGGACGAAGCAGTCCCTTTGGGCCTGGGAAGGGTCGCCAGTGAAGAAGAGAGGGCACAGGATGACCAAGCAAGGGAGTGGGGAGGAGAGGGCAGGCAGTAGAGCAGAAGAGCTCCAGCAATGAGCAATTACCTCCGCCCGATTCCCCAAGCACAGAGAATGGAGGAGGCGGGATCAGCGCAGGGTGACCTGATGACTCGGTTGCCCTGCTCCTCTTCACAAGGTTCACCTAGGGAATGAGATTTAAAGAGCCACTGTTGGGAGGGGCACTTGTCAGGAACAAGCATTGCCTTTTTCCAGTCTCACATGCCGTTACCAATGTCTGGATACTTTGCTTGCCTTGCCCTGTTTGCCTTGCTTGCCTTGTCCTGCTTGCCTTGCTTGGCCTGCTACGTGTGAGTGCACAGTGACACAATTCTGCTCCGGGTTTCGTTGCAGTCCCAGTGAACTCTTCCTGTGATGAGGACTCCTTGGAACCAAACTCCATGAATTGTGGCTGTTCTCAGAACTGTGCTGCTCCTCTGGACTAATACCAGGAGGTGTATGTTTAAAGCTTGGCTTCTGGACTTGCAGTGAACGATGGGACTTTTGGGGGAAAGTTGCAGCAATAAAGGGGAGTTAAGCCTTCATGCTTCCATGCCCAGCCCCAGGTCATCACAGTAACTGTCTTCTGAACCCATTTCAAATCCTTTTTAAAGAATAGGATCTAGAACTGATGGCCGAACTCCACGTCTATTTCAATCAGTGCAGAGTTCCATCAAACTGTTACTTCACCTCTTCTAAATTCATTGCTTCTGTTAATGTAAAACCATTTTTATGTCAGAAGAAACAGCAACTTTATTCTCAGGACAAATAATTTTCAGAGATGATGGGGCAATCTAATTTTCTCAGGTTGTGAACCAAAATATTAGATTTTCTACTCACAATATCATTATGATTTGCACTCCCATCTTGCCCATAGTTATTTTATAAAATAAGCTAGATAAATTAAATATGATCTTGTAATGTAATTACAAGGTTTGAATGTGCGGGACAATGTCAACTCGGGTCTCTAAATTTATATAAAACTGTAAAATTATATTTGTATATAGTTGAAGAAAATGTGGCTATCTAGAAAATGGAAATAAATAGTTGGCTATAGAAAGAAAGAAGCTGGCTTCTAATGCACACAAAACTAATGATCAGAATCATGTAATCCATGGGTCCCCAACTCCCAGGCTGCAGCCCACTACATGGATAGCCATGTGCAGATCAACATTTGTGCATGCATGTCAACCCATGGCTTGCATGGCCCAATTCCCCTCTCCCTCCCTCTACCAAGCTATAAAGGTTGCGGATCGCTGCTGTAATTGAATACAAGAGAATACATGTGGCTTTGGGTTGAACTGAGTTCTTGGTGAGCTCTGAGATGTTTTATTGCTGAGGTTTTATCATCAGTGCCAGTGAATGGGGGTCAGGGTTTGCTAATACAGTAGTGTGCCCTGCCAATGTTGGGTTATGTGTGTTATTTTGTCTGGTAGTTTCTGGATTAGTTACTGTTTTCTGCTTGTTTGTCTGGGGATAATCCCTACTTATCTGAATGCTAGAGAGGATGTGTTATGAAGTTTTTTTTGTCTCCCTCTTAGTGTTTTATTGTCTCTTGAATGTTGTGTTTATGTCTGTGTGTCTACTGAGGGCTAATTTGTTCAAATGCCAAGCCTCCTAAATCCCTAGCGATTTTTTGGATTCAGTTTGGTATAGAATGCTCACAGTTTCTGAGCTGAGACTATGGTCAAGTTTGTCTCTGTGTTATGAGATTAAGGAATCTTCACTCTGTCAATCCACTCTGAAATCTTTTGCCTGATTATCCTACATAATACCGTTACAACCCTTACATTATCTATTGTACATGACTCCTGATTTTTTCTTCTATTGACTATTGTCTTGGCCCTAGTAGGGCAAGCGACTGGATATAACAGGAAACAAACCTACCACTGATGATGGTACCTAGTCAGACAACGAACTATTTACAAGCAAATAACTAAACTTAGACAGCTTAAGAACTCCACTAATGTGGATTATTATTTGATTTTAAAGAACTTTTGATACTGTAGCTTTCTCAAGTGAGGCCCTTTGTGTCCTTAATGGAACATTTATTTTTGGAACACTTGGTTGAATAAGCTAGAAATGTACTCAGTCCTCAAGAAATCATATTGTGCCTGCCGGTTTGCAAGGCTTGGCGGCGGCAGGAATCTGCGATCGTGCATGGTTTCTGCTGCGCTCGCCACTGGAGTGCCCTGAGCCAACCGGCTTCGGGGCTATAGCCCTCATAGAGGTAGCTGAAGACAGGGGAGACCTAGCAGGGGTTGGGGGGAGTCGCACCCCCCCTCCTCAGCTGGCTTAACTCCCTTTTCTGAAAGCGGTAGAGCGGCGGTCAGAAATGGCCACCACATAGAAGCTTTCATCCGGAAAAGAATGTGCAGGAGGAAGCTGAGAAGTGAAAGTTTTGGCTAACTGGGAGGAGAAGCAACATCCAAGATATCCTGGAATTTAAATTTTGGAAAAAGATACATCGTTCCCTTAGAAGATCTAGAAGCAGAGAATGAAAGTGAAAAGGGAAAGTTTGTTTTTTCTCACTTTCCTTCCTTACGGTGACAGCAGATGAATGAGAAATTGGAAAAACCCGCTTTGGTGTCAGCAGGTAATCAAACTGGAAAATTAAAGCCAAGGGGACAATAAAGATTTCTGAACACTGGGAAAAAAATTTTTTATGCTGTAAGTGGGAAGGGAGAGGATAAGAATTAAGATTAAGATTTGGTTGGAGGAGACTGCTTGGAATTTAAAAGATTAGAACAAAATCATAACAAGAGTTCTAAAAGATACATTTTAGTTGGAACTTTGTAACTGAATTACAAACCCAGGAAAAGAAAGTGAAAAAAAGAAGAAAGTATTAAATGAAATAGACTGTGTGTATTTGGACTGTTTGGTGACTTTGGGATTTTTGGAAAATCTTATTTGAATGATTAAAATCATTTGGGTTGTTTAAAAAATTTTTTTACAATGGCATTATTTGTGGATGAATTGAAAATGGAATTTATAAAATATAAAGAAGAGGAACAAGAAGGGAAGGGCCCTTTTGGCTCCGTTTTTCATTTTTTAGAAATGGCAATTTTTACGTATGAGAAACTACAAGAACAAGAAGATTGGGATGAAGAAGAAGCCATCTTTCATGAACAAGCAATTTCATCTGGGGAAGAAAGGTGAAAGGGAGGGAAAGAGAATGGAGAATTTAAGACTTAAAAAAACAACCAAAAAAGGGAAAAATAAGGTGAAAAGTGGACACAATGTCAGAAAGCAACAGAAAAGAGGAATACAGAAGAGGGTAGAGATTAAGAGACAAGGGGGTAAAAAGGGTAGAGTGGAGAATCAAGGGAGGAAGGAAGGGAAGAGAAGCTATAAAGGTTTGAAACAAGATGTAAACAAACAGGACTTATTTCGAGATAATGGGTAAAAATATAACTGAAAAAGAGATTCTGCAAAAGTACATAAGATTGTATTGTTGTATTTGTATTAGAAATAATGTTAGAAAATTTGGAACAAGATATGATTATAAAATGGGATAAAATATTCAATGTAATTTAGTGAAAAAATTTTCTCCTTTGAACAAAATAAATGAAATGAAATATGAGAGAATTCAAATAAGAAGGAATGGGAACATTTTAATTACATAATGTCTTAAAATATAAGTGAAGTGGGGGGAAAGCAACTACGTGAAATTTGTAAGTGTTTCCATAAAAGCATGATACTTACTTGAAAAGGAAGGTATAAAATTTTTTATATATAATATAAAATTTTATATGTATGTATGTGTTATAGCCTGGGTTCCCCAACCAGGGTTAGGTAAACAAGCTAAACAGAATGTGCAGCGTTAGTCAGATAGGCACACAGATAAATGAGTGAGCTCAGCTTGTATGTTTATTAACATACAGTAAAAATAACAGATACGCTTGTGCTATCAAGAATATATTTTATTCCAGTATAAGTTTATAGCATAGTCAAAAACAGTCCAATATTCATTTACCATGTAGTCAGTCCATTCAGGGATATTCAGTTAGCAAAGTCCATGTAGAATATCCTATTGTCAGTTCACATAAATCAGTCCGTTATTGTCTCTCCCGTTCGAGCAATGCAGTCTTGCTTCCAAGCAGTAATCAGGGATCATCAAAGCCAGAGAGAGAGAGCAAGCTGTAGCCTTGCTACTTTTATATGGTTTTCATAACCACACCCACAGTTGCTATTTTACAGTTAAAGCTGCATACACTAACTATGATTTATAGTTAGTATTTCACCTAAAACAGTTAGGGTGAACAATGTTATCCCTAACAGTATGTATGTATGTATGTATGTATGTATGTATGTATGTATGTATATATATATATGGCTGTGAGACCCTGACCCACATACAAACTCAATACAGAAGCCTGATGATGGCAGATGAGATTCTGCTGAAATGTTGCTACAACTTTAAAAGCACAACTACAATGACGTGGGATAATACCCGAAGGAAGCTGAACAGCACATACATACATACATACACACATACATACATACATACATACATATATATATATATATATATTAAAAAAGATTTAAATGAATATTAATTTTAACAAGAGTTCAATTGGTATGGATTGTTGTTGTAATTATATTATATATTTATAATTTGTTTCTTTTTTGAAATATAGTGTTTAGCTTTAGAATGTACTAAGCAGAATCCAAATGAAAGTTATGTATTATTTTAAGTGTTAAATTTAAGGGGAAAGATATAAAGGCGTCATACCCCAATCAGTGATTACAGAAGAAATTTTGTGTTAATGAGAAAACATAATAGACAGCTGAAACAGGACAGACAAAGGATATAACTATAATGATTTAAATTGAGATGAAATAAATAAAATAGAATTAAGAGAATGAAAAGAGGGGAGAAGCTATATAGAAAATGTTGAATGGTAATAAGATATGGAATAGTGTATAAAAGTGAGCATGAACTTGAATTTATGTCTGTACGAAGAGATGTAACCCGGGATCAAGCTGCTTTCAAAAAAGATGTTTTATGTTTTTGTGTTATGTGTTTTGTTTGTATATGTTTGTCTTTTAAAAATCAATAAAATTTTTGGAAAAAAAAAAAGAAATAATATTGTGCCTGTGGAAGAAATAGCAATTTAATGGATTTTGCATAACTTTCTTATTACTATAAAGCCAAATGTAACATTTAATATGAAACACAGCTGTTTATATCATGTGTATGTATGTTTGTTTGTGCTGGGGCAGTTATATTTATTGGAGGAATCACTGGCAGAATATGGTAGAAAAATTTATAGTATTAAATATATTATGTTGGAAATCTCTGGCTCAATTAATAGAACATTGTCCTTGAATGGGCCTGTTAAGAGAGGGAGGAGATGTTTACTAATTCCTGCTCTTGTACTATCTTAGAAACCATTCCAAAACTTAAGAAGTCATCTGACAATTGTGTGAAATGCAAAGCTTCAGAGAGAATGATCTTTACTTATTCACCCTTTCTCCAGTGGGATCCAGTCTCTGTTGGATTTCAGTCCTTCTTACAAGTAAGAGGAAGCTCTTATTCTTTTGTTATTTATATGGAACTATTTCTCCAGGACCTTAGGGCAAATTTTTCTTTCTAGAAACAACTGTCTGGGACATGCTGAGTTGGGTAAAGGGTCTAGGACAAAGTCATCCAGTGAGTTCCCATGGCTGAATGCGGGACTTGAACCTGAATGTTTCTAGTTTTAGTCCAACACCTTAACTACTACACTACACTGACTTTTTATGAATAAAAAGAAAAAAATTAACCCTTGCTTACTTGAATTTCAGTTCTAGAAAGATCAGTGATCCAGTTTTAATTACTTTCTTCTATCCCCTTGAGCTTGCCAATGCGAGCGCACGTACATGAAATACTCTCCTTTAGCTGCACATTTCATTCAGGGATTTGCTAATATAAATATCATCATCATCATCATCATCTTAGTTATTGCCTGTCAACTGCAGGATGAAGGCCTCTTCCACATGTTTCCAATCAATACGATTCTGAGCTTTCTTTTGCCAGTTGGACCCATAATATTTGCTGATGTTGTCACTCCATCTTTTTTTAGGTTTCTTTCGTGGACTCATTTTATCAATTGAGATCCATTCTATGACTGCCTTGGTCCACCTGCCTTCTTGCTACGTGATCAGCCCATTTCCATTTCAATTTTTATTCTCTTGATGACATTGTATACTTTCTAACCCATGATAGTATATATTATATAAAATTATATAATATATAATTATCATTATAATTCTAACTCATGATTATATACATTATATGTGAAATGATATAATTATATAATTATCATAATATGAACAAGTGAACTTGAAAAAAAAAGTAATTTATTTTTGATAATGTTCTAATGTGGCAATCAAGCATGTCCCTGCAAATAGTGTTTCTCACCTGACTACCTTAATATAAACATCTTAAAATACATTATTCAGCCTTAGAAATGTATAATATTGTTCGGACAACACATGGCATTCTATTCTTGCTAGAGGCATTACATTTGGAATTCCCTAAGTTCCCTGTATCAATAAATAATTGAGGTCAATAATTGTGGTCAATAAAACTAAAATAAGAGCTTTCAACCTTCAATGTTCTATTTAAACTACTGGGCTGTGCAAGTGGTGGGTGGGATGGCACCCAATTAAAAATAGGCCAGTTGTGGCTGCGGGCCAGGGGTTGGGGACCCCTGTTCTATATTATGCTTTATTTGAATTTCCAGTAGGAGAGACTGAAACTCTTAGCCAGAGTCTATTTTAAGGCAAGTTGGATAATAAAAACAAAATTTTAAAGGTATTAAAAAAAAAATCTAATCAGGAGCAACTTTCATGCCCTACTGAAAAGAAAATGAATTGTTGTTATTGAGGTTTTCAAAGTCACCACACATACTCAAATTTAAGCTCCAGCATATAAACTTGTTATGCTTTCCATACACAAGAATCAGATGTAGGTGGGATATTATCCAATTCAATAAAGCATTTAAAACTTGATTAAAATTCCTAGTCTTAATCATCTGAGCCATAGTGATAACAAAAAGATCATTCATATAATATGGGTAGAATTTTTAAGCTTCTGTTTATGCCAGTAAAATATTTTATATTTATAGAGGCCTAAGTAAGGTTGAAAAACCAATTAAAACTCTAATTCTATTAATTTTCAGAGAAATATTAGCTTATCAGAAGCTATGGGACTAACTCTAATTAATAAAATACTGTGATAAATTATTAAATTGTTGAACAATATCAATAATTTTGACATAAAAGGTATGCACGATCTTTGGAAAAGCTATAATATGTACCTCATTAATATATTCTTCCATTACATTTAACTCAATATTATGCTGCAGTCATTTTTAAAAATTAATTTATTGAGTCTGAACCATGTTGATATAATATTACATTGTTTATTAACGTCTCTGGTGGAACAATTTAATCTGTCAGGTCTTTCACATCATTCTCAATATCTGCTTTGTATGATTCACTATTCTGCTTCAACTACATAAACAGAATTAAGTTCTTGTTTGCATGAATAAAAACATTATATAATTCCAATATAGGTCATCTTGTGTAGGTCAGAAATTTCTTAACCAGGATAGATTAAACATATAGACACACTTATTTTGGCTTTACTTTCTTCAATATTTGAATTTGAAGCACAGTGTAAATGGCATCAGTATTGAATGGAAGAATCACATGTTTATATAAAATTCTCAATAATTTCACTAATACTCTTGGAAAACAGAAGAAAGTATGTTTCACCACAATGATTTTGTCACATTTTATTTCAACATTAACATTTTAGAATTCTATGTGATCAAGATCACAAGAAGTGTTACTGCCACTCTTAAGGCCTTAGTAAGACCACACTTTGAGTACTGGAATGGTTGCAGGAATTGAGTATGTCTAGTCTAGTGAAAAGAAGAGAAGAGGAGTTCATTTAATCTTTTATTCTGCATTTATTGGCAGGTATTTTGGTAAAAGGTCTGTACATGTGTTTGAATATGTTTCTCTTTTCTATATTTTTGCTTCCCAAACTTAAGCATTTTGGTATGCAATTTTGTCTGACATTCAGAGAAGTGTTAAGGCAAAGGCTCATTGCATTTTAGTTTAACTGCAGGGTTACCCCTCCTCCCATTTTAATACAAACCAGTGAGCCAAACAAATGTCTTCCCCACTCAAACTAGAAACGTTATGCTCTCCAGATATTTTAGGAATTTAGGCAGCTTAATCTGAAAATGAGTAAGATAAAATAAAAGGAGGACAACTATCAGATGGCCAATAAATTTGCTTACAACTTCTTTGCAAACCTCCATATTAATATGTTTAATTCTAGCTTACCCAGACTCCGGAAAGGTCTTTGAGTTGGCGTCCGAGAAAAGAAACCAGGTTTCAGGGCATTTGTGATTATAATGTCAAAAAGATTTTCAAAATCATTCCTACAACAACAAAAATAAATTAAATTGATATTTTCATCATTATGAGTAAGCACAAACAACATTTCAACTATTGTTCTCCCTTGGTGAAAATTGAGACAATATAAACAATATATTCAGCTAAAGACTAGATATATGCAGGTATATCTTATATGGGTTATCTGCATGTAACTCAGTCTTTTGAAGGACTTTAAAAAAAATGGCGTATGGAATTGTTACAGTAGGCTGGAGACGACAATGCTAATGCAGAGTAGTACTTCACTGCTTCATTAGCAAAACTGTTAGGTACATATTTGCATGCTTCCTACAGTGTGCCATAGGAGAGGCAAGCTAGCTTCATGCTAGAAAGAAAGATGAACAGCTTTTCCTGCAGCATCATCCAAGGCCTTTCTTCCTCCTTGAAGCTGCCTCGTAAATGAGCATCACAACTAGGAAGGTTCAGTGCTGGCAGGATTCTAACTGCTACACACAGCTCCAACTTTTTGCTCCACCAAAGTGGTACCTAATTATCTACTTGCATAGGACATGCTTTTGAATGCCGAGGTGGGCAGAAGCTGAAGTGAGTAGTGTAAGTTCACCCTGCTACACAGTGCAAGGACTCAAACTGCTGGAACAGAGATTATCTCCAGTGTCATAAAGCCACTGAGCCACTGTGCCTCCTTTTTTAAGGAACACATCAGGGAAGTAGTAAAGATTCAACAAAACATGAAATAAATATCATTTTCCAATGAATTATTCCTGTTAACGATATAGTAAGAAATCTAGATTAATTAGCTGCTAGCAACCAAATAACAAGGCCACATAACTACATAATTTACTTTGTAATTGTATGTGGTTGTCCATCTTAAAATACATAATTCTGGGAGGTTCATGACAAGCCACAAAAATGCATAAAGGATCTTAAAAGAGTTGCTTAGGTGAGACAGTCAGCCATGCAAACTGAATAAATAAATAAATAAATAAATAAACAAAAATATAATTAAGAATAATCTTAATGCAGCATCCTCCCCAACCTTTTTTGGCGCCAGGGACTGGTTTCATGAAAGGCAATTTCCAAAGACTGGGGAGGAGGGGATGGTTTCAGTTTTGCTCACTCCCCTGTTGCTCAACTTTAGCTCTGTGGCCTGATTCCTAACAGGCCGGAGACTGATATCGCCTAGGGGTTGGGAACCGCTGCCTTAATGCATCCACCAAGGTGCTGCAGCAAACCACCGAAACAGATATATAATATACCCCACTGAAGTAAGCCAATGGATATTCTAGCCAAATAACTGCACATAGGATCTGAGCCCCCATGTTATTCATACTTTCTAGATTGGTCCTGAGGATGCCTGACAATATTGTATAATATACAGAATATGTTTGCAGAATCATTGCAAAAAAAAAGAAAGAAAGAAAGAAAGAAAGAAAGTAAGAAAGAAAGAAAGAAAGAAAGAAAGAAAGAAAGAAAGAAAGAAAG
>BLBF01000007.1:63795089-63817857 GCA_015471245.1 Laticauda colubrina | reverse complement strand
AAGAAAGAAAGAAAGAAAGAAAGAAAGAAAGAAAGAAAGAAAGAAAGAAAGAGAATCAAACATCTGGAAGGGATTTGGGGGATTTCCAATATTCTGTGTACAGAAATTCAGAAGTATGGAAAAAGGAAGCAAAATGCGTTCTGTAAGGCCTTTCCATTCTGATACATTTCTGCTGAATCTGCTCATGAATGTCAACAAAATTGTTATGAAAGCAACCAAACTAAGCCCTAGTATTGAATATTATTTAGATTACTAATATGACAGGAGTCAAGCTAGTGTCCTATGTAGCCTTCTGAGGAGTTTATTCTACTTACACAGAAAGAAAGAAGCAATCTGGTTTCAAACTTCGTATTTAGTATTGAGGTATAATAGAACTTGATATGTATTTATAATAATCATCTCATTCTAACTCTTTCATACATGTGGAATGAAAGGATTTATTGGATAGGTTTCTAACCCTCTCTCTCAAGAAGGAGAAGTAGCGACCTCAAGTAATATTGTTGGTGGCTTCCAGCCATCCTTACTCAGATTGAGAGATTTAGAGGAATGCTCCAAATAATTAACAGAGCATGCAAGAAGAAAGATTTCACAATCACGAACTGTTTTTAACTGCTACACTACTAGCAAGCAAAAGTTTGAAGCAACACAACATTCACTTACCCTAAAGTGTACTCGCATAATAGTCTGCAATAGTCAGAATGAGAGCTAGTAATTAATAGCAGAATCTTTCCACTCTCCTTCAATCTTCTTAACCATTTTTTGACAGAATCAGGACAAGATCGTATATATTTTCCTGGGTTGCTTTTCACTTCAGGAAAGTACATCCCAGAGTTTTCTGAAAGGTGGAAAGTAAAGATTATGGTCAAATATGCCACATGTTTGACCTATCAATGTCCAAGAATCTGTTTTTTTTAGCATTCGTCTCAGCATTCATTGAATTTGAACACCACTCAGTTTTAAAAATACTTAAGTTTTTATAAAGCAGCTGATAGAATTCCTTTGGGAAAGATATTTGAAAGGGAGCTGCCATAAATATTCTAGTGGGCGGATGGAATTTGCGTAACTGAGCATTCCTGGTTTGTGATCTATTAAAGAATGCTAAAAAGAGCAAGGGAATGGAATTACAATCCATAGTTTATTCCTGGAAAAACTATCTTGCTGCTCAAAACTATAAAATTAATAATATATTTTCCTTAGCAAACTGAAGTTAACACAAACAAAGCCTCAACATTACCTGTATAATTTCTCTGTTACTTCAAAAACCTTCTAATTAGAACAAGAACTGGAATTTCCTTAACTATTTCTTAACCAAGAGAAACCAGCTACTATACTTCTGGAAGCCCTGAGGTGAACAGGGACCCTAATCTGTCAGAAGTATGTTCTTGTACCTGCAGATTCTCAATTCTAATTCTAAAAGAAATGTTTTAGAATCTCAGAAAGTATAAACAGTAGGTTTTACCAGTTCTATTGCTGGCTAGACTATGCAATGTTTATATGTCTTATATTGTAAGTGAAAATCAACAGATCATTAACAGAATTTTACATGCTTCATGGGACACAGGAAATTGAGATATAAACTCCTCCATTTCAGAAAATTAGTTACTAGAACAATGATTATTCATTGGCCTGCTGCCTGTCTCCTAGGATATATTACTTCCTTTTTCTGTGTGAAACCCCATATGAATTAACTTTTGAATTTGAATTCTGGGAATCTATTAATTGAAATGAAACTGTTACTTCCATTTTTTCCAAATTTGTTTATTCTGACTCTCACAGGGAGATTCACTTCATCATTTCTAAGTACTCCATAAGGCAGACTCTGTCTAGTACAGAACATAAAGTATGAACATAATTTTACAACTCTTCCTCAAAGCTGAGCACTAAAAACAAACATTTTGACTGGAATTTAACAAACTTCTTCAACAACATCATAAAAATGCAAAATTTCAGTATCCAACAAGCAAAGGTTCACATGAAATCTAGAATAATGAATACAGCAATTCCTATCGTCTGATTAGGTACTTGAATTACTCTTGGCAGAATTTCCAATGGCTACTAAAGATGCACACTTCTGACTGCAACTTGCAAACCGAATCAGTTAATATTTCTACACATATTCATCTTTCCCACTAAACATCTGTGGTCAGGTTACATTTAAATGAAATGTTGAAAGGCTTGTATTAGCCCCATTTATTGAGGAATAGAATTTGCAGCACTATTCAAACTCTAAATCCAGTCCTCAGCCTGATTAAAGTTCAGAATAGAATAGAATAGAACAGAGCAGAACAGAATAGAATAGTTATTGGCAAAGTGTGATTGGGCACACAAGGAATTTGTCTTGGTGTAAATACTCTCAGTATACATAAAAGAAAAGATACATCCACCAGGAGTTGAGAATCACAAGGTACGACAGTTAATGATAGTCATAGGGTACAATAAGCAATCAATCATACTAAGGAAACAGTCAATATAAATCGTAAGTATACAAGTGACAAAATTATAGTCTGGTCACAAGTGGGAGGGGATGGGTGATAAGGAGTGATGACAAGATTTAACAGTAATAATCGTGCAGACTTTGTAATAGTTGAACAGGGTTGAGGGAATTATTTGTTTAGCAGAGTGATGGCTTTTGGGAAAAAACTGTTCTTGTGTCTAGTTGTTTGGGTGCACAGTGCTCTTTAGCATCATTTTGAGAGAAGGAGTTGAAACAATTTATGTCCAGAATGTGAGGGGTCTGTAAATATTTTCACAGCCCTCTTTTTGGCTCGTGCAGTATACAGGTCCTCGATTGAAGGCAGGTAGATAGTAATTGGTGTGTTTTTTTCAGCATTCCTACATACAAAGAATTGGACACTATGGGAGAAAAATCTAGAAAATCCTCAGTTAAAAAAAACCCAGAGAGGAATCATGACTTCACAAGTGGAAAAGATTTGGAGTGGGTGGCAGATTAAGCTTGTGGTTTTACTTTATGATACTTGTTCTGTCTTGTTTACAACTCATAGATGAAATGATAGATTTATGGTGTACTTGCAAGCTTCAAATTGCAAGCTAGGCTTTACAATGAAATGTTTATGAATATACAAATGAAATGTTGATGAATAATAATCTTTTCCCTCTTCTAGTTTACCTTTCTTGTTAGCCTACCAGTTTCCTGATCGATGGAAACTTTTTAATTGAGTGAATTCTAATCCAAATACTATGCAAAATGGTAGGCTACAGTTTTTCAAAAATCCAAATATAGTCTATGAGTTTTAATAACAACGAAACCATACTTTTCCTCTACTAGAAAGGATGTTATAGTTTTATCTGGAAAAGAAACTACTATCTAGTATAATCTGTCTACTATTTATTTTGGAAACCTATAACTTAATGAAAATAATCAAATGTATTAAAATGTGCATGCTTTTTGAAATAAAGACTTGTCTCAAAACTTATTTTTGGAGATTTTTGTAAGTTACTCAGAAAGTAAATTAACATGTTTGTATTGGGATGAATTTTTTTTAAACTTTCCTTTAATTTGGTATTTCTAATAGATTGAAACCTAAGATAAAGGGCTTAATACTATGAAGAACTATTTCAAAAACCTAGTTAGTCTGGCCTAGAAAAAATTCTTAATTAAAATTAAGCATCCAAATTAAATATTGGGAGACCCGTCTATTAGAAGTTCTTTACATTGTAGAAAAAGATGTGACATTTGATGAAAAATTAAACATTACTATAAACCAGTGGTGGCTAACCTTTTTGGGCTCCTGTGCCGCAGAAGGTAATGCACGTGCCCCCCCCCCACACCCCGCGCATGCGCACAAGATCCCCTCACCGCTTCCTTACTTCACTGCACATGTGCATGCCTCCCAGCTGATTTTTTGGCCTGTTTGACCCCTTTTTTGGCTTCCAGAGGCTCGAGGGAAGCCTCTGCAGCCTTTGGAAGCCGAAAAATGGGTCCCTTTCATCACTTTCGGTAGTTCTGGAAATACAGGAAGTGATGAAACTGGCCTGTTTGACTGGATCTCGCATGCCCGCACAAATGGCTCTGTGTGCCACCTGTGGCACGTGGGCCAAAGGTTCGCCATCACGGCAAAAAATAAACAAATAAGAAACATGCCAACTTTTGGTTTAGTTTCTTTTATTAATAATACATTCTATATAGGATTGTTTTTTGAAACAACTGCAACTAGTCCAAATTATGCTAATATTTTGACTAGCTTTGAAAGAAAATAGAGCATATAACACTGTTATTGCATCAGTTGCTAGTAAGTTTGCTTTTGGGTGGAATTCACAGCACTGATTATAGCCTTTACATTCCTAAAAACTTGGAATCATTTTATTCCACATAAATCTGTCTGAGTCATAAAACTGGGAAAACCTTTTCCCTGAACTGTAAATGTCCATATGACCTTTTTCTTTTTTAAAATAAAACTATCTGTACTGTTAACCACATTATTCCTGATTGATTTTCTCAATCTTTGAGTACCACTTGCATTTTTCTAACATTTTTTTGAAAGATTGATCCATTCAGACCAGTGTTTTTCAAACTTGATAGCCAGTTTGGTCTAATGGTTAAGGCACCATGGTACAAATTGGGATACTGTAACTTTTAGTCCTGACTTAAATACAAAGCCAGCTGGGTGACCTACAATATTCTAATCCTGATGGGCTGCCACAAAAAGAGGGGTCAACTTATTTTCCAAAGCATCAGAGGACAAGAAATAATAGATGGAAACTAATCAAGGAGAGAAGCAACCTGGAATTAAGAAGAAACTTCCTAAGAGTGAGAACAATTAACCATTGGAATAGCTTGTCTTCAGAAATTGTGGGTGCTTCATCACTGGAGGTTTTTAAGAAGGGACTGGACAGCTACTTGTCTGAAATGGTACAAGGTTTGAGCAAATGGTACCACTTGAGCAAGGGGTTTGACTAGAAGACTACCAGGGTCCCTTCCAGCTCTATTCTATTTGAAGACGTTTGGGCTAGTCACTCTCTTAGACCTAAGAAGAAAGCAATTGCAAACAAATTCTGAAACCTTTACTTGAAAACAGCAGGAACTTATCCAGACAGTTGCCTGGAGCCAAAAAAACAAACTCAAAGGCAATATTTATTTATTCTCAAACTTTGCAACTTTAAGACTTGTGGACTTAAGTCCCAGAATTCCTCAGCCACCTTGCACATTAATTTTGATAGAAAAAAATTGTGTGAGAAAAGATTTGTGTTGTAAAGGAATGTACACACTACATTATTTTTAGGGAAAGCTATCTATCTATTTATAAAATGCTTTGGAAAGAAACATTATGAATCTGATTCCAACGAAACTCGCAGATGATTCCTATTTACCATTCAGCATGAATTTTCCATATCATTCAGCTCCCTTTGGAAAAAGTTACCTCATGTCTAAAGGCACCAGCCAGGCCAAGAGTCTAACTATCACAACAGAAGGAGGAAGAAGCACAAATGCAAAAGGCAAAGACAGAGTTCTCGGCAGCGCTGGCCGCAGGAGCCACAACAGTTGCCAATAGCACTGCAATAGGAAATAGGGACCATCTGGCAGATGCTTCAAACTAGGCACTTGCACAATCACAGCAAAAATGAGTAAGCACTGAAGACTGACTGCCTCTGAGTTGCTGCAAATTTCTTCTGCTGGTGGGTGGATGTTTATACTGTTTTCATTCTAGGCCTGAAAGCCAAATGCCAATTAATGCACCCCTCTATTTCACTTTTTCATTCTATCTCTACTATTTATACCTTCTAAGTGTTCTGACCCAAACCTTGTTCAAATCAAACAAACACAAAGTATATAAAAAAGCAAACCTTTTTAATCTGGCGCAGTGGCAGAGTGAATTCTGTGCATTCACAGTCAAGAGTCATTCAAACCTAATGGTCCCAGATAAGAGCAAGCCCTTTCAAGGTTGCAAAAGGCTGTCAAGACCAAAAGACTAATTGCAGATAAATATCCAAAGCCAGAAGTTTCAAAAAACAAACCAGAGTAAGCAGGGCTTCAACAAGGACTCTGAGCAGAAAGAACTTCTTTGCTTCCTGCAAAGAACACATCCTTGAGGGCTGGTTTTTATCCCTTATGGGAGGGGCAATCACCTTCCAGCCTTACTCCTTAGTCGCCTGTGCTGCTTCAGCTGCTCTTTCCTTTAAGCAGCCCTGCGCGACCGCACACTGAGCATAGGCTCCACGGGGTCACTGCTGCCAGACTCTATGACCTCCGAAGGCAGCACCCCACTCTCTGATAGTCCTGGCCCCATCCCTGCATCACATGCAGGCCCCTCATCCGAGTCCTTGCTGTCAGAGACCTCAGCCGTCCGCACCTGCTGCTGGCGAACCACAACACTAGGAGATGCAACAAAACAAGGAGCAGCAACAAAATCTTGGTATTTGGAAGTTACAGGAAACATTTAATAGTAAATGGGATGTAGCCCAAATCAAAGAACTGGGATGTTTTCAGAAAGATAAAATTTTAGAAAGGAGGAAAAGGAGGGACAGGGTAAGAGACAATATTTTTGCAAATATTTTGATGTATTTAGTATGCTTCAAGGACATTTTTTTTTACCATGGGAATTTTCCAAAACTATCACTACTTGTTGCAAAAACAAACAAACCACCACCACCAAACAATAAAATAACAGCAAAAAAAAAACAAAAAAAAACAACACTCAAATTCTTCACGGCTTTAAATACTTTCTTTGGCATTTACCTCTTTCCCTTGCTGGAACTTATCTATATATTATTACAGCTCTCATCGTGACCTTTAACTGAGCAAAACAGTGCACCCCAGGGCAACAATTTCTGAACCAAGGTACTTCAGATCGACTGGCTTACAGAATATGTCCCAAATCTGGGAGCTAGGACTCCCGAGGGAATGATATCTGAGAAAGTTGTGGCTATTTCAGTACAACTGGCTGATCCTGCAGTAATGTGATGTTCATTTTCAATGTTCTGCAATACCTACCTAGCCAATTTCACAATCCTTTCTACTCCTTTCCACCTTTCAGTAGCCACTTACCTGCCTGCTGGGAAGGGGTGGGGAGAGATGGATGGAAGGAAGGAAGGAAGGAAGGAAGGAAGGAAGGATCAGGGAGATAGCATATCCTTTTTGCATGCCTCCGTGCACCCTTCTTGACCTATGGCCCACCCACCCCGCACCCTTCCCAACTTGTTCCACTCCTGCATAGCTTTCCCCATCCTAGGTGGCACCTCCTGGCTACCCTTCCGCAGCCTTCCTGACCCACCCTGCCCCCATAGACACTGTCTTGACTTGCATGGTGCCTCTTAAATGACTGTTAACTACCTGTATTGCTTTAAGATATTTCAGTTAATGGTGCAAAATTAGTTTGAACTGGTCTACTACTTGGTCTTTTAGCCTGATTTTGCTACTTGGTTACATTTGTTATATTGGTTACATTTAAAGAAAGATGTTAAATATTTGAATGATTTGTCAGAGGAAAAATAGTTCAAGGAAAGATTTTTCCCCCCAAAATATAAGCAAAACTGTTACTCATACACCAAATTGAAATATTTACCACTATGATTTGATAACTTTTAAATATTTCATAATGTCCACCAAATATTTTAATCTCTTGAGGCTAAAATTTCTGTGGAGAACTTATATCTTCAGCAACAAAATCAGAAACTAAATTTGCTCTGCAAATTTTTCTTGGCTTATCTGGTAAGTGATCAAGATTTGCAAAACATTATGTAGCAGAAATACAAATACCACCCACCATATACTGTAAAATATTACAGCTTACCTTCATTATTTTTAAACAATTACTAATTTATACGATTGTGTATTTGTACTTACAATCATTTTTAAAATGGATATTAAACAGAAACAAGTCTATAATTTTTAACTTTTTTATTACGCTTATAATTAAC
This sequence comes from Laticauda colubrina, assembly GCA_015471245.1. Taxonomy (NCBI): domain Eukaryota; kingdom Metazoa; phylum Chordata; class Lepidosauria; order Squamata; family Elapidae; genus Laticauda; species Laticauda colubrina. Next base: position 63,809,982 of record BLBF01000007.1, on the reverse strand, counting down.
TTTATAATTAACCTTTAACACGAGATCTGAGATACTGGGGTAGCCTACTTATTCCAAGGATTTACTTATAATAATTGTTCTCTTTCCAGATATTTTGGCTGCATTAAGGCATAACAATATTCCTCAGTGTATCTGATTGCTTTTTTGCCTCCTTTACACAAGTGGAGGAATTTGAGATTTCTATAAAACAATGATATGATGCTAACTCAGATCACATTTGCATCGTCTATAACGTTTGCACAAATAATGTCTTGCATTCAGGCCAAATATGAATCTGAAGTTAGCCCCAAACTGATAATTGATATTTCAAGTTGTCTTCTCCCACTCCAACCAAGTGACTCTGGATGGCTTGCAATTCTAAAACTACAAAACTATAAAAAACAACTAAGAACAATCAGCCAGAAAATAAAGCAGCTGAAACAGACAACCAACCAACAGTAAATCAAGAAACAGGGCCTTTAACACATCCATAGCCCTAACTATGAGTACATAGCTAAGTTTTTAGAGACTTGCAAAAGGGCAACAACGTTGGGGCCTTTCTAATCTCCAAAGAGAGAATGTTGCACAAAGCAGAGGCAATTAACAGAGAAGATCCATCTTCCAATTCCATCAGTTGAAATCTTTGGCTGATGGGATCTGCAATCTTATGTTCAATCTTAATACGGCTGCCTACCTCATATAAGAAGCCTTGGCAGCTCACGATTGATAAAAGAATAAGAACAAAACCACCAAAGATGCTGACCAAACCACTCCCAGCTTAGCCCTCATCCTAGACAATGCGTGGGATTAAGAGCCAGATCTTTGGGGACTTCTGGAAGGCTAAAAGAATAGGGATCTCTTCAATCTCAGGTGGGAGGCTATTCCACTTTATCTTGCATTCTGGCTGTCCAACCATCCTTGACAAATTTATTTTTTTTCCTCCATGTTTTTAACCACTTTCCTGTAGACTCCAAAGTAACTGTCAAGGAGATTCCTGGAGACATGAGATGCCCAGCAATGTAAACTCTTAGCCAGCATGGGTGACCATTGGGTGGTAAAGTTGGTGGTAATGCAGAGTAAATTTTAACATGTTTGCATCATAATGAAACTTAATAACATAATTCAAATTGTTGGATCGGATGTTAGAATGCAAATTAATGGCTTCAATTATATGGGCACATCATTTTCACAACGGTGTCAGGATGCATACGTCAAATGTTTTTACACTGTTGTAACTTACTACACATGCGTAGGATGAAACCATCAACTGGTTTCATCTGCAAAACTGCCAGTGCATTCATGGACTGTCCTCTTTTGGGACCATGTCATGCTGCTGCTATGGAACGACTCTGGCAATGCTACGGGATCCTAAGGCTGGAGTTAAAATGCAGTTCTGTAAAGGATTAATTATTTTCTAATAGCATCACAAACATCCCTGTGCCAGCAAGACCAATTCTATAACAGTAAAACCGATTTCCAATAGTTTCTTAACAACTATTAAAGGAGCATTACAATCAGCACAGGTAGTCCTTGACTTACAATCATTTGATCAGTGATTGTTTGAAGATATGATGGCACTGAATGAATGGTGGTTGTAACTGCTATTCCAGCAACCCCGCCATCATATGATTGCAGTTTAGGAGCACTTATGACCGGGGTGGGTTTCTACTGGTTCTGTCCACCTCTGTAGAACCAGTAGCTCTGAAGAGCAGAAGACATAGAACCGGTTCTATGTCTGCTGATATTTTTGTCCACTCGCCCACCGGGCCTCTTACCTGACTGTTATTTCCTGATTTTTTTTCAACTTCAGCTGCCATGCAAGGCACAGCTGCAGTTAAAAAAGCAGGAAAACAGGGCTTTTTGAAAGGCTGCTTCTCTGCACGCAGCATGCTGATGACAATTTACAGGCGCGCGGCAGCAGCGTGCACATTGTAAATCACCGAACCTCGTAAATGACCAAACTGGTAGTTAACCCTGTCAGATCCCACCCCTGCTTATGACTAGTGACAGTGCCCATAATCGCATATTCATCATTTTCCAAACTTGATAGGAAAGGTCAAAAATCACTGCATAGATGCTGTGCCAACCACTCATGTGCCCTTGTTCACCCTCCCTTGGCGTTGCTGCACCTCAGACCCTCATACAGTCCTTTGTGCCCTCCCCAAGCCTTGCCACGCCCTACTCAACCCCTTGTGCACCCTCCCCACCCCCTCCCCAAGGCTTGCTGCACCTTCCTTGCATACCATCTAAGGATTGTCACACCTCCCTCATATCCTTGTGCACCCCACATTCGGCAGCAGCCACCAACCTATCTGTCAGCCTGCTTGTGATTCGCCTGGCATCTGCAACTTCCTACCAGCTTCTCCACTGACTTGATTGTGGGAAGCCATCAGGAAGTTGCCTTACTTAACGATCATGGGATTCAGTTAACAAAGACAACTGGGATTGTTTAAAGATGGAAATTCATATCTCAACTGCCATCATAAATTGAGGATACTGTATACTGTATGTCTCTACTGAAAAATAGGATTTTAAATGCTGAAGCAGCTTACAAACCGCTGCTGATCATACACATCACATAATAACACAGTTAAGGAAAACAGATATTTATTTGTCTTCTTTTTTTCAGGAAAGGATTTATGGCAATACACTTTTGCCTGGTGAATAAGTTGAGCAATTGTAGCCTTGCTGAAATGTAAGGATAGCAAATGGATACAAAATACTAAAAAGAATGCAACTCACTGAATTCCCAGGATGTTGCATGATACTGCTAGCTTAATGTACTGTAAATGCAAAACTGTTTCAAATGAAAACAAAATGAAATGTTTATTATCAAAAGCGGAACAAAAAGGCTGCTTTTTGCAACACTCATCTGCATTTCAAACTGTTGCTGATGTTCTTCATTGTACTTCCTGCATAATCCATTTGGTCCCATTTTCAAGGGGACTTTTCCCCCCTACTTCTGTTTGAAGGTTTGCCCTTTAATAACATGAGCAAAGATGGAAAAGGGAGCGAAATCTCTTAGGCTGTTGAGCCTGTTTATGGCACAAGGCTTTCTCCATTAGATGAGAAAAGGAAACTTGAAAAATCATTGAGAAAAAAAATGCACTCCTTTACAAGTTTATTCTTTCATTAAAATATGTATTTTACTGCCATCTTGTGACAGTGTTCTGAATTTACTAAATATTTTGAGTCAAGGTTTTGAGTCAATGTTCTCAATCAGAATAGAACTGGAGGGTATCCTAGAGGTCTTTTAGTCCAAGCTCAAGCAGGAAACTCTACACCATATTTTAGGCAAGTGACTGTCCAGTTTCTTTTTAAAAACCTCCAGTGATGAAGCACCTACAACTTCTGATGGCAATCTGTTCCACTAATTAATTCTCCTCACTGTTAGGAAGTTTCTCGATAGTTCTACAACTAACCTAGATAGTTCTAGGTTGCTTTTCTCCTTGATCAGTGTCCATCCATTGCTTCTTCTCCTGCCTACAGGGGCTTTGCTGAATAAGTAGCCCCCTCCTCTTTGTGGCAACCTCTCAAATATTAGAATACTGCTATCATGTCACCCCCTAGTAGCCAAACCCAAATCCTGCAAATGTTCTTCATATCTTTTAGTCTCCAGGCCTTTAATCATCTTAGTTGCACTTTTCCACTTTTTCCAAAGTCTCAACATCTTTTTGTAGTGTGGTGACCAAAACTTGACGCAATATCCCAGATGTTGTCTTACTTGTGCTTTATAAAGTGGTACAAATGCTTCATGTGATATTGATTCTATGCCTGTTTATACAACCAAGGATTGGACTAACATTTTTGGAGGTGGCTGCACACTGCTGCCTCATATTTAAAGCCCATGTCACACTGAACCAACGGATGCAAAGAGGATGTAAAACAGACAAAAAACCTTGCAATCCGTTCGAAAACGCGATGTACTCACTGCCTCCGTTTGGCTTCCTCTCTATCCGTCCAGCATCCGTTTATGGACGTTTCATCCGCTCCAAAAGTTTTGGGCTGCCCAAAACTTTTGCGCGGAAAATGTATCCAGTTCGTCCGTTCTGCATCCGCTACGCATCCGCTAGGCATCCGTTACGCATCCGCTATATCCGCTAGGCATCCGCTGCGCATCCGCGCAACTCGCATCTGCAGGGAGGAAGCGGAACGGACGCAGAACGGATGCAGAACGGATGCCTAGCGGATGCAGAACGGAAACAAAGCGTTTAAAGCAGAAAAAACGTTCGCAGAGGGGACCTATCTCGGATATTAAGGATGTCTAGAGGATGCCTAGAGGATGCCTAGAGGATGTCTAGCGGAAAACCTATACTGCCTATAAAAAGGGAGAGCAACTCGCCTGCATCTCACTTTCAGAACAGCAGCCCAGCGGTGCAGACCTCTGCAGCCTTCATCTGCCTCTTCCTCTTCCACAGCATCCAGTCATGTCCACCGTGGATTGTAACAAAGTCCTTTCGGCAGCCACCATCGTTCTGCAACAGTGCGAAGCCATCTGCAGGCTCTGTGAACTCTACTGCGAGAAGAAAAGGAGCCACCCAAAAAGAGTCTGGATCCGAAGATGGTTCGCCAGAAGAGCAGAGGACGGACTGTACAACAAGCTGATGGTGGAGCTCAGGAGCGAAGACACTCGGGCGTTCCAGAACTTCATGAGGATGCCTCCAGCCATGTTTGACGAAGTTGTGCAGTGGCTGACACCCAAGTTGACCAAGGCAAACACCAGCTTCCGGCCCAGCCTGGAACCTGGGCTCAAGGTGGCACTGACTCTGCGCCACCTGGCCTCAGGGACTTCCTACAGGAGCATGCAGTACAGCTGGAGGGTGCCATCCAACACCATCAGCATTGTGGTCAGAGAAGTGGTGCAGGCCATCATCGAAGAATACAAGGAGGAGCTCCTCCAGTGCCCCTCCACTGAAGAAGGATGGAAGAAAGTTGCAGAGCAGTGGTATCAGAGGTGGAACTTCCCCCACACCGTTGGAGCCATAGATGGCAAGCACGTGGCCTGCAAATCTCCAGCCAAGTCGGGGTCCACTTATTTCAACTACAAGGGCTTCTTCAGCATCATCCTCTTCGCCATGGTCGACGCTGACTACAAGTTCATGTACATCGATGCTTCAGGCAACGGTTCATCTTCAGATGCCCACCTGGGAGGGTGGACCATACAGTCCCACTATGCTTGCACTGGAGGTTTATCTATCCCACAGCTATTACCCATCCCACAGGTATCCCTGCCCATCCCACAGCTATCTCAACCCATCCCATAGCTATCTTAACCCATCCCACAAGCATGCAAAGGCTTAAATCATTTCTAAAAGTTTCCAGCAAGACTTTATTAAAAAAAAAGAAATGAAGCAAGTGTGTGAATCAAAAATAGACTTTATTAACAACAAGCTATAAGACAAAAATGAGTCTCTGGCACTCCTCTTGGTCGCTCAGTCTCAGGGGTGAAGGGTGCAGGTGCTGTGGAGGTGGCTGGTGCTGGAGTGCTTGTCATCAGCTCCTCCAGAAGCAGAAGCAGCAGAAGCGCCAGCCCCAGAAGATCGAGCCCGTGCTGCAGAAGCCCCAGGAGAACCAGAGTGAGAGTCAGGGGGCGGGATGGTAGCCCTGTCCCTCTTGCCAGGGCTGGCAGCAGATGGCTGAGGCTTGCTGTGCTTCTGCATGGTTGTGGGGTTGCTGGCTGGCTGGGAGGCTGGCAGGAACCAAGGCTGGCAGGGAGGCTGGCAGGCAGGCAGGCACCAAGGCTTGCAGGAAGGCAGGCAGCAAGGCTGGCTGGCAGCAAGGCTTGCAGGCAGACTGGCAGCAAGGCTGGCAGGGAGGCTGGCAGGCAGACAGGCAGACATGCAGGCAGGGCAGGCAAGGCTGGAAGCAGGTCTTTCCTCTGAATGGCGACCTGCTTCCGTTATATCTGCGGGGCTGATGCAATGCATCCTCCCCGTATGCGCAATTAACGCCAGGCATCCATTAGGCTTCCGCTGTGCATCCGCTGTATCCGTTCCGCGTCCGCTTTGCTGAGGTCCCCCTGGAAGCCTAGCGGACGCGCCATCCGCTCTCATCCGCTTCCATCCGCTGGGCTTCCGTTCCGCATCCGCTTTGCATCCGCCCTGCGTCCTCCCCGCGTCCGTGTTATCCGCTCCGGTTATGCAAATTTTTGCCCCTTTTGAGAGCGGATAACAACGGATGGAACATTTTGCTCATCCGCTGTGTCCTTTTTGCATCCGTTGGGCAGTGTGGCATGGGCTTAAGTGATCATCCACTAGGACTCCAAGGTCATTCTCTTACTGTTTTAAACCGGGTTTTGCCTAATCTGTATTTGTACAGATTAGGCAATCTGTAAGCATAAAACCTTGATTTCTCTCCATTAAATTTCACGTTGTTGGATAGGGCCCATTGTTCAAGATTGGGGAGTTGGATATTCCTGCCAGCTTTGTGTGATCTGAAAATTTAATGAGTTCTCCTTCTATTCCTGCATCTAAGTCATTTATGAAGATATTGAAAGGTATTGAGCCTAAGTTGGAACTTTGTGGCACCCCATTGCTTACTTCCCTCCATATAGATGTAGTACCATTAAGGACTATTTGTTGACTACAGTATGTTAGACAGTTACAAATACATCTGTTGGTGATGCTGTCTACCCCACATTTTTCTAGCTCACCAAAAAGTAGGATGTGGGCTACTTTGTCAAATGCCTTGCTGAAGTCTAAGTATACTAATCTGGATTGATGTTAACAGTTCACTGCCATAAGCAAAATTGCAACTGACTTTGAAGGTTATTTAACTTATTTAACTTATCAAGCCAGAAAGGGTAACATGACCTCTGTGGATGAGAAAGGAAAGCATCCATTTAATCTAAGGAGCCCACTTGGAAAAAAAGAAATTGGAAAATAGAAAAGTAATTTGTTTTAGTATTAAGCACTCAATCATTTAAGCATGATTGTTCATTGTGCCCATATAGTTAAGAAAAACTTTGTTTATTGTGTTACACTGACAGTCTCTTTGGCAACAAAACGAAACAAAACAAAACACATACATTCAAATTCAACTGATATGTAACAAAGTACTGAGATGTAAACCTTTAAAAACAATGTTATCAAGTAACAGCTAGAAAACAGAAATCACTAGAAGTGAGCAAGGCTATATGTATTCCATTGTTCTCCTGGAAAGACAAAGAAATATTTCTTAGCTTATTATTCCTATTATTATCTGTGTGGGAAGCTATAGTTAGTCATTTAAATAAAAGCAACGGTATAAAAACTAATATAATTTTAAAATCACTTTTCACCCATTAGAAGAGACTACTGTTGCAGTTTCCCCAAACTACTGAAAAGTTAAAGCTCTCCCTTTGAAATTTTCCATGAGATCAAACAGAATAGAATAGAAGAGAGTTACACCATCCTAGACTACATTAATTCTTAGCCCGGTCCCACTGGCGGACGGACGCAAAACATATGCATAAAGGACACAGCGGATGAGCAAAATTTCAGGGGTGGCTCCATCCATTGTCATCCGCTTCAAAAAGTGGCAAAAATTTGCATAAATAGAATGGAAAAGAATGGACCTGGGTAATATGTAGCGGGGATATTAAACAGATGTTCATCGGAAGCCTAGCAGATGAAAGCAGATGGAAGGGGATGACACCTCCAAAGGGGTACGGGGGATAATTGTGAAGCGGACGCATAGTGGATGAAGCGGATGCATCACGTACACCTAAAGGAAAGAAAGGGGATGCCGCGCGGATGTATATCGGATGCAAACTGTTCACTGCGCATCCTTTCTATTTCTGTGCTACTAACGATGTAGGTAGACGTTCCATCTACCTTTTCTTTCCTCCTTCTTTCCGTTTTCAGCTACAGCGGATGTGAGTTGCGAGGATGCCCAGAGGATGCAGAGAGGATACAGTGGACGTTTAACGGATGAAAACGGACATAGAACGTTTGTTGCTCATATGTCGTGGATTTACATCGTACACGGCGGAATGTTCATCCGTTCACAAAGTTTTATGCAGCTCAAAACTTCTTGCATGGATGAAATCGCAGTGGACGGATTCTCGACGGATAGACCGTATGAAACACGTATGCAATGATTACACAACAGATGCATAGCGTTTTCCAACGGATGGCAAGCTTTTTTTTAATGTTTTACATCCTCTTTGCATCCATAAGTGCAGTGGGACCGGACCTTTATACAAAGGGGTGGCATTTTCAAGCTATCTAGCTTTCAATATGGAAATCTGCAGAAACACTGCAAAGCTTGGTAGCCTTCTGAGAGTGACTGCCCCAGAGTCATCTGATGCCTATAGTAGGACCAGAACTCAGTCTTCTGGCTTCTAATCCATTGCCTTAACAATTAGACTAAATTGGCTCTTTTGAAGACCCATATACTTATTCATTACCATTATCTTATTCATGCTGAAAGTTGGAAGTTGATGATGGAAGTTGGAGTTCTATTTGTAGAATTCATGGTTTTAAATGAATACTGTTTTCTGCTTTAATTAGACTCTAATTATTAGAACCACTCCATATAGACTTCAACAATAAATAATACATTAAACATTGATGCAGTTTGTTGATAGTATTGCTATTAATTATTATGTTGGTGATAATAATGACTATATGCTATCTAAGTGAAATATTCTACTCATTCTGTTTAGATATGCTGTTATTCCATATTCTTAATTGGAATTTATTTATGACTCTTGTAGGATAGGATATCAAAAAGTACAATCTGAAATTGTAGACAAATGATGGAAGCCTTTCGGTAACTATATATTTTTTTTAAAAAAGGTTTGTATAGAATTATAGAAATATAGGGCTAGAAGGGACCTTGGAAGTCCAACTCCCTCCCTACTCAAGTCAGCAGACCTTATTGCAATATATATTTGGGATATATAAAATATTACTTTAGAACTTTTAAGGAAGGCTCCTGAGGTTACTTGTCTCAGCATCTATGTAATCTTACAATTTTAACGGAGAAAAGCACTGTTTAGTATGTGTCAGGCTTCATTTTTACATTGAATACGGTATTAGCACTCAGATTTGTGTTCCTTCTAAGTTACTTGCAAATCAGTCCAACTATTTTCAGTTATGAATTTTGTGTACCACCAGAGGGAGCAAGCCACATTTAAGAAAATATGTATGAATCAATTGAATACACTTCTATGGTGTGTTGAACATCTTAACACTTGATAAGATTTGCAATTAAGCATGTAAATCTATTCTCTTTCTCTCTCCCCCCTTCCCTTCTCCCCCCTCACACGCACAATTTCTAGACATTTTTTTTCTGACTCAACACTGCAACATACAGCAATTGCACTTTAACTTACATACCGCTTCACATTGCTTTACAGCCCTCTCTAACTGGTTTTACAGAGTGAGAATGGACTATGACTGAGTGATTGTTGTCACACACCACTAAATTTTGATGGATTTTTTGCAGTAAGATATATGTATACAGTCACAAACAGGGCTACCCATCAATAAACACAGGATCAAAAATATAACTGCATGCCCAAAAGTTGTGGTAAACTCAACAGAAATAAACAGAGTAATGCATTAGTTATTGTGGATTGCAGTGAGATGTATGCATTTCTAAGTGGGAATGGTACTTGAAAAAAAAATCAAGAAGATAAATTTGTATACATTTTTCATGCGTATCTGAAGCAAAAAAGTAAATATTTAACATAGAAAAATCTACAAAGGAGGAGGAAGATAAAAGGATGATAAGACAAGTTCCATATTCTGGACTTCGCTAGCTAAAATATTTTCTTTTAGGAGGAGGTGTTCTGGAGAGGAAGTAATGCTTCATAAAACCATTATAATTTCTCCTACTGCTCCCTCCACCTGTTTTGAGGAAAAAGCAATTATCACACCAGTAAACATTATCTACAGCCTTCGACTCATTCCCTCAGAAAGAGAATTACCCTTTCTCTAATTTGGCTCCAGGATGACCTAATATTTATTTTGAAACAACTAGAATGAAAAAACACGTTTTAACATAGAATTTTATAGACGTGGAAAGGCTGATCTACCAACTATCAGGTGAGTGACAGCTGCTGTTGTCGAAAACAATTTTTAGTGAAAACTCTTTGTTCTTCTTTTGTCATGAACTACAAAAAAAAATCTTATTCCTCCAAAATTAATTGATTGGTGAGAGCGTAGTCCTCATTTGGACTGGAGTCTCAATATCATTTAAATCTTATATTCTTTTATGCCAGATTTTCATTTTTGATTTGATGTTTAAAAATATTCTGACTTTTAAAGATCTGAGGAAAAGAAAAGAGTGATCTCAAGGCCATTTTCTCAATATTACAATTAATTCCTATTATGCTCATGATTCCAAAAAGATTAATAAGCAAAATTAAGTGGAAATTTGTCTGTAAATTAGAACTCATTGTCCAAATTCATGATGAAGCAACTGATGTTTAATAAGTTGGAAACTGTACTCTTTCTTCCGTGATGAATTTGTAAGTATTTGTTTCTGCTTTAATTAGCAAGAACACATTATATCATTATATCCAATTGCTAATTTTAATAATAGAACTACCGTATTTCTCACATTATAAGGCCGGGCCTTATATTTTTTTGACCCCTGAAAAAATGGCTAGGCTGTCTTTTTGGGGGTGACTTAATTCCCCCCCTTGCATCCTCGGGTGGGTGGGCGGCGACTTCTTGGGGTTCGGGAGACCTTTTCCTTCTCCCTTGCTGCCGCAATGTTAGAACGCTGCGGCGTTTGGCGCAACCATGTGCGGCCAGTCAGGGCTCCTCCCTGCAACCGGAGCCCTGAGGAGACACTTGGCTTTAGGCGCTCCCGTCGCCACGTTCCGAGGGAAGGCGCTTGCCCGAGAGGATCTTCCCTCTCTCTCTCCCCGCAAGGTCTGCGCTGTGGCTGAGGAGGAGGAGGCTGCAGCTAGTTCCTTCTGCTTGCTGAGAGGTGAGAAAGCCGTGGCTTTGCACAGCAAGCGAAGCGCTGCTCGCCTGGGCGAGATTTGGGAACGAGGGGCAGGAGGAGGCATGCACGCACCCGCGGCTTGCTTTCCCGGCTCTGCCCAGCCTGCACGGCTCTGGCGCGGCTCCAGCGGGATGAGCGGAGGGCCTGGCGGGGAGGCGCTCGCTGCCTTGGTGAGAGCTCTGCCGCCAGGAAGGGGGGGGGCACCTGTCCTCCAGCGCAGACCTTGCGGGGAGAGAGAGAGAGAGAGAGAGAGAGAGAGAGAGATATCCTCTTGGGCGAGCGCCTTCCCTTGGAATGCGGCGATGTGAGCATTTGAAGCCAAGTGTCTCCTCAGGGCTCCGGTTGCAGGGAGGAGCCCTGACTGGCCACACATGGCTGCGTCAAACGCCGGGGCATTTCTCTAATGCTGCAGCAGCAAAGAAAAAGGAAAAGCAACAGTGGCGGAAGTCTCCCGGTATGAAGTGCCCCACCAACGCAGGCAGCACCATATCCAGGCATGCAAGTACTTCCTAAATGCAAGCCCTCCCGCCATTCCCCCCCCCCCCATTTCACATGTTTAATATGGGCCTTAATTTGGGGGGAGCGGCTTAATTCAATTTTATAAATTGAATGCCTATAAAACATGGTGGGGCTTCCTATTGGTGGAGGCCGTATTATTGGAGAAACACAGTAGCCACTTTCAAATGATGGGTTATAAAGCTGTCCCAAAAAAGAATATTCCCCAAGTTAATCAGTTTAGGCACATATGTAATGCTAATTGAAAACCATCTTAGACTGAAGTAAAAAAATTAGAAAACAAACAAGTAACTTTGTCCCATGCTTATATTGTCTTTAGCTGAAGCAATAGGAAGCATCGAAAAGAGTGCTCTGAGTAAACAAGGATGCTGCTTGTCTCAAAGGTGCTTTTTCAAAAAAGGTAACTGGACTGTTGTTGTTTTTTCTTTGAGGAAGAAGAACACATTTCACTTCTCTTCCAAAAAGCTTCATCAGTTGTGATGGTGGATAGATACCTTTCCTTCCATCCTGCCACCATCACAACTGATGAAGCTCCTTGGATGAGAAGCAAAATGTGTTCTTCTTCCTCAAAGAAAAAACAACAACAGTCCAGTTGCCTTTTTTGAAAAAGCACCTTTGATAAAAGCAGCATCCTTGTTTACTAAGGGCACTCTTTTCAACGCTTTCTATTGCTTCAGCTAAAGACTATGTAAGCATGGGACACATAGCTTGCTTGTTTTCTAATCTTTTGATTCCCTCACACCATTATTTATCACTTACAGTTTAAATAATATTTTTTCAACCTGCCACAGGTTGAACTTACGGGAATTTCTGTCAACTGATGAATACTCAATCTTCTCTCATCTCCATTTTTAGTAAGCATTTAAAAATACGTTTAAAAAAAAAATCAGCAAAACGGCTTAACCTGGAAACCGTGATGCTTGTAAATTGGATTGTACCTTTTGTTAATCTAGAATCACCCATAAAATGAATGTAATGTGAGCGATAAGTATTATTCAGCAAACTTGGATTAGAATGTGAAAGCAAGACATATACAACAACATAAATTTGGAGGGGAGTATTAAAATGAGCAACCTGTTTCACATTAGAGGAGGTGAAAACTTAAAATTTTCTGGGAAAACATTTGGTAGGCTATGCACAAATAAAGAACAGATGTAACTGATGGTGAGATATAAAACCCACTTCACTTCCATCCAAGGTCTTTGGTACAACCAGTGGTACAATCCTTTTTGCCAGTCATTAAATGAATCATATGGTCATGAAGCAAATCCAGTTTCCCCATTGACTTGGATTGTCCAAAGCTGCTGGGATGGTTGTAAGTGGTGAGTATATTATTCTAGAACAATGCGACTATCATAAATATATGCTAATAAGTATGAGTATGCATGCTAATAAGTATGGTAAGAAGTATGAGGACCAGTTGTAAATTTTGAACAGCCATTAAACAAATGGTCATAAGTCTGAGGCTACACTTGTGAAGTAGATGAACTGGATTTAAATCTATCATCTATATAACTGTCCAAGGAAAATTATCCAATAAACCAAGTCTTTATTTGAATATTTTAATTATGTTTATTTTTTAATACTGGAAAAGGAAGAAATGCAGTACTTTGTTTAATGTATTGAGCACTTTATATATAAATATACCTCTTTATAAAGCAGGTGAAGCTAAATACATTGCTATACTCTGTAGCCAAATTTCATTTGGACAGAGTAAATTACAAGTTTACAATGTATAAATATAAATGTACATTTATATGTAGATTTACATTTATAAAGAGAGCCAATTTTGTCTATTGGTTAAGGCATCAAGCTAGAAACTGAGTGACGCTGAGTTATAGTTCTATCTTGGACATAAAAGCCAGCTGGCTGACTTTGGGCCAGTCACTCTCTCAGCTCAACCCATCTCACAGGACTGTTGTTGGGGGAAAAATAGGATGAGGAAAAATATTAGATAGGATCACTAGCTTCAGATTAATTATAAAAATTTAGGCAGGATAAAAATAAATAAATAAATAAAAAAGCAACTCTATAAATCATGAGTCCCCAACCTGTGGGTCATGAGGGGATTGCAACTGGGTCACGGAAACAGCTGATGAGCATTGGGCAATGGGCGAGCACACAGGCGCCATTTGCATGAGTGACAGGCACAAATGCACGTCATTAGTGCAAATGGAGCTACGTGTGCTTGCTGACCACTTGTGTGGAAACATGCCCTCCTCCATGCCCTACAAAGCCAAAAATGTTGGGGGACTCTGCAATAAATCACAGGAACATATGCATAATACTGCATTATTCAAAAGCTGAAAGTAATGCTATTTTTAAGCTTGGAATCACTTTTAAAAACTGTGTATAAGAGTTTAAATTATTAAAATGAAGGAAGCATAAGCAATGTAAATAATAGCCCTGTCTTTATAACCATTTTAGTTAAACATTTTTTCTCCTAAATATTGCCTCTTCTTGTACACATACAGAACATGATTTATATTTAGACTCCATTTAATTATCCCGTTTTGAACAATTTAAAGGTAAATACTAGGCAGCCTGCAAACACTGGGTAAGTCCTAGCTAGACTGTGGAGATCAGGATGGAACAAAGCAGACTGAAACTGAATCCAAATAAGGAGTTCTTGTTTGTCATGAAACTACCTGGTTCTCTGTTTGCTTCAGATTCCTGCTAGGCCCTTTTGGATGAATATGGCAGTAAGAAGCACCTAAGTTTAGTTTTGGCTGATGCACCAGCTGTTGCCCAGCCTCATGCTCTCACTGCTATTCCAGTGAGCTTTATAAAGGGGCTGTCTTTAAAGACAACTCACAAAATGCAATTGGCACAAAATGCAGCAGCTCACATGTTGGTGGCTGACAGCTACTTCAGCCATCATTATTGGAGGCTCTAGGTACAATTCAGGTTTCTGGGTACAGTTTAAGGCTCTCGTTTTAATTACAAAGGCCAACATGGTTAGGCTCCTAGGTGTCCCGAAGACTATCTCCTCTATGTCAAATTGGCCCATCCTATGTCTTTGAACTGGATGCTTTTTGCTTGTTACTAAAAGAAAGAGGAGAGGGGACTTGGAAGCAAAATTGACCATGGCGCTTCCTCCACTTGGAGGTCCAAACTGCATCTACCCTGGTGTTATTTCAAAAGGCTGTCAAGATGGATTTTTAAAAATGAAGTTAGCTGTTTTACACAGATAGAGCTGATGCAACTGATTATCTGACTTTAACGTTTAGGTTTGTGTTGGGTTTTATATTATTTCATAATTGTAACTATATGTTTTTGACAATTGTGTTGTTAATCTTTATGCCCTCCAGAATTGGTGGCTCTCTACTCTGCTTTCCAGATTTGATGGCATGTAAGCATTGTTAGATGATTTTATATATATATATATGAGTGTCTATTAGGGAAAGAGTGTTTTTTTTTTTTTTTTTTTTTTTTTTTTTTTTTTTTTTTTTTT
>BLBF01000007.1:63729861-63792336 GCA_015471245.1 Laticauda colubrina | reverse complement strand
CTATCTATCTATCTATCTATCTATCTATCTATCTATCTATCTATCTATCATCTATCTACTTTTCCAACACTCCTTTAAATGAAAAAGAATAAAATATATTTCCCCTTACACACACACAAAATAAAATAGGAAGCAGTTAATAACACAATACAAAACCCTTCGTAACACATTTCTGCTATTCTTTCTTTAAAATATGTAGAATTTGCTACAAGTGTTTTCTCTGTTTCAGAATATCAAATTAAGTATATAATTAAAGTGATACAAAATTCTATTATCACACATAAAACACTTAAAAATCTTTAAAAATATATGAAAGCACCATTTCAGGAAAAGTGAATGGCACTGTTTCTCTAGGGATTGCCTTACACTACTGACAGATCAAAAGGAATTTTATAAAAGTACCTATACTTTTTCATTTCCTTTATATATACTTATTTAAAAGCCAATCTAACTGAGTTCAAGGGAGTTTAATGTTTGTGGGTAAAGAATTTTAAGTAGTTCAGTTTAAGTAGTTCACAAATATACTTCCTATTTTATGGAGTGTTCAAATTACTTTTTCAATCCCTGGCAGTAACTTTATGGCATGTGAATATGGATAAATAAGCACATTCATGCCATTGAATATACATGGTGACCGAACAATAATACTATTTATAGGTACTGGTTTCAAGTATTTCACTGAACAGCTTTCTCCTTGTACATACATCTTTTGAACTCTCTCCTCTCTATTAATCTTTTATTTTTTTTTTGTACTTCTGTACAAAATAAATACTCTGCAATTTTACTTTTTGATAAATATTTACAAATTAAAAATCATTTATTTTAATCCCTAGTGCTAAGAGATAGGTAGCTACATAATAGTTGATGCCAAATTAAATGGTGTACACAGAGGTGTGCACAAACATAATTTATGTTTTAAATCTATATAATTAATATTATCTAATATAAAACATGCAGTATAGAAAACTGATAGTGTGAAAATAAATTTTGTAAATAAATAAAAGCAGTAAAAGACTCTAAATTGCTGTAAAAACTTAGAATGCAGATTTTTTTTCTAAAAAAAAAATCATGCCATATGTATTTGTCAACCTCAGAGAAGTTTAAAGACTCTCTTTTAAATATTCTGGGAAGCATTTGATATGCTTCGTGTACAAGCAGCAATTATCCTTTTCAAAGAAGATTCTTGAACAAGGGAAATTTCAAACTTCTTTCATCTCTAGAGATGTACAACCTAGGGAAGGCTGACTATGTGATAATCCTGATAATGTTTAGAGAATGTCGTGTTTTTGTTTTTTAAACTTGTCTGCATGTTTTTCTATTACTCAAACATTATATTATACCCAAAGTTCCTTGCCCATTGAATCATACAATGTTTCATGTATTCATTTTCCAGATTCAGTTTCAACAACATTTTATAGACCTTGGCAATAATGTGTTCCTCATAAGACAAAGTACAATTTCAAATTCACTTTTTGCATTTTCAAACCTCAAACATTGTTTAATCTAAATTAAAACTTTCTTCCAGCTCTAAGTATATAGGCTAGTGACAAACACACCTTTCTGATTCCACCTCTTTTGACTTGAGATTATGATCATCTTGATTAAAAGATATTATCTGAAAACCAGATCAATCCACCAGTCTGGTCTGACCATCATTTCTTTTCTAAAAAATGCTTCCTGTTGTGACATCAGGAAAATTTACATTGAACTATAATTTAAAAGAAAATTTCTACAAAATGATGTATTTACTGGTAGTATCTGATAAATTGTCAAAGATATATAAAGGTATTTCAAATGTATGTTGGAAATTTAATTATAAAGAAGGAAATTTTTATCATCCTTGGTCAATTTGTGGTAAAGCAAAGATATATTGGGGCCAGATTCATATTTTAATGTAGAAGATTCTTAAAATGAATAGGAAATTAAAAGCAGAAGTTTTTCTTTTAGGACTACTGGACAAGAAACTTGGAAAAAAACTGCAATGTTGTTATATTAAAGCCTTGGTGATGCAGTGGTTAGAGGGCAGTACTGCAAGCTACTTCTGCTGCAGCCAGCTGCCTGCAATTTGGCAGATCAAATCTCACCAGGCTCAAGGTTGACTCAGCCTTTCATCCTTCTGAGATGGGTAAAATGAGGACCCAAATTGTTGCGGGCAAGAGGCTGACTCTGCAAACCACTTAGAGAGGGCTGTAAAGCACTCTGAAGTGGTATATATGTGTAAGTGCTGTTGCTATTCCTTACCTCATTAGAATAGAATAGAATAGAATAGAATAGAATATAATAGAATAGAATAGAATACCTTTATTGTCATTGCATTCTACAAATACAATGAAATTTGAAAGCTACTCAAGCATAGTACCCCAAACACCACATCACAATCACACCAGTGTTTAAAAATTTAAATAATAAAAATAATTAAAAACCTAGTCTAAAACCTATCTAAAACATATAGTAAGTTAGATAGTTTAAAAATGCCATGATGTACATTGAGCTAAATCACATATGCATTATTTGATTCAAGACAATTATTGCCTTTTATAACACTCAGGTGTAATTACAATGAAAGAAGCAAGCAATTTGTGCTTAATTATGACAATACATCGAGGACTTATGTACCTACTTGCAAAATCATTCTTGCAAGATAAAACCTATCTCAATAATATTTATGAAGTAAGGCTCAAATTCTGGCAGATACAAAGGAAAAATAAGCAATGGCATTCTAATGATGACATTTTGTTTGCAGCCAATAGCTAGTCATGTAAAATTTCTTCTCTTGCAAGGGAATATGTTCTGCTAAAGAGAAACCCTTATTTTGAATAGCATCTTGGATGCATTGAAAAAAAAGCCTAAGTCAGTTTCTGGCAAAATACCAGTGTTCAAAAAAACATTGTCATTTTTAGCTTAGCTTAGCTTAACTTAAAAAAAAAAAAAAAGCTTTTAGCAAAGTAAATAAATACAGCGTCAGGAATAAATCTAACCTGACTTTCAAATACCAGAGATATAATAATAGTGCGAGCAGCTTTTCATGAGTTCTTAAACATGGTATGTCAATGCCAAGTGTTGATATATAAATAAAGTTTGGCACATGTATTTCCATTGCATTTCTATTACCTCTTGACAGTTGCGTAAGTGGTGGACAACCACTATGGTGAGAAAGTAAACTCTTGGTTAGACAAACTAGAAAACCTAATCTTGTACTTTGCACTTTCCATGTTGTTTCCACTTTTGATGGACTACATGGAAAGAGGGAAAATACTGAGATTTAGTGGAAGGTATAAAAATAAAGAATTGCAAGCAAGGATTTGTCTGTGCAAAACTGAACTAATTCAGAACGTTCTGTAGTTCATTTAAAGATTTTTTAAATAATATTTAAGGGAGGAAAGATAATTCAATATATCCAAATAAAACATTATTTTCATTCAAAAAAGTGGACACAATGTAAATACGACAAATGAAGAAAGAAACAAGTTTCAGAGTGGTTAAAATATACTAAAATGTCAGGAAGAGTAACAGTTGTACTGAAAAACTCTATTGTGTTAACCAAAAATAAAAAGGAACAATATTGGTATCTCATTTAAAGAAAGAGGCATGTAGTTTTGAAAGATACTTCTGAAAGCTACCATCTTGGGATAGATAAGGATGTTATTTGAGTGAAAATGGTAGTATCAAAGATGCTTTTAGCATTTTGTGCATGTCAGCAAAAGCTACAGAATGAAAATTACAGAGTGTAAATTAAAAGTTTACTCTGTTAGGAACATAACTTTTTTTTTTTGCCTCCATCTTACAAAGAGATGTAAGTATATGTTTGAAAAGTAATTCACCTAAAGTTCTTAACAGATACAGTTGGAAAAAATTGTTTGGCATTGAAAATTGCCATGTAATAGAAAAGGTTTAAAGATGGCCTTCCACATGTATTTTGTGGATTATCACTGTTGTATCTCTAGTTACTTAGGAACCACAGTTTCATTGAGAATAATACAGCATCCTGATCAGGTACTCAGAGGTTATAGACAGAGTGCTAGTGTAATCTGAAATATGAAATAAAATATGAAATAAATATGAAATATGAAATGAAAATGAAATAAATCAGTAATTGAAGCTCATCAGACAGCAGACATGAAATAATTGCTTCAGATGTCAAGTCCAATTCATTCCCATATATGCAGATGCAAACAAAATATGCATCCATCTTACAAAATATAACAGTAATACGAATTTTACAGGGGAAATAGAATTTTCTATAATACGAGGGTGTTCTTGATAAACAGGGAGAAAGATGCAGGGCATTCAATAAACACAGATCCTGGTTTTAAAAATACACAGATATTCAAAATCTATCTTGTTTTTTTAAAAAAACACATTCAAACAGTGATTTATTAGGCTAAATAATAGAAAAGAGCTAAAAACATTTTGTTAAAATACCTGAGTACCTGTTTACACAGGGGGTGTTCTTCATGAATCAGATGTTTGCTAGGGACAAGGTTGAAAGACATGAATGTTTCTATTCATGAACTTTGCTACCTGCTGAAAAAGTGCACTTTGAGAAATAGCTCCGCAATAGTGATGGAAGATTTCTCTTAATTATGTGGTTTTTGAGGAAATACCTTGAACCTTTTTACCTCTAAGGAGACTGGAAATCGCTATGAGCTCTCCTCCAGCTTGTACTCAGGATGTCACTGGAGAACACACATAGAAGGAAAGCAAGATCCTCATTTAGAAATAAGGGGGGAAAGGCTACTTTTTGTTTGTGGATCAGCATAGTCATAAACCAAAATAACCAAATACTTATTTTGCCACTTGGATGTATGTACATAGATTTCAGTGACAAAAATAAAACTAGGGAAATTAGGATGTTTAAAAGTAAGAAGAAAATTAATATTCACTATCTGCTTATTCCCTTAAAAAACAAAGACAACCTACTTGACCATTTGCGTTTCTAAAACAGTCTTTCCAATATTTATTATTATATGACTCAAAGGAGTCTTTCTTTTTATGCTGGAAAATTTTCAAGAATTGCAGTTTCTACAAATCTCCATCTTCCACTCGCCTTCTTTGCTCCTCGTAAGAGGGAGAAACGAAGGGTTTTCACAGATTGTGCTCTTCTGTCTCAACTGTGGTGCAGACAAAGAGAAATGGAAGTAAAGGAAGAAAGATAGTAATCTACAATTTGTGTCTTTGTTTTCTGTTATCCCAACAACAGATTTATCTATGATGATGGTCAATTGATGAGCTGTCTACCCTAATGACCATAGCAGAGGATTTTTCCATCTCTTGCTTGCTATCTAAAAGTCAGGATTTGGGCAGCAAAGATATAGCCATTAGACAACTATTCCTGAAGAGCTGGAGTTTAAAAATGGGATTTCGCTGTGGAAATCTATGTGAGACCTTTATATTACCTAAGAACATAATATAAGGAGTGGAGTGAGAACTCAGGGCTTCTGTGGAAGCAGCAGCCAATGAGAAAAGAATTCCCCACCATGCAGGCTACAGGAATACAAAAACTGAGTCCTTTCGATCACATGCCTTGAATTAAAGCCTGGTCAGTTTCAAGGCTTAACAGTCTCAAAGTTGATCAAGCCATTTAAACAAGAAACACAAAAGGGGTAGTCTTTTCTGTAGACAAAAGGATGGGCAAAAAGGGTGAAGTCCCACAGAAAACCTTCAAAACCTACTGTAGTCTTAAAATGTTTTTCGGACCCCTTTCTGATGCACATCAATGTGCCCTATGTTGCCTATATACAATATCTTAAGGTGGGGGGAAACATCACTTCCAAAGTGTGGCACTTCAGGAAGACATTGAGACAGAGTATAAGGCATGTGCTCAGGGAACCATTAAAGCAGTGTCCATACTGTATGGCAAAATGGCTGTGTAGATTTGCCCATGAAGAAACAAGTGGCCTTGTCTTCCTCCTGTATGTGGTACCTATAACTGCATGTTTAATATTCTGCTGAAAGAATGAGTGAAATTATGGAGAGTATTAAAACTCACTCACTTTGCATCAACACAGGTTGTGTGAATAAACTCAGTATGTGGACTTTTCATCCCAATTTAACTTTTCCACGTGGAAAACATAATGATACAAAAGTTGGTCATTTTCCAGGGGTTTAGAGGTCAAGATACAGAGGTCAAAATATTTTAAATGAAAAGACATACAAGGCAGAGTCTAACAGTGTTGTTAAATTACTGCCAGGGTCTATCAGTGTTGTGAAGAGTTAAGCTAAAATTCAGTTGGCATCAGTGGCACCAAGTCATAATGAGACCTTAACCTGAAAAAACAAGTATGGTAAAAAAATATCTTAATAGAAACAAAAATTACCTGTAGCAGGATAACTATCAATTAAGCCTATCGCAAGAAAGGATACTAGAAAGTAATCTAATTGTGATTTAATAAAATTTCTATGATTAATTGTAGCCTGACCATAAGGCACTTGATGGAAGACATATTATTGGTCTTGGAGATTTAGGGATCAAGGCTAGATTAAAGCTTTCTATTATGATATGTTTTTACTATATTTTCTTCTGCTTACCCGATATTCTCAGCCTGAGCAACTGTGTGAATTCCTATGGGAATGGAGTAACAATTGAGTAGCAATGAAAGTATCAAAGCAGAAATGGGTCCATTAAGGCAGAACTCCTAACGAGGTCATCTTTCCTATTCTAGGAGCAGAATTTGGCACATTTGGGCTTATGATGGCATCACAGGAAGAACCAACATCCAAAAGAACCTATCCACCAGGGTTAAACCCACCAGCTCTTCTATTCACATAAACTGATGAAAATATGTGTTTTAATTAAGCAGTTTTGTGTATATTTGGGAAACTAAAGGCACTATTTACTTTTTAAATATAGAACTGTAGTGCATATGTTATTTAAACTAAGCCTCAACATCATAACTGGTTGCAGGTAAACAGATTCTAGAAAAACAACTATGCTGTTAGAAGTTGGCTGGATGTAATAAAAATATCCTTACTCTAAATAAAGTGCTATGATAAGGAATCAACCTAAATGACCACTCAAGTTATGTATTTAATGCCAAAAATTAACAAGCCTCTCTTTCTTTGCTGATGTCTGGTAAGAGCTTTGAACAATAATTACACCTCTTTTAATAAGTATTGCAGAGTAGATATTTTTCTCAGAAATCTCACTGAAATTACTATATCATGAATTTACTTTTCAGGATTGCAGCCTTGTAGGGTATTCAATAAACCAATCCAAAAAGACCTCAATACATTAGAACTGATGAAGTAAAACTAGATGGGATTGCAAGATCACCCAGCAAAAGCACAATAGCTGCAATTTAAAATGAGACACTTGACAGACTTAACTTCATCCACAAAAGCAAGTTATTCATCAACATAGGACAAGGCTGCTATATTAGCTGGGTGTAGGGAACTATCTCTCCAGGTCAGGGGTCTCCAACCTTGCAACTTTAAGACTTGTGAACTTCAACTCCCAGAATTTCTCAGCCAACTTTGCTTTAAGACTTGTGAACAGCTTTGCTGGCTGAGGAATTCTGGGAGTTGAAGTCCACAAGTCTTAAAGTTGCTAAGGTTGGAGACCCCTGCTCTGTCAGCTGGAATTCTCAATAGGGCCTTATGGCTATGCTATGGCTAGCAAAAAAATACTGATTATCAAGTGCTCACAGAAGTCCTTGTTTAGCAACCGCAATTGAGATTGCAATCCGATGGTCACCAAGTGAAACCACAACTGAGCTTATGATCTTACTTTAGCTTTCCTTTGCTTTATGGATCTGTGAAGATTGTTATATATGAGAACTGGCGATAAAGTTAATTTTTTTCAGCATCACTGGAACTGTGAATGGTCAATACACAACACACACATACGCATGCACGCAGACCTGGCAAGTTAACATTGTTGGGAAGCTTTTAAAACTATCCAATTTCTTTTCAGTGCTGGAGGGGTTAATGAATGACATATATTATCAACATACCATATATCTTTTTTTTTCTTTACTCAACCTGGCTCTTTATGATGTTCAATTAACGGACCATTAAAATGTTCTTCCGTCACATAATATTTTGCATAGCTACCACATCATGTCTAAATTAGACAAACTGTTCTGAAAAGCAGCCCATAAATTATTTAAGCCCCTGTCACACTGCACCAACGGATGGAAAGAGGATGTAAAACGGAGAAAAACACTTGTCATCCGTTGATTAACGCGATGTATCTGTTCTGTATTCACTGCCTCCGTTTTGCTTCCTCTCTATCCATCCAGCATCCGTTTATTGACGTTTCATCCGCTCAGAAAGTTTTGAGCTGCTCAAAACTTTTGAGAGGAAAATGTATCCAATGCGGCCATTCTGCATCCGCTAGGCATCTGCTAGGCATCCGCTAGGCATCCGTTACGCATCCGCTATATCCACTAGGCATCCGCGCAACTCCATCTGCTCCAGCGGTAAAAGGACGCAGGGAGGAAGCGGAACGGACGCAGAACGGATGCCTAGCGGATGCAGCACGGAAACAAAGCATTTAAAACGGAAAAAACGTTCGCACGGGGGACCTATCTCGGATATTAAGGATGTCTAGAGGATGCCTAGAGGATGCCTAGAGGATGCAAAGGGAAACCTATACTGCCTATAAAAAGGGGGAGCAACTCACCTGGATCTCACTTTCAGCCCAGCAGCCCAGCTATGCAGACCTCTGCAGCCTTCATCTGACTCTTCCTCTTCCACAGCATCCAGTCATGTCCACCGTGGATCGTAATGAAGTCCTTTTGGCAGCCACCATCCTTCTGCAACAGTGCAAAGCCATCTATAGGCTCTATGAACTCTACTATGGGAAGAAAAGGAGGTGGCCAAGAAGCGTCTGGGTCCGAAGATGGATCGCCAGAAGAGCAGAGTACAGACTGTACAACAAGCTGATGGTGGAGCTCAGGAACGAAGACACTCGTGCATTCCAGAACTTCATGAGGATGCCTCCAGCCATGTTTGACGAAGTTGTGCAGCGGCTGACACCCAGGTTGACCAAGGCAAACACCAACTTCCGGCCCAGCCTGGAACCTGGGCTCAAGGTGGCACTCACTCTGCACCACCTGGCCTCAGGGACCACGTACACGAGCATGCAGTACGGCTGGAAGGTGCCACACAACACCATCAGCATTGTGGTCAGAGAAGTGGTGCAGGCCATCATCAAAGAATACATGGAGGAGCTCCTCCAGTGCCCCTCCACTGAAGAAGGATGGAAGAAAGTTGCAGAGCAGTGGTATCAGAGGTGGAACTTCCCCCACACCGTTGGAGCCATCGATGGCAAGCACGTGGCCTGCAAAGCTCCAGCCAACTCAGGGTCCACTTATTTCAACTACAAGAGCTTCTTCAGCATCATCCTCTTCGCCATGGTCGATGCTGACTACAAGTTCATGTACATCGATGCTTCAGGCAACGGGTCATCTTCAGATGTCCAGGTATACAATGCCAGTCACCTCAAGGAGGGGTTGGAACGCAACCTCATCGTGGGCTTCCCAGATCCAGACCCCCGACCCAATGACATGCAAGATGTGCCCTACTTCATAGTGGGGGATGATGCCTTCTCCCTCAGAACCTACCTCATGAAGCCCTACACCTCCAAATGCCTCACCCGTGAAGAGAGGATCTTCAACTACAGGCTGTCCAGGGCAAGGTGGGTGGTGGAGAACGCCTTTGGCATCCTGGCCAACAGGTTCCAGGTACTTCTCACCATCATGCAGCATCACCCAGAGACCGTGAGGAGGATCATGGAAGCTTGCTGCATCCTGCACAATCTCATGCGCACCCGCTACCCAGTCTTGCAGAACAAGCTCGTGGACCTCCAACAAGGCAATGGAGACATGGAGCCTGGGGAATGGAGGCAAGGGCAATACCTGATAGACACTTAGAATGTGCAAGGCCCCAACAGAGCTTCATGTGAAGGGAAGAAGCAGCGCAACCTCCTGAGACACTGGTGCAACTCCCCAGCTGGAGCAGTGGAGTGGCAAGACAGGATGATAGATGATTAATGGATGCTTCCTTCAGCCTGTCTCATCACACTGATGAGATTGGGCCATGTATGTTGGGTGGGCCTACAATGAACAGGGCATTTAATAAAGAGTTGTGTTTATGTTGACATGTGTGGATGATTGATTACATTATTATTGATAATAAAGGGCCATAGGTGTGGCACCTGGCAGGGTGGACCATCCAGTCCCACAATGCTTGCACTGGAGGTTTATCTATCCCACAGCTATTACCCATCTCAAAGGTATCCCTGCCCATCCCACTGCTATCCTTACCCATCCCACAGCTATTACACATTCCACAGGTATCCCTGCCCATCCCACTGCTATCTTAACCCATCCCTCAAGCCTGCAAAGGCTTAAACCATTTCTAAAAGTTTCTACCAAGACTTTATTAAAAAAAAGAAATGAAGCAAGTGTGTGAATCAAAGATAGACTTTATTAACAACAAGCTATAAAACAAAAATGAGTCTCTGGCACTCCTCTTGGTCGTTCAGTCTCAGGGGTGAAGGGTCCAAGTGCTGTGGAGGTGGCTGGTGCTGGAGTGCTTGTCTGATCCCCCGCATCATCAACTCCTCCAGAAGCAGAAGCAGCAGAAGCGCCAGCCCCAGAAGATCGAGCCCGTGCTACAGAAGCCCCAGCAGAACCAGAGTGAGGGCCAGGGGGTGGGATAGTGGCCCTGTCCCTCTTACCAGGGCTGGCAGCAGATGGCTGAGGCTTTCTGTTCTTCCCCATGGTTGTGGGGTTGCTGGCTGGCAGGGAGGCTTGCAGGAACCAAGGCTGGCAGGAAGGCTGACAGGCAGGCAGGCACCAAGGCTGGCAGGAAGGCTGACAGGCAGGCAGGCACCAAGGCTGGCAGGCAGGCAGGCACCAAGGCTGGCAGGAAGGCATGAACCAAGGCTGGCAGGCAGGCAGGCACCAAGGCTGGCAGGCAGACTGGCAGGCAGACTGGCTGGCAGCAAGGCTGGAAGGCAGACTGGCTGGCAGCAAGGCTGGCAGGCAGGCAGACAGCAAGGCTGGCAGGGAGGCTGGCAGCAAGGCAGACAGCAAGGCTGGCAGGGAGGCTGGCAGCAAGGCTTGCAGGCAGGGCAGGCAAGGCTATCAATCCATCCGGCAGCAGGTCTTTCCTCTGAATGGTGACCTGCTCCAAGCTGCTTCCCTTATATCCGCGGGGCTCACTTAATGCATCCTCCCCGCATGCGCTATTAACACTAGGCATCCGTTAGGCTTCCGCTGTGCATCCGCTAGGCTTCCGCTCTGCATCTGCTTCATCCGCTGTGCATCCACTGTGCATCCGCTTCATCCGTTCCACATCCACCTTGCTGAGGCCCCCCGGAAGCCCTGCGGATGTGCCATCCGCTCTCATCCGCTTCCATCCACTGGGCTTCCGTTCCGCATCCGCTTTCCATCCGCTCTGCATCCTCCCCGCGTCCGTTCCTTTCCGTGTTATCCGCTCCGGTTATGCAAATTTTTGCCCCTTTTGAGAGCGGATAACAATGGATGGAACATTTTTCTCATCCGTTGTGTCCTTTTTACTAACGTTTTGGATCTGTTGGGCAGTGTGACAGGGCCTTTAAATCTAAATGATCATAAATGAATACAAACAGAAATAGAAATATGCATAGATAATGCTATTAATATAAAGCCCATGTCACACAGCACCAACGGATGGAAAGAGGATGTAAAATGGAGAGAAACACTTGCCATCTGTTGGTTAACTTGATGCATCCGTTCTGTCCTCACTTGCATCCGTTTTTCATACTCTCTATCCGTCCAGCATCCGTCTAGTGTGATTTCATCCGCTCAAAAAGTTTTGAGCTGCACAAAACTTTTTGAGAGGATACAGTATCCAACGCGTCCGTTATACATCCGCTACGCATACGGGTAACATCCGTTATGCGTCCGTTGTCATCCGTTACACATCCGTGATATCCGCTAGGCATCTGCTGCGCATCCGCGCAACTCAAATCCGCTCCAGTGGAAAACAGACACGGAGAGGAAGCGAAACGTACGCGGAACGGACACACAGCGTTAGTAGCACGGACATAGAAAGGATGAAAGCAGATGCAGCTCGCATAGAAAGCATTAAAACAGAAAAAACGTTCGTATAGGGGACGTAGCTCGGATATTTCGGATGTCTGCAGGATGCCTGGAGGATGCAAAAGGACACCGAGCGGAAAACCTATATTTCCTATAAAAAGGGGGAGAAATCACCTGGATCTCACTTTCAGTCCAGCAGCCCTGCTGTGCAGACCTCTGCAGCCTTCATCTGCCTCTTGCTCTTCCACAGCATCCAGTCATCTCCACAATGGATCGTCGCACACTCCTTTTGGTAGCCGCCATCGTTCTACAACAGTGCGAAGCCCTCTACAGGCTCTTTCACCTGTTCTATGGGAAGAAAAGGAGGCGTCCAAGAAGTGTCTGGGTCCAAAGATGGATCGGGAGAAGAGCCGAGTACGGACTGTATAACAAGCTGATGGTGGAGCTCAGGAACGAAGACACTCGTGCATTCCAGAACTTCATGAGGATGCCACCAGCCATGTTTGACGAAGTTGTGCAGCGGCTGAGACCCAGGTTGACCAAGGCAAGCACCAACTTCCGGCCCAGCCTGGACCCTGGGCTGAAGGTGGCACTGACTCAGTACCACCTGGCCTCTGGGACGACATACAGAAGAATTCAGTACGGCTGGCAGGTGTCACACAACACCATCAGCATTGTGGTCAGAGAAGTGGTGCAGGCCATCATCGAAGAACACATGGAGGAGCTCCTCCAGTGCCCCTCCACTGAAGAAGGCTGGAAGAAATTTGCAGAGCAGTAGTATCAGAAGTGGAATTTCCCCCACACCGTTGGAGCCATAGATGGGAAGCACGTGGCCTGCAAAGCTCCAGCCAACTCAGGGTCCACTTATCACAACTACAAGGGCTTCTTCAGCATCATCCTCTTCGCCATGGTCGATGCTGACTACAAGTTCATGTACATTGATGCTTCAGGCAACGGGTCATCTTCAGATAGCCAGGTATACAACTCCAGTCACCTCAAGGAGGGGCTGGAATGCAACCTCATCGTGGGCTTCCCAGATCCAGACCCCCTGCCCAACGACACACAAGATGTGCCCGACTTCATCATGGGGGATGACGCCTTCTCCCTCAGAACCTACCTCATGAAGCCCTACACTTCCAGATGCCTCACCCGTGAAGAGAGGATGTTCAACTACAGGCTGTCCAGGGCAAGGCGGGTGGTGGAGAACGCCTTTGGCATCCTGGCCAACAGGTTCCAGGTACTTCTCTCCACCATGCAGCATCGCCAACAGACCCTGAGAACATCGTGGAAGCTTGCTGCATCCTGCACAATCTCATGCGCACCCGCTACCCAGTGTTGCAGAACAGGCTCGTGGACCGCCAACAAGGCAATGGGGACATGGAGCCTGGTGAATGGAGGCAAGGACTAGATCTGATAGACACTGTGGATGTGCCAGATCCCAACAGAGCTTCACGTGAAGGGAAGAAGCAGCGCAACCTCCTGAAACACTGGTGCAACTCCCCAGCTGGAGCAGTGGAGTGGCAAGACAGGATGGTAGATGCTTAATGGATGCTTCCTTCAGCCTGTCTGATCACACGGATGAGATTCTGCCATGTATGTTGAGTGGCCTTACAATGAACAGGGCATTTAATAAAGAGATGTGTTTATGTTGAAATGTGTTGATGAATGATTAAATTGTTATTGATAAGAAAGGGCCATAGGTGTGGCACCTGGGAGGGTGGACCATACAGTCCCACTATGCTTGCACTGGAGGTTTATCTATCCCACAGCTATCCTTACCCATCCCACAGCTATTACCCATCCCACAGGTATCCCTGCCCATCCCACTGCTATCCTTACCCATCCCAAAGGTATCCCTGCCCATCCCACTGCTATCTTTACCCTTCCCACAGCTATTACCCATCCCACAGGTATCCCTGCCCATCCCACTTCTATCCTTACCCATCCCACAAGCATGCAAAGGCTTAAACCATTTCTAAAAGTTTCCACCAAGACTTTATTTACTAAAAGAACTGAACCAAATGTGTGAAGCAAAGATAAACTTTATTAATAACAAGCTGTAAAAGCAAAATGACCCAAGTGTCCCAAGCAAAGATAAAGTCAACAGGTAGCAACCCAGTCTCTGGCACTCTTCTCAGTCACTCTGATGTGTGCCCATAGTCTCAGGGGTGAAGGGTCCAAGTGCTGTGGAGGTGGCTGCTGCTGGAGTGCTGGTCTGAGGCACCATTAGGGTGCCTGGTCCTGAGAGGACAACAGGCGATGGTGTGTGGAGGAAGCTCTCAGAGAGCTGGCTCAGTCCCATGATGTTGAGAGCCCCTTCCTCCATGACATGTGGTGTCAGTCCCAAGACCAATGACAGATGTTCTGAGGGCAGGCTTGGCTGTGGGGTGGAGAAAAGGGGAGTGTAGTGGGGCTGTCTGGTCTGCAGGTGAGCGAGGTGAGGCGTGGGTGGTGGCATCTGTCGTGTGGATGGCATCTGTGGCGTATGATGTACCTGTGCCTGGACTGGGAAGGGCTGCCTGTGCTGCTGGAACTCCTGGTAGCCATAGCCTTGGTAGGTGAGGGCCTGTGGAAAGCCTTGGAACGGCTGTGACATCACCTGGGGTGGAGGAGCAGACCTGGACTGGGTCGGAGCAGGTTCAGCTGGGCCTGGAGGGTTGTGCAGAAGACCTGTAATCCTCTCCTTTATCACCTGGCACTGTGATTCGGACATGTCCATGAGGGTCTGGTTGATGTAGGTGAGGAAGGGCTTTCAGTTTGAGGATGGTATGTCGGTGTGTTCCAGCTGAGAGAGGAGATCTACGCTGCTTTTGATGGTGTCCCTGATCTCCAGCAGGACAGTGTGGCTCTGCCCCTCCGGTCTGCCTCTCTGCCTGCTTTCTGTGGAGGTGGAACTGGGGGTGGGTGTGGGTTGGTCTCTGGTGTCAGAGTCCTCTCCTTGCTCCAACTGCATCAGGGGGTCCTCCACACTCTCTGCCACGGGGAGTGCAGCTGTTGGGGGGGGGGTCTCCATCGTGGGGCACTCCACAGATACCTGCCTGGACACAGGAGCTGACTCTTGGCCAGAAGAGGACTGGCTCTCTGTGGGCTGCCTGAGAGAGAGGGTAGACAGAGGGGCTGCTCCTCGGTGGTGGACCTCACCTTCTAAGAAGCTGCACTTGGCCATCACGAAGGTCTCCCGGTCGGTGAGCTTGACCGCGGCCTGGCCAGACTTCTTGAGGTGCAGCTTGCCATACCAGGTGTGCACGTGCTTCCACCACCCGAGGAGGACCTCCGAAGTGTAGCCCAGGCTCTCCGCCTTCTCTCTCCAAGCCGCCTGCTTCCACTTGGTGTCTCGATAGAGCCTGTGTCCCTTCCGCCATAGTTACTCGTTCTCTCTCAGCCACTCCAGCACCTCATACTCATGTTCCTCTTCGATGAAGTACTGTCTCCTCTCCCTATCACG
This sequence comes from Laticauda colubrina, assembly GCA_015471245.1. Lineage (NCBI taxonomy): Eukaryota > Metazoa > Chordata > Lepidosauria > Squamata > Elapidae > Laticauda > Laticauda colubrina. Next base: position 63,776,859 of record BLBF01000007.1, on the reverse strand, counting down.
CGATTGCCTCTTCCTCCCTCTGGCAGGGCCTTCTGGGCCCTCATCAGAAGGGCTTTGAGGTTCTAGGGGCTGATCCACCACACCACCACCACCAGCAGCAGCAACAACAGCAGCAGCAAAAGCAGCACCAGCAGGACCAGCAACACCAGCAGGACCAGGAGCAGCAGCAACAGAGTTAGCACCAGCAGAAGCACCAGCACCAGGAGCAGCATCAGCAGAGTCAGCACCAGCAGAAGCACCAGGAGCAGCACCAGCAGAAGCACCAGCACCAGGAACAGCACCAGCAGAAGCACCAGCACCAGCAGAGTAAGCACCAGCAGAAGCATCAGCACCAGGAGAAGCACCAGCAGAAGCCCCAGCACCAGTAGAGTCAGCCCGAGCAGCAGAAACCCCAGCAGAAGCAGAGTCAGCGCCAGGGGCTGGGATGGTGGCCCTGTCCTTCTTGCCAGGGCTGGCAGGAGTAGGCACAGGCTTCCTCTTCTTCCCCATGGTTGTTGGCTGGAGCTGTGTCTGGCAGCAGGTCTTTCCTCTGAATGGTGACCAGCTTGCGAGCTGCATCTTTTTATATCTGCGGGGCTGACGCAATGCATCCTCCCCGCATGCGCAGTGAACGCTTTGCATCCGCTAGGCATCCACTAGGTGTCCGCTCTGCATCCGCTCCTTCCGCTAGGCATCCGCTCTGCATCCGCTCCTTCCGCTGTGCGTCCGCTTCACTGTGCTCTCCTGGAAGCCCTGTGGATGTGCCATCTGCTGCCATCCGCTAGGCTTCCGTGGAGCATCCGCTTAACATCCTCGCTACGTCCTCCCCCCGTCCGTTCCTTTCCGTTGTTGTCCGCTATGTTTATGCAAATTTGGTGCACTTTGGAGGGCGGATAATAACAGATGGAACATTTTCTCGTCCGCTGTGCCCTTTTTACATACTTTTTGCATCCGTCGGCCGATGTGACAGGGCCTTTAATGATGTACTTTATTAAAATAGGACAATAAATGCTGATTATTTAAATAAAACCATAAAACATGACTTCCAAATTACTTTAATAGATAATAGAGTATGTTGCTGCAATGATGGAAGTTCAGTTGTTACTTGTGAATAAAGGAAAAAGTATTGGATAGCCACTTTTCCCTCTGAATAAAGCTGCCAAGAAACACAACCAGAAGGTCCACTCACATTCATGTCCTAACTAAGGAGCCACTATGAAACAAAAATGCTGGATGAGTCAGATTCTGAGGTCATCCAAACTGGCAATAACTATGTTTCATCGGAGACTTTGAGGACATCAATCTGGTCTCAATTGTGAAATTCCATTCCTGAGGTTTTGTGCTCCTTAGCTCTCAAGCATATGGTGTATTACGACAGATCCTAACAATGGGATAAACGATGAGAGCACCCAAATCTTACCTCCACTTTCCTTAAGCCCGATGTCTTGTATTCTATACTGTTTCCTGCAACTATTACTGGGAATTGGAGAAGTTTTAATCCAAGACATCCAGAAAGCATCAGGTTTGTACTTTTCAAATTAATACAGGCAGGGAAAGGGCTAAGCTTGACATAATTAAGAAATTAAAGATTTAAGAATAGAATCTTGCCCTGCTTCCTAAATATAGGTTTGTCAGGTAAGGATTTTTTTTTTTAAAAATGGTATTTTTGGTCAAGTATTCAAATAAGAAAAAGGGGAAAGGGAGTGCATTTTCTAAAACAGTTATTACCAATCACAAGCAGTAATACAAATTGTCCCATAATTCATGTACAAACCTACAAAAGAACTACATTTGTGTCAGGTACAAGACACACTTCAGGATAGGAGGGAAAGAAATGAAGTCAACATGGGTCTGTGTACTTTTGTCTTGACTGAATGCATGTACACAGAAACTATTAAACTTTTTTTCTGTTTTGTTTGCTGTGAGAAATCTGTCAGAAATTTTTGAAAATACAAAGCAGAAACACATGAAGCATTGACAGACAGTCCCTTCAGCTGCTGTGGGTACAGGGGCCAAGTGTAGAGTGTGGTTTCTGCACTTATGGCATGATGGTTCCAATGTATCATAAACAATAAATCACAGATCAAGATGATTGATCCTTCAACAAGTCTCCACTCATGATGATAAATGGAACTTCTACCTACTTAGATCCATGCACCTAATATTCAGTGAATGAAATATGGAGATTATAGTTTCATTAAAGCACAGAGCAAAACCACAAATAAGGCTTCCAGATAAGGAAGCTGTTTCAAGTAGAGTAAGCAGAATTCCTGTGCTTTCATAGGCTGATATACTTTGCTCATATACTCATATATTTGCTCATATACTTTGCCTGGCATTGTGTGGTGATGTAGTGAGACTTATTCCTGGACTGAGGAAGCCCTGCTCAGAATTCATGCCTTAAGTCACCTCCTAAATGGATAACTGCAATGTGCTTTACATGGAGCTGTCACTAAAAAATATTTTGAGACTTCAGCAGGTGCAAAATGTGGTGGTATGGGATGTCATTTGGTATATATGATATCTCTGTTCCATGAATAGTATTGGCTCTTAGTATGCTTCTGGGAACAATTCAAGATACTGGTGGTTTTCTCTAAAGCCCTTCATAGCTGTTTAACTATCCTGTTCAATCAGACTTGTAGACTTCAACTCCCAGAATTCTCCAGCCAGCATAGCTGGTTGGAGAATTCTGGGAGTTGAAGTCCACAAGTTTTAAAATTGCCAAGTTTGGGGACCCCTTTGTTAGACTTTGCAGCAAAGACACGTTCTGAATCTGTCTGTGCCATCTCTGGGCTCCAAGGAGCAGAACCTGTTCTGCTATAGTGCCATCTTCTGGCAAATCTTCTCCTCAGAAATTAGACCTGCCCTAACCCTGCTGGCCTTTTGCAAGGCTCTAAAAACCTGGTTTTGCCGTTGAACCTGGGGTCCTAATAACATGGGTGACCCTTTGTCATGGCTTATTTGAGTGTTTACGAATCTTCTCGGCTGCTATTTTTATGTCATTTTTTAAAAACATTTTTATTGTTTTTTTGATTGTGTGCTGTCCAAAGTTATAGAAATAGGATAGACAGCCTATAAATTTATTAAAGAAATAAATACAGTTAATGTATAATGTAATTGCACTGAGGAAAAAATAAATGTCTATGATAAAATGACTCATAGTTGAACAATCAATACACAAAGCCTCTTGGACAGAGATGAATATACTTTTCTATGCTCTGAAAACAAGGGCTTTCAAATTATATCTCCATTACTTGTACATTCAAATCTGGAACACAACCTTAAAAGTACTCTATTGAGCTATGGAAATGCAAATATTCAAAGGAACACGAGCCTGTTTTCTCCATGGAAATGAAGGAGGCTGCTTTATCAGGCATGGATACATCATCATATGCCTTAGGGTAGGACACAGTTACTTGAGTGTAGGATATAGTTACTAGGGCAGCATATGAAAAAGGGGCTCTTTAAAACCTATAAGCAAAGCCATAACCTTCCTTCTCAAAGCATTAAAAAATTAACTGCTTCTTTCACATGGGGATATCACATCTCAACACATGTACAAAATGCATGGATGCTTTGTCAAATCAGTGCAGACACATCAGTGTGGTGCTCTTCTCCTCACTGGCCTCCCTGTTACATGGCTACTTTAAAGCCTCTCCTTTGTTGGCTCCATTTCTATAAGCATGTACAATGCTTTGCTGAGTCTCAGAGTCAGTATTATCTATGCCTATGCACGCCTGCATTGACAGCCAAGAACAGTTTGAAAGAGGCTGTGTAAGCCTTTTAAAAGAGTACTGCTAGTTAAATGCATCAAAAAGGAGTGATTCACTGGTGCCAGCAGTTTCTGAACTATTGCACCTCTTCCAAATACTTTATTTGATAAATAAATAATAAAATGTCTCATAGCTGCACCCTTCTGATTAAGTTTTTCTTGTTTCAATCACTGGGAATTTGGGGCTTGGAGAATTTATTCTGATGGAATGTGTCCCTTCTTATTTAAAAACATATACAGAGCAAAATAAATTCCTCTAACAGAAAAGCAAGAAACTGCCTATTTCAATAGGATAAACGAGTCCTTGTATTCCCACAATTCTATGCTAAGTTTTTGCAATGCTCCTTTTTTAATGTAAGAAATATCATTTTTGAATGAATTACTAATAGGAGAATAGAGAAACAGAAGAAGCCTTTGAAAATGGATGAGTTAGGCTTAGACCAGAGATGTCAAACTCAAGCCCCATGGGGTGCTTACATCTGGCCCACAGGAATGGCCTGTGGTGCCTCTGTCAGTGAAAACAGAGCTTAGGAACCCCCTCCCCTGGATTCTTTTTCGCTGGCAGAGGGCTAGCAAACCAAACTAAAAACAAAAGGAGAAATGTTTCCCCTTTTGCATTTGAGCATCCAAGAAGGGACAGGAGATGAGAAAGGGAAAGAGAAAAGACAAAGAAAATGAGGGAAAGATGGGAAGAGAGCAAGGAGGAAAAGGAAGAAAAGGAAGGAAGAAGAAAGCAGGATGAAGAGGGAAGGAAAAAGAAGAAAAGGAAGGAGATTATGAGAGGGAGGGTGGGCTTGAGGGAAGTCCTGCCTTAGCACTTGGCTTCCATAGCTGCCCCCAACATGAGTGACATTGAGCTGGCCATGCCCACCCTGGCCATGCCCCCTACCCCTGATGCAGCCTTCAATGAAATCGAGTTTGACACCCCTGGTTTAGACAAACTGCATTAAGGAAAACATACTAATCTTTAAATATTGGTCTAACCTTTATCATACTTTATTTGCTGGGATTATCTGCCAATTCCCCTCCATCAATATAATAATCTCCTCCTGGCATGGTTTACCCACTCTTTTCTTCTTTTGTGGTAGAAGAAGGAGAAATTTCAATCAAAACTAACCCTAAGTCTTTTTAGGGCTCAGGTACTTGCTGACAAAAAGCTACCAACCTCTTCTCAATTTTAGTACAATTGAAGTAAATTCATGAATGGAGATTGGCATCCCAAATAATAATAATAGAAACCCTACTTGACACAACATGTTTGTCCAAGAAAACTTTCCACCATAATTAGCATTTTCTTGGTTTGAAGGTGGAGCTACCATGCAGTGCAACTTCATCACTGAAGGCACAAACAGTATAAATGACTCATGATATTCCTTGAAATAACAACTTCTGCTCTGCACACCTGTAGTAGGAGGACTCATGAGCCAAGACTGCTCCACTGCACATTTGTAGTTTTGCAACATGCTGGTATGCTACAATTCTATCTGGCTTGGCTTCCAAGACCTCTCAGTGGGACAGAGCCTTTTCATGTGCTCACTAATGGCACTTGAGAATATTTTAATTAAAGTTAGTGCAGAAGGCTTGCCTAAGTTGCTAACTGGGTTTGTTTTCTGACACAGGGGGAGCCAGAGCCTGCTTTTGAAAATTTCAGGGGGATTATCTGGAGACAGGAATGGCAGCTTTGTAATTTTCTTCTCTTTTTCTTTCTGAATGTATTTCCATACCATCAGGCTATTATGCAGTTCATGTTGAACACGCAAAAAATATAACTAGGATTCTGATGCTTACTGCTCCCACATTAAAAAAAAAATATTAAACCCTGTATTCCAATGAGTTGCATTGAGGCAGAATGTTTACATATTTACTTCAACTTTGTAAGGATAGAAAGAATCCAAAGCTCAATTCTCCAAATATGTACACAAATAGTATTTTTTTACTTCCTTCGATGAAGAGTGGATTTAGGAATAAGAAGTTACACCTATCCTTTCTGTTGATGCTGCTTTCCACGAATATAGTCTGGGGTGATGAACACTTTTATCCTGAACGACATCAGAAACAACCAAGTGCACCAATCAAGGGGCCACCTTTTCTGCCTTTCAACGTAAAAAATCCTGGTAAGTGATATTTACTTCTTAAAGTGAATTTGTTAAGGATGTTGGTGGTAAGTGTCGATCAAGATACTTGCTATTCCATAAGTGTTGTTTTGTGAGACAGAAGATACTGGTTTTATAAAAGGTAAACTACACTTGTTCTTTTTAAGATACTTCAATTATCACTATAAAATTGAATATAGAGGAATAACTGCAGGGAAATAACATATAGGATATTGAACTGTTCAATATAAACTTTTCAGGACCATGTATAGAAAACTAGGTTGTTAAGAAAATCACTTTGATACATTATTTTTCCTTGAGAAAAATTTCAATTATAAGTAACTGTTTAAATATACATGCCACCAAACATTTTAAAGGAGTTCATCCCAGAGGGTAGATTGTGTGGTTTTTCAAAGCTCACTGTTGATTAGACTTTCACCCACCTTTTTTATTTTATATGTAACTCTTTTAAGGCAGTGAACATACCTAATATTCCTTCCTCCTCCCCATTTTTCCACAACAACCCTATGAGGTTGACTGAGCTTAGAGAGAGAAATTGGCTCAAAAACACCTAGCCAGCTTTCATGCCTAAAGAACTAGAACTCCCAGTATGATGGTTCTAGGCCAGCAGCTTTATCACTGCACAAAACTGGCTCTTAAGTTTAATGATCAGATGTTCAACTGATGCACTGATGAAGGACTAGAAAGCAACACAGAATGTATTCTAAGGCATTATAATTGTGATTTTAAGACACAAGACACATGGTCTAATGTCCCAAAAGCTCAGGGCACAACAGGAGAAATTGCAAACTGAAAACATTTTTCACTTCCTTTCTTTCTCAAAATATAATGATTACAATATAAAATCTGTACTAATAGCAAAAAGTGCATGAAAATATTATCACTAGGACCTATCACTAAAATTGAGCTCTGAGATTAGTCACAATGGATTTGTTATCCATCCCATTTCAAAAGAATAGTCAACAATGAAATGGAAAATAAGATAATTTTCTTAGCATAATACTAAGGTTTTAAACAAAAATTAAATATATATATTTTCTCCTCTGTAAGACATTGACAGCTACAGAATATCTAATCTGAGCACCAGGTGGTCAACCAATAGAAAACCAATAGACAGCTTGTGGAACTTCAAAGGATGGTGAATTGCAAGTCTCTGGATTTAATGGAAACTGAAGGTCAACAATATTCGGCAAGCTACCATACAGACTTCTCTATTGTCCTGTTCTGGCATTCATGCATGGATTTAGCTTTCCATTAATTTAGGTAATACTATTTAGGAAGTGAATTTACAAAGGAATCCAAGAGGATTTATTTTGAATGCAAAATCCAAGCATTTCATTCAGTTCAATGGAAATATAAGTCCGTTAATGAGAGGTAATGGCAATGCTGATATTTCACATTTCATCATAGTAACAGAAATATTAGGCATGAAATCTTTCTTATTTTTTTTTTCTGAAAAAGTTCTAACTTCAGGTTTTATCATATGGTCTAACTTTGATGCAGAAATTCATTTCTTAGATGGATTTTGAAATGATAACATATGCTTCGAAATTTAAGCTATGTATTATTAATTGATGAAAGCTATATTTTTCTTTTTTATATACTATATATTCCATTTTTGTTTTTAAGGTTTTGTTAACAATCAGGGTAGGAAGGAATTGCAAAAATCAAACAAATAGTTCCATCATCACAATCATTACCACCACTACAGGTGGGGTAATTGTAGCTCTCTGGTACATCCCTTACAATTTTTATCCTTTGTTGCCATTGTACCATGTTAACTGAGGGCACTAAGAATTGTAGTCTCTAGAAGATGCTAGATAATATGGCAGACTTACAAGAAAGCAACTATTCTGAAATACCTAGTCGTGAAATTACAGAACACCAGGTATCTAAAAAGATTTTTAATTAGGCAATAATTATAACAATACAGGCAATTCTCAGATTTCTTTGTAGGATACTATGAAGATTTTTGTTCAGATTCTTAAACTTCAATTCCATGCTGACTCTTCCATACTTTTGCCATTTTAAGGGAATTAAAGCTTAAAACAAAATGTTAAGGTTTAAACATATGAATTTCTAATGTGGTTAGGCAGGAGTCTACTTTGAAAGCATGAAGGTTCAGAAAGTGATGGACAATCCTTGGGCTGAAAACCATGTCTTATTTAATAACTGTCATCCCCAATGGCAGGGGGAAATGAGAACACATTACTTTGTTTTGAACACATTGCTATGTTTGAAAAACATGAACTACACCATGATGATGAGAGTGAGGATCTCCCATTGCAGCTCCTCTGAGCATAGTACCAATCTCAAGGAAGCCTTGATTTCTCAAATGGGGAGGAGCCAACACTGACTCCTCCTACAGATGTGTGTTTCTCCTCTGCTGGCAAAGATTTGCTCCTGTCTGCTAGAGACAGCAGGACTTGCTAGAGAGAGCAGGATTTGACGTGAGCTTAAGTTAAAGGAGCACAAATTTGAGTTTAATATTATTTGGGATGCTTCTAACACAGATACTCCGTTCCTTTTTAAAGGAAGTAGCGGCTTTTAATGTCCAAGCATCCAATATTATATTAATACAAGCTATGTGAACAGGGCTGATACTCAGGAATTGGTTGCATCCTGAAACAACATTCCCAGCAATGTAATGTAAGCAATGTTAAAATCAGTTTTCAAGTTCTAAATCAGGGGTATTCAACCTTGGCAACTTTAAGATTGTGGGTTTCAATTCCCAGAATTTCCCAGCATGACTGGCTAGGGAATTATGAGAATTGAAGTCAAAATTAGTTAACCCTGTTCTAGATGCTAGGTTTCCTACTGAGCTTAATGGCTTTTAAGTATTTGTGGATATGCTAAATTTAGATGCAGGAAATATTTTAATGTTCAGTGAACTAATTGACAGCCACATTATAATGTTCATAGATTCATGGGATTTTTTTGTGCAGTTCCTGGAAAGAATTTTGACAAGGCATATTTAGGTTAAAATTAAAATAAGATCAAGTAGATTTACTAAATGCCCCAAAAGGTAAATCTATCTCCTTAAAAACACTTAAGACTAGCAAGAATAGATAAGCTCTTTCCGATGCCCAACTGACAAAGATGTGAAAAATGTGTATGCGGCTTTGTTATTTTGTAGTAAGCTCAAAGATTTACCAAGAGAATACATCGTCATTGTGAGGCTATGCTCTTCCCAACATAAATAATGAAGGAATTTCACAAACAACCCCTTAAGACATCTACAAACTTTTACAACATAAATCATTTCACTTACTTGGTTTATTATTGAAGTTATGTTAGGTTTGCCAGACATGATTCCAATACTCTGGAGTGCTCTCCAGCAAAACATTTGCTCAAAACTTTCCATGGTATCCAAACAGATGCCTTCACTAACTACTAAAAAGTTCTTTTAGTAGTGATTTTCTTTTAGAAAAGTTTTTTTTTTGTTAACATTTGGAATTGTGCACTGGCAAAACATAGTTTCATACCTAACCTGAAACTTTCCATGTCTGTTAAGATGACAACTTCCAGAATTCTAGTGACTATGAATTTTGGGTACAGTTATCCAATAACATAGAAGGCATCTGGTTGGGAAAGCTGGTTTAAATTATGAAAAAAATTAATCTTGAGATCAAATCTAATTAATACACACAAATACAACCTTGACACATACGTACATACATACATACATGTATGTACGCTGATTAATTTTATGTTTCTGTCTACAGATTCTGTATTTCTCTGCAGAGACACATTCCTTTCCCCCCCCCTCTGGTTTATACATGGTTGCATGGCTCCCTCTACTGGTTTAAACATACCCTGCATTAATATTAAAAGCTTTAAACATAAACATATTAAAAATATTGAAGTTCCTGTTCTAAAACCACATAAGAGTAGTCCATTCTGAATTTTCTTCTGTCTTTTAAATCATAGAATAAATTATTTTTCAGGTGCTGTATTAAAACATAAAGATCATGTTCAACTCACTGAATACCATTTTCAGGAAAGGTGACCTATGATTTTGGGTCACTTATTCTCTCTATCTGCCCAGCTGATAGGGTTCTTGTCGGAAAAATAGGGTTCAAAGGGTTTTTGTCATAAAAATAGGACAAGGGACGCAGTGAACATTACATCCACAACCTGACTGAATGTGCATCTCAAAAAAAAATCAAACAAATAAATAAAATAATATGTACTTTTACTTTCAACTGAGTTGCCAGTGAATTTGAACCAAGACTGCTCTGAAGGGCCTTGCTCTTCAGCAGGATGTTCTTATTGCTGGAGAAGAAAGGATGGTGGATTGGATCTCAGAAATTCTTGGTCAACCAACACATTAACCAGTCTGTCCCTGTCCTTATTCTGATTGAACCACACCTCCTTCCTTTCTTCCTGGTGGAAATATCATGGTGGACTAGGTACAGGTAGTCCTTGAATTATGACTGCGTCCATCACAGTTGCAACTTGCGATGGTCAATTTTATGATCCTTGTGTGGCAGTCTTTATGTGAATCACCACAGGAATTAAGCAAATCAACAGTTCACTAGGGGTGCGATTATTGCTGAAAGCCAGAAGTAAATAAATTTAATAAATAAAGGCCAGTTTTGGGCAAAACCATCATTAAAATTTGGTCATATGGTAGCAGGATGGTGCAAATGGCCGTAAATGCAGTCTGGTTGGCAGGTGTCTGAAGTACAGTCACATCACTGCACAGGAGGGTGACTATCTGATTTTTGAATCCAGATTGTAAGTACCCTCCCCCCCGGTAGGTTTGTGAAATTCAAATAATTGCTAGGCGACCAATCGTAATTTGAGGACTACCTATGTGGGAATGAAGATAATCTTTTCATATCAGGTTCCATCCATTAAATAAATCAATCACATCAGGTAATTAATTCTCCTGCGACATTGTTACACTTATTTGTTGTGCCCACCCAGGCTTTGTACGATTTAACTTCTTCAATTTAAGAGATCACAATCATTCACACAATCAAGGTGCGTTTGAAACTTGTCTTCCTGCTCTATATCAGACAAATGTAGACAAGTTTAAAAGAAACAGAGGTTCAGGCTCTTACACTTTCTCTGCTTCAATGAATCAGACTCCAAGAGTCTCAAGTGCAAAAAAAAAGAAGTGCTCATCAAGCATCTGAAGAACATAACATCTGTGGCCGACAAATGCTTTACCAACAGATCTGTGTTGTTTTATCACAAAGATGAACTTTACTGTGGTGATTTTCTTTACTATGAGAAAGTACTGCAGGCTCCAAAATACAAATAGTCCATTAAAATCATGAACAGGGAGCAACCCGCAGCCTTTGCCATATCTAAACATTTTGAAATTTCATGCACATTGAAGCCAATGAACTGCTTTCAGTTTATTTCCATGGAATTGTCATTAAACCTTCACTATTTAGCTTGGATTTTTTCTGCTATTAGTACAACTGTGCTTTTGTTTTCTAAGGTAAAAAATTATTCAAGTTTCCTTCCTTCCTTTCCTTCCCTCCATCCCTCACCAAATGACTCAAATGTAAATAAACTACCATGTTATGACTGTAACTGAACTGTATCTTAAGTGGGATAGGTTTTTTTTAAATAGACATTGTTAAAAATGTGTAAAAAGTTTGAAGTTGGCAAAATGAGGACCCATATTGTTGGGGCCAATATGCTGACTCTGTACACCACGTTAGAGAGGGCTGTAAAGCACTGTGAAGCGATATATAAAGTCTAAGCGCTGCTGTGACTTGCCCTTCTGAATCGTTTAATTCCTACAGGATGTTAACTGTCTTAATGTTGGTTTAGTTTCACAGGCAAGGGGAGAACAAGGCCCACAAGGCCCGGCAGGCCCCCCTGGCCCCAGAGGCTTCCCAGGACCCCCAGGAGAACCAGGAAAATCAAGCTATGGCAGCCAAGGGCCTCCAGGGCCTCCAGGACCCCCAGGATTTACAGTGGCGGGAAAGCCAGGAACCGCAGGCTTGCCAGGAAGACCGGGAGACAAAGGATTTCCTGGTGAAAAAGGAAGCATGGGGCCTGCTGGTCTTCCAGGGCCAAAAGGTCCCCCTGGAGCTCCTGGTCCTGCAGGAATTTCTATGGCGGGGAAGCAAGGACTCACAGGACCTCAAGGACTAAGAGGCATCCCTGGGGAAAAAGGTGTTCCAGGCCCTCCTGGTATTAAAGGGCAAAGGGGAGAAAATGGGCACGGGGTTCCAGGTCGCCCAGGGGAGAAAGGCCTGCCAGGGCCACAGGGGCCTCCAGGACAAGCAGGGATAGGAAGGCCTGGGGAAAGGGGGTATCCAGGGCAACCAGGTGTTAAAGGGGACAAGGGTTTACCGGGCTTACCAGGCCCAGTTGGACTTCCAGGTCCCCAAGGCTCTCCCGGGAAACCTGGAATGCCTGGAAAAGGACTCCCTGGCTCAAGTGGGTCACCTGGCCTCCCGGGAACCCCTGGGGCAAAAGGACCTCCAGGTCCACCGGGCTCAACTGGGCCCTTTGGTCTCCCAGGGTTTGGAAAACCAGGATTGCCAGGGATGAAGGGAAACAGGGGGCCTGAAGGACTCCCTGGCAGTCCAGGAGCTAAGGGAGAACAAGGCCCAGCTGGTATTCCTGGAAGGCCTGGACCAATCGGGCCACCTGGGGAAGCAGGTCCTCGAGGGCTAAGAGGGACCACTGGTGGCAGTGGCAGACCTGGGTTCAAAGGGGAAAGAGGCCCAACTGGTCCATCAGGATTCCCAGGGATAAAGGGAGAAAGAGGCTTGCCAGGATTGGAAGGCAAATCAGGGAAGCCAGGGTTTCCTGGATCCAAAGGCCATCCAGGTGTGGCAGGATCTAAAGGAGATCTAGGTCCCACTGGGCCAACTGGTTTACCTGGACCAATGGGCTCACCAGGACCCAAAGGTGCAACAGGAATCAGTGGTGGGCCAGGTTCTAGAGGATCACCTGGTATACCTGGTATAAAGGGACCAGTTGGTCCTCCAGGTATTCCAGGACTCCCTGGTGGCAAAGGGGACCCAGGTACACCAGGATTACCAGGTCCAGCTGGCATTTCATCGAAAGGCACAGATGGACCTATGGGACCACCTGGACCACCAGGTCCCAAAGGCTATCCTGGAGAGCCTGGATTGCCAGGCCCCCCAGGCCCACCTGGTCTTCCAGGGCAAGCCCTGGCAGGGGTGCCAGTTATAAAATCTGGTGTAACTCAAGGTCTCACTGGCAGGCCGGTGTCTGCTTTCACTGCCATTCTCTCCAAAGCTTATCCTGCATCTGCTACTCCTATCCAATTTGACATAATTTTGTACAACAAGCAACAACACTATGACCCCAGATCAGGCATCTTCACCTGCAGGATACCGGGGCTGTACTACTTCGCTTATCATGTCCATGTCAAAGGCACACATGTTTGGGTTGGCCTGTACAAGAACGGCTCACCCATCATGTACACATTTGATGAGTACAAGAAAGGATATCTTGATCAGGCTTCTGGAAGTGCTGTTGTTGATCTCATGGAAAATGATCAAGTCTGGTTACAGCTGCCCAACAATGACACAAATGGCCTTTACTCTTCAGAGTATGTCCATTCCTCCTTCTCAGGTTTCTTATTTGCACAAGTGTAATACTCAGCATAAGAGAAAAACGCATCCAGGTATATGTGTATGTACTTCTACATATATAATGGAATTAACAAAATTACACCCGCATACAACATTACATTTCTAAAGTTCATAACGCGTATGATTTTTTAAAAAAAAATATTCACAAGGCACAATCATACTGTATAGAAACACTGAGACATGCATTTTACTGGCCCACATACTGAAAAGCTAATTAAGATTATTTCTACCATGATTATTCCCCCCAAAAGGGCACCACTATCAAAAACTCTTTTCATAGATGTGTAGGTGGTAATGCCACCAAAACAAACGAATGTGCATCGCTTTAAAAATCAGAATCAGAAAAGGCAGGAAGTGTAATATGTTGTGTTAATTCTATAACTCTCAACATTTTCAATGAAATATTTGCATCACAAAATGAATCCATTTGGTTCCATGGTACCCCAGGTGAGCATCTAAAGTGGTAATCATATCCAAATGTGCAGGTACTAGTAATGGCTGATTATGAGTACTGTAGGTATATTTAATGCTAAATTGACAGTATTATAATCCTCATAAAATATTTCAATATTACCCTTTACAGAATGTCTTTTTACATACAACATTCAGAGAATGATACAACTACAGCTAAGATAATGTTTAAATGTTAAACCTTATGGAGTGTGAATAGCTATTAATAACTAAATGTACCACTGTGCGATCTACATTTCATCCCACAGCAACATCTTGATTCCAAACCATTTGTATGAAATCAATATAAATGGCTTGTACTGTGTTCTAAAGCCAGCATTTTACAGTTTGTTCTAAAAAATTCTAGTTGTATCTGTCCATTTTGATTTTAAAAAAATATAAATAAAAAATGAAACATTTCTTTCAATTTTTCTGATCATTTAGTGAATTTAGTGAAAAGATAGTGATAGAAATAATTGTTATCTATCTAATTTTTATCAAAATAGAATTTAATTTCTTTCAAAAGGTATTGATAAAAATAATTCTGTCAATTGTTTTTACTGCACTGTGGTGTTTACATTACCCTGGGAATTTCTGAATACAGGTTTTAACAGGTTGAATATATACATTTGGATACAGAAGAGTTCAATCTTGTGCTGGATTCCTATTATGTCAAGGAAAGGCAGGAGATGGATATTTACAAAAGCAGGGAAAAAGTGAAAATGTGTAACAATTTGATGCTGCAAATTTTTCATGTGGCTCATCCCATAATGCACGCAAAAACATTTCTTTTTCTCTACCTAATTTCTAGTATTAGCCTTGCAAAGTAGACCAGATAAGAACCATGAGTACTAACTAGCTCCATTTTTATTGTCATATTACATTAACAGAATTTTGTAATCTGAAAATATCCTTCCTTTCATTCATGTTTACATTTTCTCCAAGACTAGGGAAGGTCCCTTCTGAGATGCTTTCATCACCTTTTCTTTTTCAGGCTCAAGGTTCTCTTATCAGACCATTGTCTAGCTGGGCCAAGGGTCTTCAAACTTGACAGCTTTAAGACTTGTGGACTTCAACTCCCAGAATTCCTGAGTTAACATGATTGGAAGAGGAATTCTGGGAGTTGAAGTCCACAAGTCTTAAAGCTATCAAGTTTGAAGACCCCTGGTCTAGGTTGTAGCTCTGCCTCCTGACTCCCATTCCCACAAAACAATACACCCGGTTCTTTGCAGATATAGGAAGGTTTAAGTAGTTTCATATTCTAAGCACCCACAGAACTCGTCTTATTTATGTCTGGCTTCCCCTCTAAGGGCCCTCTCCCACAGAATAAGCCAGAAATTACTCCTCTATTAGCTTCAAGTGGCTTGCCCTGTCAGTGTTGGTGAGGGCAGGGTCTTTGAAGTTCTTTAGTTGGGCTTACTGTTACTTGGCAGTTCCTTGACTGGGGTTTTGTTTGCTGTTTGTTTGCTATAATTCCAATTCAGTCCACATCAATGTATTTTAATTGTGAAAATGCACGCCCATAATGAAGGGCCAGTTACATTTTGACAGATACATGAAAAGCACCTTCAACAAAGAAACAGCCCTTGAAAGACAGGGAAACCACTCACCTTTAAAAGCTGACGTTTTATAATTATACTGTATGGCAGCAACCATATCCTTCCAGAAGTCATATTTTCTCCTAGGGCTGTGCTGCAAGCATAAAGAAACCCCATTGCCTTTTTCATCATAAGCAGTTTTTCTAGCAAGCAGTGAGAAAATAAGGTAAGACAACCATAAGCACAGTCTGAAATACAATGCAGCCACATAGGGTCCCCTCATTCAGGATTCCAGCCAATTCCTTTTTTATTTATTCCATCACTCTGTTTCTGTTCTTCCCCCAGTTAACTGAACATGCCTGGTTATCAATGACATGTTTGGGAATGTCTCCCTTTGAACACACATTTAAAAAACGACTTTGCTAATTAATATGTAGGATTGGATTCACTCATGTGAAGCAATGATGTGATTATGCCTTTTCATTATTGCATTGTTGACTTGATTTTTTTTTTACTCTTCTCTTCCTCTTGAACTACCAATTCCCTGCATGAAACAGTCATTGTAATATTTAAAAACACAAAAGCAAAAACACTATTCCCATCACAGGAAGGGAATCTTATGTAAAACTGATTCCTCACAGGCAACGCTCCAGTACATAAATGATGGCTGCTGATCATTACAACGAATCATATCTGTTTACAGATGGTTGTTTTGGAAACTCTCTTCTTAATGATGCCTAACATGAACATAAAAGCCTTGCTTTTCATGGGGGTCTCTAGATGAAGCAACATGGGCCCACTGGCCACAAAAAGAATATGGAAACCAATATAAACAAGGAATAAAATAAAGGAATATTTTCTGCAAACTTGACAGCTTTAAGACTTGTGGACTTCAACTCCCAGAATTCCTCTTCCAGTCATGTTAACTCAAGAATTCTGGGAGATGGAAGTCCACAAATCTTATACTTGCCAAGTTTGAAGAGCCTTGGCCCAGCTATACAAGGAATAAAATCTTAATAAATTTTGAGATTTGATCAAAAAAATAAAATCATTTCATTTCATGCTAGCCATAGGACATGCTTTCCCTTATTGGACCTACATTTTTATCCATCTTTTCAGGTTTTATACAAATGGAGGAGGAGGAGGAGGGGAGAGAGGAGGAGGAGGGGTGAGGGGAGGAGGAAGAATACATTTGAAGCAATAATGACAAGTTAGTAGGACATATACAGTAATAAACACACTAAAAAAAGAATTTGCTTAGTCCATAAAGCTTCGTAACAGGAGATTCATTAGGGCTGAACCTAGCAATGACGACCGAGTTTCAGGAATAAGCTAAAAAACAGAATCAGTGCCCTATTTATAGGTAGGGCTGTCTGAAATGGAAACAGAGACAAGCATGGACACTATTTACTTCCCTAAGAAAAGAAATGAATTCTTTCAGAATTCTGTAGTTATGTGATTCAATTCTAGCTAATTGCTGTGACTCACTGCCAAAAAGCAAGGGTAAAGTATTTGATCCCTGAAAAAATGTTCAAGTTTCATGTAACAGGTGAGGAGCAGGAGGAGCAGAAGCAGGAGGAACATTAATTGAAATTTATCTCCCATGAGCTCCAAACCTGATTAGTACTTACCTTGTCTAAACCATCCACAATCCGTCCACAAAGAAGTGATCCAGGCAGATCAAAGTAATTGTCATAGGCATAATATTTAGCTGCAAAGACAAGAAATTGAATTCTGTATTAGATACCTAGTGGACAAATCAACATTTTTGTGAAAATGAATTATTATTTACAATACTGATATCTGCAAAATTTCCCTTTGTATCACAAGTAGGATATTGCTCAATACATCAAAATGTTGGAGAAACATACAATTAGAATTGCCTTCCAATATCACTGTAGGAAATCAAAATTTATATATGACTTCTGGGATGTGTTATCTATTTCTAGGAGGTCAAGTGAGGGAAAAGTCTGGAAACACTGTTTTTTAGTGATGGAACTAGACTTCTGGAATAAACTCCTATTAAAGATTTGTCAGTCTCCCACAATGTCTGCTTCCAAAACAGCTGGAGCTTTTCTGAAGGCTACTCCCTTCTTTTTTTTGAAGAAAGAAAAAAAAAAACCCTCACAACTTTTATCCATCTCAGGCTCTCCCACTTATCAGATCATTTCAGACTATGTCCAAAGCAAACTTCAGCCTGACTTCTTCATCAGCTTTGAAAATAAGCTTTCAGACTCTTACTTATATATTGTGAAGTTTCAATAAATCTTCATAAAAAGAAAACTTCTTAGTTTTAATATTGTGACACATTAATTATAGGAAAAACCTGTATTATATTTGTGGAGTTCTTGGTGCTCTCTGACTTTGTTCTTTTCTCGAAGACCTTTCATTACCAAACTAAGTAACATCATCAATGCTAGTAAAGAGTGGGGTTTGCTCTTATTTTGTGTACTAGTGGTTTGCCCTGTCAATGTTGGTCATAGTGGTCTTGGTGGTTCCTTGACTAGGGTGTTGTTTACTGTTAGCTTGTTTGACAGCTCCTTGATTGAAGTTTTGTTTGTTTCTAGGTTGTTGGTCTAATGTATAATTCCAACTAGAGAAAATATACAAAACCATCAACATCTTCAAATGAATAAAACTAGGGAAAAAGAAAACAACATGGTAACTTTCCTGGCACTGGCAGCAAATTAGAAACACAAGTCTATTGTAAAACCACCCATACCAACCAGTAGCTCCACTACCAAAGTAACAACCCAACCTCCCACAAAATAAGCTGTGCAAGAACACTATATGAACACAAACATATTTCAGCAACCTTGAACATCAGAAAAGGAAACAGGTCATCTATACAACATCTTCCAACAAAAAGGATATCCATGCAATTTCATCAAAAAGTGCCTGACCAATATAGCACTATCAACACAAGTTGTGAAAAAAAAAATGCTGTCCTACATCAAAAATCTCAGAAACCACCAACAGACTATTACAACGACATTGTCTGATTGTACACAATGAATAAACTAAAGCCTCCAAAACATCCTAACTAAACCAAAATACTCCCATCCCCAGAAGAAAAAACAGACTAATCTACAATTTACAATGTAAGGACTGCAAAAGCCACTATGTAGGGCAAATAGATAAGAAAACTGTGAACACTAAAAACTGCATCTATGAACATTAACTGGTATCAGAATCCATGATGAAAACTCCTTAATTCCACAACACATGGATAGACTTAACTATAGTTTTAAGTGGGACACTGTGAGCATCCTAGATCAGGGGTCTACAACTTTCAACACTCAAAGAGCCATTTGGACCAGTTTTCCACAGAAAGAAAACACAGGGAACAAATAATTTAACCGTTGTGCCTGAGTGGGTGTGGCCAACTCAACATCACTCACTCCTACCCAGTCACATGACACCTCCCCAGCTGCTCTCTCTGTCTCTCATTTTTTCTCTCTCTTTCTCTTTTTCTTTGTATCTCTCTGTGTCATTGTCTCTCTCTCTTTCTTTCTTTCTTTCTTTCTTTCTTTCTTTCTTTCTTTCTTTCTTTCTTTCTTTCTTTCTTTCTCTTTCTTTCTTTCTTTCTCTTTCTTTCTTTCTTTCTTTCTTTCTCCCTCCCTCCCTCCCTCCCTCCCTCCCTCCCTCTCTTTTCATTTCTCTCTCTCTCCCTCCCTCCCTCTCCCCCACTCCCCAACCCCACACCCAGAAAATAACTAAGGAAATTCGGCATGTTGTCTCTGTCTCTGTAAAGATACAAAAATAAACCTTGCATTGCAAAAAGAATGACTGTCAGGCTGTTACATTACAGTACAAGGTTGCTGCCTTAGATCGCTGAACACACCTCAGAGAAGCATCATCTCAAGCAGCAGCACACTCACAGACATGCATACGCATTCTACAACTTGATGCAAAGTGGCCAGAAAATAGCCCTGGGCTATAAAGATGCTTGGCAGGAAAAGTACAGGACAACCCCCATCACCAAGACAGTGTCCAGTGATTCCTTGCAAAACTGGGTAAAGGGGAGACAGGAGAGTAGACAGAGCCGAATCAAGCTGAATCTGTCTCTTTTTCTCTGTCTCTCTCTCTTGCTGCCCGACTGCAGCAGGAAACAGCAGATGGCTACTTCCAGCCTTGGTTGATGCTGGACGTGCGATCTACTCTCTGCCCTGAGACATTGGCCCCGTGGCAAATGCCGCTGCTTTGCCAGGGGCGAGTGGGTCAGAGTCGCATTGTGGCTCTGTGTCATAATGGGCTCCAGGAGGAGAAGGGGATCCTGTCTCCCCCACTGTGAAGTGTACTAACTTTCACGATGCTGCGCAAGACATAGCGAGAGCAGCAGGAAGGCCATGGAAAGCAACAGCAGCAGCGTCAGAAGTCGCAGCAGAGGGCTGAAAGAGCCACATGTGGCTCCAGAGCCACAGGGTTGCCAACACCCGTCCTAGACTAAGCCAAGCCCACAAACGTTAGAGAATTCCTGGAAACCTGGAAATGAGACAAATCAGCCATTAACAGGCACATAAACAAAATCTACATGAGACAATTTAAAATGAGGCAATCAAAAACCAAAAAAAAAAGAAAGAAGACCAAAACACGACCTCACCTGCCATGAAGACTCAGATGAACAAAATTATATCAAAATTAACATTAGACCAATCATCAAGAAGCAAACAATATTCTGATCAAGGAACTGCCAAACAAGCTAACAATTGCCCAGTTAAGAACCACCAAGACCACTCCAATCAACACTGACAGGGCAAGTCACTAGAATATAAAATGAGAGGAAACTTTACTCTTCATCAGCATTATTATGTTACCTAGTTTGGTAATGAAATGTCAACAAGAAAACTATCAAACTAGTAGAGCACCAGGGATGCCACAAATACAACATTATAGCATCAACCTCTTTTAGAGGCCATGTCCATGTAATACCTGAACGAGAAACCATTCCACTCATTGTCTTAAAGTGTTTCCACTCCCTTCTTTCATACTTCTCCAAGATCTCTCCAGAGGTCATATGTTTTGTGCCATGACTTGCCCTGTTTGAGGGAAGAATCAGATATGTTATTATCTTTTATGTTCTTTGATTTCTTTCTTTCAACATTATAATGTAAATGTTAAAAAAGGATCATTTACAGATTAAAATCAATCGCCTATAAAATAAATGAAACTTATTTGTAAAATTATGTCTCTTATTTACATATACCAATTATTGTCTTCTTCTCACACAAAATTTTCGTCATAGAAACACATGTACCCTCCCTCCTTCCAGTAGTACTAGAAGAGAAGAGGAAAGCTAGATATGGATTAATAAAAGGTAGTTGGGCTGGATAAGGAAGGGAAAAGAAGCATGGGCTGGAGATAAGCTGATGGGAAGGTGGAATTGAATAGGCAAGGAAAGAAAAGTAAGAGGATTTATTTAAGAATTTTGAAAGATTTAACTATATTAGGCAAAATAACCTTCTCAAGGAATGGCTGTTCTTTAAAAACATCAATGATCTTTAATAGAGATGTTGGCATTATTCACAATTCATATCACCAGTATGGGATCCTACCTGTTCCACTACAGGTTCAGTGATTGTGCGTACACCTAACGCACACACACCTAACACACACGCACAGCTTTTCACATATCAGCTGAGGTCTGCATTGCCAATCAGCTGAGAGGATAAAGAGAAAAGTGCAGGGGCAAGTGGGAGGACCAATCCTGTACTTTTCTCTTTCTCCTCTCAGCTGATGTTTTCATTATCTCAGCTGATCATCAGAGGCTTTTTTTTTACTACCAGTTCATCTGAACCAGTCTGAACCAATAGTATACCACCACTGCATATCGCTCTTTGCTTTCAGTGATACTTGCTATTATTTTGATAATTGCTTTGTCTACTTAGTGACAGCACTCCTGGTCCCAACTGCTGTTGTAACCCAAGGACTGCTTCTATCAGAAGTAAGTCATTATTATTATGATCAGTTAAGTGGGAGTCAGGGCTTAAGTCAGCCTCCCCAACCTGGTGATCTCTAGATTGCTCAGAATTACAAAAACAATACTAGAATCATGACATGATTGATATAAAATAGAAATTCAAGTTCTGTGGCCTCAATATATAGCAGAGGAATATGATCGTACTTTGAAAATAGAACATTGTGAGAAAGTTAATAAGCTGTATAACATAAACTTTTATCAAGGATTTAAATGTTACCTCAGAATGGTTCCATTATCTGCAAGTTTAAGAAAGTTCCCTTCTTCCAGGTCCAGCACCAAGCCCTTGCAGCTGTGTGAGTTCAGGTTCATCAGTGGAGGAGGAAAAAAGGCACATTATGAGCAAGCTTCAAAATAAACAGAGATGCTGTAAACTATGATACAGACTGTGGTCTTAAATGCCACAGGAGCCACAGAGATAATCAGGGCACTTTAGTGTTAGATGAGCTTAGCATAACTTGCACAATGTGGGAAAAGTGTAGGTTTCTAATCAATACAATCAAGAAACTGGATATTTTGGAAAATACATGTACAGGCCAAAGAAAACCTATGGCCTTTGACTTCTTGACAAAACCTTTTGCAAGCCATCAAATTAGACCTCTACCCAAACTGATGTATCCCTTCCAATCTCTATTCTACCGTCATTGTCGTCATCACCATCATCATCAATTCACCTAAATTTTCTACAACTTGAGTTGGTGTACATAATGCTCCTACCTCTAATTTTCTCCACAAAAAAATGGATTGGGCTGAGAGAGAGTAGATGACTTAAAGTCACCAGCTGGCTTTCATGGTAAGAGAGGACTAAAAGCTCCTGGTTGCTTGTCCAACACTTTAACCGCTAAATCCAACTAGGTGGAGAGTAAGATTAAAAATAAATGTCAGAAAGAAAAAGAAAACAAGAAAAGGATGGTTGACTGGAATAGCCTCCCATTCACTCTATTCCTATAACAACACAATGGAAAGGAAGGGTGCTCTCATTCAGCCTTGTTTAAAGGCTGCAGACAAAGGCTTATTTATTTATTGCAAGGCAGGCAGAGAATGAAGGTGAAGAAAATCCCAGCTACTCAAAGGATGGGATGAGAATCCATGCTCATTAGAAATCCATTGTACATGCTGAATTTTTAGTATAGCAAAATCAGAGAAACACCCAGGAAGTCAAGGTAAATTTTGGCTGGAGAAAATAGGGAGGCAGGATATACCCAACAATAACTCCCAACAGCTGCAATCTTATTTGTTCTTACTTGGAATAAATTATATCAAACTTCATGGGGTATACTTGCTTCTGAGAGACTGATCAGTTAATACCTTTTAAATACAAGCCATCTCCTCTTCCAGAAGCTACTACAAAGGAAACTGAAGGTAATTAAGAAAAATCACTGACCAGAAATCCCAGTTTTCAGGCATCACATCCAGAAGCTCCTTTTCATATCCTTTTTGTTTCACCATGTACTGAGCGAAGCTGTCGTATATAAGCTACAAATTAAGAAGTTTAATGCTGTGCAAAATTATATTGAGACACTATTCAGGATCACATTTAGGACCTTCTGAGCAATAGAAATAATATTCTGTATGTAAAAACATTAGCAATGTAGATGAGCTTTTAATGATCTGAATTCTTAGCAACATATTCAGAAATGTCAGGATACTATCCTCAGGGTGTTCTAAACCTAATGGCAGCTGAAATCAGTTCACAATTTAAAATGGAGTATTATGTACACATAGCAAACTGGTTAAAATACATGAGCCAGGGCTCATTAAAGAACCACGAATGTAAATTTCATGTTCGGTTATTTGTTTCATTACTTTTGACAAACCCAGGAATGTGTACTGTATGTAAAACCAAGCCCAACCTAGGACTTATTCTTGTGTAAGAATGAATAAAATCCGATGGCTGATTTAAGAATTATGCCATATCTAAAAGAACTGTTAAAGTTAGATTACAGAAGTTCTATCTCTGAAAAGGGAACTCTCAGCATTATCTTTTCCAGAATTTCTCTTTTAGGAAGTCATGAAATCTGAATAGCTAGAAAAAAATATTAGTACTGGCATAAGGGCAGATTTTATTCTCTTTATTAGATTTTGGTGTGATGGGTTTCTTGATATAGGCACACTTGAACTGCATATGGGTGATGGCACTCTAACAATGGTACAATCTAACAACCTAACTTTCATTAGATCTCTGGAACCGCTGCCGCTCCTGCAATTTGCAGAAAAAGCTACCCATCCTGAGCCTTATCTTAGAACAGAAGAGGGGTTGAACTTCTATTGCAGAGAGACACTTGAGCACTACATGAAGAAAGATATAGTTCAGCTTGTCTGGACATTTATGTACTGATTTAACAAAAAGAGGGAAGAAGAGACTGGCAAAAAGACAAGTTTTCCATTTTACCGAATGAAAACTTCTTTTCCAAAATTTTATACATAAAACATTTCCACACTTGCAGCGTGTCTTAATTAATTGTATTAAATATCTTGCATTAAAAATAAAAAACCCCATTACCTTAACATCAATAAAAAACAACAACAGAATATACAATTTTCAATCAAGGTACAGTTTAGTAACACTGAGCAACCAGTTTGGAGACATTGGTAGAAGGCCACTGTTGTCTTGGGAGTAAACGTCATAAACTAGAATGCAATTTCCGAGAGAACATAAATTTTGAAAGACTACTATCAAAAGCCTTAGGCGTATCACCTCCCAACAACAAAAATCCCACCGGGTTTGGTAGGAGTTACTATTTGGTGAAAGTATATAGAAGCTCGCAATATAAATAGCACAATCTTAGGCATTCCGAAGTGAAGCTCTTTTTGCTTTTTCACAACGGTGCAGTTTAATTCCGGGCATAATGTGCGTTTGGGACAGAACGCAGCCGGAGTGGAGGTGTCCCATCCCCAGATTATTGGGTCTCCTGGAAAGGCCGCTTTCAAGCCGGGCAAAAACTCTTTCGTCCCTTTCCGCTTCCTGAAATAACGCTAGTCGGTCCCCCTCCTCCGCTGCGGGCTTTACCACAGCCGCTCAAAAAGACGTCAGAGCGCCGCTCGCAGAGGGCAGGGACACTCGCAGTGCAAACCTTGGGCCCGGCCACGCTCGCTAGAACCCTCGATCTCCTCCTCCTCCTCCTCCTCCTCCTCCTAACCCGGAGTAGCCATAGAGCCAGTCCGAGGCTTCCTCTGCGAACCCCTGCCAACCAAGCGATCATCGCACGGGCTTTCCCCAAGGTTATTTCTCAATGGCCTTGCGCGGGGTTGGGGTTTGCTGCACTGTGGCACCCATTCGAACAAGCCGAGCCGGAGCGAAATCCGGGCGGCCTGCCTTCCAACTGCGTCACTCACCCGGGCGCTCTCCACCAGGTTGTAGCGACACAGCGTGTGATCCAGATCGAAGCCGATCACTTCGCAATCGGCCAGCGAGAAGAACTGGGCCATGGCGGCAGCGTCAGTGGCGGCGGGAACTCGAGCAAGCGCGCGGTTTCCTTCCCGCGTTCCGCGAGGAAACTGCAGCTCCGGCTCTGCGTGTGTAACGAACTGGTGATGCGATGGCAGCGGCCGTTTCCTGCAGAGGCTGATCTCTCGTCTTTCTCGCCTCACCTTTCCTTTCCTCTCCTCCAAGCTACAGAACCGGCGATGGCGTTCAGAGCTAGAGTTGAGCTGATCGTATGTATATATGACTTCCAACGAGCACGAACTCCGCGAGTTTTGGAAGAGAAAGTAGCTGAAACGCTGGTCAGAGTTTCATTTGGAAGCAGAACCGGATTTAGATGTTCATTGCTGGAGTGAACGGAGCATTGGGCTGGATGCATGGCCCCCTCTATTCATGACAGACCTTTCAGATAAGCTATACCTCATATTTTTCCACTTCAGAGTAGTTGAAAATTGGAACAAGCCCTTGAAGCTTAGCTTGTTCCTATCTGACAAATTTACCCAAATAGACCACTGATGTCTTCCTGTTCGTATTCACAACCAAAATTCAGAAGTATACCATCATCCAACAGTAATAAAAATGAAGATGTACACTTGGAATGAACTTTTTCTTTTGCTAGTTGACTTGCGTGTTGCGAGTAGAAGATTTAAAATTTATTTTTTTATTTACACATTTTTAATGAGTAACTCAAAACATTTACTCATATGAGTAAATGACTTACAATATATAAAATGCATTCTGCAACAGAACAGTTAACAGTAAACTATGAAACACCATTACCCCAAGTAAGATCTTATTGTCTAAATGCCCTCTGGAAAAGGATTGTCTGCCATATTTATGAAGGATGGGACACACAGGCTTCAAGAAAACTATGCTTCAAGTTCAGAGAGGGGTCTGCTGTTAAGAATATTGTTCTCTGGGTCCAGTCACACAGTCTAATCTTGGGCACCCAGAACACTTTCTGCTAAATTATATAATGTAAATTTTATCTGCAGAAGATAACTTGAAGGTAACGTTGGCCACCAGGACCTTGAATGGGGCCAGAATCTATTGGTAAGCAGTGCAGCTGCTATAGAACAGATCTTGAGTTCACCAACTAATATTGGCAGTCATATGGGCAGCTGCATTTTGTTCCAGGTTGCCTTCAGTGTCAACTGTGTGTACAATGGAATTGACAGAAATATCCAACAAGTTGTGCTTTTTGTATTTGGAGACTGAAATGCTAAAACTGGAAATAGGAAACAGAGAAGTGTACTTGGACTGTGTAGTCTAGGAAATACAAATAAGATATAACCGCTTACTAGTTCCTGGTCAATTCAGTTATTAGTGCTTCATTGCCATCACAATTTTGAAACAACCAAAACAATGGCTATATACACGGCTATCACCAGGCAGAGCCCACAGAAATCTTAACAGAAATTTGAATGCCTGTTAAAGATATTAAAGATGGAAGCAGGACCAGAAAAATATTCCAAATGATTTCCAGTCTAAGAAATAGGTTCCAACCTTAAATTGGTGTTCTAAAGGAACATCAGTGGACAGTCGTGACTGATTCAAAGCAGTTGAAAGAAAAATGATGAGAGTACTAAAATTCTGTCCAGTAGAGATGTCAATATCTTAACTCCCTAGAAAATCTAAGATATTTCAGAAGATATTTACAAGAACCTTTATTCTTGTAAATAGGGAATATCTTCTAAAGTATCTTAGATTTTCAAAGGAGTTAATGTGTTAAGAAGATGATGATAGATCAGTGTTCTGATCATTATGAATTAAATGGCTCTAGGAATTGATGGAATATCCATAGAAATATGGCAAGCAATGGAAGAAGAATCACTAAAGCTAACCAAACTTCAGAACAGTAGAGAACAGTAGTGGCTAACTGGAATAGCTTAGCCTATATATCAATTCACTAAGAGAGAAAGAGATTGAGCACATTGTTCAATCTATCACATATTTTCCTTAATTTCACATAGCAACATAATGTTTAGGGTTATCTAACAGATTAGGGCTCTACACGGAAAAAGAAATGGCAGTCCAAAGTGATTTTAGAAAAGCCAGAAGTACACGAGATATTACTGAAGGATGCCCAGACAACCGCAGAAGCAAAAAAGAAGAAAGAAAAACAAACGAATAAAAAAAAGAGAAAAAGATTTACTGATTATACAAAGGTCTTCAGTTGTGTTGACCAAGTCAAACTTCAGAATCTCCTTTGGAAAGTGGAAACTTTGGAAGACTTTCTTGTTCTCATTTGACACCTGTACACATATCAGAGAGTCATAGTTCACTATGGTGAAACAGACTGGCTCCAGTTTGGCAAATGAGTAAGATAAAGCTGTATATTCTCTCTTTGTTCAGTTTACGTGTTGAATATATATTGAGGGAAACTGGAAATTAAAATTGGAGGAAGAAATGTTAGCCTCTGCTAGTCTGATAGCTGAAAATGCAAATTATCCACAAGCTGTCATAATAAAAGTCAAGAAGTGCAGTAAAAATAGTATTCAGTTTAAAATATAAACTGAACCAGATTAATGATAACAAGTGCAGCAATCACCTTTAGAACTGACAATTAAGTGCTAAATAGCTTCTGCCTTTTACAATTTACTATCAACAGCAAAGGAACCATCAGTCAAGAAATATGCTACAAAATAACACTTGGCTATTTTTTTTAGAGTAGCAATGCAGGCCTTGGAAAAAATACTCAAATATTGTGATGTGCTTGTACCTACAAAGATCAGATTTATGTAGGCACTGGTGCTCCTTGTGGGTAATTATTGGGAGGAAGGATAGTTGGACTTTAAAGCAGCAGGACCAAGAATATATCAACTTTTTTGAACTATAGTGTTGAAAAAAAGACTCCTAATAATACCATGGACAGCCAAGGAACGGGTGGATCATCAAACAAATCTATCCAAAGTTAAAAGTACAAACGATGAAGCTCAAATTACTATATTTGGGTATCAGGTGAAGATCTCTCTCCCCTGAGAATTCCATCATGCTGGGAAAAGGAGTAGAAGAAATAGGCAGCAGCTCCAGGCTCAATTACAGTGGTGATAGCTGTGTCGTTGGTATATTTAAGAGCCAGTTTGGAAACATCCTAGATAAATCTTAACCATGTCATTTCTAAATTTATTTTCATTAATACTGGTAATCAGTTAAGTACTATCAAGTCATTTTATCCTGGATAAACCTTATCCATAAACCTTATCTAGGATAAAATGATTTGATAGTACTTGATTATTGATGAAAATAAATTTAGTAATGGCCATGATCTCTTCAACATATTCTGGTCCAGGAAAGGAAGCAATTGGAGGAATCTCCTGAAACATCAAAGGGTCTCCCCACCATGATTTCCACCACTATTCTAATAGGAGACGAGGGTCCAGGAGAAACTCAAGATTGCACACCATTTCCTTCATGGGAAATGCAACTCCACGTGGGACAATAAACATCTATGATACAGCAGTAACTTCATATTGCTGCTGTTCAGCTGCAGAATACATCTGTTGTGGTCCATAGGCAGCCTGCAGCGACGACAGCAAAGTTGGACAGTGGGGAGGAACATAGGCCAGTCCAGGAGTCTGGGGAGGAATTGGACGAGGATCCTGCGTTTGATATAGAGATGGGGCCAGGGCTATCTGGGAGTTATGTGCTGACTATAGCTTCCAGAATCTGATAGCAGTGAGGCAGAGGAACAAGGGGAGCCTGTTCCCAGTGTGCATGTACGCAGAGCTGCCAGAAGGCAAGAAGTTAAGATAAATGGGGCAACTCGGGAGTAAGGCTTGGAGGTAATTGGCCCTCCCATAAGACATAAAGGAGGAGCAAAAGGACAGGTATCTTTGCAGAAAGCAACATTGTTCGTACTGGTCGGTTTGAAACCTGAAGCTCAATGTTGAATTTTCGTTCCATTTTGGCCTTCTATAACTAATTGGACATTTAGTTATTGGCAGCATTTCAAGGAAAATAAAAGTGCATGCTTATCAGACTTATCTTGAAGTACTTTGACAGACTTCCATGGGACTATTTACAAACTGTTTGGGACTCGTGGGCTATGAATGACTAAAATTCACAGCTGTTGAAATAAATAAAAAGGTTTTGGGACTAATATGTTTATTACCATAAGCCTTGGTCAGAATAACACATGCAATGAAGAATAATGCTTCTGTTGATTACTCCATGCCAGGCAGCCGCTAAATGGACATGAATCTTGCTGGAATAGCTCGAGCCCAACATTTAAATAGCTCTATCATAACTGGGCTACAAAAAACCAAATTACCACTTGATGGCAGCAAAGAATGATTGGATTTTGCAGATCAGATACAGTAGTCAAAATCTCAGAAACAGATCAGTGGTCAAATACTATTTTGTAAATAGTTTACATACTTTAGCTACGCTCTATTTTTTGCAGAATAAAACCCAGCAAATGCATTTTAGGCTAATTAATGAAACATTAAAATCCCAATCCTCTGACATTTCACTTGAGGCAGAGATAAAGATATAATTATGAGTCATATATTCAATGACATACTTAATTATATGTTTTCAATTACAGACCTTTATATAATAGGTTATTATTTGAATGAATGAATGAATAAATGACAAAAGCTTAAATACCCTTAAGGCTGATAATGGAATGTATTTCTTCTGCGATGTGATAAATGTTTGTTGGAAACTGAAGAAAAAGAACTTTAAAAAGCCAATTTCTTCAAAAGAATATTAGAACACTCAAATGAGCTAGCTTATTTTGCTTATGATGCCAAAGCTTTAATTTCTTTTATTTTATTTATAAAGTTTATTGGCCACCCATGTTACCACAAGTGTCTCTACAGATTCTTAGTCATACAGGTCATGGTTGTCCCAAAGGTGCTTTTTCAAGAAGCAACTGGACTTTCCGGAAATCAGGAAGTCCAGTTGCCTCTTGAAAAAGCACATTTGGGATCTTTGCACAAGGTATCTCTGGATGGCTTACAAGCATGAAAGACTGTGTGTGTGTGCGCACACACACACACACACCTGAATTGAGAATGGCAAGAGGGAAATATATACTGTATGTTTGCGCTACAGCCATCATTTATGTCATCTCAAAGGTCAAAAGCAAAATTGCATGGACAAATGCAGAACCTTTATATACAATCAGCAACTCAGGCCTTAGGCAAAAATTGAATTTGGGGAATTTCTGGCCTCCAATAGCCTAGCCTTTTATCCAGCAGCTTACATTTTTATCCATTAAATTAAACAAGCTCTCTGAAGGAAATCCATTTTGTAACTAAAGCAACAAATCTTGGTAACATTAGTATAGCAGTCAAATAACTGTTCTGAGGAATTCCTGCAATAAAATAACAAGCTATAATAAAGGTAAAGGTTCTCACACCCCACATATATGTTAGTCATTTCCGGCTATAGGGACCAGTACTCCTCTCCATTACAAAGCTGAAGAGCCAGCGCTGTCCAAAGATGTCTCCATAGTCATGTGGCTGGCATGACTAAACACCGAAGGCTCACAGAACTCTTACCTTCCCACCGAAGTGGGCCCTATTTTTCTACTTGCATTTTTACATGCTTTTGAACTGCTAGGTTGGCAGAAGCTGGGATAAGTAACGGGAGCTCACTCCGTTTTGCGGTGCTACGGATTTGAACTGTCAAACAGCTGACCTTTCTGATCACAAGCTCAGCGTCTTAGCCACTGAGCCATTGCATCCCCTTAACCCTTGCACAACACAATTTCCTTTATAGCACCCACTAACAGTGATTAAGCAAGTCATTGCTTGCAGCAGTGTGTGGACAATGTCACCACCCCCTTTGTTGCTGCATCTGATATGGTTTGCCTATAAAGTTAAAATTAATAGGAAACACCTACATTCATTCTTTGTTTTGTTTTTAGATGCTTTCCAAGAAGGACATGCAGGTAGTCTTTTACTTGTGACTTATAATGGAGCTTGTTCATTATGGTTGCATATTGTGATGACCATGAAGTGAAAATTCTCCATTAATATTTCCCCATCTCTAATCTCCCTGATCCAATTGTTATTGGATCATTAAGTGAAGCATGAAGAGCTTCAGAGATGGGGAAGGTCAATGGAGGATTAGCACACGTCTCGGCCCATCCTTCCCCCACCCCCGAGGCACTTGGTGCTCTGCTCCCTTGTTACCTCAGGGTTCCCTAGGGTCAGCTGGCTCCCAAAATGAGATGTTTGTGGAGTTTCTGGAGACTTCTTAAAAAAACAGTTCCCTACAGAGTCACATGAGAAGTACTACCTGCTAGGAGAGGCCAGCAGCTGAGCTTCATATTACCTCATATTGCATTACCCGGGTTCTTCTGCAAAAACAAAAAGGCAAGCTGGGTGTTGCTGGGCTCTGGAGCTGGGTGAGAAGGACGCCAAGTCCTTGAAGTCCTTTGGATGGCCGGATGAGAAATAGTCCTCATCTCTCCATTTGCTCATCGTTTCTGTTGATTGACTTTAGGCTCCCTTGCCTTAGCTAAAAACCTAAAGCCCATGTCACACTGCACCAACGGATGGAAAGAGGATGTAAAACGGAGAGAAACACTTGCCATCCGTTGGTTAATGCGATGCTTCCGTTTTGTACTCACTGCATCTGTTTTTCTTCCTCTGTATCCGTCCAGCATCCGTCGACTGAGGTTCCATCCACTCAAAAAGTTTTGAGCTGCTCAAAACTTTTTGAGCAGAAAATGTATCCAATGCATCCGTTCTGCATCCGCTAGGCATACGGGGAACATCCGTTCTGCATCTGTCGTCATCCGTTACGCATCCGCTAGGCATCCGCTGCGCATCCGCACAACTCAAATCCGCTCCAGCAGAAAGCAGACATAGGTAGGAAGTGGAACGGACACGCAGCATTAGTAGCATGGACGGAGAAAGGATGAAAGCGGATGCAGCTCGCAAAGAAAGCATTTTAAACGGAAAAAATGTTTGCAGAGGGGACCTATCTCGGATATTAAGGATGTCTAGAGGATGCCTAGAGGATGCAAAAGGACACATAGGGGAAAATCTATATTGCCTATAAAAAGGGGGAGCAACTCACCTGGATCTCACTTTCAGACCAGCAGCCCTGCTGTGCAGACCTCTGCAGCCTTCATCTGACTCTTGCTCTTCCACAGCATCCAGTCATGTCCACCATGGATCGTAACACAGTCCTTTTGGTAGCCACCATCATTCTGCAACAGTGCGAAGCCATCTACAGGCTCTTTCAATTCTACTACGGGAAGAAAAGGAGGCGGCCAAGAAGCGTCTGGGTCCGAAGATGGATTGGGAGAAGAGCAGAGTACGGACTGTACAACAAGCTGATGGTGGAGCTGAGGAACGAAGACCTTTGTGCATTCCAGAACTTCATGAGGATGCCTCCAGCTATGTTTGATGAAGTTGTGCAGCGGCTGACACCCAGGTTGACCAAGGCAAACACCAACTTCTGGCCCAGCCTGGACCCTGGGCTCAAGGTGGCACTGACTCTGCGCCACCTGGCCTCAGGGACCACCTACAGGAGCATGCAGTACGGCTGGAGGGTGCCACACAACACCATCAGCATTGTGGTCAGAGAAGTGGTGCAGGCCATCATCGAAGAATACCTGGAGGAGCTCCTTCAGTGCCCCTCCACTGAAGAAGGCTGGAAGAAAGTTGCAGAGCAGTGGTATCAGAGGTGGAACTTCCCACACACTGTTGGAGCCATAGATGGGAAGCACGTGGCCTGCAAAGCTCCAGCCAAGTCGGGATCCACTCATTACAACTACAAAGGCTTCTTCAGCATCGTCCTCTTCGCCATGGTCGATGCTAACTACAAGTTCATGTACATCGATGCTTCAGGCAACGGGTCAGCTTCAGATGCCCAGGTATACAACACCAGTGACCTCAAGGAAGGGCTGGAATGCAACCTCATCATGGGCTTCCCAGATCCAGACCCCCTGCCCAACGACACACAAGATCTGCCCTACTTCATCGTGGGGGATGATGCCTTCTCCCTCAGAACCTACTTCATGAAGCCCTACACCTCCAGATGCCTCACCCGTGAAGAGAGGATCTTGAACTACAGGCTGTCCAGGGCAAGATGAGTGGTGGAGAACGCCTTTGGCATCCTGACCAACAGGTTCCAGGTACTTCTCACCACCATGCAGCATCGCCCAGAGACTGTGAGGAGGATCATGGAAGCTTTCTGCATCCTGCACAATCTCATGCGCACCCGCTACCCAGTCTTGCAGAACAGGCTCGTGGACCTCCAACAAGGCAATGGGGACATGGAGCCTGGGGAATGGAGGCAAGGGCAAAACCTGATCGACACTGAGGATGTGCAAGGCCCCAACAGAGCCTCACATGAAGGGAAGAAGCAGCGCAACCTCCTGAGACACTGGTGCAACTCCCCAGCTGGAGCAGTGGAGTGGCAAGACAGGATGATAGATGTTTAATGGATGCTTCCTTCAGCCTGTCTCATCACACTGATGAGATTGGGCCATGTATGTTGAGTGGGCCTACAATGAACAGGGCATTTAATAAAGAGTTGTATTTATGTTGACATGTGTGGATCAATGATTACATTAGTATTGATTACAAAGGGCCATAGGTGTGGCACCTGGGAGGGTGGACCATACAGTCCCACTATGCTTGCACTGGAGGTTTATCTATCCCCACAGATATCTCAACCCATCCCACAGCTATCTTAGCCCATCCCAAAGGTATCCCTGCCCATCCCACAGCTATCTTAACCCATCCCAAAGGTATCCCTGCCCATCCCACAGGTATCCCTGCCCATCCCACAGCTATTACCCATCCCAAAGGTATCCCTGCCCACCCCCATGTTATCCTTATCCATCCCACAAGCATGCAAAGGCTTAAACCATTTCTAAAAGTTTCCACCAAGACTTTATTTTCAAAAATAAATGAAGCAAGTGTGTGAAGCAAAGATAATCTTTATTAATAACAAGCTGTAAAAGAAAAATGACCCAAGTCAAGTGTCCAAATAAAGTCTACAGGTAGCCACCTAGTCTCTGGCACTCTTCTCTGTCACTCAGAGGTGTGCCCAGTCTCAGGGGTGAAGGGTCCAGGTGCTGTGGAGGTGGCTGCTGCTGGAGTGCTAGTCTGAAGCGCCACTGGGGTGCCTGGCCCCGAGAGGACAACAGGTGACAGTGTGTTGAGGAAGCTCTCAGACAGCTGGCTCAGCCCCATGATGTTGAGAGCTCCTTCCTCCATGCCATGGGGTGCCAGCCCCAGTACCGACGACAGATGTACTGAGGCCGGGCTTGGCTGTGGGGTGGTGGAAGGAGCAGTGCAGTGGGGCTGTCTGGTCTGCAGCTGGGTGAAGACTGGCGTGGGTGGCATCGGTGACGGTGGCATCGGTGGCGTCGGTGGCATCAGTGGCGTGGGTGGCATCGGTGGCATCAGTGGTGTGGGTGGCATCGGTGGCATCAGGGGAACCGGTGGCAACGGTGTTGTTCGATGAACCTGTGCCTGGACTGGGAAGGGCGGCTGCCTGTGCTGCTGGACCTCCTGGTAGCCGTAGCCCTGGTAGGTGAGGGCCTGTGGGAAGCCTTGGAATGGGAGGGACATCACCTGGGGTGGAGGAGCAGACCTGGACTGGGTGGGAGCAGGTTCATCTGGATCTGGAGGGTTGTGAAGCAGATCAGTGATCCTGTCCTTCACCACCTGGTACTGGGGTTCTGCCCTGTCCGTGAGGGTCTGGTTCACATAGGTGAGGAAGGGCTTGCGGTTGGAGGATGAGGAGTCAGTGTGGACCAGTTGAGAGAAGATATCTATGCTGCTCCTAATGGTGTCTCTTATCTCCAGCAGGACAGTGTGGCTCTGCCCCTCCGGTCTGGCTCTCTGCCTTTCTTTCTCGGTGGCGGATCTCACCCTCCAGGAAGCTGCACTTGGCCATGACATAGGTCTCTCTGTCCGTCAGCTTGACCGCGGCCTGGCCAGATTTCTTGAGGTGCAGCTTCCTGTACCAGGTATGCATGTGCTTCCACCAGCCGAGGAGCACCTCCGAAGTGTAGCCCAGGCTCTCCGCCTTCTCTCTCCAAGCAGCCTGCTTCCTTTTGGTGTCCCTGTAGAGCCTGTGTCCCTTCCGCCATAGATACTCATTCTC
Organism: Laticauda colubrina; assembly: GCA_015471245.1. Lineage (NCBI taxonomy): Eukaryota > Metazoa > Chordata > Lepidosauria > Squamata > Elapidae > Laticauda > Laticauda colubrina. The sequence continues at coordinate 63,741,921 of BLBF01000007.1, read as the reverse complement.
TCTCAGCCACTCCAGCACCTCATCCTCATGTTCCTCCTCGATGGAGTATTGCCTCCTCTCCCATTCTCGCATATGCCTCTTCCTCCCTTTGGCAGGATCACATGGGCCCTCATCAGAGAGGCTTCCAGGTTGTAGGGGCTGCTCCTCCACACCACCAGCAGCAGCAGCACCAGCAGGACCAGGATCAGCAACAGCAGGACCAGCAGGACCAGGATCATCATCAGCAGAGTAAGCACCAGCAGCTCCAGTAGCACCAGCAGGACCAGCAGGACCAGGATCAGCAGCAGCAGGACCAGCAGGACCAGGATCAGCAGCAGCAGAGTGAGCACCAGCAACACCAGGAGCACGAGCAGGACCAGGAGCACCATCAGGACCAGGAGCACCAGCAGGACCAGCAGGACGAGCAGCACCAGGAGCACGAGCAGGACCAGCAGGACGAGCAAGACCAGGAGCACGAACAGGACCAGCAGGACCAGCAGGACCAGCAGGATGAGGAGCAGCTTCAGCAGAGTAAGCACCAGCAGAAGCACCACCGCCAGAAGCAGCTTAGCAGAGTAAACACCAGCAGAAGCACCACCGCCATAAGCAGCATCAGCAGCTCCTCCAGAAGCAGCATCAGCAGAAGCACCACCGCCAGAAGCAGCATCAGCAGAGTAAGCACCAGCAGAAGCACCACCGCCAGAAGCAGCATCATCAGCTCCTCCAGAAGCAGAAGCAGCAGAAGCCCCAGCCCCAGAAGAGCGAGCCCGTGCTGCAGAAGCTCCAGCAGAAGCATAGTGAGGTCCAGGGGGTGGGAGGGTGGCCCTGTCCCTCTTGCCAGGGCTGGCAGCAGATGGCTGAGGCTTTCTCTTCTTCCCCATGGTTGTGGGGTTGCTGGCTGGCAGGCAGGCTGGCAGCAAGGCTGGCAGGCAGGCTGGCAGGTAGGCTGGCAGGCAGGCAGGCAGCAAGGCTGGCAGGCAGGCTGGCAGGAAGGCAGGCAGCAAGGCTGGTAGGCAGGGCAGGCTCGCAAGGCAGTTGATGTGTCTGGCAGCAGGTCTTTCCTCTGAATGGTAACCTGCTTGGGAGCTGCCTCCCTTTATATCCGCGGGGCTGATGCAATGCATTCTCCCCGCATGTGCAGTGAATGCTAGGCATCCGCTAGGCATCCGCTAGGCTTCTGCTAGGCATCCGCTAGGCTTCCGCTCTGCATCAGCTTCATCCGCTAGGCTTCCACTGTGCATCCGCTTCATCCACTCGGCGTCCGCTCTACATCCGCTGTATCCGTTCCGTGTCCGCTTTGCTGTGGTCCCCCGGAAGCCTTGCGGATGTGCCATCCGCTCTCATCCGCTTCCATCTGCTAGGCTTCCGTGGAGCATCCGCTTTCCATCCACCCTGCGTCCTTCCCCCGTCCGTTCCTTTCCGTGTTGTCTGCTCTGGTTATGCAAATTTTTGCCCCTTTTGAGAGCAGATAACAATGGATGGAACATTTTTCTCGTCCGCTGTGTCCTTTTTACAAACGTTTTGCATCCATCGGCCAGTGTGACAGGGCCTTAAGCAATAGCAATAGCATAAGCACTTAACCTTGTACACTGCTTCACAATGCTTTTACAGCTCTCTCTAAGTGGTTTACAGAGTCAGCCTATTGCCTCCAACAATCTGGCTCCTGATTTTACCAACCTTGGAGGGATGAAAAGCTCAGTCAATCTTGAACCTGGTGAGATTGGAACTGTCAAATAGCAGTCAGCCGGAATAGCCTGCAATACTGCATTCTAACCACTGTGCCACTACGGTGGGATGGAGGGGGAAGATGTTTTTTTTTTTTTACTTCCAAATCCCTGTAGTCAGATGTAAAGATGAACAATGGCAGGGGAACTGCAGCAGCCATTACTTTGAAAGAGGTCATAAGCACCTTTTGGGGGGGGGGGGGGATATTCTGTCATAACTGAACAGCTCATTCTAGATCCGTTCCAAGTTGATTTCCTAACCTGGACTAATTCGATACACCTTGAAAACTGTAGCCTCCCTCAATTCCAGTAGAAAAAGATTCAGATTTGTTCCTGTCTAGCCTTGGAGAAAATAAATGATTTTTTTAAAGAGGCATAAGACGGAACCCTTCAAACCAGGCAATTTGAATGTATTAGTTTAAAGCATTTCTATTATATACCAGCACTGTGTACACATTTTGAAAAGGTGGTCTCTGCAATAGGATTACAATCTGAAATATTTGGTCCACAAAGGAGAAGATGATGGAGAAAGAAGAACAGTAAAAGAAATCCCAGTTCTGAATGTTATGGTTCTTATGCAGGTTTCATGATGGAATGGCTGCTGGCAAAGTCATATTTGGGAAAGTGCCCAAGGCAGCTGGCAGAAATGATAAAATAGCCTTGCTTCTGCTTTTTCCCTCTTCTCTGCAGCTACTATTATAATGGCAGTAGGCTAAATGATTTAAATGCAGAACATACAAACCGGCTTAAGTAATTGATAGCATTGGTCAGTATTCATTTTGCAAATGCAGTTCGGTGTTTTCCGTAACATCATCTAAAAGTAAACCTGATAATAATGGATATTTAAGGATATTTCAAAAAGTAAATGCAAATTAAAAAGAGTCTCACATAGCAAAGGAAGCCATTTTATTACTGCTTTCCCAAATACCATTGTAAAGTATGGCACCAATTAATGTGCAAATAAGTGTTATATATTCCTGAAATGCAACTGTTTCAGCTATATTAGAACTGTGATTTAATTAGGCACACATATACAGATAACACATTAAAAAAATGCATTCAAGGTTTTTCGTCCATTAAACCAATGTCTAATTTGTTTATGCAATTGTTGTCCCTTGCTTAGTCAAGAAAAGCATGTATTAGAGCTGTGTTAATCATTATAGCTATTTTGTATAAGTAAACAACCTAAGCTGATATTGTGTTAAATGGAATAGGGTTTATTGGAATTAGAGGTAATGTCAGGCTTTTATCAGGAAAATGTTTGCAAAGAATGCACACCGATAAGCCACAAACTGTGCATTTAAAACAACTTAAAATGCTATAATTTTCAGAAGAGTATATGAACAATGCTAACAGCAGTGAACACTACATAGAAATCTGAACTCTTGAATTGCTAACAGTTATTACATTTTTGCATAATCCATTTAATTATATCTCATTTAAAGTAGCAATTCAAGCACCCAGTTCTTATGCTCAAGAAGAATAATCAAAGAACTATAACTCCATGTCAACATGCAAGTCAAATGGGAAAGCCTTCCATATGAACAATAGATAATGCAATTGTACAAGGAGTTTCAAATTGAACAGAGCAGTATTTCTCAACAAGGCAACTCTAAGATGTATGGACCCTCCCTAGTCAGGGGAAAATAGGAGATTTTACTATTTTGGTTTTTCTATTTTTTCCTGTGTTCCCTGCCTTGAGTTATTTATAAAAATATTATTATTATTATTTATAAAAATAACTCAAGGCAAGGTTAAAAATCTAAAATAAAATAAAATAAATAAATACGTATTTTGGCACAATTCAATATCCTTGTGAGTACTGGTGCTCCCCCACCCCTCAAAAGGTAGAACCACTCATGAGAATATTACCTTGTTTCTTATATAATAAGGCCGTGTCTTATTTTTTTTTTGAGCCCCGAAAAAATGGCTAAGATGTCTTTTCGGGGTTGAATTAATTTCTTCCCCCCACACACTCTGGCCTAGGGTGCCCCGCAATCAGCTACAACTCACCACCAGCCATTCCTAATGGCCAATCATGGCCAAGCGTGAAGGGCTCCCTATCCCCGCCAAGTGCCTTTGCTTCAGACCTGGGTCAGCAGGTGGGTGGTGGGGATATCCAGCAGCAGCGTTTGAGCTGCTTCTCAGGCCTCCATAGCTTCCATGGTTCCTGCCGGTGCTGGCACCTCTCTCACCAGCGCTGTCTCCAACAATAGCATCTGAGTCACTTCTGCTTTCCCTCCATACTCCTAACAACAGGGAAAAAAACATTTTGGGGTACCTGAGAGCACCGTGCACTGCCTTTTGGTTTAATCCTGAGTGGCTGGGTGGACATGAGAAGAGCCGAGCGAGTGTCTTTGCTGCTGTTACCCTTGGTGCTCCAGCTTTGAGCTCTGCAAGTTTCCAAAAGTCCTGGTGCGCAGCACGTTCTTGTATTTCAAGTGCACCCAGGCCGAGCTGCAGTTGTCCCTCTCTCACCAGCGCTGTCTCGAACAACAGCGGAACTGTGGAAGCATTTCAGCTGCTTCTCAGGTGGAGAAGCCGTCTCTGTAACTTCTATGGTTCCTGCCACTGCTGCCACTGTTTTGGGAGATGGCGCTGGTAAGAGAGGGACAGCTGCAGCTCAGCCTGGGTGCGCTTGAAATGCAGGAATGGACTGCGCACTGGGACTTTGGGAAACTTGCAGAGCCCGAGGCTGGAGCACCAAGGGTAGCAGCAGCAGAGACTCTCACTCAGCTCTTCTCATGCCCACTCAGCCACTCAGGATTAAACCAAAATGCAGTGTGCGGCACTCCCAGGTACCTCAAAATATTTTTTTTCCTATTGTAATGGCGATGGGGGAAAAGCAGGAGTGACTCAGATGCTGTTGTTCGAGACAGCACTGGCAAGAGAGGCGCCAGCACCAGTGGGAGAAGAGGCTGAAAAGCTGCCAGCGGACATACCCACCGCCTGCCCGCTGACCCAGGTCTATAGCAAAGGCACTTGGTGGGGGTAGGGAGCCCTCTGCGCTCCGCCATGAGCGGCTGCTAGGAGCGACTGATGGCGAGCATAGCTGCCCACAGGGCACTCCTAATGGCAAGTTCTCCCCCCGCCTTCCCCCCCCAATTTCGCATGTTTTAAAATCGGCCTAAATTGGGGGGGGGAGGGGACTTAATTTTATTTTATGCCTAGAAAACATGCTGGGTCTTCCTATTGGGGGGAGGCATATTGTTGGAGAAACATGGTAGCTAGATAGAATCAAATAGAATCTAATCAGAAAAATGGAATGGCATGGAATGGAGTTGAGTAGAATTGAACTGAATTGAATGAATGAATTATTTCAATAGTTCCAAGCAAGTTCCACACCCATTTGTGCTGTTCATGTGACCCTGAGGGCACAGATACACCCCCAAGTGTTCTCAATGATTCTCAGAGTGCTAACAACCAGATGACTGCAAGGACTATACATCCTTTCATTCTTTACTGTTCAGAATTGAAGAAGCTTCTTGGATGAGAAGTGAAACTCTTCAAGGAAAAACAAAGAAAGCCAAGTTGCCTTTTGAAAAAAAAAAAATCTTTGAGATAGCCATGATCCAGATGACTGAGCATCTCCATAGACATTGGAACTATAGTACTCCAATGTACAAAAATTATCTGGCCTTCTCTTCTCCAAAGGCCATCTGGAGATACATAGATGCTAAGAGCACATTTTTCTTTCTTTCTTCTTTCTTTTTGGAAAGTGAAAGAGGAACAAAAGGTGCAGCTCATTAGAAAATGGCTGAGATAAACACTAAACTAGGTAAACAGCAGGAACCTTAGTGGGAGTGCCATCTACTCTGCCAATATTACCAAATGGCTAGCCAAGTCTTAAGGCAACACAGTGTGGCAACTGTTACACCATGGTAACAGTTCTAGATTTCATTATATTGTAAAGCCCGGCTATTGCTATGATTTCATTAATTTATACTTGCTTGCAAATGAACCTCTCAGAGCACTGAAAACATGCTGTTGTTCTTCTGTATAAAAATAGTTTACTCCAAATTCGCTAATCTGATTGGCTAAGAAAGCCAGCATAGGGATTGGTTCACTAGGAACCAATCCAAAGGAACCGCCAAAAGGTGGTTAAATCAAACCAATGTCATTGGCTACAAACCGGCAGGCAAGCCGTATATAAAGGCTGCCGCGGCTAGATTCAAACTGTTCCGTTTATCTTTACTGTTGCAAATAAAGACTTTTACTGTTGGAACCCGGTCTACCTCGTGTTTTTCCGGACGGAACACTGGTGACGAAGGTGGGATCGTCCTAAAACGCGAAACTGTGCATGCGGCGAATTGAAACCCAGGCTGAAAGCGATGGCTGGAAATAATGCACCACCCGCATCCTTCAACCCCAATGAAGAGGATTGGGAATCCTATGTAGACCGTTTCCAAATGTACTTGGAAAGTAATGAGATGGAAGAGATCTCAGACCAGCGTAAGAGGGCTGTCTTCTTAACACATTGCGGACCAACGATTTTCAAATGGCCAAGGCATTGGCGAAGCCCAGAGACGTAAAGAAAATGACCTGGCCCGAACTCCAACAAATGTTGAAGGCTCATTACACACCAGTGGTGTCAAATCTCATCAAACGGCACAAATTCTACTGAAGGGACCAAAAAGAAGGCGAGACCATCGCTGATTTTGTGGCAGCCCTCCGACAACTGGGGGGAGCATGTGAGTTCCTGAACTTAGACGAAGCGATGCGAGATCGAGTAATATTGGGTTTAAAAGACTCTAATTTACAAAGCAAGTTCCTAAATAAACCCAACATAACTGGAGCTGAAGCAATCTCAGAAGCCACAGCCGCAGAAGCCGTGAAAAAGTCAGCGGCCACAATGAAACAAATGAACGCGAACAACGATGAAGTGAGCCTAACTAGAGGGAAGAAACAATTTCCCGCCACCACACACCATGAAGATTTTGATGAGACATCAGAATCCGGAGAGGAAGACGATGAGGTCCACCGCCTATACGCCAACAAAAAAAGGCATGAAAAAAGAAACTGGCGGGAATGCGCCGGTTGCGGAGGAAACCACCCTCGAGCCGACTGCAGATTCCTTGATGCCATCTGCAGAGCTTGTAAGAAAAGGGGACAAATCGAGAAGGTCTGTAGGAATTGAAAAAATTACAGCCCTAACAGACGCAGTAACTCTCCCCCACAAGCTGAATCGAAACAAACCGAGAGAAAGTGGCAGCGCAACAAACAAGCCAGTAACCAAGAAAAGACCCATCAAACTGTCACTATTGGAAGCGCTCAGACAGAAAGCGGGAAAAAAGTTAAAATAATTGTAAAAATCGAAGGCAGCCCCTGCGAGTTGGAGGTCGATTCAGGGTCTTTCCTGTCAATGGTGTCATGGGACACCATCAAACAACTGGTCCCAAATATTAAACTAAAAGAGCTCCAGAAACAAAAATTAACCCTAAAGGACTACCAAGGGAATCAAATCCCTGTGGTAGGTCTAGGACATTTCCAAGTCGCCTACAAGCAGCATGTCAAAGTCCTGCCTCTGACAATAGTTGACCGAGACCGACCCAGCCTCCTGGGCATCGAATGGTTCGCACCATTGGGCATCGGAATGACCGGAGTAGACCGGGTGGCCGCAACCAACTGGGAAGAAAACCTGATCCACGAGTTCCAGGACGTTTTTGATGGCTCCCTAGTCAGGTATCGGGGGACCTCAATTTCCTTTAGTTTAGACCCCCAGGTGGCCCCTAGAAGATTAAAGGCCAGATGAGTTCCTTTTGCATTAAAGGCAAAAATAGAGGAACAATTAAACAAATTAATTGACCAAGGGGTTTTGGAACCTGTTGACCATGCTAAATGGGAGACGCCAATAGTAACACCGGTTAAACCTGATGGGTCGGTAAGCATCTGTGGAGACTACAAGGCTACCCTGAACCATACCCGGTGCCAGTCGTACAACATTTGTTACACTCATTAGGGGGAGGAAAATTTCTTGCTAAACTAGCTTACCAAAAGCTTCCAGTAGACCCCTTAACGGCTGAGGCACAGACAATAGTGACTCACAAAGGGGCATTCAAGTGCAACAGACTCCAGTTTGGAGTGAGTATGGCCCCAGGCATTTTCCAAAGCCTCATGGAATGCCTATTAAATGGAATAAAAGGGGTCGTACCATATTTTGACGACGTCCTGATTTCGTCTAAAGATACGACCCAACTAGAAAAAAGACTAAGAAATGTACTAACAAAATTCAGATAATCCGGCCTGAAAGTTAAAAAAGAAAAATGCTGCTTAATGACTGATCGCGTCAAATTTCTGGGCTACTTAATGGATGGAGAGAAAAAAAAGTCAAAGCCATTAAAGACGCACCACAGCCAAGAAACAAAACAGAATTGCAGGCATTTTTGGGTCTAATAAATATCTATAACATATTCCTCCCCCACAAAGCGACAGTAGCGGAACCATGACACCGTTTGCTGGATAAAAAAACTAATTGGACTTGGGGTCATAGAGAGTAAAAAGCTTTCCAGAAAATAAAAAATTTATTAACATCAAACACCGTTCTTATCAGTTTAGTAACACACTGCCATTGACGGTAACCTGCGATGCCTCACCGTTTGGAGTCGGTGCCATCCTGAGCCACCAATTGCCAGATGGGAGAGAGGCACCCATCACTTATTACTCAAAGACTCTGTCTTAAACAGAATGTAACTATAGTCAACTAGACAGAGAAGCCCTGGCAATCGTCGCCGGAGTGAAACGCTTCCACGAATACCTCTATGGAAGAACATTTTTGATCGTAATGGACCACAAACCATTACTAGGAATTCTGGCGGGAAACAAGCCTACACCAAACATTTTATCCCCGCGAATGACTAGATGGTCAGAATTCCTAGCTGCATACTCTTACACATTAACGCATCGACTCGGGAAGCAAATCTCCCATGCAGACGCATTAAGCAGAGCACCGTTGCCAATGACGGAGGAAGACCCGGCACCAACAATGACCACCCTGCAGATAGAGACATGCCCCGAACTACCAATATCTGCAAACGATGTTGCTAGAGCCACCGCAAAGGACCCAGTGACTGCCCACATATTAAACTGGGTAGGTAAAGGCTGGCCGGAAAACCAAAAAACTGAAAACTTTAAACCTTTCCGGACCAGACAAACCAAACTTTCAATTCAAAAAGGTTGTTTATTGTGGGGTGATCGGGTAGTAATCCCTCCTAAATTACAAACTAGAGTGCTGGGTATGCTTCATGAAGGCCACCCTGGTATTCTAAAAATGAAAAGCCTTGCTAGAAGCTATGTCTGGTGGCCTGGCATAGATAAAGACATCGAATACTGGGTTACTACTTGCAATAAATGTCAAAAAACCAGGCCTTCCCCACCACAAGCACCCATAAGGGACTGGGAGACCCCACGAGGCCCCTGGTTTCAGATCCACATTGACTTCGCGGGTCCTACTAGGGGACATACCTTTTTAATTGTTGTAGATGCATACTCAAATTGACTGGAAGTTGTAATAATGTCATCTACGACAACCGAGGCGGTCATTAAACATCTTAACAAACTCTTCGCAAGCCATGGATTGCCGGATGTCCTAGTGTCTGACAACGGGCCACAATTAACAGCCATCCAATTTGAACAATACCTAGCCTCCCTAGGTATACACCACGCACTAACTGCGCTGGCCCACCCGGCTGCAAATGGTAAGGTGGAGAGAATGGTCAGGTTTACCAAAGAAGGTTTAGAGAGAATGGACACTGGGGATGTCCAGGATAAAATTATCCGCCTACTCACCCTCCAACATATCACACCCAGTACTGTAACCAACAAAAGCCCGGCGGAATTATTAATGAGAAGAAAACGTAGGTCGCAATTAGACAGGTTGCACCCAAATTACATGTTGGAAAGATCCCCCAACTCCTCCAGCCGTTTCTGAACATTTGAAATCGGCGACCTAGTCTACGCAAAAAATTTCACCAGGGACCCCTCATGGCTTCCAGGCACAATCACACAAATTACTGGCCCCCAGTCCTACCGACTAACCATAGACGATGGCAGGGAATGGAAGCGGCACATAGACCAGCTTCATTCCCGAAACATTGAAAGAAATACAAACTCACAACCACAAATAATAAAAAACAATGAAAATCAAACCAAAGGGGAGGGGGGAAATACAAGAAAATAATAAAGAACCTTTTAAAATAAACCCAGAACATCTTAACAATCAAAAAGAGCAAAAAAGAAACATACAGTTAGATGAAACTTGCGGGAAAAATCCAGATGAAGGGGCCAGCCAAGCCAGCTCGACCTGCCCGGAGAAACCAGGAGGGAACGGTGAAACCACTGGCCTGAGAAACTCAAGCGGTAGCAAAATGGCTGACTCACCCTTCCAGGCGGTTCCATGGAGAAAAGCCGGAGAGACAGCAACCCCATCCGAACCGGTTGAAGTCTCCAGCGAAAATGAACCGCGCAAGTCCAGTAGAGTCAGAAGAAGCCCCGCCTACCTGCGCATCTACGTCACCACGTTGGACTAAACCAAGAGGGGGGGGTGTTCTGTATAAAAATAGTTTACTCCAAATTCGCTAATCTGATTGGCTAAGAAAGCCAGCATCGGGATTGGTTCACTAGGAACCAATCCAAAGGAACCGCCAAAAGGTGGTTAAATCAAACCAATGTCATTGGCTACAAGCCGGCAGGCAAGCCGTATATAAAGGCTGCCGCGGCTAGATTCAAACTGTTCCGTTTATCTTTACTGTTGCAAATAAAGACTTTTACTGTTGGAACCCGGTCTACCTCGTGTTTTTCCAGACGGAACAGTTGTAATGTAAGCATCTTGGACAATCAAGTTATTAGCTGAATAAAAGAATAGGTATAACATATTTCTGATTTTAGATGGGAAAAAAACTGTCTCTAGTGTTGGAATCTGAAGATTCTGAACAATTATAAGCTGGAATTCCATCATTGCGTTCATGTGTATTTTTAGCCTTGCTACTGATCTTGAAACACATTCACAATGCAAGTAGCAGAAAACAGGATTTATCACATCTATTCATGATGTTAATAAGGATTTGGGGAATAAGTTTTCAGAGTGAAAAAAAAAATGACTCAGATTTTTTTATGCCCTACAATGAAAGAGTATTTACAATGTTATGAATTTGGATGCTCTAGTTACTATGAAAGGATTGTATACTCCAGTAAACTAATGAGAGGTCTGTTTAGCAAATTAACTAAAAAATAATAATGTTCCCTAAAGACTGCAATTCCTCCTTCTCGTCTTTGAAAATAAGATTTCTGCTTTTTATTGATGAGGATAGAAAAAACGTTTCAGAGAGAGTTCAATCTTTGTTCTTTCTAAAGATATTATGCTGTCACAGTTGATTTGACTGCACAGGACTTTTTTTTTGCTGTCTACTATGCTTGTTTTTTTTTCATAAATAAAACATATGTAATATGGTTGTATATAATTCAAAAATAATGTGAAAGAAATGCTTTGGACCTTTCATGCACACAGCACTTTCCTGCCACCTCATTAAAACATGAACTACTGTTTAAAGCATCGATTCATTAAAGTTGATATGATTCTGAAAGTGTTTTGTTCGGAAAACACACGAGGTAGACCGGGTTCCAACAACAAATACTTTATTCTTTAACTAGTCAGTAAATAGGAACATTTGGCTGAAGCTGAGGCCAGCCTTTTATACAGGCTGGCTTGCCTGCTTGTAGCCAATGGCAGTTGCTTAAATTTGCTGCCTTTTAGCAGCTCTTTGGATTGGTTCCTAGTGAACCAATCCAATGCTTAGTTTATTTGACCAATCAGGGTTGCAGATTTGGAGTCACCCACTTTACATATAGAACACCCCTCCCCTCTTAGCTCAGTCCTACGTGGTGATGTAGTCTCGCAGGTCGGCGGGGCTTTTCCGGACTCGACTTGACTTGCGCGGTTCATTCTTAGTGAAGTCTTCGACTGGTTCGGATGGGGCTGCCGTGTCGTGCGTTCTTTTTCCTGGAACCATCTGGAAGGTGAGTCAGCCATTTTACCGCCGCCTGAGTTTCTTAGGCTGGTGGTTTTGCCGCTCCCTCCCGTTTCCTCCGGGCAGGTCAAGCTGGCCTGGCTGGCCCCTTCCGATGGGCTCTTCATGCAAGTCTCTCCAAACAGTGAGTCTTTTATTTGCTCTTTTTGATTATATGTTTCATTGGTTTTGGTTTTAAACAGTTCTTTATTTACTTCTCGCCTTTCCCCCCCACCTTTGTTTGCAATTCGTTGGTTTTGTCGGTGAATGGTTGTAAGTCTGTGGTTCTCTCTATAATTCGGGATCGAAGCTGGTCTATGTGCCGCTTCCATTCCCTGCCATCCTCTATTATTAAT
>BLBF01000007.1:63632104-63729851 GCA_015471245.1 Laticauda colubrina | reverse complement strand
CAGCCGGGTGAGCTGGTGCGGTTAGGGCATGTCTTATACCTAGGGAGGCTAGGTATTGCTCAAATTGTATGCTGGTTAGCTGTGGCCCATTATCTGAGACAAGAACGTTCGGTATGCCATCGGTGGCAAAAAGGTTGTCCAGCTTTTTAATTACAGTTTCTGTTGTCGTTGATGGCATAACTTTTACTTCAAGCCAATTCGAAAAGGCATCAACGACAATCAGAAAGGTATGCCCCTTGGTAGGACCCGTGAAATCAATGTGTATTCTTGACCAAGGTCCCCGAGGGGTTTCCCAGTCCTTAATGGGTGCTTTTGGTGGGGACAGTCTAATTGCCTGGCATTTGTTGCATGAGCTTACCCAATACTCTATGTCCTTATCAATACCCGGCCACCAAACATAACTTCTAGCAAGGCTTTTCATCTTAATCATTCCCGGGTGCCCTTCATGTAACAACCTAAGTACCCTGGGTTGTAATTTGGCAGGAATTACCACCCGGTCACCCCACAACAAACACCCCTTTTGGATTGAAAGTTCAGTCTGTCTGGACCGGAAAGGTTTAAAGTTTTCAGTTTTTTGATTCTCCGGCCAGCCTTTACCTACCCAGCTAAGAACGCGGGCAGTCAATGAGTCTTTCACGGTGGCTCTGGCAACATCATAAGCTGATATGGGTAGATCGGGGCAAGTCTCAATTTGTGGTGTTGTCATCGCTGGTGCCGGGTCTTCGTCGGTTGCTGGTAAGGGTGCTCTGCTCAAAGCGTCCGCATGGGAAATTTGTTTCCCTGGGCGATGTGTCAGAGTGTAGGAATAAGCTGCTAGGAACTCTGACCATCTAGTCATTCTTGGGGACAGTATATTAGGTGTTGGCTTGTTTCCCGCCAAAATCCCCATCAGCGGTTTGTGGTCTGTTATGATTTGAAAAGTCCGCCCATATAAGTACTCGTGGAAGCGTTTTACTCCAGCGACAATTGCTAGAGCTTCCCTGTCCAATTGGCTGTAATTCCGCTCGGTTTTGGATAGAGTCCTAGAGTAATATGCGACGGGTGCTTCTCTGCCATCAGGTAGTTGGTGGCTCAGGATGGCACCTACTCCGTATGGTGAGGCGTCGCAGGTCACTCTTAATGGCTGTGTGTTGCTAAATTGGATGAGAACGCTTGTTGATGTTAGCAAGCTTTTAATATTTTGGAAGGCTTTTTTTTCTTTGCAACCCCAAGTCCAAGTTGCCTTCTTGTCTAAAAGACGGTGTAACGGTTCTGCTATAGTGGCCTTATTTGGCAGGAACACATTATAGAAATTAATTAGTCCTAAAAATGCTTGTAGTTCGGTTTTATTTCTTGGTTCAGGTGCGTCTTTGATTGCTTTAACTTTTTTGTCTGTGGGGTGGATACCCTCTCCGTCTATTGAGTAGCCCAGGAATTCGACGTCATTCTTAATTAAACAGCACTTTTCTCTTTTTACCTTGAGGCCAGATTCCCTAAACTTAGTTAATACTTCTTTGAGTCTTTTCCTTAATTGAGTTTCATCTCTGACCGAGATTAGGACGTCGTCAAAATAGGGAACGACTCCTTGTATGCCATTTAGGAGGTGTTCCATCAGACTCTGGAAAACGCCAGGGGCCACGCTTACTCCAAATTGGAGCTGGTGACATTTGAATGCACCCTTATGGGTGACTATAGTCTGTGCTTCTGCTGTTTCTGGGTCCACTGGGAGTTGTTGATAGGCTTGTGCCAAGTTGAGTTTAGCAAAAACTTTGCCCTTTCCCAGGGAGTGAAGCAAATGCTGGACTACTGGCACCGGGTATGCGCTTGGTTGTAATGCGTTGTTCAGGGTAGCCTTATAGTCACCACAGATTCTAATGGACCCGTCAGGTTTTATGGGTGTGACAATAGGCGTTTCCCACTTGGCATGGTCCACAGGTTCTAACACCCCTTGGGCTATTAATTTGTCCAGCTGTTCCTCTATTTTTGCCTTTAGTGCAAAAGGAACTCGCCTGGCTTTTATTCTTCGTGGGGCTATTTGGGGGTTTAGATTGAAAGAAATGGGATTTCCCCGATACTTGCCAAGTGAGCCGTCAAAAACGTCCTGGAATTCTCCGATGAGGTCGTCTTCCCAGCCGGTTGTAGTCACTCGATCGATCCCGGTCATCCCGATGCCCAATGGCGCGAACCATTTGATGCCCAGGAGGCTTGGTCTGTCTTGGTCGACTATGGTCAGCGGTAGCACCTTGACGTGTTGTTTGTAGGCGACTCGGAATTGTCCCATGCCTACCACAGGGATTTGGTTTCCCTGATAGTCCTTGAGGGTTAGGTGCTGCTTCTTCAATTCTTTGGGTTTGATACCTGGGACTAGCTGTCTTATTGTGTCCCACGATACCATGGAGAGGAAGGACCCCGAGTCCACTTCCATCTTGCAGTGTTTTCCTTCGATTTTTACAATGACTTTAATTTTCTTCCCACTTTCTGTCTGAGCGCTCTTTATAATGACAGTTTGGTGTGTATTGGCTCGCTTCTCTTGTTGCCACTTTCTCTCAGCTCATTTAGGCTCAGCTCGTGTTGGGGAATTTCTGCGTCTCGTTGGGCTGTAGCATTTTTTGTTCCTGCAGACTTTCTCGATGTGCCCTCGTTTCTTGCAATGCCGGCAGGTGGCATCAAGAAATCTGCATTCAGCTCGGGGATGGTTTCCTCCGCAGCCAGCGCATTCCCGCCAATTTCTTCTTTCATGCTCTTTTCTGTTCATGAGCAAACGGTGGACCTCGTCGTCTTCTTCGCTCGATTCAATTGTTTCACCCGACTCTTCGTAGTGGGTTGTGGTGGTAGGCTGCTTTCTGTCTTTGGTTGGTGTTTCTTCGCTGTGTGTGTTCATCTTTTTCATAGCTATGGCAGATTTTTTCGCGGCTTCAGCGGCTGTGGCTTCCGCGATGGCTTCGGTAACGGTGATGTTGGGCTTGTTGAGTAATTTACTCTGTGTGGTCGAGTCTCTCAGGCCCAACATCACGCGATCCCTCATTGCTTCATCAATGTTCAAAAATTCACACTCACCCCTTAATTGTCTAAGGGCAGCGATGAAATCGGCGACGGTCTCTCCCTCTCTCTGGTCTCTGCGGTAAAATTCATGTCGCTTTATTAAGTTTGACACCATCGGAGCGTAGTGTGCTTTGAGGACTCTTTGCAATTCTGTCCACGTTAGTTGTTTAACATCTCGGGGCTTCGCAAGGGCCTTTGCCATCTTGAAAACTGTTAGCCCGCAGTGTGTCAGGAATACAGCTCTCTTGCGTTGCTCTGAAATGTCTTCCATTTCATTGCTCTCCAAATACATCTGGAAGCGATCAGCATAGGAATCCAGTCCTCTTCGTTGGGATTGAAGGGTGCGGGCGGTGTGTTGTTTCCAGGCATCTTGGTTGTCATCTGGACTTCTTATCACCGCGTGCAGGTTTTTCTGTTCAGGACGATCCCACCTTCGTCGCCAGTGTTTTGTTCGGAAAACACACGAGGTAGACCGGGTTCCAACAACAAATACTTTTTTCTTTAACTAGTCAGTAAATAGGAACACTTGGCTGAAGCTGAGGCCAGCCTTTTATACAGGCTGGCTTGCCTGCTTGTAGCCAATGGCAGTTGCTTAAATTTGCTGCCTTTTAGCAGCTCTTTGGATTGGTTCCTAGTGAACCAATCCAATGCTTAGTTTATTTGACCAATCAGGGTTGCAGATTTGGAGTCACCCACTTTACATATAGAACAGAAAGAATAAGTGGAATGAATCAGAAAGATCAAAGTTTCCAGCAAAGAAGGAAGAGACTGTTCTGAAGTTCTTCAGAGTGGAAGTATTTCAAGAAAAACAGACTAGTTTTGCAGTGAGTTTATGTTCACAGCTCTGGAGTTAATCATAAAACAATTCAGCTTCTAATTTCTGTCAATTTCAGGGGAATAGGGAGGTTCAGGGAAATAGGGAGGTCTAGAGGAGATTTCAAACTATCTTAAAGCCACTATGTGTAACCATCCTAAGACTACTTGTATAGTTTATAACAGCATTCAGTAGAGGAGATTTTGGAACTCACGTATCTTCATTTAAATATATCTTTCACCTTTTCAACCACATATGTATGAATTGCTTGGTGGGTTATGTACATAGAAGATTGAACAAATCCCAGTTCTTTTAAATACCAACCTATGTCTAAAATATGGAACATTCTGATGTGGACACAATTATTTATTAAAAATGCTATACTTTTCAGTCCAAAGGCCCATCATTCTGTAGAGGAATTTTGACCTGCGAATAGGCTAGATGCTAAAATGTATTTTAACAGGGCAGTGATATTTTTACAGGAAAATTGACATAAATGAATACTCCACAATTGTGATATTAGAGCCATATTATGATCTTACTTAAGGTGTACTACATGACATATCCAGCATTGAGTGAACTATATTCCTAGATAATAGATGTAATTGTGGACATGCAGAAATTATCTTGCCTCTTCTCCTTTTTCTGCTGCTTGATACTACTGTTGTCTTGAATTCTGTTTTGAATTAACTTGTTTTCTGAGTTTTCTTTTATCATTGCCAACCATATCTGTCATAATTTAGAACAGGAGTGGATGGAAGGAATTGTTGGGGGCAATAGGCTGACACTTTAAACGGCATAGAGAGGGCTGTAAAGTACTGTAAAGTGGTATATAAGTCTAAGTTCTATTATTATCCTGGAGCTATGTATCTGGTGGCAGAAAGTTTAAGAAGGTTATACTAAATGAAGCCTTTCAAGAATGCAAGAGGTTTTACATGAGCTGCACAATGACTCTGTGACTTTGGAAAAAGTATGTCATGGGATGCTGAATATAGCCTCCAAGTATCATTTTGAAAGAAATATCAAAAAGACTATCATGCAAGCACTTCTGGTACATAATAAAAAACAAACTGTATTGATCTTGTTAGATGTAGAAAAGGCCTTTGACAATATTAACTGGGATTTCTTATTTAAGATTCTGGAAGATATGAATTTTGGACAGAATTTCATAAAATGGATGAGATCAATCGACTGTATACCTCACAGAAAGCACAAATGATTGTTAATGGAGATCTAACAAAACTTGTGAGATACAAAAAGGAACAAGACAGGAATACTGACTGTCTTTTTTTTGTTTATATAGAATACAGATATAGGACAGATGAGAAAACTGAGGGAGTAAAGATTAAAAAAGAAACTTTGCAGATGATAGTATTGGTTCTAGAAGATTCCTTAAAATGAATTGAAATATGAATGGACACATGAAAGGAATATGGTGTTTAGCAAGTTTTAAAATAAATAAACAGAAGATGAAGTTGCTAACTAAAATATGTAAATGCAAGATCAAACAGAATTGATAAGCAAATTAAGTTTTAAGGTTGAAAAGAATGTAAAATATGAGGGTATCCTTAGGATAAATATAAATTGTATGTTAATTCAAAATAATTATGTTAAGACATGGAATTAATTTAAAAACATATGTTAATATGGGAGGAACAACAATTTTCATTGCTGGGGAGAATTTTTGTAATTAAAAATGAATGTCTTGAACAGTATGACTTTTTATTTCAAAAGATACTGTTTTGACAACTGGTGCACCATTTAAAGAGTGGCAGAAGTTATATCTAAAGTTTGTAGAGGAAAAAAGCATGAGTTAAATACAGTATAATGTGCTACAAGAAGCAAAAGAAAGAGAGGGTTCACCAGATTTCAATGTGTGTCTTGCAGTTTGCTGTTTGGATGAAACAGTAAGTGTTGCTGAGAAACAAAAGACTTCTATAGTTAGAAAGTTGTGATCCGAGATTTGGATGGCATGGGTATTTGTGGTACAACAAAAACAAAGTCAATGTTTATTTTTAAAAAACCATTATGTTAGGCATGCCATATTGAGAATATGGAATAGATATTACTTCAGATTGTGCCTGAAAACCCCTTTGTGCCTCTCAGCACAAAAAGCATATTGTAGATGAGAAAAAAATAGGAAAGTACATCTGGCTAATTTGTGAACTAGAAATTTGTCAAGGGGGAATTTAAAATAAAATCAACAGAAGAACTGGTGGCAGGGGATATTGAAAGTTGAAACAGAAGTATGCAAATGAATGTCTGATAAAGTAGGCTAAAATTTTGGTTATAATATACAGATGAAACAATGGAAAATATGTGACTGAAAGAATTGAAATTTACACTATGTTATCATCTTAAATAGAATTTTTATAAAATGAAATATGGCATATGTCACCAGAGAAATTGAGTAGAATGTATAAAGGTGCTTAAAATTTATTTTGGAAATAGAGAGAGATGTTTTGCCATGTTTGGTGGACTTGTAAAAAAGTTAGAAAATTCTGGATTCAAGTACAAATACTGATTCAGAGGATTTTAAAGATTACTATAGAATTGAAAACCAGAGGTTTTTCTTTTGTGATTGACAGACAAACAATTGGAAACATATTATGGAACTTTGTTTTTGTACATGATAACTGTAGTGAGATTATTGTATGGACCTAGACAGAAAAATTGGGCGTTGACCACAGAGGAGGAATGGTTAGTTAAAATGAGAGCTGGATCTTGCTGAGATGTTTAAACTGACTTACCTGATCAGGAAAAAAAACAACAATAAACCACATTTATTGCTGACTAGAAGCCCATTATAAAATGAACATACTGTATGATTTATGGTTTTGATAATTAGAATGGAAAGAAGAAGGGTACACTGTAACCAGAGAGTAAGAAGTAATTTTATGCCTGTTATAAAGAAAATTGAAAGCTACTTCTTTGTATCTTTTTTCTTTTATATTTTCTTTTACTTTTTTCTACTTTTAGTTTTCTTTTTTATTTCTTTTTCTTTTTTTACTCTATGTTAGTTTGCATTAGTTTTTATTTTGTTTTTAAAACATTTAATACAATCATATGAAAGAGAATGCATTCCAAATATGATAATAACAGCACATTTATTTATATGGTACTATGATTTTGCAGATTGTTTTATTTGTGGCATGCAGAACAGAAGGGAAAATACGCCACTCTCTTTGTAATAAAAGAGAGGCAGAAAGAGGAGAAACCAGGAAGTTCATACAAAAGAAGTTTGTCCACATTTCAGCTTATTAACACAAAGGGTCAGTCTGATTGGTTATTCATTACCAGGAATGACATGGTTTTGGTCTCTCTGCAGTAAGCTACAGTATATCTTTGAGTTACTAGGCGGAAGAAAGGTAGGGAGATTTAGTTGGAAAAAAAATCTGTTCTGCTTCTGTTTGCTTATTTTATCTTTTTTTTTTTTTTGGCTCCCAAGAGAATGGCTCAGGTCTCTCTGAATGATCAGAAGAGGAAGTGAAAAATTCCCCTGACACGAAGATGAAGATTTGCTTTTCATTACTCAGGTTTCAATCTTGAGCGAGTAGCCACAAGACGAGGAAGAAACTCTTAGGGAAGACTTTTTATTTTTAGAAATTGAGAGGAAAGAAGTCCAAGTAAAAGATCTTCCCCAATCCCAGCAAAGCCTCTTGGCTTTTATCTTGTTCAAAGGGATCGAATGATGAGTTTGGAAATGACAGATAATGAAAGAAATAACTTTCAAGGATTTGTGAATGCTTAACGGGAGGGGGGGGGGGACCAGAGAAAGAGAGAGAGAGAGAGGGAAAAAAGAAAGAAATTGAAGAAATTGAAGCTAACAAGTAAGAGGAGCCACAGCATGGGGAACTGTTGCCAGAAGAATTGTGCAAGTCTGGAGTCTTACATGCTTTGGCTTTTCAAAGTTTGTGATTGCAGGTCAGGAGGTAAGACAGCGACAGGCGACGATACAAATGGCTCTTCAGTAGGACCAGTGATAACACCTCCACTCAGAACGGTAGAACAGAGCTGCAGATTTGTTGCCTTGTTTCCTTACCAAGCCCGGACTGAGGATGATCTGAGTTTTCAACCTGGAGATAAGCTTGAAGTGCTGGATACCTCTCAGGAAGGCTGGTGGTTTGCAAACCTGCTTGTAGAGAATGGTCTTGCCAGACCTGGACAAAAACTGCAAGGCTATATCCCAGCTAACTATGTCGCTCCTGACCAGAGTATTGAAGCTGAACCGTAAGTTCCAATATAGAGGTAGAGCTGGAGGTAGAGGAAATACAGGCAGTCCTCAGCTTACGACCACAATTGAGCCCAAAATTTATGCTGTTAAGTGAGAAAATTGTTAAGTGAGCTTTGCCCCATTTTATGACTTTTCTTGCCACGATCGTTAAGTGCATCTGGCTTCCCCATTGGCTTCGCTTGTCAGAAAGTTGCAAAAGGTGGGACACTGCAACTGTCATAAACGTGACTCGGTTGCCAAGCGACTGAATTTTGATCATGTGACTGTAGGATGCTTCAATGGTCATAAGTGTGAAAAATGGTCATAAGTCCTATTTTTCATTGTTCATTGTAAAAAGTTTGTAAAACTTTCAAAGTTCCATTGTAACTTTGAACAGTCACTAAGCAAACTGTTCTAAGTCGAGGATTGCCTGTAGATTTCTAGATAATGAACTGTATTGCAATCACCAAACAGACAAATAGTCTTGGGGAAATGGCCATATGTGTATGAAGCTAAATATATGGAGAATGCCCTTTTGAGAAACCAGAAGCAGCCAAATGTTGTTGTGGGCTTTTGGCTAACATGATATTTGTGTAGACCTAATTCATCCATTATTTTCAACAGAGATTGGGACTGGTATTATATTAATCGTATATACAAATTGATTTTGGTTTTTTTTTAAAAAAATAATATTAATGTTTCCCTTTCTCAGAAAGAATTTATTTCTTAATGAATTACAATGTGTAGATAGGTATGTGCAGATATACTCTTTGCTGCTTTCGGGATGAAGTACAGAGTAAACAGGACAAATGGAATCTCTTACACACCTCATTTAACAGTAACTACTGAGGTACCGAGATAGCAATAAAGAGAACCCCTTCTGGAAGGTGTGGATTTTTCCTTCATTAAATAGACTTTCTGGGCTGCAAAACTCTTTGGTTTTTGTTTTCCTGCCATCATAACTTGAAAAAGTTAATTGTCGCCCTGGGATCACCCAAAGGCATGAACAGAGCAATTTTCTATTTAGCTGTGACTTGGAGGCATACTGCCGAAACTGAGTGGCTTTTAAAGTGGGAATACAATATCTAGGCCATTTCGAAAGTGAAGCATTCCAGATCTCCTCAGTTTTAGGATTGTTATTTTAATTATTCAAATATTTAGAAAACTAATTTGGCAATGAAGACTGGTGAGACTTAATTGTAGCTTGATTGCTTCTTGTTTACCTTAGTCCACAAAGTTTGAGGTTTTATTTGCATGCATAGATAAACCAGGGCTCTAAATTCCTTATTGCAATTTGCATTCATTACTGAATGAAGAAATAGGTGCTGAACGAAATTGTCTACTACAGGGAGTTTTAAGAAGTGGATATGATTCACTGGTGCACATCTGCTCTGATTTTAAGGGCATTTGAGGATTTAGGTGCTGTCTATGTCTGTGTAGTCAATTTTATACACTAAAATAAAAACAAACGTAATTTAATATTATTAAAAAGTAAGGCATTGTGGCATAAGTCATGGCATAAGAACTAAAAGAAAAAGTCATAGAGAAAGGGAAAAAGTATGTCATAGAGAAAGGGGAAAAGTATACAGTACATGTTTCAATACTATGTGTGAGCCCTAAGCCAAATGGAGGTCTGGAGCTTTAAGACTTCATAAATCCTGCTCACTGGTCATGCCTCAATCTTCAGCAGCCTGTGATTATTATGGCTTCCTGTTACATAAGCCATAAATCATGGATATCCACGAATGAGCCTTCTCAGTGTTGCTCCTTTGTTTCTGGAATACTTTTCTAGAGCAGCATTTCTGAACATTGGCAAATTTAGGGTGTGTAGATGTTGACTCTCAGAATTCTGGGAGTTGAAGTCCATATATCTTAATGTTGCCAGCTAAGTTTGATATACACTAAGTTTGATATATCCTAAAGAGATGGGTTGGAATTTACTTTGAGAATTGATGTTCTGAGGAAAAGACATTCTATCTCTGAGGGATTTTCATACCAACTTGTTTTTAACAAAGTTTTTATTTTTTACAACAAACATACGAACAAAACATAAAAACATAAAACCATCTTTCAATTATATACATACAATGTGTCAGTTGGTTACAATCTTTTGTGCTATCCTTTTTTACCATTACTCACAAGTTATATAAATTCTCACCCGATCGATCTAGCTTGTGCTTATATAATATCAATTATTAAACATTAATTTGACTATTTTCCATCGTTTTATATAAGATATTCTAATTTTCATTATGATTTAATCTTATACATTCATCCAATTGTTATATATTTTATATTGTATTCTATATCAATCTATTAACTTTTATTGTAAGGCTTACTAGTCTATTTCTTTACCATGTCTTTTTAGCTAACCATTGATAAAATAAATCCCATATCATATAAAATTATTTATCCTCTTGTTCTCTAATTTCAAATGTCAATTTACTCATTTCTGCACAGTCCATGATTTTCTTAATAATTTCCTCCTGCATAGGTATTTTTTCATTTTTCCAATTCTTAGCAAATATAATTCTAGCTGCTATTAAAACAGGGATTTTCATACCAACTTTTAATCTATGCTACAATTGTACTTTTTAATGAAAAGTGTGTTTCCTCCTGGCATATATTTGAATGCTTTTCAAAAGATTACTTACTGCTTTTTGTATATGCTATCTTTCTTGCTCTTTTTCTTCCTCCTCTTCTTCTCCCCTTCCTTTTTTGTTCTCCACATGTTGGTTTCTAAGGATTTTGTAAGATTCCCTGGGAAAATATTTGTTTGCAAGTATGTTCATCTTTAGTACATTTTAAAAATAAAATAAATGAGAAATAAATGTTTTTAAGTCTTATTGTATGAAATAATGCCTTCTTGCTTAACTACTTGGCTGAAGTTAATTCAACACACCTGTTCTGTGCCTCACATAAACAAGATTTTGTTGATATCAGTAGTCTGTGAGCTGTTCTTGCTGTTATCAGAAACATACCAGGTGTGTGTTGCTTGGCTGTTCCAGGTATGTTTGCTGCCAATGGAAGCATCTGCAGACAAATGCATTTGGAAAAAATGCTTATAATGACTTTTTATTCTTAGCACACTCTTTTATTCCTGGAAAGGAAGTAATACTCTTTACATAATGATCATTTCTGCATGTTGCCAGCTCTCAGATATGGGCACATCAGTCCAATCTTACCTCAGTTCAGAGGTTAAGCAGTATTGGTCCAGAGAATTCCCTGGGTCCTACTTTGGGTGAGACTGGGAAGGTTAAAAAAAATCCTGAGCAAAGGTAATGGCAAACCTCTTTGTTATTTTTGGTTAGATAAAGGATGGGGGGTCTCCATGCATCCATCAGGGTTTGAGTTTGATGCAAGCACATACGTATCTCAGAAACGACCCTTTAAAACTTAGCACCGATTGCAAGTGATCCATGACAAGAAAATTACAGAACAATAAATAAAATACATCTGAAACTCATTCATCGCTTGTCATTTGTAACAAAGAGGACCACAATGTGGATGTAAAAAGAAATGGATGTTTTTATGGGAGGTGTAAAGCAACATGCACCTCAAATGCCTAGCTGGAGAAGGCTGGATCTTAGTCTTTTCACACATCAGGGTAGCTAAAGTGCTTCTTTTTCACAAAATGCTACAGAAGTAGCTGTGTTATATTTTTCATTAACATCAGGATTTTCATTCCCCTGTGTAACTGAGGGAGCTCATACATCCTATTTACACAGTTCCTTCACTATTGTCTTTATCTAAACTTGAGGGGCAAAACTGGGGAGTCACACAATTTCATGAGTGCTATTCACAGCTGTTAACAAAGATATGCAATTCACAGGAAGATCGGCTTATGGATGAATTTCATATCCAAACAAATCTTTTCTAATGCTCTAGAGATTTAGGAGTTCTCAGCAATTAAAAAACATAAAATTACTGTTTGATATGTTTATGATGAAGTTACAAAGTAAATCATGTTGTTTTAAGGACAGCTCTTGTATCTTTTCCTAGCTTATAATATCTATACAATATTGTGAGATAATATATGTGCAGTGTTGTTTCTCTCTGAAGCAAGGCAATATCTGCCAAGAGCCCAAACAGATTTATTTATTAAAATTTTATCCCATCTTTATTACTTTATAAGTAACTCAAGGCTATGAACATACATAATATTCCTTCCTCTTTTGGTTTTCCCTGTGAGGTGGGTTGGGATGAGAAAGAATGACTGGCCCAAAGTCACCCAACCAACTTTCATACCTAAGATGAGTCTAGAACTCATGATCTCTGATTTCCCCATGGTAAACAACTCTGTTAAACAACTAACTCCCACAGCACTGCCTTATGCCTAAAGATATTTATCCAGGCCTGTATTGCTGTTGTTTTTCTCATCTTCTTATCCTTCCTACTACCTTCTCCTATTGGTATTTTATGATTTATTTTATTTATTTATTTTGATTTGTCACTCACTTATAAGCTAATAGGTATAAGTATAAATATGAGTAAGAATACAGGAAATAGGTATGAATAATTGGGGACAATAAGACAGGGATGGTAGGCACAATTGTGCACTTATGCATACCCCTTACAGACCTCTTTTGAATGGGGTGAGGCCAAAGGAGTGAGGGTTAGAGGATGTAACAACAGAGTCAGGTAGTGCATTCCAGGCATTGACCACTCTGTTGCTGAAGTCGTACTTTCTGCAATCAAGTTTGGGGCGGTTTACATTGAGTTTGTATCTGTTGTATGCTCTTGTATTGTTGTGGTTGAAGCTGAAGTAGTCACTGACTGGTAGGACATTGTAGCAGATAATTTTGTGTGCTATGCTTAAGCTCAATCGTAGGCAGCATAGTTCAAGGTTATCCAAGCCTAAAATCTCAAGCCTGGTGATATAGGGTATTTTGTTGCAAGCAGGGGAGTGTAGTACTCTTCTTGTGAAATACTTCTGGACTTGCTCAATTATATTAATGTTTAATATACAATGAGGATTCCAGACTGATGAGCTGTATTTGAGTATTAGTCTAGCAAAAGTTTTGTATGCTCTAGTTAGCAATTCAATATTTCCAGAGGAGAAGCTTTGTAAGATTAAATTTACAACTCTTAATGCCTTTTTGGCAATGCAGTGAGTTCTGGCACTTAGGTCATTTGATATGAGTACTCCAAGGTCCTTCATAGAGTGAGGATCAACGAGGTCATATCCACCTAGTTTGTATTTGGTGTACTGATTTTTTTACCAATGTGTAGGACAGAGCATTTGTTGGTTGAGATTTGGAGTTGCCAACTGTTTGACCATTCAGACACATAATCAAGGTCACTTTGAAGGACAGTAGCATTGTTGGTGTGTTGAATAGTTTTACGTCATCCGTGAAGAGGACACAGTTGCTTATAAGGTGATTGCAAAGGTCATTTATATAAAGAGTGTGGGTCCTAACACTGCCTTGGGGGACACTGCTGTTAACTGGAGCAGAGTTTAATATAGCGCTCCCTATTTTTACTATTTATTGCCTGTTTGACAGGAATGCAGAAATCCACTTATGAAGAGACCTGGAAATGCCGTAAGAGTATAGTTTTAACAGTAGTTTGTCATGTACCAATGAATTAAAGGCTTTGCAGAAATCTATGTAAATTGCATCTGTAACTTTACCCTGGCCAAGTAGAGTAGTCCATATGTTTTTTTGCAGTGTAGGAGTTGAAGATTGCAGGACAATTTTTTCCTGAAACCAAATTGATTTTGGGAGACTAGATAAGGATGATGAATTGGTTAATGATTGATTTCATGACTTTGTACATGACACAACACAGTGAGATTGGTCTGTAGTTTTCAGGCTGGGGTCACCTTTTTTGAAGATTGGGATGACCGTAGCTAAGGACCATAAGTTCAGTAAGGAGCTGGTTCTGAATGATATCTCATAAATAATGCTTAGGGGTTCCGCTATGTCAGAGGAAAGCTTTTTTAAGAAGTATGCACATAATCCATCAGGGCCAATAGATAAGGATGATTTTAGGTTATGTAGTGTCTTTTCCATATTATCTTCTGTAAAGTCAATATGTAGTAGATCATTACAGCTAGTTGTGGTACGACCAGGAAATGTGGGGCATGAGCCATTTCTCTTTAAAACTGAAAAATGTGTTGAATAGGTTGGTCTTAATGGCTTCATCTTTGCAGTCTTCCCCATTTGGTCCTTTTAGGGGTGGAATGGTTCTTGAGTCTTTAAGTTTGGTGTTTACAAAATTGTAGAAGGCACGGGTGGATTTTGTACGTAAGATATTTTCCTCTTGCTTGCAGTGGTAATTTGTGAATTCTTCCTTTAACTGTTGGCATAAAGTGTTGTATTGGTTTTTAAAGTTTATTATGTAGCTAGTTTTGTTTTTACGCCATAACAATCTCTTTTTTTGATTGGGTAATTTGTTTTTGTTTTGTTTTGGGGAGTTACTAATGGTACATATAGTTTATCACTCCACGCAATATGAAATGTAGGAACGAGAGAGCCCATGCCCAAGAAATTGATTAAACTATGTCATTCATGAGTAGTCTATGTAGAATCTACCACTACAATATATCTTTTGTCTTTCCCCATAGGAGAGAGATTGGCAGAGGCAGGAGAAGGGGTCCAAAGGGGAATCAGCTTAGGATCTCTACACAGTCACAAGAGAGCTAAGTTCCAACCCCTCTTGAATGCTATTGAACCAGAAGTGGCATTCAGCAGGCTCTGACAGTTCTGGAGAACCGGTAGCATAAATTTTGAATAGTTTAAAGCAGGGGTCATCAACTTTTGGACCTCAGGGACCACCAAACTCATAATTTTAGAGCCCAGGGACCACTAACTGGTTCTGTGGGTGTGGTCTAATTTGTGAGAGTGGCTTGGTGGTCATGTGACTGACTGGGCATGGCTTGTATATAAATATTATAAATATTTATATAAATATTGACTTTTTAGTAAAAGAGAGCAACTTTTACCCAAAATCAGACAAAGCAGGTAGGCAAATAGAGTTGCTCACAGAATCACAGATTCATTCAGAGATCTATCTATCTGCCATTGGCTAGCTCAGTCTGTCACGTAAAATTTGCTTGCAAGCAAACTCACGAAATTAACTCATGACACACCTTGCATGTAAATATTGAATTTTTTTATTTAAAAAAGAGCAATTTTTTACCCAAAATCAGGCAAAACAGGCAGTTTGAGTTGCTCACAGAATCATTCAGTGATCTATCTATCTGCCATTGGTTAGCTCAGTCTCTCAAATTTGCTTGCCATGAGTCTGCACTGAATTTGCTTGGAAGCAAACCTTCAGTCCTAAGGGAGGTTCGGCTGTGCTGAGCTGAAGATCTAATGACTAGCTAGAAAGCAAGAAATCCAACCATTTCCTGCTTCCTAGCTAATCTAAATCTCCCAGCACAGCAGAACAGATAATGGTCAGAAAAAGGAAAAATAGCAATTTATCAGGCAAGTTTACCCGGTAAGGAGTGAGTGGGCAGGGAGGGTTCCTGCAGGCCACATGGGCGGCGCAACCTTGTGTTTCTGCACAGCCTGGATTAATTGCTTTATGGGGGTACTCTGGGAGTGAGATTTCTCTGCGGCCCACCAAAATTTTCTCATGGCCCACTAGTGGGCCGCAGCCCACTGGTTGGTAACTGCTGGCTTAAAGAACTGGCAAATACCCCTCCGACTGGAGATCCTTCCCCCTGCCACTTCCTTCTAATCACCCCTGATCTTTATTTCACAGAGAGAAACACTTTATGAGCTTTATGTTAAATATATCCGTAGCTGAAGTGGGTGACCTCTAGGAGCTTCTCTTTTGAATTAGCTGGGGATATGGGAACTTTATTCAATTAGATTGACAAGGACCAATCTTGAGAAAGCTCTGTTACCATCTGTATTTGCATCCTGCTATTGATGCCATTGCCTCCTCTCATTTGCAACTGGAAAACAACTCTGACCAGGCTTGAAAAGTTGAAAAAAATAGGGATTATTTTCTTTCACTTTTGTTTAGCATTTATATATTAGCTCTGTGTATTATCCTCATGTGGGTAGATTGGGGATCTGGGTGTATCCAGCCATTTCATCAAGAAAAAAGCAATTTCCACCCTACTGCCTTAGAAATCTAGTAATAACTTCCACTGTTTTTATTGTAGGTAGAAACATGTACCCAAATACAGGAAGGGTGAAAGAATGCCATTTTTCCAAGGGTTGAGTGACAAGTTATTAGGGATTTGGAGATCTTTGTCTATATTAGCCAATTGATTGAAGATTGAAGATTTTACTAACATAAGAAATTTTTGTATGTAATTTTCAAAACTACGTACTGGAACCATGAAATCTTACCATAACTAATAAGAGTTTTTAAAGAGTATGATCATCTTACAGTTTTAACTCAGCTTATTATTAAACTAAAGTTTTATTGTACAGTCAAAAGTAGAACTGCCTTATAAAGTACTTGGCCAGTTGAGGCAAAGAGCAGGGGTATTCTTAAGTAATGGCTTTCAATTACTGGTACATCTACAAATTTAAAATAACACAAAGGACATATTTTAAAAATATATTTTTGATTCTTTTTTAAATATGTCTGAATGCATTTTTTTCCAGGGAAGATTATTTTACACAACCTGGTTCACAAGATCATATATTATTCAGATTTTATTCAGTAAAGATATAAATCTGTATATCATAATATAACCAATTACTCTACATAGCTGTGGTGGCACAGTGGTTAGAATGAAGTACTGTAGGTTACTTCTGCTGACTGCTGGCTGCCAGCAGTTTGAAAGTTCAATTTTCACCTGTCTCAGCCTTCCTTCCAAAGTCAGTAAAATGAGGACCCAGATTGTTGGGGGCAATATGCTAACTCTATAAACTGCTTAGAGGGGGCTGTAAAGCTCTGTGAAGCAAGATATAAGTCCAAGTGCTATTGCTACAGTAAAACAAAAACACAAAAACATAATACAAAATATACAATTATAACAATGAAAACAGTTCTACAACTATATAATAAAATATCTTATTCTATTTTTTGTCACTTTTTAACATCTTTCCTCCTGATTTCCGAATACCCTTTGTGGTTAATTTGGATTTGTCGCTTTTTGAAATTTAATAAAGTTGGTTCAAAAACAAGATCACAACACATCCTCATGATCTTAGTCTTCTGAAATGGATGGGTTGTTTCATTTCCCAGCAACTAACTAACTTACTTCATTCCTTCATTCATTCCTTTTTTACTCACTCACTCATTCCTTCAGCTAATATTTCAGATTTTAATGAACTTATCTAGAGATAAGTTCTTGCTGTGTGACTTATTTTAATGACCTAAATAAGATCGGTATGGATATAGGTTTAATGTATATGTTATATAAAGCCCATAAGTCATATTTACTTCAAGTATTATTACTATCTGTAGTCCTCAGAAAGGAAGGAAAGCCTGAATTTTCTAGCAATAGATTTATTTTAACAATGCATGTAAATTAGCACTTCAAAGGGTATCAAAGTCCTAATCAAAATCCTTATTAAAACTTTGGTCCTCCTTCTTCATCCTTCATTTCTTTTTATAATATTCTGTACTACAAAACAAGTATCAGAGAAACAATAAACCATCTTCCATTGATGTATTAGTGACAATTGTTTTATACCTAAACATGATAATAACCCTCTGTCAATGTATTATAGACAACAAATGCTGTCCAGGTGGACTGCGGTAATAACCGAGTCCAGGTAGGGATTGCTGGTTCACAATAAATCTTTCTTTGTTTTCTAAAAGATGAAGGAGAAAAAACGGCTTAATATCTTTTCTTACATATTTGCTAGCCTTCCTCCCCTCACCCTCCATGATTTGCAGGGGAAAAAATGTGGGTATTTGATTTTTTTTTTTTTTGCAAGTAAATTTGAGCAGTTAGGTTGAAAGGAAACTGATGTTATATTGTGTCAAGGGGTATCTGTGAAAGTAAGCATTCTTAAGAAATTTAATATATTGCAAGCATGCTTTAGCAAGGCAAAAATAAGCTTCCATTTCTGCATCAATCATATCTCCTTTCCTCTCCTTTCAGGACGAAAAAGAAAAACCATAATCACAATTGTTTTTCTACCGATGGAAAGAACTACCATATTGAAAAGAATATTTCAGTGCTATAAGGGCTATTATCTGGAGAGAATTTTGAGACTTAGGAATAGACTACTTGGGGAAAAGAGAAAATAAACATGCAATTATTAAAGGGAATATTAATCGTTTGAAGAGCATAGCTGTACAAGCGGAGATAATTATAGATAAAAGACATGATATGCAGAAATGGTTATATTGGAGGTGAAGGAGAAGTAGTGGCAGAACCTGAGGTGGAATCAAAAGAGAAATCAGCTTAGAGTCACTATGTAGCCACAAATAACCCAATCCTTCTTGAATTCTGTTAATCCTTATCTAGCATAAAAGAGTGCTATCTGTTAGTTGAGTAGATTCTTGTGCATAGGTATGAGTAATAAAAAATCAGTTTAACTGGCACTTTGCTTGT
The DNA here is from genome assembly GCA_015471245.1 of Laticauda colubrina. Lineage (NCBI taxonomy): Eukaryota > Metazoa > Chordata > Lepidosauria > Squamata > Elapidae > Laticauda > Laticauda colubrina. Next base: position 63,711,323 of record BLBF01000007.1, on the reverse strand, counting down.
GGTCCTGGTCTTTCATGCTTGACAGTGTTCTAGTAGTATACTAACTCAGAAAAAAAAAAACAGTCTGCCCAAATCAAAATTACATTAATTATCCGTTTGTACAGATAGTTCTCAATTAAGAAGCCTAACTGGGACTAGAATTTCTATTGTTAAGTGATGTAATCATTCATTAAAACATCAACATGACTTCACTGTTTAGTGTTGGCAGTTTCATCTACATGGAGGGAAATAAGCAGTGGGGTACCACCAGGTTCCAACTTGGGCCCAGCATTCTTCAATATCTTCATGAATGACTTAGAAGAGGGAATAGAAAGGAAACACATCAAATTTGCAGATGGCACTAAGCTGGCAGGAATAGCCAACATCCCAGAAGACTAGCTCAGGATCCAAAAAGATCTTGACAGACTTGAACAATGAGCCCTATCTAACAACATGAAATGTAATGTGAAGAAAAGCAAGTTTTACACCGAGGCAGGAAAAACCAAAGGTACAGGTATAGATAAGAAACAATGGATGGAAACTAACCAAGGGGAGAAGCAAGCTGGAATTAAGGAGAAACTTCCTAACAGTGAGAACAATTATTAAGTGTAACAGCCTGTCTTCAGAAGTTGTAGGTACCTCATCACTGGAGGTTTTTAAGAAAAGACTGGACAACCACATATCTGATCTGATATAAGGTTTCCTGCTTGAGCAGTGGGTTGGACTAGAAGATCTCAAAGGTCCCTTCCAGCTCTATTCTGAATGATTGACCCAGTTTCAGTAGATTGCGGTCATTAGGCCAGGATCTTACATTTCTTCTATCTTGCTGCAATCATATCTGCTTCAACTCCCCCCTGCCTGTTTTCTGCTTTTTCAACCAGCCCGTACCCCACTACTCTGCTATCTTACACAACAGTGTTGTCAGCAGCAGGACAAAGAAGACAGAAAAAAATCATCTGGAGTGATGGGGGGAGATGGCAGGGATGGTGAAGAGCAGGGGGCAGGGTAAAGGGGGCAGTGTACAAAGCAGTTGTGGTTGTCAAGGGCAGGGCATCCAAAATGGCAGAGATGCAGAGAGACAGGTGAATGGGTGGAGCTGAATTGCACCCTGTGGCTGTGTGGTTTTAATCATGTGACCATGGGGCATTGAAGTGTGCAACCTTGAGGACGGATCATAAATACCATTCATTCAGTACCATTGTAATTTCAAATGGTGGCTGAACAAATGGTTATTAAGGGAGGACTACCTGCAGATGGGAAACAAGGAATGGTAAGTTTGAAATTAATTTATGGAGTGATGAGATTGTTGCCCCAGGCAGATTCTTAAAAAGGGAATGCTGAAACTTGTAACTTCAGAGATATGCAATCACATATGTGAATGCGAGAATGTTTTTGAGCAAAGGAAAAGCATTCTTTTGTTGTATATCACCAGAAGTCACTTTTATTTGAGATGGAGGGCTATACAAATATGATGATGATGATGATAAAATAACAACATTCTGCATATTTTCAGAGGCGCTTTTAAAGTTGTGTTTTCTTTTCATTTGTGAAATAAAATTCTAGCAATTTTAATTTGGATAATTGCATAAGTTTTTAATGCAAATTTACATTTACATTTCTCCAAAGTGGCTCATGGTGATAACAGCAGTAACATCAATATCATAATCTACTAAACAAACATTATAAAACAATAAAAAGTCAGCAACTTGAAACAAATACCACTAAATGGAAATCTACTTCTCAGGTAGTTATATGGAAAATGAATGCTACAGTATACAGCTGGATATCCAATGTATAATTTTATCTACCAAGCAATGCTTTCAACTTGAATGAGCAATTTTACCTTATTTGAATCAGTTAAGTTCTTATTAAGATTTTAGTCATGATACAGGAAGTAAAAAATCATTCTGGTACGAGTATCTGGAATACTAGAATTGAATTGATAATTCAATTTCAGAAAGAAAGGTAGCTGAAAAATGTACAGATATAAATAGATATGTAAAAAAAAGGATGATGAAATATTTCTGAAGCATCATCACAAAGCAGCAGGATAAGGGTGTCATGGTTGCCTGGATATAGTGTTTAAATATTATTAAATGTTGAAGTTTGGGAAAATGGTATGTGGAAAGAGCATAAATATTTTATATTACTTTGGCCTTAAGATCTAATTTTGATCTGGTGGGGTAGTTGTCAAAATAGAATGACAGTAATCAAAATCTCCCCAATGCCCTCATTTTTTGAAGCCTTTTGAGAACAGCTGAAATTTTAAGAACATCCTCTGGGTTCTTTTCTTACTCTTTTATAAACTAAGAGTTGTAGTTCTCCATTCATAAAATGGCCACTACAGTGGTGGTGGCCAGTGACCAAATCCAACATACCAGAACCAAAAGGGTGATAAGGATCAGGTCCCAGCAATTCCCTTTGATAATCTTATGCTTGTTTTCTTTATATGATTTTTACCTAGGTTGGGACATCAATTCCAAATCACAAACCTGCTTTTAATTTCCAAAGATGCCCATTGTACCATGAAAGGCCCAAAATTAGTCTTAGTAGTAAAAGTAATCCTTTGAAATTACTTTACAACATGCTAACATCTCCTGTTCTATTCTATTTATAAATGTCAATTGATAATGGAAAGAGGGAGTCCATGGGCTCCACTGGAATCAGACTGAATATGTCAGTTCAAGCTTAAATTCTAAAAGAAAGTAAACTAAACTTTGTGGTTTAATATTAACCTGATAATTAAAAGACTTCCTGGAAAATACTTTTTCATTCAATTTATGATGACATATACAAAAAAAAGATAGTGTCAAGAGTTGTTCAACTGTATAATAACTTTTGCTAAATTGTCTGTGCCTAGAGAAAATGAAATATTCTATAAACTGAGCAATTGAAAAGTAGAATATTCAAATACATAGCTATGGCTAAAGATCAAATATTGGAAGATAGTAGTAAATTTTAACCTTTTAATAAACAGGTGAGTTGATTGATTAGTAGTATAATCAAACACATATTAACTAATAAGATCACATATGATCTTTAATTTGCTAATCAGGCAGAATTTTTGTGTGTATATGTCTCATGAATGCTAACATAGGGAAGGTTACATCATAATGTCAGAAAAAAAAAGAAGCTAGTTTAAATTCTTCAATAGCAGGCAGTGTCAACTTTTACTTTAAGATATCAGTAATTTATCCCAGAGTATTTTACATCATATTGCAAATTGGATATTTTAAATGTGCCTAAAAGCTTTTCTATCAAATGAAATAACAGGAGAGATGACTCTTTTAAAAAATTTAAGAATCTAAATCTGATTATTATAAGCAAGGAATTAAGAATGTAATTGACTGATTAAAATGAGCAACATGTGAATTCAGATTAAGATAGTGACTCATGGTGGAATCATGACTTCATTACGATTAGGCAGACTTCACAGAATTATACCATTGATTACAACAGAGAGGTTAGGAGGCACCATAAGATAATGTTATTTAATTTGCAGTAAATCTGTACATGTCTCTATTATTCTAAAGAAAGAATGGGCACTGAAATGCTCATTTATATTCAGTTGCATTCCATGATTGATTCAGCTCAGAAGCTATGGGAGGTTTTCAATAAGTTTATTGTAAATTCTGTTGATTATGTGCCATCAAAAAATGTTGACTCTTACTGACCACAAAGGTTTTTTTTGTAACTGAGTCCACCCACTTTGTGGCTGGTCATCCTTTTCTGCATTAGACACTTCTCCAGAGATTGAGGTCTTCACATAATAGGTCTGAATTAGGATCATTTGAACCTCATCACTTGTGGCTCAACTGGGAAACTTTGGGTTCATTTGTTTAATGATACATTTGTTTCTTTTCTTGTCTGTCCACAGTATTCTTAGGAGTCTTCTCCAATTCCAAAGTTCAAAAGCACCGATACTGCTTACAATATCCTGCTTCTTCAAATTTCAACTTTTGCTTCCATACAGGATCATAGGGAGTACCATGTCTTACACATTTCTGATCTTTGTAGGTACAACACACACACACATACACATACACACACACATATCATGGCATATTCTGACTCTCTAAACTGTTTAGAGAAGGCTGTAAAGCAGTACGAAGCAGTATATAAGTCTAAGTGCTACTGCTATTTGACGACCTTTTCCAAGGTCTTAATCAGGGATGCAATGCAATTCAACCAGTATAACAGCTGATTCAGTTAGTGTGCTCCTACAACTCTTAGGAGACATAAATGTAACTAAACTGCAACATCTTGGAGAACAATGCTGATACTTATAGACCTATGACTAAGTCAATAAACCATGTTTCTGTAAATTGTGGTTAATACTGTTTGAATATAAATAATAAAGTTTGTATAGCACTGTCAGGCTGCTAGTCTATGTGTATTCACTGGGGCACTTGTGTGTGGAGCACTTGTGTGTGGAACAATGAGGTGCTCCGGGGTTGAAAGGATTAGTTAATGACATTACTGTTGTTTGGGAGATGCTGAGTTGGGGGCTTTTTTCATGTCTCCAGCAGGAACTGGAGCGAAGGATGGGAGGTCACACACACCCTGCATGGTAGCACATGGGTCTTGATTGTGGGTTTGGTAATCTCAAACCCAGCATAATCTCTAATCTCTAACCACATGAGCCACTGTGCTTCCTATTCACTAGGAAAATAACATGGGATAACAGGACAAAGAATCTATTAGATTTTTTTTTTTTTGCAACTTCTGTGTGACCTGCATAATTGTGTCTTTTTTTCCAAGAAGACCCAGTGCAGTCAATACTTTTGAAATTAAACTTTTAGTATAGCGAATGGGAGATGAAAATAATAGAGACGTTGGTTTTCTTTTTGTTTCTTTTTTGGAATTGCTCTGTGTTACTCTTCCCACTCTCTTCCTTATGTTTTCTGCCTTCACCCACTTTGTGATAAAAATAGTTCTCTTGGGCAGGTGGTAATGATTAATTTTCTCTAGATCCCTTGCTTGAGCAGCACAGAATTATTTTTTTGCAATTCTTATTTGGCTGCTTCAACAATGAATCATGAGCTAGCTAGCAAGTGCACTTGATATGAAAAAAAGTGAAGTCATGACTTACCAATGTCTGAATACTTGAAGTGTTTTTTAATGTCAAAATTTCTGCTTTGAGCATGCATTTAAATCAGAGGTCTCCAAACTTGGTAACTTTAAGCTTCATAGCTAGCTGGAGAATTCTGGGAGTTGAAGTCCACAAGTCTTAAAGTTGCCAAATTTGGGGACCCCTAATTTAAATAATCAAAATGATCCATTTGGGAGTTTTAAAGTTTCTTCCTTTAATATCTCTTTATGCTTTTCCTGGAAAAGGCTTAGTTAATTTTTTTGAGAGATCAGCTGTTTTCCACTCTGACCTCCTCTTAGCCAGTTCTTAAACTTTGAGTCTTCAGCATACATTTTGAAACACATTTCTCTGGGCTTCTCTGGGTCCTTTCTAGTTATCAGCTACAGGCCATGAAAGAACAAAGTCCACAAATCAAAGGGCGTAAATTAGCTGCAAGTTAGTCATTAATAAATTAAAGCCCATGTCACACTATACCAACGGATGCAAAGAGGATGTAAAATGGAGAGAAACACTTGACATCTGTTGGTTAACGCGATGCATCCGTTCTGTACTCACTGCGTGCGTGATTCATACGTTCTATCCGTCCAGCATCCGTCTACTGAGATTTCATCCGCTCAAAAAGTTTTGAGCTGCACAAAACTTTTTGAGCGGATGAACTTTCTGCCGCATCCGTTCTACATCCGCGACACATACGGGGAACAAACGTTTTACGTCCGTTGTCATCCATAAAACATCCGCTGTATCCGCTCGGCATCCACTGTGCATCTACGCAACTCGCATCTGCTCCAGCGGAAAACTGAAAGAGGGAGGGAGCGAAACGGATGCGGAACGTCCACACAGCGTTAGTAGCATGGACATAGAAAGGATGTTCGCAGATGCATCTCGTATAGAAAGCATTAAAACGGAAAAAACATTTGTGTATGGGATGTATCTCGGATATTTAGGATGTCTGCAGGATGTCTAGAGGATGCAGAAGAACACCTAGTGGAAAACCGATATTTCCTATAAAAAGGGGGAGGAAATCATCTGGATCTCACTTTCAGTCCAGCAGACGTGGGGTACACACCTCTTCAGCCTTGCTCTTGCTATTCAACATCATCCATTGATCTCCACCATGGATCAACGCACACTCCTTTTGGTAGCCACCATCATTCAACACCAGAACCAAGCCCTGTTCAGACTGTTTCACCTTTTCTATGCAAGGAGAAGAAGGAGACGTCCAAGAGCTGTCTGGGTCCGAAGATGGATCAGGAGAAGAATGGATTTTGGACTCTATGACAAGCTGATGGTGGAGCTGAGGAATGAAGACCCTCGTGCATTCCAGCATTCATGAGGATGCCACCAGCCATGTTTGACGAAGTTGTGGAGCGTCTGAGACACAGGTTGACCAAGGCAAACACCAACTTCCATCCCAGCCTGGACCCTGGGCTGAAGGTGGCACTGACTCTGCTCCACCTGGCCTCTGGGACCACGTACAGAAACATGCAGTATTCCTGGAGGGTGCCACACAACACCATCAGCATTGTGGTCAGAGAAGTGGTGCAGGCCATCATCGAAGAATACGTGGAGGAGTTCCTCCAGTGTCCCACCACTGAAGAAGGCTGGAAGAAAGTTGCAGAAGAGTGATATCAGAGGTGGAACTTCCCCCACACCATTGGAGCCATAGATGGGAAGCACGTGGCCTGCAAAGCTCCAGCCAACTCAGGGTCTTCTTACCACAACTACAAGGGCTTCTTCAGCATCATCCTCTTTGCCATGGTTGATGCTGACTACAAGTTCATGTACCTCGATGCTTCAGGCAACGGGTCAGCTTCAGATGCCCAGGTATACAACGCCAGTGACCTCAAGGAGGGGCTGGAACGCAACCTCATCATGGGTTTCCCAGATCCAGACCCCCTGCCCAACGACACACAAGATGTGCCCTACTTCATAGTGGGGGATGAAGCCTTCTCCCTCAGAACCTACCTCATGAAGCCCTACACCTCCAGATGCCTCACCCGTGAAGAGAGGATCTTCAACTACAGGCTGTCCAGGGCCAGGCGGGAGGTGGAGAGCGCCTTTGGCATCCTGGCCAACAGGTTCCAGGTACTTCTCACCACCATGCAGCATTGCTCACAGACTGTGAGGAACATCGTGGAAGCTTGCTGCATCCTGCACAATCTCATGCGCACCCACTACCCAGTGTTGCAGAACAGGCTCGTGGACCGTCAACAAGGCAATGGGGACATGGAGCCTGAGGAATGGAGGCAAGGGCGAAACCTGATAGACACTGTGGATGTGCAAGGCCCCAACAGAGCTTCACGTGAAGGAAAGAAGCAGCGCAACCTCCTGAAACACTGGTGCAACTCCCCAGCTGGAGCAGTTGAATGGCAAGACAGGGTGGTAGTGGCTTAATGGATGCTTCCTTGAGCCTGTCTCATAACACTGATGAGATTGTGCCATGTATGTTGAGTGGCCCTACAATGAACAGGACATTTAATAAAGAGTTGTGTTTATGTTGAAATGTGTTGATCAATAAATACATTGTTATTGATAAAAAAGGGCCACAAGTGTGGCAGCTGGGAAGGTGGATCATACAGTCCCACTATGCTTGCACTGGAGGTTTATCCATCCCACAGCTATTCTTGCCCATCCCATAGCTATTATCCATCCCACAGCTATCCTTGACCATCCCACAGCTATTATCCATCCCATAACTATCTTTGCCCATCCCACAAGCATACAAAGGCTTAACCATTTTCTAAAAGTTTTCCCCAAGACTTTATTAAGTAAAAGAAATGAATGAAGTGTGTGAAGCAAAGATAACCTTTATTAATAACAAACTGTAAAAGCAAAATGACCCAAGTAAAGTGTCTCAAGCAAAGATAAAGTCCACAGGTAACAACTCAGTCTCTGTACTGTTCTCAGTCACTCTGAGGCATGCCCATGGTCTCAGGTGTAAAGGGTCCAGGGACTGTGGAGGTGGCAGTGGCTGGAGTGCTGGTCTGAGGCGCCATTGGGGTGCCTGGCCCTGAGAGGCCCTTCATCCAGGACCTGGGATGTCAGGCAGGACATGTCAGGCATGTCAGTCAGGACATGTCAGGCAGGATGTCAGAGGACCGATGACAGATGTTCTGTTGAGGGGCTTGGCTGTGGGGTGGAGGAAGGAGGAGTGTAGTGGGGCTATCTGGTCTGCAGCTGGGTGAGGTGAGGCATCGGTGGCATCTGTGGCGCCGGTGGCATCTGTGGCACCAGTGGCATCTGTGGCATCTGTGGCATCGATGGCATCGGTGGCAGGCGATGAACTTGGGCCTGGACTGGGAAGGGCTGCCTCTGTTGAGGGAAGTCCTGGTAGCTGTAGCCTTGGTAGGAGAGGGGCTGTTGATAGACTTGGAAGGGCTGTGACATCGCCTGGGGTGGAGGAGCAGACCTGGAGTGGGTTGGAGCAGGTTCAGCTGGGCCTGGATGGTGGTGCAGAAACCCAGTGATCCTCTCCTTCATCGCCTGGTACTGGGCCTTGGGTATGTCCATGAGGGTCATGTAGGTGAGGAAGGTCTTGCGGTTTGAGGATGGAATCTTGAAGTGTACCAGCTGAGAGAGGAGATCTGCGCTGTTCTTGATTGTGTCCCTGATCTCCAAGAAGACAGTGTGGCTCTGTCCCTCCGGTCTGGCTCTCTGCCTGCTTTCTGTGGAGGTTGAGCTGGGTGTGGGTGTGGGTTGGTCTCTGGTGGCTGCGGCCTGCTCTTGCTCCATCTACATCAAGGGATCCTCCATGTCCTCCGGCATGGGGTGTGCAGCTGTCGGGGGGGTCTCTGTTGTGGGGCGCTCCGCAGACACCTGCCTGGACACACTGGCTGTTTTCTGGCTGGAAGAGGACTGGCTGTCTGTGGCCTGTCTGAGGGAGAGGGTTGACAGAGGGGCTGCTCCTCGGTGGCAGATCTCACCCTGCAGGAAGCTGCACTTGGCCACGACGTAGGCCTCCCGGTCCGTGAGCTTGACAGCGGCCTGGCCGGATCTCTTCAAGTGCAGCTTGCCATACCAGGTGTGCATATGTTTCCACCACCCCAGGAGGACATCTGAAGTGTAGCCCAGGCTCTCCACCTTCTCTCTCCAAGCTGCCTGCTTCCGCTTGGTGTCTCAATGTAGCCTGTGGCCCTTCCTCCACAGGTACTCGTTCTCCCTCAGCCATTCGAGCACCTCCTCCTCATGGTCCTCTGAATAGAGTACTGTTTCCTCTCCCCTTTCTCCTTCGATTGCCTCTTCCTCCCTCTGGCAGGGCCTTCTGGGCCCTCATCAGCAGGACTTTGAGGGCCTTGGGGCTGGTCCACCACACCAGCAGCAGTAGCAGCAGCAGTAGCAGCAGCAGTAGCAGCAGCAGTAGCAACAGCACCACCACCAGCAGCAGGAACAGCAGCACCAGCATCAAAAGCACCAGCACCAGCAGCAGCACCAGCAGGAGAAGCACCAGCAGCAGCACCAGCAGAAGCACCAGCAGCAGGAGAGTCAGCGCCAGGGGGTGGGATGGTGGTTCTGTCCTTCTTGCCAGGGCTGGCAGGAGTAGGCACAGGCTTCCTCTTCTTCCCCATGGTCTCTGGTGAAGATGTCTCTGGCAGCAGGTCTTTCCTCTGAATGGTGACCTGTTTGCGAGCTGCCTCCTTTTATATCCGTGGAGCTTACGCAATGCATCTTCCCTGCATGCGCAGTGAATGCTTTGCATCCGCTAGGCATCCGCTACGCATCTGCTAGGCATCCCTGATGCATCTGCGTCATCCGCTACACATCCGCTACGCATCCCCTACGCATCCGTTCTGTCTGCTGTTCTCCCCCAGAAGCCCTGCGGACGTGCCATCCGCTTCCATCCGCTTCCATCGGCTAGGCTTCCATTGAGCATCCGCTTAACATCCTTGCTACGTCCTCTCCCTGTCCTTTCCTTTCCGTTGTTGTCCGCTCTGTTTATGCAAATTTTTGCCCCTTTTGAGAGTGGATAACAACGGATGGAAAATTTGCTCATCCGCTGTGTCCTTTTTACATATGTTTTGGATCCGTCGGCCAGTGTGACCTAGCCTTAAGATACTGCCAAAGCATACAGATAAGAATAATGGCATAAACTATGGGAAAAGGGATAAATGTTTTTATGAGTGTATTATTATTAGTTATCATATTGCTCCATACAACCATTCACATTATCATCATTTATTATAAAAAGCCCTTGAGAATGAGGAACAGTCCAATCTAGGAAATACAGGAAAAATGGTTGAGATCACAATTTGGGGGGAAAAAATAATTTTCCCTTTGAACCTGAACTCAGCCTTTTCATATGTTTGCTGAAGTGTATGCTGGTGATAGCCATATAGACTGTAGGATCACTGTTATTTACATTGCCTTGTTCAACAACTGGTTCACTCAAAATCAGGTTGGGATTCTACCGGTTTGGACTGTTTCTACAGAGTCGGTTGTTATGATTCTGCGCAGGTTGGAAAACTGGCAAATCATGACCCTGGCTGGCCCCGCCCCTCTCTGCCTGCCCCAGTAAGTCTTTATCATGCATGCCCAACATTGTACGCATGTGTGACATCGCTGACTGCCTTCTTCCCCACCTTCTTAAGGTATTTCTTTTTTCCCCTCCTGATGATTAGCTGTTCTTATGATCAGCTGTGCCAGGATTCTCCTCGCTTACTTACTGCTTTTCTCAGGAGGCTTCCCTGAGGCCCAGGAAGGCAAAAAATGGAGGGGGGCAGCCCCCCATGCCCCATGCATTTTTTTTTCCTTTCTGGGACCCAGGGAAGTTTCCTGGAAGCAAAAATGCCCCCCCAGGAGCCTTCCCTGAGGCCCAGGAAGCCCTAAAACAAATTGTGTGGGGGTTGCTGTGCGCCCCCCCATTCTCCATTGTTTTCCCTTCCTGAGCCCCAGGGAAGCCTACTGGGAGCAAAATTGCCCTTCCTGGAAGCTTCCCTGAGGCCCAAAAGGCCTCCCAAAATGGGGGGAGGGTGTTCTGCCAAAAAGAAAATAAAAGAAAAAAAGCCATGCCCACCCAGTCACATGACCATGCCCACCTAGCCATGCCTACCAAGCCACACCCACAGAACCAGTTGTTACAAAATTTGAATACCACCCCTGCTCAAAATGCAACATTATCCAGAAATCAGAAATGCATAAAACCAGAAAACCTCCGGTTTGCAGGGCTTCAGCGCAGGCAGGAATCCATGCTCGTGCACGGTTTCTGCCCACGCTCACCACTGGAGCACCCCAAGCCAGCTGGCGTTGAGGCTAAGCCACCCCATAGAGGTGGTGAAGATGGGGGAGACTCCAGCAATGTCAAGGAAAGCCGCATCTTTCCTCCTCAGCTGGCTAAATTCCCTTTCCCGAAGGCGGTAAGAGTCGCGGTCAGAAATGGCCACCACAAAGAAGCACTCAGCCGGAAACGAAAGTGCAGGAGGAAGTTAAGAAGTGAAAGTTTTGGCTGACTGGGATAAGAAGCAACAACTGAGGTATCCTGGAATTCGAATTTTATAAAAGATACATTACTCCCAAAGAAGATTTGGAAGCTGCGAATGAAAGTGGAAAAGGGAAAGGTTTATTTCTTTCACTCTCCTTCCTTACGTTGACAGCAAAGAGAGAAGAATGAGAAATCAGAAAAACCCGCTTTGGCACCAATAGGTAATTAAACTGGAAAATTAAATGTCAAGGGGATAATAAAGATTTCTGAACACTTAAAAAACTTTTTTTTGCTGTAAGTGGGAAGGGAGAGGAAAAGAATAAGAGCAGGATTTGGCAGGAGGAGGCTGCTTGGAATTTAAAAGAATCTAAAGTTAAATTGTAACAAGACTTCTAAAAGATATATCTTAACTAGAACTTTGTAACTAAACCCCAGGAAGAGAAAGTGAAAAAAGAAGAAAGTGTTAAATGAAACAGCTTGTGTCTATTTGGATTGTTTGGTGACTTTGGGACTTCTGGAAAACATATTTGAGTGATTGAAAACAACTGGGTGGTTGTTTAAAAATTTTCTTTCTACAATGGTATCACTTGTGGATGAACTGAAAACAGAATTTAAAAAATATAAAGAAGAGGAACAAGAATGGAAGGGCTCTTTTGGCTCCGTTTTTCACTTCTTAGAAATGGCGATTGGTACCTACGAGAAACTACAAGAAAAGACTGAGCAACAAGAAGACTGGGACAAAGAAGAAACCATCTTTAATGAACAAGTAACTTTACTTGGGGAAGAAAGGGGAAAGAGAATGGAGAATTTAAGACCTAAAAAAACAACCAAAAAAGGGAAAAATAAGGTGAAAAGTGGATATAATGTCAGAAAACAACAGAAAAGGGGAACACAGAAGAGGGAAATGGAGGTGGAGAGACAAGGGGGTAAAACGGGCAGAGTGAAGAAGCAAGGGAAGAAGGAAAGGAAGAGAAGCTACAAAGGTTTGGAGCAAGATGTAAAGAAACAGGACTTATTCAGAGACAATGGGTAAAAATTTAATTGAAAAAGAGATTCTGCAAAGGTACATAAAATTGTATTGTTATCCTTACGTGAAAAATAATGTTAGAAAATTGGAACAACATATGATTAAAAGTGGGATAAAAGTACTTAGTGTAATTTAGTACAACGTTTTTGAATAAAATAAATGAAATGAAATAAATGAGAGAATTGAATTAGGAAGGAATGGGAACACTTTAATTATACAATGTTTTAAAATATAAAGCCCATGTCACACTGCACCAGCGGATGGAAAGAGGATGTAAAACGGAGAGAAACACTTGCCATCCGTTGGTTAACGCGATTCATCCGTACTGTACTCACTGCCTCCGTTTTTCATCCTCTCTATCCGTCCAGCATCTGTCGACTGAGGTTCCATCCACTCAAAAAGTTTTGAGCTGCACAAAACGTTTTGAGCAGAAAATGTATCCAATGCGTCCATTCTGCATCCGCAACGCATACGGGGAACATCCGTTCTACATCTGTTGTCATCCGTTACGCATCCGCTATATCTGCTAGGCATCTGCTGTGCATCTGCGCAACTCAAATCCGCTCCAGCAGAAAACGGACACAGGGAGGAAGCGAAACGGATGCGGAATGGACGCGCAGCGTTAGTAGCATGGACGGAGAAAGGATGAAAGCGGATGCAGCTTGCAAAGAAAGCATAAAAACGGAAAAAACATTCACAGAGGGACCTATCTCGGATATTAAGGATGTCTAGAAGATGCAAAAGGACACCTAGTGGAAAACCTATATTGCCTATAAAAAGGGGGAGGAACTCATCTGGATCTCACTTTCAGTCCAGCAGCCCTGCTGTGCAGACCTCTTCAGCCTTCATCGGGCTCTTGCTCTTCCACAGTATCCAGTCATCTCCACTATGGATCGTAACACACTCCTTTGGGTAGCCAACATCGTTCTGCAACAGTGCGAAGCCATCTACAGGCTCTTTCAATTGTTCTATGGGAAGAAAAGGAGGCGTCCAAGAAGTGTCTGGGTCCGAAGATGGTTCGCGAGAAGAGCAGAGTATGGACTGTACAACAAGCTGATGGTGGAGCTGAGGAACGAAGCCCCTCGTGCATCCCAGAACTTCATGAGGATGCCTCCAGCCATGTTTGACGAAGTTGTGGAGCGGCTGAGACCCAGGTTGACTAAGGCAAACACCAACTTCCGGCCCAGCCTGGACCCTGGGCTCAAGGTGGCACTGACTCTGCGCCACCTGACCTCAGGGACCACCTACAGGAGCATGCAGTACAGCTGGAGGGTGCCACACAACTCCATCAGCATTGTGGTCAGAGAAGTGGTGCAGGCCATCATCAAAGAATACCTGAGGGAGCTCCTCCAGTGCCCCTCCACTGAAGAAGGCTGGAAGAAAGTTGCAGAGCAGTGGTATCAGAAGTGGAACTTCCCCCACACCGTTGGAGCCATAGATGGCAAGCACGTGGCCTGCAAAGCTCCAGCCAAGTGGGGGTCCACTTATTTCAACTACAAGGGCTTCTTCAGCATCATCCTCTTCACCATGGTCAATGGTGACTACAAGTTCATGTACATCGATGCTTCAGGCAACGGGTCAGCTTCAGATGCCCAGGTATACAATGCCAGTGACCTCAAAGAGGGGCTGGAACACAACCACATCATGGGCTTCCCAGATCCAGACCCCCTTCCCAACAACACACAAGCTGTGCCCTACTTCATCGTGGGGGATGATGCCTTCTCCCTCAGAACCTACCTCATGAAGCCCAACACTTCCAGACTCCTCACCCGTGAAGAGAGGATCTTCAACTACAGGCTGTCCAGGGCAAGGCGGGTGCTGGAGAACACCTTTGGCATCCTGGCCAACAGGTTCCAGGTACTTCTCACCACCATGCAGCATCGCCCACAGACCGTGAGGAGGATCGTGGAAGCTTGCTGCATCCTGCACAATCTCATGCACACCTGCTACCCAGTGTTGCAGAACAGGCTCGTGGACCTCCAACAAGGCAATGGGGATATGGAGCCTGGGGAATGGAGGCAAGGGCGAAACCTGATAGACACTGAGGATGTGCAAGGCCCCAACAGAGCTTCACGTGAAGGGAAGAAGCAGCGCAACCTCCTGAAACACTGGTGCAACTCCCCAGCTGGAGCAGTGGAGTGGCAAGACAGGATGGTAGATGATTAATGGATGCTTCCTTCAGCCTGTCTCATCACACTGATGAGATTGGGCCATGTATGTTGGGTGGGCCTACAATAAACAGGGCATTTAATAAAGAGTTGTGATTATGTTGACATGTGTGGATGATTGATGACATTATTATTGATAAAAATGGGCCATAGGTGTGGCACCTGGCACCATACAGTCCCACTATGCTTGCACTGGAGGTTTATCTATCCCACAGCTATTACCCATCCCAAAGGTATCCCTGCCCATCCCACAGCTATCCTTACCCATCCCACAAGCATGCAAAGGCTTAAACCATTTCTAAAAGTTTTCACCAAGACTTTATTTAATAAAATAAATGAAGCAAGTGTGTGAAGCAAAGATAATCTTTATTAATAACAAGCTGTAAAAGAAAAATGACCCAAGCAAAAATAAAGTCAACAGGTAGCCACCCAGTCTCTGGCACTCTTCTCAGTCACTCTGAGGCATTCCCATAGTCTCAGGGGTGAAGGGTCCAGGTGCTGTGTAGGTGGCTGCTGCTGGAGTGCTGGTCTGAGGCGCCACTGGGGTGCCTGGCCCTGAGAGGACAACAGGGGATGGTGTATTGAGGAAGGTCTCAGACAGCTGGCTCAACCCTGTGATGTTGGGAGCCCCTTCCTCCATGACATGGGATGTCAGCCGCAATTCCGATGACAGATGTACTGAGGCCGGGCTTGGCTGTGGGGTGGTGGAAGGAACAGTGTAGCGGGGCTGTCTGATCTGCAGCTGGGTGAGGAGTGGCGTGGGTGGCATCTCTGGCATGGCTGGCATCGGTGGCGTGGGTGGCATCGGTGGCATCAGTGGCACTGGTGGCGTCTGATGTACCTGTGCCTGGACTGGGAAGGGCTGCCTGTGCTGCTGGACCTCCTGGTAGCCGAAGCCTTGGTAGGGGAGGGCCTGTGGAAAGCCTTGGAAGGGCAGTGACATCACCTGGGGTGAAGGAGCAGGCCTGGACTGGGTGGGAGCAGGTTCATCTTGATCTGGAGGGTTGTGAAGAAGATCGGTGATCCTGTCCTTCACTACCTGGTACTGGGGTTCTGACATGTTCATGAGGGTCTGGTTGACATAGGTGAGGAAGGGCTTGCAGTTGGAGGATGGGACGTCGGTGTGTACCAGCTGAGAGACAAGATATACGCTGGTCCTGATGGTGTCTCTTATCTCTAGCAGGACAGTGTGGCTCTGCCCCTTCGGTCTGCCTCTCTGCCTTTCTGTGGAGGTGGAGCTGGGGGTGGATGCGGGTTGGGCTGTGGTGGAAGTGCCATCTCCTTTATCTCACTGGGTCAGAGGGTCCTCCACGCGCTCTGCCAGGGGTAGTACAGCTGTCGGGGGGTTCTCCGTCGTGGCACGCTCCACAGATACCTGGACACAGGAGCTGACTCTTTGCCAGAAGAGGACTGGCTCTCAGCAGGCTGCCTGAGAGAGAGGGTTGTGAGAGGGGCTGCTCCTCAGTGGCGGACCTCACCCTCCAAGAAGCTGCACTTGGCCATCACGTAGGTCTCTCGGTCCGTCAGCTTGACCATGGCCTGGCCAGATTTCTTGAGGTGCAGCTTCCCATACCAGGTGTGCATGTGCTTCCACCAGCCAAGGAGCACCTCCAAAGTGTAGCCCAGGCTCTCCGCCTTCTCTCTCCCAGCAGCCTGCTTCCTCTTGGTGTCTCGATAGAGCCTGTGTCCCTTCCGCCAAAGATATTCATTCTCTCAGCCACTCCAGTACCTCCTCCTCATGTTCCTCTTCTATGGTGTATTGCCTCCTCTCCCATTCACGCGTCTGCCTGTTCCTCCCATTGGCAGGGCTATATGGGGCCTCATCAGAGGGACTTCCAGGTTGTAGGCGTTGCTCCTCCACACCACCACCACCACCAGCAGCAGCAGCAACAACAGTAGCAGCAAAAGCAGGACCAGCAGGACAGCAGCAGCAGCAGCAGCAGCAGCAGCAGCAGCAGCAGCACCAGCACCAGCACCAGCACCAGCACCAGCAGGACCAGGACCAGGACCAGGACCAGGAGCAGTAGCAGGACCAGCACGACCAGGAGCAGCAGGAGGACCAGGAGCAGCAGCAGGAACAGGAGCAGCGCCAGCAGAGTAAGCACCAGCAGGACCAGCACGACCAGAAGCAGCGTCAGCAGAGTAAGCCCCAGCAGAAGCCCCAGCACCTGGAGCAGTGCCAGCATAGTAAGCCCCAGCAGAAGTCCCAGCACAAGGAGCAGTGCCAGCAGAGTAAGCACCAGCAGAAGCACCACCACCAGAAGCAGCATCAGCAGAAGCACCACCACCAGAAGCAGCATCAGCAGAGTAAGCACCAGCAGAAGCACCACCAGCAGAAGCAGCATCAGCAGAAGCACCACCTCCAGAAGCAGCATCAGTAGAAGCCCCATCACCAGAAGATTGAGCCCAGGGAGCAGAATCCCCAGCAGAAGCAGAGTCAGGGCCAGGGGGTGGGAGGGTGGCCCTGTCCCTCTGCCAGGGCTGGCAGCAGATGGCAGAGGCTTCCGTTTCTTCCCCATGGTTGTTGGGTTGCTGGCTGGCTGGCTGGCTGGCCGTCAAGCTGTGTCTGGAAGCAGGTCTTTTCTCTGAATGGTGACCTGCTTGCGAGCTGCTTCCCTTTATATCTGTGGGGCTGATGAAATGCATCCTCCCTGCATGTGCAGTGAACGCTAGGTATCCGCTAGGCATCCTCTAGGCATCCGCTAGGCATCTGCTAGGCATCTGCTAGGCTTCCACTCTGCATCCGCTTCATCTGCTCGGCATCTGCTTCATCCGCTCGGCATCCGCTCTTTCCATTCCACGTCCGCTTTGCTGTGCTCCCCCGGAAGCCTTGCGGATGTGCCATCTGCTTCCATCCACTTCCATCCTCTCGGCTTCCGTGGAGCGTCCGCTTTCCATCCGCCCTGCATCCTCCCCCCATCCGTTCCTTTCCATGTTGTCTGCTCTGGTTATGCAAATTTGGGGCACTTTTGAGAGCGTATAACAATGGATGGAACATTTTGCTCGTCCGCTGTGTCCTTTTTACAAACATTTTGCCTCCGTCGGCCAGTGTGATAGGGCCTTAAGTGAAATGGGGGAGAAGCAACTATGTAGAATGTATAAGGGTTCCCATAGAAGTATGATTCCTATTTGAAAAGTAATGAGTGAAATGTTTAAGATTTAAATGAATATTAATTTTAATGATAGAATTGAATTGGTATGGATTGTTGTTTTAATTATATCATATATTTATAATTGCTTCTTTTTTAAAATATTGTATGTAGCTTTAGAATGTACTAAGCAGAATCTAAATGAAAGTTATGTATTATATTAAGTCTTATAAATTTAAGGGAAAGATATAAAGGTGTCATACTCCAATCAGTGATTACAGGAAAAAAATTACTTTAATGAGAAAAGATAATAGATAGATAAAACAGGACAAAGGATATAGGCCCGGTCCCACTGCACTTAAGCTCATGTCAAACTGCCCAACGGATGCAAAAAGGACAAAGCAGACAAGCAAAATGTTCCATCCATTGTTATCCGCTCTCAAAAGGGGCAAAAATTTGCATAACCAGAGCGGATAACACGGACACGTGGAGGACGCAGGGCGGATGCAAAGCAGATGTGGAACGGAAGCCCAGCGGATGGAAGCGGATGGGAGCGGATGGTATGTCCGCTAGGCTTCCGGGGGGCCACAGCAAAGTGGACACGGAACGGAAAGAGAGGATGCAGAGAGGAAGCCTAGCGGATGAAGTGGATGCACAGCGGATGCACAGCGGAAGCCTAATGGATGCCTGGCGTTAATTGTGCATGTGGGGAGGATGCATTGCATCAACCCCGCGGATATAACGGAAGCAGCTCGGAAGCAGGTCACCATTCAGAGGAAAGACCTGCTGCCGGATGAATTGGCTGCCTTGCCTGCCCTGCCTGCATGTCTGCCTGCAAGCCTTGCTGCCAGCCTCCCTGCCAGCCTTGCTGCCAGCCTCCCTGCCAGCCTCCCTGCCAGCCTTGGTGCCAGCCTGCCTGCAAGCCTTGCTACCAGCCAGTCTGCCTGCCAGCCTTCCTGCCAGCCTTGGTGCATGCCTTTGTGCCAGCCTTCCTGCCAGCCTGCCTGCCAACCTTCCTGCCAGCCTGCCTGCCAGCCTTGCTGTCTGCCTGCCTGCCAGCCTTGGTGCCTGCCTGCCTGCAAGCCTTCCTGCCAGCCTTGGTGCCTGCCTCCCTGCAAGCCTTTCTGCCAGCCTTGGTTCCTGCTAGCCTCCCTGCCAGCCAGCAACCCCACAACCATGAGGAAGCACAGCAAGCCTCAGCCATCTGCTACCAGCCCTGGTAAGTGGGACAGGGCTACCATCCCACCCCCTGGCCCTCACTCTGGTTCTCCTGGGGCTTCTGCAGCACGGGCTCGCTCTTCTGGGGCTGGGGCTTCTGCTGCTTCTGCTTCTGGAGGAGCTGATGACAAGCACTCCAGCACAGACCACCTCCACAGCACCTGGACCCTTCACCCCTGAGACTGAGTGACCAAGAGGAGTGCCAGAGACTCATTTTTGTTTTATAGCTTGTTGTTAATAAAGTCTATTTTTGATACACACACTTGCTTCATTTCTTTTTTTTAATAAAGGCTTGGTGGAAAATTTTAGAAATGGTTTAAGCCTTTGCATGCTTGTGGGATGGGTTAAGATAGCAGTGGGGTGGGCAGAGATACCTGAGGAATGAGCAGGGATACCTTTGGGATGGGTAATAGCTGTGGGATAGATAAACCTCCAGTGCAAGCATAGTGGGACTGTATGGTCCACGCTCCCAGGTGCAACATCTATGGCCCTTTATGATCAATAATAATGTAATAATCATCCACACATGTCAACATAAACACAAATCTTTATTAAACGCCCTGTTCATTGTAGGCCCACCCAACATACATGGCCCAATCTCATCCGTGTGATGAGACAGGCTGAAGGAAGCATCCATTAATCATCTACCATCCTGTCTTGCCACTCCACTGCTCCAGCTGGGGAGTTGCACCAGCGTCTCAGGAGGTTGCACTGCTTCTTCCCTTCACGTGAGGCTCTGTTGGGGCCTTGCACATCCACAGTGTCTATCAGATTTTACCCTTGCCTCCATTCACCAGGCTCCATGTCCCCATTGCCTTGCTGACGGTCCACAAGATTGTCCTGTAACACGGGGTAGCGGGTGCACATGAGATTGTGCAGGATGCAGCAAGCTTCCATGATCCTCCTCACGGTCTCTGGGCTATGCTGCATGGTGGTGAGAAGTACCTGGAACCTGTTGGCCAGGATGCCAAATGTGTTCTCCACCACCCGCCTTGCCCTGGACAGCCTGTAGTTGAAGATCCTCTCTTTACGGGTGAGGCATCTGGAGGTGTAGGGATTCATGAGGTAGGTTGTGAGGGAGAAGGTGTCATCCCCCACGATGAAGTAGGGCACATCTTGCTGTTGGGCAGCGGGTCTGGATCTGGGAAGCCCACGATGAGGTTGCGTTCCAGTTCCTCCTTGAGGACACTGGCGTCGTATACCTGGGCATCTTAAGATGAGCCGTTGCCTGAAGCATCGATGTACATGAACTTGTAGTCAGCATCGACCATGGCGAAGAGGATGATGTTGAAGAAGCCCTTGCAGTTGAAATAAGTGGACCCCGAGTTGGGTGGAGATTTGCAGGCCACGTGCTTGCCATCGATGGGTCCAACGATGTGGGGGAAGTTCCACTTCTGATACCACTGCTCTGCAACTTTCTTCCATCCTTCTTCAGTGGAGGGGTACTGGAGGAGCTCCTCCTTGTATTGTTCAATGATGGCCTGCACCACGTCTCTGACCACAATGCTGATGGTGTTGGGTGGCACCCTCCAGCCGTACTGCATGCTCCTGCAGGTGGTCCCAGAGGCCAGGTGGCGCAGAGTGAGTGCCACCTTGAGCCCAGGTTCCAGGCTGGGCCAGAACTTGGTGTTTGCCTTGGGTGTCAGCCGCTGCACAACTTCGTCAAACATGGCTGGAGGCATCCTCATGAAGTTCTGGAACGCCGAGTGTCTTCGTTCCTGAGCTCCACCATCAGCTTGTTGTACAGTCTGTCCTCTGCTCTTCTGGCGAACGATCTTCGGACCCAGACTCTTTTTGACTGCCTCTTTTGCTTCTTGCAGTAGAGTTCACAGAGCCTGTAGATGGCTTCGCACTGTTGCAGAAGGATGGTGGCTGCCGAAAGGACTTTATTGCAATCCACAGTGGACATGACTGGATGATGTGGAAGAGGAAGAGTCAGATGAAGGCTGCAGAGGTCTGCACCACTGGGCTGCTGTTCTGAAAGTGAGATGCAGATGAGTTGCTCCCCCTTTTTATAGGAAATATAGGTTTTCCACTAGGCATCCTCTAGGCATCCTCTAGACATCCCTAATATTCGAGATAGGTCCCCTCTGCGGATGTTTTTTCTGTTTTACATGCTTTGTTTCCGTGCTGCATCCGCTAGGCATCCATTCTGCATCCATTCCGCGTCCATTCCGCTTCCTCCCTGCATCCGAGCGGATGCGAGTTGCACGGATGCGGAATGGATGCCTAGCGGATACAGCGGATGCATAATGGATGCAGAACGGATGCCTAGCGGATATAGCGGATGCGTAACAGATGCAGAATGGATGTGTAGCGGATGCGTAGTGGATGCATAACGGACAAATTGGATACATTTTCTGCGCAAAAGTTTTGGGCAACTCAAAACTTTCTGAGCAGATGAAACATCAATAGACGGATGCTGGATGGATAGAGAGGAAGCAAAATGGAGCGAGTGAGTACATCGCGTTTTCCAACGGATGGCAAGCTTTTTTGGCTGTTTTACATCCTCTTTGCATCCATTGGTTTAGTGTTACATGGGCTTTACAGATGCAAAGAGGATGTAAAACGTTAAAAAAACCTTGCCATCCGTTGGAAAATGCTATGCATCTGTTGTGTACTCATTGCATATTTGTTTCATATGCTCTATCCGTCGAGCATCCGTCCACTGCAATTTCATCTGCGGAAGAAGTTTTGAGCTGCATAAAACTTTGTGAACAGATGAACTTTCCACCGTGTACGATGTACATCCGCAACATAAATGGGCAACAAACATTCAATGTCCGTTATCATCCATTAAACATCCACTGTATCTTCTCTGCATCCTCTGGCCAACTCCTCAACTCACATCCGCTGCAGCTGAAAATGGAAAGAGGGAGGAAACAAAAGGTACATGGAACGTCTACACAGCGTTTGTTGCACGGAAATAGAAAGGATGAAAGCGTATGCATCTCGTATATAAAGGATTAAAAACAGACAAAACGTTTGTATCTGGGATGTATCTCGTATATTTAGGATGTCTGGAGTATGTCTAGAGTATGTAGAAGGACACCTAGCAGACAACCGATAATTCCTTTAAAAAGGGGGAGAAAATCATCTGAATCTCAGTATGAGTCCAGCAGCCGTGGTGTATAGATCTTTTCACTCTTGGTCTTGGTTTTCAACATCATCAATTGTTCTCCACCATGGATGATGACACAGTCCGTATGATAGCTGCGCTCATTCATCACCAGAACCAAAACCTGTTCAGACTGTTTCAACTTTTATACAGAGGGGGAAGAAGGAGACGTCCAAGAGCTGTGTGGGTCCGAGGATGGATCGTGAGAAGAATGGAGTTTGGACTGTATGACCAGTTGATGGTGGAGCTGAGGAATGAAGACCCTCGTGTATTCCATCACTTCATGAGGATGCCACCAGCCATGTTTGACGAAGTTGTGGAGCGTCTGAGACCCAGGTTGACCAAGCCGAGCACCAACTTCCGTCCCAACCTGGCCCCTGGACTGAAGGTGGCACTGACTGTGGGGCACCTGGCCTCTGGAACCACATACAGAAACATGCAGTATGCCTGGAGGGTGCCACACAACAGAATCAGCAAAGTGGTCAGAGACGTGGTGCAGGCCATCATTGAAGAATATGTGGAGGAGCTCCTCAAGTGCCCCACCACTGAACAAGGCTGGAGAAAACTTGCAGAAATATGGTATCAGAGGTGGAACTTTCCCCACACCATTGGAGCCATAGATGGGAAGCACGTGGCCTGCAAAGCTCCAGCCAACTCAGGGTACTCTTATCACAACTTCAAGGGCTTCTTCAGTACCATTGTCTTTGCCATGGTTCATGCGGACTACAATTTCATGTACATCGATGCTTCAGGAAACGGGTCAGCTTCAGATGCCCAGGTATAGAACGCAAGTGACTTTAAGGATGGTCTGGAACGCAACCTCATCATGGGTTTTCCAGATCCAGACCTCCTACCTAACTACACACAAGATATGCCCTACTTCATCGTGGGTGATGTTGCGTTCTCCCTCAGAACCTACCTCATGAAGCCGTACACATGTGTGGCAGCTGGGATGGTGGACCATACAGTCCCACGATGCTTGCACTGGAGGTTTATCTATCCCACAACTATCCTTATCTATCCCACAAGCATGCAAAGGCTTAAGCCCCTTTCACACTGCACCAACGGATGCAAAGAGGATGTAAAACGGACAAAAAAGCTTGCCATCCGTTGGTTAATGCGATGTATCCATTCTGTACTCACTGCCTCCATTTTGCTTCCTCTCTATCCGTCCAGCATCCGTTTATTGACATTTCATCCACTCAGAAATTTTGAGCTGCTCAAAACTTTTGCGCGGAAAATATATCCATTTCGTCCGTTCTGCATCCGCTATGCATCCGCTATGCATCCGTTATGCATCCGTTATGCATCCGCTATATCTGCTAGGCATCCGCTGCGCATCCACGCAACTCGCATCCACTCGGATGCAGGGAGGAAGCAGAACGGATGCGGAATGGATGCAGAATGGATGCCTAGCGGATGCAGAACAGAAACAAAGCATTTAAAACGGAAAAAACGTTCACAGAGGGGATCTATCTCTGTTATTAAGGATGTCTAGAGGATGCCTAGTGGATGCAAAGGGACACATAGGGGAAAACCTATACTGCCTATAAAAAGGGGGAGCAACTTGCCTGCATCTCACTTTCAGAACACCAGCCAAGTTGTGCAGACCTCTGCAGCCTTCATCTGACTCTTCCTCTTCCACAGCATCCAGTCATGTCCACCGTGGATTGTGACAAAGTCCTTTCAGCAGCCACCATCCTTCTGCAACAGTGTGAAACCATCTACAGGCTCTGTGAACTCTACTACAGGAAGAAAAAGAGGCGGCCAAGAAGCGTCTGGGTACGAAGATGGTTCACCAGAAGAGCAGAGGACGGACTGTACAACAAGCTGATGGTGGAGCTCAGGAATGAAGACACTCAGGCATTCCAGAACTTCATGAGGATGCCTCCAGCCATGTTTGACGAAGTTGTGCAGCGGCTGACACCCAGGTTGACCAAGGCAAACACCAACTTCTGGCCCAGCCTGGAACCTGGGCTCAAGGTGGCACTCACTCTGCGCCACCTGGCCTCAGGGACCACCTACAGGAGCATGCAGTATGGCTGGAGGGTGCCACCCAACACCATCAGCATTGTGGTCAGAGAAGTGGTGCAGGCCATCATTGAAGAATACATGGAGGAGCTCCTCCAGTGCCCCTCCACTGAAGAAGGATGGAAGAAAGTTGCAGAGCAGTGGTATCAGAAGTGGAACTTCCCCCACACCGTTGGAGCCATCAATGGCAAGCACGTGGCCTGCAAAGCTCCACCCAAGTCAGGGTCCACTTATTTCAACTACAAGGGCTTCTTCAGCATCATCCTCTTTGACATGGTCGATGCTGACTACAAGTTCATGTACATCGATGCTGCAGGCTACATCTCATCTTCAGATGCCCAGGTATACAACGCCAGTCACCTCAAGGAGGGGCTGGAAGGCAACCTCATCGTGGGATTCCCAGATCCAGACCGCCTGCCCAACGACATTCAAGATGTGCCCTACTTCATCGTGGGGGATGACGCCTTCTCCCTCAGAACCTACCTCATGAAGACCTACACTTCCAGACTCCTCACCCGTGAAGAGAGGATCTTCAACTACAGGCTGTCCAGGGCAAGGCGGGTGGTGGAGAACACCTTTGGCATCCTGGCCAACAGGTTCCAGGTACTTCTCACCACCATGCAGCATCGCCCACAGACCGTGAGGAGGATCGTGGAAGCTTGCTGCATCCTGCACAATCTCATGCGCACCCGCTACCCAGTCTTGCAGAACAGGCTCGTGGACCATCAACAAGGCAATGGGGACATGGAGCCTGGGGAATGGAGGCAAGGGCAAAACCTGATCGACACTGAGGATGTGCAAGGGCCCAGCAGAGCCTCACGGGAAGGGAAGAAGCAGCGCAACCTCCTGAGACACTGGTGCAACTTCCCAGCTGGAGCAGTGGAGTGGCAAGACAGGATGATAGATGATTAATGGATTCTTCCTTCAGCCTGTCTCATCACCCTGATGAGATTGGGCCATGTATGTTGGGTGGGCCTACAGTGAACAGGGCATTTAATAAAGATTTGTGTTTATGTTGACATGTGTGGATGATTATTACATTGTTATTGATAATAAAGGGCCATAGTTGTGGCACCTGGGAGGGTGGACGAGACAGTCCCACTATGCTTGCACTGGAGGTTTATCTATCCCACAACTATTACCCATCCCACAGGTATCCTAACCCATCCCACAGCTATTACCCATCCCAAAGGTATCCCTGCACATCCCACTGCTATCTTAACCAATCCCACTGCTATCTTATCCCATCCCACACGCATGCAAAGGCTTAAACCATTTGTAAAAGTTTCCACCAAGACTTTATTAAAAAAAAAGAAATGAAGCAAGTGTGTGAATTAAAAATAGACTTTATTAACAACAAGCTACAAAACAAAAATGAGTCTCGGGCACTCCTTTTGGTCACTCAGTCTCAGGGGTGAAGGGTCCAGGTGCTGTGGAGGTGGCTGGTCCTGGAGTGCTTGTCTGATCCCCCGCATCATCAGCTCCTCCAGAAGCAGAAGCAGCAGAAGCACCAGCCCCAGAAGAGCGAGCCCATGCTGCAGAAGCCCCAGGAGAACCAGAGTGAGGGCCAGGTCGCAGGATGGTAGCCCTGTCCTTCTTGTAAGGGCTGGCAGCAAATGGCTGAGGCTTTCTTTTCTTCCGCATGGTTGTGGGGTTGCTGGCTGGCAGGGAGGCTGGCAGGAACCAAGGCTGGCAGAAAGGCTGGCAGGGAGGCATGCACCAAGGCTTGCAGGCAGGCAAGCACCAAGGCTGGCAGGCAGGCTGGCAGGCAGGCCGGCAGTCAGGCAGGCACCAAGGCTAGCAGGAAGTCTGGAACCAAGGCTGTCAGGAAGGCAGGCACCAAGGTTGGCAGGCAGACTGGCTGGCAGCAAGGCTTGCAGGCAGGCTGGCAGGCAGGCAGGCACCAAGGCTTGCAGGAAGGCTGGCAGCAAGTCTTGCAGCAAGGCTGGCAGCAAGGCATGCAGGCAAGGCAGGCAAGGCTGTCAATCCGTCTGGCAGCAGGTCTTTCCTCTGAATGGTAACCTTCTTCTGAGCTGCTTCCCTTATATCCGCGGGGCTTACGCAATGCATCCTCTCCGCATGAGCAATTAATGCTAGGCATCCGTTAGGCTTCTGCTGTGCATCCACTTGGCTTCCGCTCTGCATCCGCTTCATCCGCTGTTCATCCGCTGTGCATCTGCTTCATCTGTTCCGCGTCCATTTTGCTGAGCCCCCCCGGAAGCCTAGCGGATGTGCCATCCGCTCTCATCCGCTTCCATCCGTTAGGCTTCCGTTCCGCATCCGCTTTCCATCCGCTCTGCGTCCTCCACCCATCTGTTCCTTTCCGTGTTATCCACTCTGGTTATGCAAATTTCTGCCCCATTTGAGAGCGAATAACAACGGATGGAACATTTTGCTCGTCCGTTGTGTCCGTTTTGCATCCGTTGGGCAGTGTGACAGGGCCTTTAACCATTTTTTCAAAGTTTTCACCAACACTTTATTAAGTAAAAAAAAATGAACCAAGTGTCTTTAGCAAATCTAACATTTATTAACTATCTTAGGTAAACTTTATGACTTTATTAAATAAGCAAAATGAACCAAGTAAACTGTATTAAGTGTCTTAAGCAAAGATAACCTTTATTAACTTTCTTAGGTAAACTTTTATGACTTTATTAAATAAGCAAAATGAACCAAGTATAGTGTCTTAAGTGTCTTAAGCAAAGATAACCTTTATTAACTTTCTTAATTTTATGACTTTATTAAATAAGCAAAATGAACCAAGAAAACTGTATTAAGTGTCTTAAGGAAAGATAAACTTAACAAGTACAACTCAGTCTCTGACACTATTCTCTGTAACTCTGAGTCATGTCCCTGGTCTCAGCTGTTAAGCGGGCAGGGACTGTGGAGGTGGATGTGGCTTGAGTCCTGGTCTGAGGCACCATTGGGGTGCTTGGCCCCGAGGGTACAACAGGAGATGGTGTGTTCAGGAAGGTATCCGAGAGCTGACTCAGTCCCATGAGGTTGAGAGGCCCTTCATCAAGGACTTGAGATGTCAGGCCCAATACTGATGACAGATTGTCCGTTGACGGGCTTGGCTGTGGGGTGGAGGAAGGAGGAGTGTGGTGGGGCTGTCTGATCTGCAGCTGGGTGAGGAGCGGCATCTGGTGAACGATGAACCTGGGCCTGGACTGGGAAGTTCTGCTTCTGCTGTGGGAAGTCCTGGTAGTTGCAACCTTGGTAGGTGAGGGGCTGTTGAAAGCCGTGGAAGTGCTGTGACATCGTCTGGGGTGGAGGAGCAGTCCTGGACTGGGTTGGAGCAAGTTCAGCTGGGCCTGGAGGATGGTGCAGAAGTGCTGTGATCTTCTGCTTCATCAGCTGGTACTGGGCCTCGGGCAGGTCCCTCAGGGTCTGGCTCACGTCGGTGATGAAGGGCTTCCGGGCCGAGGATGGTATGTCGCTGTGGACCCACTGAGAGGGAAGTTCTGTGCTGGTCTTCATTGTGTCCCTGATCTCCAACAGCACACTGTGATCCTGACCCTCCAGTCTGCCTCTCTGCCTGCATCCTCTGGAGCTGGGGGTGGGGGTGAAGGTGGGTTAGCCTCTGGTGGCTGCTGCTTCTTCCTCCATTTGTGAGAGACGGGCGTCATCCTCCAAGGGATCCTCCAAGTCTGCCGGCATGGGAAGTGCATCTGTTGGGGGGGGGGTCTCTGCCATGGGGCCCTCTGAAGACACCTGCCTGGACAGGGTAGCTGGCTCCTGGTTGGAAGAGGACTGGCTGTCTGTGGGCTGTCTGAGGGAAAGGGGTGTTAAAGGGGCTGCTCCTCGGTGGTGGATCTCACCCTCCAGGAAACTTCACTTGGCCATGACGTACATCTCCTGGTCAGTGAGCTTGACAGCAGCCTGCCCAGATTTCTTGAGGTGTAGCTTGCCATACCAGGTGTGCATGTGCTTCCACCATCCAAGGAGTACTTCTGCAGTGTACCCCAGGCTCTCTGCCTTGTCTCTCCGCCTTGTCTCTCCAAGCTGCCTGCTTCTTCTTGGTGTCCCAATACACTCTGTGGCCCTTTCTCCAGAGGTACTCGTTCTCCCTCAGCCATTCCAGTACCTCATCCTAATGCTCCTCGGAAACGGTGTACTGTTTCCTCTCTCCCTTCTGCTTCCCTTGCCTTTTCCTCCTTCTGGCAGGGGCTTCAGCAGGGTCTTCAGGGCTAGAGCAGCAGGGCCTTCTGGGGCTTCAGCAGCAGGGACTTCAGGGGCTTGAGAAGCAGGGCCTTCAGCAGCAGGGCTTTGAGGGCCTTGGGGCTGGTCCACCACAGCAGCAGCAGCTGCAGCTTCCGAGTCAGTCAGTGCCAGGGATGGGATGCTGGTTCTGGCGTTCTTGCCAGGGCTTGAATGAGTAGACACAGGCTTCCTCTTCTTGCCTGACTGATGAACCATGGTGTTGCTGCTAGATGTATGTGGCAGCATATCTTTCCCCTGTATGCTGACTGCGTGCGTGCTGCATCCTTTTATAACCACGGAGCTGATGCAATTCATACTCCCCGCATGCACAGTGAACGCTTTGCATCCGATATACATCTGCGTGGCATCCCCTTTGTTTCCTGTAGGCATCCGTGATGCATCCGCTTCATCCACTATGCATCCGTCCCTTCTGCTATGCATCCACTTTGAAATTCTTCCCCGGATCCCCTTTGGATGTGTCATCCGCTTCCATCCGCTGTCATCTGCTAGGCTTCCTATGAACATCCGTTTAACATTCCCGCTACATACTACCCACGTCCGTTCTTTTCCGTTCTTTTCCGTTCTGTTTATGCAAATTTTCACCACTTTTTGGAGCAGATGACAACGGATGGAGCCACCCCTGAAATTTTGCTCATCCACTGTGTCCTTTATGCATATGTTTTGCATCCGTCGGCCAGTGGGACCGGGCCTTAAATATAATGATCTAAATTGAGATGAAATAAATAAAATAGAATTAAGAGAGTTAAAAGAGGGGAGAAACTATGTAGAAAATGTAGAATGGTAATAAGATATGGAATGGTGTACAAAAATGAGCACGAACTTGCATTGGTGTCTGTACGAAGTGATGTAACCCGGGATCAGGCTGTTTTCAAAAAAGATGTGTTATGTTTTTTCATGTTTTGTTTTTTGTTTGTGTATGTTTGTTGTTAAAAAATCAATAAAACTTTGGGGAAAAAAAAGAAATGCATAAAACCAGAGGCATGGGACAACACTTAGCTCACATATTAGTCAATTTATGCAGATGATCTTTTGTCTCAAATCTTTGTCAAATTTCAGATGCTAAGTCAATATTTTTGGGGCATGGGCATATAATAAGTGAAATTTAGGTATTAGATATTACCAGCAAACTTAGATTCAATAAGTACAGATTAAACATCACAATATTAGCCAAAATCCATTGCCAATAAAAATCTAAATGTGTACTGGCAGTTGGGGTTGTACATATTCCCATATGCCCAGTAACATTATTTGTCACTTCTATACAAAGTCAATTGGCATATATACCCTGTGAACCCAGCATGAATCCACCTAAAAAGATATGTGTTATGCTCTTGGTTTTGTGTTAGCTATTTACATTCTTCTGACTCATATCTTTTGTGATTCTTTCAGCTGAATATCTATATTGCAGTAGCTCATATATACAGTATAGTTTTCTTCCAAATGGTTAAGAAATGCTGGTTGAAATGAGACCAGATATTGCTATCTGATAAAAATAAGAATGAGAATGATGCCTACAGTTTTTATGATGTCCACAGAAGAAGATAGGGAAAGCATGCACAACATGGGATACCTCTAACAATTATGTTCCTTGATGCCTATCTTGCTCCTTCTTCTAGCTAATTTTTAAATATATATTGTGTTTTAAAAAAAGGAAACTTACCATGATACAAAGCAAAGACCCACTATTCAGCCTAATCTATATTTTCAGCAATGTCTCTGGGACCACCTCTCAGATTCAAGAGCATCCTTAGAAAATAAAACTTTGGATAGCTGTGGCTAGTGTTTTGTTTGTGAATATTTTGTAATCTGCTGTATCCATTTTAGCATGTTCTGAACTCTCATAATAATCTGCATCCACAGAACGTTTTGAATGCAGGTTTGTCTGCTCCTTTACATGTTGCAGAACATGTAGAAGGCATGGCTATTTCCAGAAGGCACAATCCCAGTGGAATGCATTATTATCAGGTCACAATTGGGTGAGTCAAAATAAGCAGCTTAGAAATAGATGAAGGATGCAATTTGAAGGTCAAGGGCAAATGGCAGAGAGGTATGAAGCCCAGGATAGAAGCTATTGTACTAATTTGGAACAGGAAGGTCAGCAGCTGTATCACCTGAATGCAGGTGCAGAATTTCAGCTGGAAAGCTTCAGTGTCCAGATACCATGCAAGTACCAAAACAAACAAAGTTCTCAAGGGAAGCCCATTGTGATATTGCTTGCAGCCCAGAGTCAATTGGACTAAGACCAGTGGCTATAAAAACTGAATGAATGAACGAACAAACAAATGATGCAAGGAACCAATAGCCTATCTGGAAACTTCAGCTATTCAAAGTGCAAATTGTAATTCCAGAAAAGGATCCTGTAGTGCCAAGTCTGTAACTATGGAGACATTTGTCTCCCTGTCTCCCTTGACAAATATGAGATGAGCTAGACACATGAATGAGGATATAATTGATCCATGTTCTTGCCACATTCAGCATCATTTAATTTAGCATTTTTGTTCATCACAATGGGATGGTTAAGCAAAATTGTACTGAACTTTTTGGACTCTTGTCTCTCCATCCATATGTCCATCATTTGGTGAAAAAGGAGAAACAAGCAAAAGAAAGATAGAGATTAAAAATGTAGGTGAGATTCATTTTGGGACTGTGGAGGAAAAAGATCCAGAAAAAGATATCAATGGATCATTGACCTAGAATACTGCTGATTGCTCCATTCCAAATCTCCCCCTTCTCCTTCCTTCATTGTCATGTGATCCTGTATGAAGCTGTTCTTAAGGAAGTGAAGAAACACTGCATACTTTCCTTACTTGTTCTATGTACAGCCAGACCTCACTTCATGATGGTAACTGGACTAGCAACTCCACTGCTAAGCAACATAATTGTAAATCATGAAGAATGCATTGACTTAAGGCTGTTATGGTACTCCCAGTTGCCATTGTCACAGTCAGAGAATATATACCACTAACACATGATTGCTATTTGTGATCTTCTGCTGTCTTCTTCATTGACTTTGCTTCTCAGAAGTGGCAGTGAAGATTGCAAATGGTGATTGTGTGACTCTAGAATGCTCCAACCATTGCAATTGTGAGCTGGCTGCCAAACACCTGAATCATGATTGTGTGATTGTAGATATTGTGAAAGCCACAACGACAAGGCTCCATCATAAGACCCACTCATTCAGCACCATTTTAACTCTGAACAGTCATTGAATGAGTAGTTGTTCAGCAATGACTGTTTTATCAATAACAAATATTGGCCTGTTTGACACATAGCAATTTTTGCCAGGCAGAGTCATGGCAAACTGCCAGTACAAAAACAATGTCATACCACTGTGATGCAACCCCTGCCTTTTTTGTTGTGTATCATTACACACCCCAACTGGACTGAGATTACAGTATCATGTAGTTTTAATCATTTAAACAAAGCAGCTGGAACTGCAGATACCCATTTTCCTGTGCCTGTTTGTCAATTTCCAGATAACAAAAAACCTCATCTCATTTCACTTGGCATCACTGACTATTTAGGAGGCAAATAGTTGCATTAAATTGGTTAAATATTTATCTGAAAGAAGTACAAAAGATGAGTCAGAAGAATGGATTCAGCTAAAAATAAATAAAAGAGCGTAGCATTAAAAATACAGTTCTTTGGTGGACTCCTATTCAAAGATTTATTGAGGGAAATATGTGGTGTTTATATATTAACAGAGCTGATGAAAAGAGGAAAAAGAAGAATACAATTACAACCTGTTCTTTCACAACCTGGAAATATTTACATTGAGCATTATTTTAGTCTGTAACTGGCTGGAGGAAGAGAGAGTTCTGCTGAGTTCTGAGATAAGGTCTCCCCCTTTCTAAATTTTGTAAGTTTGGTTACTATATAATAGCTTTTGAATTGGTCTTAAAGATTTTAAAAGAACCCCTTTTTCATTACTTTTATGAATAATGAAAACAAAATAATCTTAATATATTCAGCTAGTTTGGTGGCAGACTCTTTGAAACAGATTTCTGTCTTGCTCAACAATAAATGAAATATATAGTTTGGTTCTGATTTTCCTTCCATACCCTGCTGTTACCTTTAAAGTCAGTCCAATGTTCAGTATACATGTAGATGTCCCCTCAATCTTTTACCATTCATTTTGCCATTCATTTTATTAGAATGCAACTATTTACTCTTCTATCAATAGAATACTTCTGGCCCAGGGTTGAACTGTGAAGTCCTTGGTGCCTTCTGAGCTTGGTTGTTTGCTTGCAGATGTTTCAATTACCCAACTTCTCTCTTTTGATCCTAAATCAAGCCAAATCAAATATGTATTATGATGGATCTTGACAGTCGAGAACACTGGGCCATATCTAACAAAATGAAATTCAATGTAGAGAAAAGTAAAGTCCTACACTTAGGCAAGAAAAACCAAAAGTACACATATAGACTGGGTGAAATCAGGCTCAATATCAGTAAACTGTGAGAAGGATCTTGGAGTCTTAGTGGACAAACAGCTAAATAAGTGCAGCAGCAGCCAAAAAAGCTAATGTAATCCTAAGTTGTATTAACAGAGGGATACAATCAAGATCAAGGGAAGTACTAATACCACTCTCTAAAGCCTTAGTAAGACCACACCTAGAGTACTGCATCCAGTTTTGTTCACCACATTATAATAAAGATGTTGAGACTCTAGAAAAAGTACAGAGAAGAGCAACCAGGATGATTAGGGGACTGGAGATGAAACATATGAAGAACGGTTACAGGAACTGGTCTTGGCTAGTCTAGTGAAGAGAAGGACCAGGGGAGACGTGATAGAGGTCTTCCAATATTTGAGGGGCTGCCACAGAGAGGAAGGGGTCAAGCTATTTTCTAAAGTGCCTGTAGGCCAGATAAGGAATAATGGATGGAAACTGAACAAGGAGAGATTTAACCTGGAAATAAGGAGAAACTTTCTGACAGTGAGAACAATCAACCAACAGAACTCCTTGCCTTCGAAAGTTGTGGGAGCGCCATCACTTGAGACTTTCAAGAAGAGATTGGACTGCCATTTGTCAGAAATGGTGTAGGGTCTCCTGCTTGGGTGGGGGGTTGGACTAGATGACTTAAAAGGTCCCTTCCAACTCTGATTATCTGTTATCATAGACTAGCACAATCTATCTATAGTATTATTCCATTTACTGTGTAGAATGAGGCTGGCCTGTGATGAAAACACAAGAGTCACACTGCAAGTCAAGTTCCATTTAGAGTTCAGTCTTTTGTTTCTCACAGTGGCCTACCAGATGTTTCTGGGATCCTCCATGTAGGACATCCTTTCCTTCTGTAATTTTCCTGCAACTGGCCTTTAGAGAGAAGCTTCTTCCAACCAGAAGACCACACACTATAATTGTTCTTGATAGACCTATTCCCCTTGAATATATCTAGTCTGCTATTACAACTATCCAGGTCTGTGGCTGTCACAAGAATGAATTCAACAGGCTAGCTATGTGTTGTCTGAAGAAGGGCTTCTCTTTTCAATCAGCTTCACTGGATGACTTCAAGTCTTAGTGTTTTGAGGGAAGGAGAAAAGTATTTCCCTGACCATGTTGTATACCTCAATTGTGTCCCTCCAAGTTTTATTTTTTTAAGCTAAAGAATCCTAAATATTCCTTTCTTTATCAAGATTATGATACATCTTCCCTTTTCTAAATGTCAGCTTTATAATATTATAAATAAGACAAAAAGGTGTGTTGCAGTTTGTTCACCACAAAGTTTATCTTTAAATCATAAGATGACAGGAAGTTAGAAACCACTTACTGTACTAAGGATGAAACCAGTAATGTTCTATTTTCATTTAATCCTTTAGTATTTCCTCATTCCTCACCTCACCCCAGCAACAGTACTCACTCAACTGCTTGATTAAAGAAACAAATCATTGTTACTACAAGGGTTTATCTTTGTTATTGCAAGGGCTTCACCTTGGAATCAGATTTGTGTTCATGTTTCTGCTATAATCTAAATTTGTTGATGCCCCTTTAGCTTTTTCATAGGTTACTCTCAGGAAGGTTTGACTCATAGAATTAACATTTTGACCTCATTATTCCTATCTGTGAAACATGGATTACCTCATGACTTGGATTGCAGACATATTTAGTACAGTCCATCTAGCACTATATAGAGTTTTATTGATAAACTATTTTATTAATTTAATCAGATTTGTAGCCCATTTTCCTCTTCAGAGGACCCTCAAGAGAGTTAACCAGAAAAACGTAAACATAAACAGTTACAGTGCAATGTAATAAAACAACAATGGAGGACAGCAACCTTTAAGCATTTAAGATGAGTATAAAGAAAGAAGACAGAAAAAGCCACTTGCGATTCCCAGGATTTCAACCTTGTCAATCTAACATTGCAAATTCCATCTGAAAATAATTCTACCCAGTAAATGTGAGGGTATCTATGCATTTATGTACATGTATAAGTTACGTGCTGGAAGGAAATCATACTCCCCAAACATTAATCCTATGAATTCCTAACTGATTAAAACAAGTTGCCTGGACGAACCCAATTTATAAAGTTTCCCATCCCCATATACCAATCATACCCAATGAACAAAAGCATGAAAATATATTACACAAATATGTTCCTTTCTCTTCTTCAGGCACAAATAGTGAACAAGAAGAAGAAATCAAGAAGAAGGAATTAGAATATTAGTAGTGAGGGAAAGAAGTAGCTGCTGCACAGTAAAGAGAGGAAAGAGAGAAATTAACAGGTTAACAGATTGACAAAGTTGGAAGGGACTTCATAGGTCATCTAATCTAACCCCACCATCCAGGCAGGAGACCCTACACCATTTTTGACAGAGGGCACTCCAGCCTCTTCTTGAAAGCTTCCAGTGAAAGTTTCCACAACTTCTGAAGGCAAGCTGTTCCATTGGCTGATTGCTCTCACTGTCATAAAATGTCTTTTTATTTCCAGGCTGATTCTCTCCTTGTTCAGTTTCTATCCATTATTTCTTGTCTGGCATTCAGGTGCTTTGGAAAATAGCTTGACCCTCCTCCTCTCTTGGCAGCCCCTCAGATATTGAAACATTGCTATCATGTCTCCCCTGGTCCTTCTCTTCACTAGACTAATCATGCCCAGTTCCAGCAACGTTATTTCTGTGTTTTAGCCTCCAGTCTCCTTATCATCCTGGTTTTACAAAATGATTTGAAATTCAATAGGTAAACATCTGCTAAGGCTGAGCTTGTTCTCAAAGGCATCCATGCTTATCAGCAATGAAGTCTACAGCTATTGAGGTAATTCCTTGTGAGGCAAATGAGTGCACACAGAGAGACATAGTGAGAGAGGTGAGGAATAACACACAACCAGCACACAGCTACACTGTATAGTAAAATATAGGTTTTTACTTCCAGTAAACAACAAGCAGTCCAAGTCATACACGATTATAGCAGTCAGTTTTCAGTCCAGGGTTAATCCAATAACAAAGTCCAATATCAAAAACAGTTCAGTAATAGACTAACATCAATCCAAGAATAACGATGATCAGCAACAGTCAAAAGGGAAATGCAGGAACAGCAACACTCTCCAGAACTGACAACTCAGGTTTCTGGCTCCATCTTATGGCCGTTTGAGGAACCACACCCAATTACAATTTTAACATTCCCTTAAAGAGACAGTATTAAAATGTCTATCCTGGTTTATTTATTTCCAACCCAACTGTTAGGTGACTTATATTCCAAGCAACAGCCATTTGAACCTCCTGTCTAACTGTTCATTTTTAATAGCCTTCTATTCTTAATGAATGCAACTGATCTCCTCTGTGTCAATTCAAAGTTGATTATTTAGGCAAAACATAGGTTATTTTCAGAAAGCATGGTACTAATTCCCTTAAATCATAAGAACCTAGCTTATGAGGAAAGTCTGGACTTTTTCACTAAAAGGACAAAGAAAGCATAGTTTGAAAGCGTGATCATAACAAATAGACTTGAGAAAGTCCAACTATATATAAAGAGACTCTCTTGCTCATTTTAACATCCAGGCTGGTTCATATCAAGATAGATAGTCCCTCAGACACTAGACCACAAGCTATTTAGTTTGGTAAGAGTAAAAATCAGCACTCCGTCTTGAAAAAAAAGTCTAGAAAACAATTGACAACCAGGGCAACTCTTTCATCAATAGAATAAAATCTTTGTATCATTCACCATTTGGCATTGTCAGTTGGTTTTACTTGAATGAATAGTTCTGAACATTCCTTAAGAACACACTACACAGCAACCAAATCAGATGGAACTACAATTTCAATTTTCCTTTTCAATTTTCCTTTTACCAATAACACCTCTGTCTTGTCTTGATTTAATCTGAACCTGTTCACTCCTGTCCACTGCTTTTTTGTTGGTTTTACACTAGTCAATAGTTCTGAACATTCCTTAATAACACACTACATGGTTATCAAGTCAGATGGTTGTTTATGTGTTAGATTTATATTCTGCCTTTCTTTTGTTCAGGGCCTCAAGAAATATACAAAACATTCCCAACTTCTATTTTCCCCTGCATTTGTACGCCCATGAGGTGGGTTTAGCTAAGAGAGATTGACTAGCCCAAAGTCATCCTGTGAGCATCTCTAGGGGAGGACTGGAACTTGGAATTCTCCCCCCCCCTCAAATACCTGAATTCCTGCATGCTCAAGTTTCGGTCAAAATAATCAGCTGCTCTTTTCCTAAAGTTAGTTTTAAAGCAGAACAATGGTACCTACTCTAAGGCTCCCAATGACTCCTCCCATTCTAAAGGCAGCCAACTTACAACAGTCGAAGAAATTCATTGTCACATCATAGAATACTTCTATTATGTCTTGAGGCTAAATGCCTTCTTTGTCAGGCATACATAGCAGTGGTGGCTAACCTTTTGGGGCTTCCTTGCTAAAAATTGCACGTGTTCTCACATGCCAGCACCCAGAAGGCAATACATGCACTCCCTACGCCCCCTGCACATGTGTGTGTGAGGCCCCCATGTGCATGGCACATCTCTGCACAAGTACACAAGATCCCCCGCATGTACCCTGTGCAACTCTGTGCATGCACACACATTTCCTATGCACCCCCCCCATGCATGCCAGATACCCAACAATCAGCTGTCAGATGGGTGGTGCACGCACATGCGCAGTGGGGCTCTTCCAGGTGACCTTTCACTCTGTGTGCCACTTCTGGCACTTGTGCCATAGGCTTGTCATTATGGATATAGAGACTCAATGTACAGGAACTCAAATGCATATTTTGTCTACGTTGGAGCAGGGGAGACACAGTTGTATGATGGAACATCAAAAATGTGTGCGTGAATGTATGTTGAAAGAGAAGCATATACAACACACACAATTCTCTAATGATGTGCATAAGGAAACAATGTAAAACTCGATTAGCTCCCGCTAGTATGTTTTAATCTTTTAAAAAGCTAATCATCCTTTTTTTTCCTCTAGGCTGGGTGGCCAATTACTTTTTTGATAGGTCTTCCTTCTCACAAGGTTAGTACATTGGGATCTCAAGATAGGCAGGACTAAAATAAAATGAGAAAAATCCAGAAACGTATATGGACACTTGTTTTCTGCCCCCCCATGCCTTTCTCCCTCCCTTTCCCATCTACTCCTCCCCCTCTCCCTCCCCCTCCCCCCTCTCTCAATCCCCCTCCTTCTAATTCCTTCTTAACTGAAAAGAGGACTTAAATTCTTATTTTTTTCTGATAAATTATGGAAACTGATCATTAAACCAGAACCATACAATAAGGAAAGCCAATTTAAAATGTATTAAAATTAATGTTCCATGAAAAATTCCAATGAAAAATTCAGTCTTTTGAGATCATTATTAAAACACACAGAAAGTGTCTAAAAGAATCAAAAACTTCCCCAAGCAATAGCCCTACAAAAAATAGAAAAGATCAGCACAAAAAGAGTTTATTTTTAAGGAGGTCAAAAGAGAAGGAAAGTTGTAGCACAGGACAAAATAATTATTCAAGATATTTCAAAAATAAAATTGCCTGTCTCTCCATCTTGAGATGCCAGAAACTAAAATCCAACAACAGAGACTATTGTTAAGAGTCTAATTATTTTTTGAGAAGCAATTCCTAGTAACTTGCCAAAATATTTTGGTAATCTGTTCAGTTACTATTTGTGAATTGGATCAGTTTCTCTCAAAATTGACACCATCTTCGTTAACAGCTGAAACAATAAATCATAATTCCTTTATTATCTGTCCTCCCTTAATTGCCCCATCTTACCCGTCATTCTATTCCAATAAGCAAAAGCCATAAATCGGTCCATCATTTTTTTCCTTCTGGTCAACTCCCCTCCCTCCATTTCTTTAATTTTCATTGGTATTTTTCCTATTCATTGGAGCTTTAAAACTTCAGCTTTAGACTGATGCTATTTCATTGGATTGTTATTTAGCATAGCAAAGGAAATTGTATTTTACAAAATTACAAAGGTTAGATACAGTTGGAAATCCCGATGTTCTTTTGTGAATAAAGGCTATCATAAAGTGTTAAATTTTAACATAGCTCGGTGAGAAAACTCATTTTAAAAAAATTTGTGCAAAGCTAAATATATTTACTCTAAAACAATTTAAAATCTTCTTGTAATCCTTTCTACTAATTTCTTTTAATTAAAAGTAATTCTGTTTAGGCATGCATTGTTCTATAACCAGGCTAGGATAATGCAGAGTTAAGTTGTTTTCTTTTCCACCTTTAATTCCTTATTTTAATTTAAAGTGTTGTGTTATCTTTCAACAAAATAACTAGCTTTCGTGATCTCTTGAAGCTACAGAGGGATTGATCATTTTATCAGCTTTATTGCAGTGATTTACTTTCCAAGAGAATTTTCACTAATCTACTTATCGTTCAGTCTATTCTGTATGGAACTTGGTAGGTTCCAAGTACTTCATTCTGATTGGCCGAAAAGGCCACTTACGGATTGGTTCACTAGGAACCAATCTGGGAAGCTGCCAAACGGTGGGAAGAATTAAATAACTGTCATTGGCCACAAGCCAGCAGGCTAGCCGCTATATAAAGGGCTGCCGCGGCTTGGGCTATGTTCTGTTTCTTTACCTAGCGGTTTGAAATAGAGTTTTTGTTTGGAACCCGGTCTCACACGCTTCGTTCCAGACGGAACACAGTCAGCATCCATAAACTGGGAAAACAGCAGAACAACACGGATTATTAAAGCAAGAACTCAGTACACCTTTTTTATAATATCCTGACCCTAGAAAAAGTTTGAAAAATGTCCAAAATACTGTGAAAGGAAAGGGTTTTTTTTGAGGTATGAATAAGATATCTGGCATGAGTTTTTGAAATTAGATCAAGGAGCTTGTATGACATTAGGGCATGAGTGTCTACTTCTAGGCTCTTTTACTCATTAGTTAATTTGTATTTTGGAAGAAGAGTAATTGTTATATAGCTGATGTGACACTGATGCACACTGAATAAGACAGTGTTCCACAGTGTTTCTCAACTTTGGCCACATTTAAGATATGGGTCTTGAACAAGTTGAGGCTGGCTGAGAAATTGAAATCCACTTATCTTAAACTTCCCGAGAAGTTTTTTTTCCTGAGAAAAACTGGGATCAGATGTGATTCTAAAATACTGCTGCATATTCATTTGTGCTGTTCCCAGCCTGTATGAGGAAGGACCTCCTGTCTGTATCATTACTATTAAGATGATTCTTTATAGATAAATAATTTGTTCAGATCTGGTCCTTTGCTTTAAAATATGATTATTCTTGTAAATCTAGTTCTAACTACTAATTTAGTTGTACCCACTTCTTTCTCTTTTAGGTGGTTTTTTGGGGCTCTTAAACGAACAGATGCCGAGAAACACCTCCTTTATCATGAGAATGAGACAGGAGCCTTCCTAATCCGAGAGAGTGAAAGTCAAAAGGGTGAATTTTCCCTTTCAGGTACCCTCCACTTTTTCTATCCTAGAAATGTTGTTAAATTAAATTAAATTTTCCTTAGTTTGGTTTAAACAAACTGGCAGCTGTTGTTGATGATCATACACATTTTTTATCTGGTGGGTGGGTCATTCTTTAGAAGCAAACATGCATATAGATTTGAATGACTATGAATGAATACTTTTGAGAAGCATTTGAAGATTGTTATTCGGTGGTACAAAGGTTAGAATGCAGTACTGCAGGCTATTTCTGCTGCCTGCTGGGTGCCTACAATTTGGCAGTTCAAATCTCACCAGGTTCAACGTTGACTCAGCCTTTCATCCTTCTGAGGTCGGTAAAATGAGGAGCCAGATTGTTGGGGGCAATAGGGTGACTCTATAAATTGCTTAAAGAGGGCTGTAAAACACTGTAAAGCAGTATATAAGTCTAAGTGCTATTGCTATTCCTTGGGTTTTTAGCAGAACTGCTTTTGGGTTCTTTTAAAGAAAAAAAGGTTACCTCATAAGCTTTGTGACCCTTCCTTTAATCATTTAGGACAGGGAAGCCAAATTTCAGAAAATTTTGTTTATCCCAACCTTAACCCAAAATATTTTCCCAAAATATATCTCAACCCTTTGCTTTCCTTTCGATAAGGATTTTTGTCCCCAAAATCCAGATAATCATTGTATGGCAGCAGAGGGTTAAGATTTGCTGACATCTAATGGTTATCCATAAGATTACAGCCCAGGTATTGTAGCCCTGCTTTCTTGGTGAAAATATTTCCATTCCAGCAAGACTTCTTCCCTCTTGACACCCCTACAAGTGAAGCTTTATAAACTGATTCATCTCATGAACCTTTTAATCCACATGCTGAAGGTTAGATTGTTTTTTTAATCTATGAAAAAGGCAACGGTAAACTATTTCCATTCAGCAGAAACAGCAAAACAGAAAGAAAACAACAGTTGTGTCCACGTTTATTCACCAGGAATCAGTCTTGACTCAAGACTTTAATAAATAATCAATCCAATAAAAATGTAAAAAAACCCAGGAATATATTTTTATTGGCAAATTTGATGCTTTTCTCTAATATCACCCTCACCATAAATAGTAACAACAGTTGCTTTGAAATTACTTTGAATAAAATCAATATGTTTAAAATATTTATAGTTTCTTTCCAAACCTATAGAGTGTAGGGAATATGGATAATACATCATGAGTTTTTGTTAGTTTATTGCCTATATTTTCTGACAGAATGCAGGTCACTTATGTTGGATTGCAAGACAGCCTATGAATGGATTAGAGATCCTAGTTGGGCTTGGTGTGGCTAAAATAACAAACAACAGAAGTAACAAGTTTAAGAAAAAAAATAGAAGATAGAAAGAAGTGTATGGAAACAAGGATGGTTTGCAAGGTTAGAAAGTTCTTTGGTGAGAATACCTTCAAGTCATTGTTGACTCTTGGAGACTTCCTGGACAATTCCTGACAGATTTCTTTCGCTAGGTGTTTTGAAAATGGTTACCCTTAACCATTGGCCTACACCCAATTGTTTTCATGGGATTATAATTTACAGATTCTTTGTTTCTAGCCTAATGCCTTAACCAACACCTTAACTGGCTCTTTGGAGAGAAATAATATACAATAAACACTCAGCTTAAGTATATTTTCTTTTGCTTTCTGACACCATCTCTTTCATTTCTTTGGCTTCCTATTTCTTATCCTTTTTCTGTGCTTTGTATAATATTGCTTATCCTGATTCTAGAAGCATGAGGTGTATGTAAGTGTGATATGCAATAAAAGACGCTATAATTCAATGCTTTTCACTAACTCTATTTTATTGATATAGAATGTACATTTGAAAACTGGAAATAAACTTTAAAAGTACAATAGCTTTTCATGACATGCACCCTCTTGTGGCAGATGATGGAAGTTGCATGTTCAAGGCATATTTTCCCTTGTTTTCAGTTTCAGTTTTCAGATAACTTTATTAGGTTTTTGAAACTAAAGACAAAAACGAACACAAATTAATAAGATGGAAAAGAGAAAAAAAGTAAAGAATTAAAGAGAAAGTAAAGCCAAAGGTGCGGGATGAAAAGATAAAGAAATACAAAGAAATTACTCCTGACTTTCTTTTAAAACATATATATTGATAACTAGAAACAATAGCAGATAATCAAGGCTTTCCTGATAAAATAATCAGTTTAAAGAAAGCAGGGTTAAGAATTCAATTAATGTAGAATTATTGTGAAACCGTACATATATTAAATATATAAGTTATACATTCAATCTGAGTTAAAAACAGGGATGCTGTTCTCCACATCAGTCAGTGAAAATTGGAAGGATAATGTGTAGCAATTGATACATTTATTTTTATGTCTGTGAATAATATCCTATATGAATAAAATCATTTATACACAATGACATACTATTGATTTCTTCTTTTTCTCTGCACCATGATGCCACATTTGGCTTCTTTCTTTTCAATTTTTTGAGGAACAAGGCAGTTATGCAGTGAGTGATAACTTTATTTTGGTTAATGATCAACTTGAAACAAGGTATAGAAGAAAACCCTTAGAGGAGCTTAACCCATGCTAAGTAGAATAAATCAGCTTTGTGCTCTAGAGAGAAGAGCAGTGCCATTTTAACCCTTTCTCTAACTTTTGGGTGGACTTTTAAAAACATAAAAACATTTGTACTTATTTACTTTATTTAGTTATATTTATTACCTGTATACCTGGCCTTTTTATCTGTCTACTTAGATTTAGAGCATTAGAACTATTGAAATCCAATTACCCTGTTTTCACTGGCAGAGGGTTGCAGTAGGCCGTTGCAGCCAAAAATGGAGCTCGGGAGCCCATTTTCGCTCTGAGAGCACTTGGGCCGCCACAGGTGCCCCCGACACAAGTGATGTTAAGCTGACCATGCCCACTCTGGCCATGCTCACCCCAGTCAAACATAACACGAGGTCAAACATAATCCTGATTCAGCCTCCAATGAAATCGAATTAGAAACTCCTGGTGTAGAAGCTCACTTGAAGGACTCAGTTTTTATAAACCATTGTAGAGAAGGACTACATGACAGCCTTCTCTGATTTCTTTGTAGGCATTGGAAAAACAAGGGATGGCATTTTTGTATCCTTTTATTTTCTTAGTTCGGGATGGAGCAACCGTGAAGCACTACCGAATCAAACGAATGGACAACGGTGATTTTTTTATGACACGGAGGGCAACATTTCACACTTTGAATGCTTTTGTCACGCACTACAGTAAATCCAGTGATGGGCTGTGTGTAAGGCTTGGCAGGCCTTGCATAAAGGTACAGTAAGTCTGAATGTTTCTCATCTCCCCCTGAAAATACAGAGATTAGTATTTGATTATTGAGTTAATATGGCATGATTCCCCTACATGCTGTGATCATTACTCTAAGAAATGCACTTCATTGTATCATTCCATTCCTGAGGCATTTCAACATCATATCATTTCAGGCAAATAAATGTGCAATTGAGGTGGAAAAGACGCATGTCACTGTGTGATTTATGAAGTCACAGTATAAACTTATATTGAGATGAAATCTCTAAGGTCATAACTCTTCCTGTCTCTAAGTGGTGCCTGAAAACAGAAACCACAGATCTGATCAGGGTTGTAGAGACAGTACTTAAATATATTTTAAAGCTTGCTGGCTTTCTTCTGCCTCCATCTAGGGATATTTTAATCTCCGAGATACTAAAAGAAACACTTGAACAAAATCATCTATTAGTTGAATATCTGAAGCTTTTCCTACATTATAGA
This sequence comes from Laticauda colubrina, assembly GCA_015471245.1. Classification (NCBI taxonomy): domain Eukaryota; kingdom Metazoa; phylum Chordata; class Lepidosauria; order Squamata; family Elapidae; genus Laticauda; species Laticauda colubrina. The sequence goes on along the minus strand of BLBF01000007.1, from coordinate 63,667,314 downwards.
TAATTTCAAATGCAATTGCATCAGGATGTGAATGTGTTCACATTAATTTTTTTGATTCTCTGAATCAAAAGAGTTGTTTTAAAGTGTAGACAGCATGCAGATTAACTCCTTGCATTTTTGCAGAGTTGCACAATGAATAAGCAATTTGTTTTTTTACAATCTATTTCTTCATCCACTTTTGATATTTATTTTGGTGAAAACAAATCTGTCCTTTTATAGACTTCTCTCCTAAGACACACATTAAACAAAACATATTGTTCTATAGTTCTCAGAGTTTAACAGTTGGATGTAAATATAAATTAAATTCATTCACATTAAAATATAAATCTGTCCAAGTTGAGGGGTGTTGTATTAAAAAACACCCAGTCCTCATGCAGTGCAGGATATGCAAATCCCAAGAGCAGGAAGAAGTGGAAAGAGAAGGCATAAGAACGAGACACCAAACCAGAGCAAATAAGCTTCAACAAGAAATAAGTACAGAGTAAGATGGCAGAAGTTGTCTGACCATTTGTGGTCTGTTTGACAGCAGTGCTTCTATCCAGTTATGTAGGTGTCCAGAGATACCATACAATTTTAGTTTTAGTAGTAGTTTGTGATGTACCACTGAATCAAAGGCTTTACAGAAGTCTATGTAGATTACGTCTATTGCTTTGCCCTGATCGAGTTGTCTAGTCCATATGTTTTTGCAGTGAAAGAGTTGCAGATTACAGGATAGTTTTTATCTGAAACCAAATTGCTTATTAGAGAGTAGGTTGTTGGTCTCTAAGTGGAGGATAATGGATTGATTAATAATTGATTCCATAACTTTACAGGTGACGCAGCATAAGGAGATTGGTCTGTAATTGTCAACTAGGCTGGGGTCTCCCTTTTTGAAGATGGGGATGACCGTGGTTAGTGACCATAGTTTTGGCAAGGAGCTAGTCCTGAAAGATTTTTCAAAGATTATGCTTAGAAGTTCGGCTATGGCAGTGGATAGCTTTTTTAAGAAGTAGGCACATATTCCATCCGGTCCAATAGATAGAGATAGTTTTAGATTGTGCAGTGCTTTTTCAACATTGTCTTCTGTAAAATCAATATGCATTAGATCATTATAGTTGTCTGTGGTTCGACTAGGAATTACTGGGCTTGATCCATTGCTGTTTACAAATACTGAGCCAAAGAATGTGTTAAAGAGGTTTGCTTTGACAGTGTCGTTCTTGCAATCTTTGCCATTAGGTCCATTCAGAGGTGGGGTGGACCTTGAGTCTTTTAGTTTGTTGTTTACAAAATTGTAGAAAGCACGGGTGGAGTTTGTGCATAGAAGGTTTTCCTCTTGTTTGATGTGATAATTAGTGCATTCAAGTTTTTATCTGGTGGCATAGATTATTGTATCGGCTTTTGAAGTTGGCAACGTGACCAGATTTGTTTTTTCGCCAAAGTGATCTCTTTTTGGATTGAAGCTTCCTTATTGTTATGGGTAATCTGTTTTTCCTGGTTTTGGAAATTGTTATTGGTACATATAATTTGATGACTTTTTTGATTTCTAGTAAGAATATGTTGTAATGGTCTTCAACAGTATTGCATCCAGTGAATAGAAATTGCCAATCAAGGGAAGAGAGATTGTTGATTATAAGATCATAGTTGCCTTTTTTGAAGTTATAATTGGGGATTTTGTCATTGTGATTATTTTTGTGTGGATGTATGTTGAGACAAAAGTCAATCATGTTGTGGTCACTGTTGGAAAAGAGTTCTTTAATTTGTATTCTGTAAATTGAATTCAAACTATTGCAGAAGATGAGATCGAGGCAGTTGTTAAGCCTAGTATTGTTGGTTACTAGTTGTTCCAGTCCCAGATTTGTTACAGCATTGTAGCAGGTTGCATGTATGGGTTCAGTTGTACATTCATTTAGGGTCCAATTAATTTGAGGTAGATTGAAGTCACCAGGAAAGATAAAAGTGTGTGAGCAGGATGCTGCCCATGTTAGTAATATATTTAGCTTGTTTATATGTTTGATGTCATGGAAGTTGACCATGGTGAGCTTGCCATGGTGAGTTGGTTGGCCATTAGGAATTGTCATAGATCCTTCTTAAGACAGCCTGGCCTCAAAAGGTAACATAATGCCTTTTAGGGATGTGAAGTTTAGCACCAGTATTCTGAATTGATTTAAGAGATGGATTAGTGGAAGTGTCACACTGTAATTGCATTGAATGGGCTCTGGCTACAGAATAAGTGAAGATTCTAAACCATTTTCAGTGCATAAAGGGCTTTGCCATAAGCATGTTGCAATAAGCACAATGCAATAAGCAAAGCAGACAGTGATCAAAGTGGAAGTAATTACTAGAGGATTACTTATGTCTCAGGAATAACATGATCAGCATTACTCATAAGTGATGAAAAGTGACTGAACAGCAGAGCTCCTTGCACCTCTAGTGAATGATAAATCTAAGAACATCTCCGTGCAATGCAGATGGTGATTGAAAAAGAGGGCAATCAGTCTGATGGTGCCAAGTTCTATTCTTGATTGGATGGACAATTATTGACATCCAATTTTAGTATGGTAGGACTGATTTGATTTCAATTGCCTTATTTTTGTTCGATTAAAAAAAAAAGTTGGACTTCTCCTCATGTACATCTAAACATGGCACAAACATGCTCTAAATATATCTCCCCCCCCCTGCTGTTTTTATGGTATTAGCTTCATCCCAGGTATATAAAACTGGTTAGGCTTTATTATTATTATTACTCTGGAGAAAAATTGAACTTCTGTCATTGATAGGAAACAGAAGTGAGAGATGGGGTAGGCCATGGCACAGGACGTTTTGTGCTGGTACCTTGACTTATGACCACAATAGAGCCCAAAATTTATGATGCTAAATGAAAAATTTGTTAAGTGAATTTTGCCCTATTTTGCAACTTCTCTTGCTACATTTGTTAACTGAAGTTGTTAAATTAGTAGCACCATTGTGAAGTGAATCTGGCTTCCCCATTGACTTTGCTTGTCAGAAGATTACAAAATGTGATCATTGATTCTGGGACACTGTAATTGTCAAAAATACAAACCAGTTGTCAAGTATCCAAATGTAAATCACATGACCAATGGGATGCGGCAATAGTCATAAGTGTGAAAAATGGCTGTAAGTCACCTTTTCAGTGCCATTCTAACTTTGAGCAGTCACTGAATGAACTGCTGTAAGTTGAGGACTATCTGTATAGCATTTTATTGACTCAAGAATGGATGGATAGTGCTATAACTCTGCAGTGGGAAAATGCCCAAGAGATTGCTATTGTCTACCTATCGGTAATAGCTTAATGCATATTCAGATATAAATTCTTCCAGTGTTTATCTGTAAGTAATTCTTTATATCTTCTTAGCAACCTTTTATTCAAACCAAACAGTTCTAGTTTCTTCAAACTTTCCCCATAAAACTTGTTTTTCATAATGCTGGCCATTTTTGTTGCCATCTCTGAATCTGATATCTTTGTCTTCATTCTTTCTGCAATTGCAAAAAAGTACTACCAATATTCTGTGCATGTGTCTAATAAAATTGTAGCACAAAAAGGTTATGTGTGGAGGCATAGGTAAGTACCTTTTATATATTAAAAAAAACAGTCTGGAAAGCTTGTTTTCATTGCTTGTACAACTTTTAATTAGTCTTCAGGAAGGAGGAAAGTCAGTTGAGAAATATCAGGGTTTTATCAAGTGATTAATTGTTTGATTGATTATCTGCCATCAAGTCCTAGCAACCACATAGATAGATTTTCTACATGATTTATTAAGTAGAAATAATTAATTCAGACTTCATACTCTGTGGATTGGAGATAAGTCTGATTTCTTTTTTCTGGAGATCATTGGTTTCTACACTAACTATTGATTATCTTGACCAAGTTCTTCTCTTATTTCAAAGGAAATAGCAATTGCACTATTCTCACATATACTTTAAGGCTTATTATGAAAAATATTCAAACTGTTCAGGAATTTTGCTGCATCTCCACATCAGTGTCAAAGCCATTGGGTGAAGGAAGCCCTGAGAGGATTCCAGAAACTCAGGAATGAATGATGAAATGATGGCTTCAATGTTGTTATGGCAACATTGAAGAACCCAATGTCATCTTCTGCCATAAACAGTGAATACTCATCTCTCACCTACTAGTCCCATATTATGAAGAATGTCAATTGGATGAATTTAAATCACCCAGTCAAGTCATCATCCTGTTCCCTTTACTAAATTTTATAGAGGATTCAGACATGATCCTCTAGCTGGAACCATCCCAGTTTCCCCACCATTTCCATTTGTTTCTTTCTAGATAGGAAAACAATTTTGCTATGGAAACAAATATGGAACATCTCACTAGTAAAACTGGGGTGTGGGGAAAGGAGGATGTTAGGAGCCATCTGTCTGGAAGCACCTCAACACACATAGCTCATCCTAGATATTTTTGAATTTGAAAACATTAAAATAATGTTTGAAATGAAACACATTTAAAATAAAAAAAGCATAAAATGAGAGTGTGACAATAAGAACATAGCATTCCCTGCTGGAAGTTAGTGCTCAAAGCAACCGTTTCATGCTGCTTTAGTAAAATGAGGCTTTCAGCAAGGCAACATGCTGTCTTTCCAGTAGGAAGTCATTGTAAGAATAGACATCTTTTTGTTAAAAGCATGGCTTTATTTGTTGTCCAAAGCTTTTTGTTTAGAGGACTGATTATGAATGAAAACCTGCAAAGTTTGCCCTTTTGACATTTTTAGGCAAACCAAAAAATGGATGTTTATATATGCTATTTTATTTCTATCCAGACAGAAGTCCCAACTCCATACGATTTATCATATCAAACTGTAGATCATTGGGAGATTGACCGAAATTCTCTACAACTTTTAAACAGATTGGGTTCCGGGCAATTTGGTGAGGTCTGGGAAGGATTATGGAATAACAGAACACCAGTGGCAGTTAAAACATTAAAACCAGGTATGTTGAACTCTTCTGTAATTTTCTTAGACAATATTGTGGTTCGTCGGCAGCAGGTGCGGACAGCTGAGGTCTCTAACAGTGAGGACTCAGACAAGAAGCTTGCATGTGATGCAGGGATGGGGCCAGGACTATCGAAGAGTGCTGCCTTTGGAGCAGACTGTGGAGTCTGGAAGCAGTGATGAAGAGGACCCCAGGGAGCCTATGCTCAGTGCACATGCACGTAGGGCTGCTCGAAGGAGAGAGCAGCTGAAGCAGCATGGGCGACTTGGGAGTAAGGCTGGAAGATGATGGCCCCTCTCATAAGGGATAAAAGCCAGCCTTCAGGTTGGCTTCTTTGCAGGAAGCTAAAGAAGTTCTTTCTACTCAGAGTCCTCATTGAAGCCCTTGTTTTTTGAAACTTCTGGCTTTGGGTATTTATCTGCAATTAGTCTTTTATTCTTTGGAGCCTTTTGCAACCTTGAAAGGGCTTTGCTCTTATCTGGGACAATTAGGTTTGAATGACTCTTGGCTGTGAATGCACAGAATTCACAGCGCTGCATTAAAAAGGTTTGCTTTTACACATACTTTGTGTTTCTTTGATTTGAACAAGGCTTGGGTCTGAACAGACAATCACACAATCCTGATGTTGTCAACATCATAAGCATTTCTGCAATTAAACCCTTTAAACATCCAATTTAGTTCTAGTGTTGATGCTGCAAAGATAATTTTGAAATTTTAATTGTTGACCTATAGGTTGATCATTTTTTTTCCAATGATGAAAACTCAGACAGCATCCCAGCTGTACAGCTCCCTCCTCTCCCTGGTGAAATCAAAATGTTCTGGTGCTTTAGCAACAGGTTTCTCCAACAGGTTTTTGAACTAGAGAAGAAGAGCATATTGTGTTTTCTTTCTTCTGCATAAACAACAATGTCAAGGCAAAGTTGGATGCTAATTGTTGTGCTACCCCATTAAGTGGTTGAAGAAAACTCTGGTAGAAGCACTGATAATTGTGAGGATGGCAGGGCTGAAGCGAGCATGACACACTTTCGAGTTTTAGAAGGTAAAAATTGACAACTGTGAAAGTTCTCTTAGGCTACTTTATATTTGCAAGTGGGTTTTCACTAAATTAATGTGTTCACTTCTTTAAAAATAAAAATAAACAGCAATAATTTAAAATTAAAGTTGGTATTCTCTGGGGAGGTTTTAATTATTGAGATTAAAGAAGTATTGACTTTTCAAGGCTTTTTTTTCCCCACAGACACTGGGGTGAGAATACCAGCATGGGAGAACATGGCATAGACTTCTGAGTTTAATGGTTTCATGTTTCTGTTGAACTTTGATGCAGTTTTAATTTTTAGTTTTTGCTTTTAATGAAATTCTCTTTATTTTATTTACTATCCAGAGTTCCTTGGATAAATAGCTGGCCATATAAATTAGATGAATGAATAAATAAATAAATAAATAAATCTTAGCTATATTATGCAGCTGTTTTGTACTCCTGGCTGTTATAAGTATTTTCCTGTGCAGTTTACTTCATTTCCTTATCAAGGAGAAATGTGTAATATAAATGTTGCCAAGAAAAATTTTCAGTTTCTCTTAAGGTAGCAAGACTTCTGGTTGACATTTTATATTATACCTTTTTTTCTTAATAATCAGGATTCAGACCAAGGCATTTGACAGCATTGGACATAAAGCATAAAAGTATACAGTTCTCCCTCTCCACACCCTTCAAGGCTCCCAAAGCTTTGACTTCTGAGGTATAAAAGTAAACAAAAATCAATTCCTTGCAAGTAAGAAAATATAATATTAATAGGCACCAACTACTTAACATAGGTTGCTTTGTTATGAACTTCTGACTCAGCAGCCTGAAATGACTGTGTGCAATTCACACATATGAATTCCCATCATCAATCAAGGGCCAGGCCTGAGGTGCATGAGGAAGACTGATACCGCTAAGGAGGGGCACATCCAGTGGTGGGATGCTGCCAGTTCGGACTGGTTCATGTGAACCGGTAGTTTCAATGATCACCTGCCCCCCTGCCCCCGCCTTATCCTGTCCTTTATTTCCTGCTTTGTAGCTCATCTGAATTGCGTGGAACAGCTGATTCCCCCCCTCACTGTTCTATGGTACTTACTGTTAAGTATTGCCTAATATGGGACTTCCAGTTTGCAGGGCTTGGGCGGCAGGCAGGAATCCGCGATCATGTGCGGTTTCTGCCTGGGCTCACTGCCGGAGTGCCCCGAGCCAGCTGGCTTCGGGGCTAAGCCATCCTGTAGAGGTTGGTGAAGACGGGGGAGACTCCAGGAGGGTCGAGGAAAGCTGCATCTTTCCTCCCCAGCTGGCTAAACTCCCTTTCCCGAAGGTGGTAGAGTGGTGGTCAGAAATGGCCGCTCCACTTCAAAGAAACCCTCATCTGGAAAAGAATGTGCAGGAGGAAGAAAGTGCTGAAGTGAAAGTTTTGGCTGACTGGGATAAGAAGCAACATTTAAGGCATCCTGGAACTCAATTTTTTTTAAAAAAGATACTTTGCTCCCAAAGAAGATTCTGAAACAGCGAATGAAAGTGAAAAGGGAAAGTTTTTTTTTCCCATTCTCCTTCCTTACGTTAACAGCGAACAGAGATGAATGAGAAATTGGAAGAATCTGCTTTGGCATCAACAGGTATTTCAACTGGAAAATTTAATGCCAAGGAGATAATAAAGACTTCTGAATATAAAAGGAAAAAAAAAAAGAGAAAGAAAATTTTCTTTTGTGGTAAGTGGGAAGGGAGAGGAAGAGAATAAGAACAGGATTTGGAAGGAGGAGATAGCCATCTTTAACAAACAAGTAACTTTACTTGGGGAAGAAAGGGGAAAGAGAATGGAGAATTTGAGACCTAAAAAAACAACCAAAAAAGGAAGAAAGTAATGTGAGAAAGCAACATAAAAAGGGAATACAGAAAAGGGAAATTGAGGTGGAGAGACAAGGGGATAAAAAGGGCAGAAAGAAGAAGCAAAGGAGGAGGGAAGAGAAGAGAAACTAAAAGGATGTAAAGCAAGATGTAAAGGAACAGGACTTATTTAGAGATATTGGGTAAAAATTTAATTGAAAAAGGGATTCTGCAAAGGTACATATGAATGTATTGTTATATTTGTATTTAGAAATAATATTAGAAAATTTGAAACAACGTATGATTTAGTGAAACATTTATGAATAAAATAAATGGAATTAATTAAATGAGAGAATTAATTTAGAAAGGAATGGGAACATTTTAATGACATAATGTTTTAAATTGCAAGTGAAGTGAGGGGGAAGTAATCATGGAAAGTTTACAAGCATTCCCATAGAAGCATGATACCTATTTAAAAAGTAATGTGTTAAATGTTTAAAATTTAAATGAATATTAACATTAATGATATAATTGAATTGGTATGGATCGTTGTTTTAATTATATTATATATTTATACTTTTCTTTTCTTTTTCTTTTTAAAACGTAGTGTCTAGCTTTAATGTACTACACAGAATCCGAATGGAAGTTACGTTCTATATTAAGTGTTATAATTTTAGGGGAAAGATATAAAGGTGTCATACTCCAATTAGTGACTACAGGAGGAATTTTGTTTAAGGAGAAAAGATAATAGATAGCTGAAATAGGACAGACAAGAATATAAATATAATGATCTGATTTGACATGAAACAAAATAAACTATCTTGCTTTGCATGTAATGAGTCTATCTCATATATTAGGTTTACCTTTTAAGTTGCATTACTAAAATAAAGAGTTTCACCTGTAGAATGCTACATCCAGTTTTGGACACTATAAAAAAGATATTGAGACTCTAGAGAGAGTGCAGAGAAGATCAACCAGGATGATTAGGGGACTGGAGACTAAAACATAAGAAGAACGGTTATAGGAACTGGGCGTGGCTAGTCTAGTGAAGAGAAGGACCAGGGGAGACATGATAGCAATGTTCCAATATATTCCAGAGGGGCTGCCACAGAGAGGAGGGGATTAAGCTATTTTCCAAAGCACCTTAAGGCCAGAGAAGGAATAATGGATGGGAAACTGAACAAGGAGAGATTTCACCTGGAAAGAAGGAGAATGGAACAGCTTTTCCCTCAGAAGTTGTGGGAGCGCCATCATTTGAGACTTTCAAGAAGAGAATGGACTGCCATCTTTCAGACAGAATGGACTGTCAGAAATGGTGTAGGGTCTTCTGCTTGGGCAGGGAATTGGACTAGATGACCTACAAGGTCCCTTCAAACTCTGTTAATCTGAAATCTGAAAATTCCCCATATATTTTCTAAGGTTCCATATAAATGTTTCCCATAAAATTCTCAGTGGTCTTTTTCATGTATTTTAAAAGTATGTGAGGTTCTCATATGAGATGAGAAGACTATGCAGTAAGTGAATAAAACACTGATGTTTTTCCATGGTAAATGGCCTGGAGAAGACTATAGTAGTTAAATAAGACTTTCCACTAGAATAGCAAATGCATTCTATTTATATATTTATTTATCATTTTTATCCAAACTGAACTGATAACTTTTCTCTTTTGTAGCCCCAGAAGTGATAGAACTTAGTCAGATGGAATATAAAAATCCAAGATATATACATGCTCCAGATATGAAAATAGTGCTAAAAAGATTTATTGAAGAAAAATAAATACTAAAGGTGCATTATTTGCAAAAAATGCACATATTTGGAATATGTATATGTTAGAAAACAATCCATGAAAATACAAACAAATCTGCAAGTGGATTGTTACTATTTTGGGGCAAGTTTGCAATTGAGTCATAAAGAATTCCAAATGAATAAAATAAGAATTTGAGCAAATTTGAGCAAATTGAAATGGATATTTTCATCTATTAATGATACTTCTGTCTTCATGGATTCACCTTTAGACTGTGATAGTAATGCAAGAAAATGGAGCTATTCACATTTCTTTCCAACCCAATAACCTCCACAACAATAACAACAACAACAAAGAAATTTCATTTTCACTTAAATGGACTATATTGACAACACACAGGTAGAAAAAAAAAATCAATGCAACAGTAATCTAATCTACCTGACTAAATTGTCATGAAATCTGATTTTTCTTTGGCATGGATTTACTGCATGAGAGGGCAGCAGAACACTGTGTTTTGTTCCTCGATACCAAAACTTACAGTACTTATTTATTATAACATGTAACACACAATGATTCCAAAATACAGTGAGTTATAACAATATATCTTGAAGATGGTGAGATCTTTGTTATGGATTAAATCTGTGGCTAGAGGTTGAATTTGGATAGCTAAAATGTTGAAAATTACCCCACATTTTCTGATCACATTTCCATTCTGAGGATTCAGATGAATAGTGACACCAATAATACTGTTGTGATTTCATCTTTGGTAATAACCAATATTTATATTTATTACAGCATTTATGTGGGGATGGAGGGAAGTTGGAGACCAAAACTACAATGGCTATTATTGCTGATTTTTTTTTAAGAATTCATTTTTAAGGCAAAAAGTAACATGTTCTCCTTTGCTATTTCAATTTCATAAAATTCCATATCTGAATTATGTAGTGGGGGGGATTTGCATTGTTAACTATGCTGATTAGCAAAGAGGCAGACAGTATCCCTGGTTATTAATACAAGACTGTAGGGCAAACCAGAATAGGCCTTAATAACACACACTAATTTTCTTTTGCCGATGTTCTCATTTCAGGTTCAATGGATCCAAAAGACTTCCTCAGGGAGGCACAGATAATGAAGAATTTGAGACACCCTAAGCTTATACAGCTCTATGCTGTTTGCACTTTACAGGATCCAATTTATATTGTTACAGAGCTGATGAGACATGGGAGTCTGCAAGAATATCTCCAAAGTGAGTAAGGAAACATTTCATTTAGATAGACTGTGGCAATCTTCAGTAAAGCAAACACATTGGTATTAAAAAAAAAAAAAAACGGGGTGGGGGAGAAGATGGAGAGATGAGCAGATCAATTTAATGTGATTGGATATGAAGCCAGTAATGACTGGCAGGGATTGACATGGTGTGTTTGTCCCAAACTACTCACACTTTGAATGGCATGTTGGGGATATATACTAAGAAATGATGGGGCAGACAAAAGCCAGAGTAGATTTAATTTTAACAAAGTGAAATAAAATAGTCAGTACGGTTGTTCCTTCTGCCCCTTCAGTCTCATTTAACATTCTAATTTAGTAGAAATTTTGGAATGGTGTGGCAAAGTCCCTCTCAAAGCTTTGAGGAAGGTATGCAAACCCTCTGTTGGAGCCTTCATAGCTACTGAGAGACAGCACAAATTGCTCTCCCAACCAAACAAAAGTAGAAGGTCATTGTTATTTCTAGAATGGAATAGAATACCTTTATTGTCATTGCATTCCATGAATACAATGAAATTTGAAAGCTACTCCAGCACAGTGCCCCAAACACCACATCATAATCACACTACAGAGTTTTTAAAAATTAAAATAATTATAATAATAGGACTAAATCACAAATACACTGTTTGATTCAAGACAATTACTGCCTTGGAAAAAAAACTGTTTCTCAATCTATTAGTCCTCATTTTAAGACACCTATAGCACCTCCCTGATGGTAACAGTTCGAAATATGAATGTCCAGGATGAGAATGGTCTGTGGAGATTTTTAGTGTTCTAGAGAGGAGTCTGGTCTTTGCAATCTCTTCTAAAAAAGAAAGAGAACAACCAATGGTTTTTTGTGCTGTGTTTATAACTCTCTGGAGCATCTTCTTATCTACTTCAGAGCATCCAGCATACCACACCATTACACAGTATGCCAAAATGCTCTTGATGGTAGAACAGTAAAAATTAACCAGCAACTTCTCACCCAGACAAGTATTTTTCAGTAACCTCAGAAAGTGCAGGCACTTTTGGGCCTTATTTGCAGTGGCCATAGTGTGGATCGACCAAGTGAGGTTGTTGGAAATATGAGTTCCTAGAAATTTTAAACTATGAACTCTTTCCACACAGTCTCCATTGATATATAGTGGGAGAGGCTCTGCTTTGCATCTTCTGAAATCTGTAATCAATTCTCTGGTCTTTTAGATGTTCAGGGTGAGGTTCTGACTCTTGCACCACAAGACCAGTCTGAGAACCTCTGACCTATAGGCCATCTCGTCTCCTCCTGATATGAGTCCCTCCAATGTGGTGTCATCTTCAAATTTTATTATAGGGTTAGTGGGACAAGAGGGAGTGCAGTCATAGTTGTAGAGTGAATACAAAAGGGGGCTCAGCACGTAGCCTGTGGAGAGCCAGTGCTGAGAGCAAGAGTGGAGGAAAAATAGCTGCCAATCCTAACGGTTTGGGGTCTGTTAGGGAGAAAGTCCTTTATCCAACAGCAGATTCTACATAATATAAACTCTTTTTTTGTCTATACATGTCCCAGGGACATTCTCATACAATCTGAAGAAGATACCTTTCTTTTTCTTTCTACTGTATGGATTTGCTGTCACAGAAAGCCTGAAAAATGCTGTGTAAACTTAAATATATATGGGAAAGGATTTCTAGAAAAAGGATGCAACTTTGCATGTTATTTTTATGCAGATGCATGTCTGTTTGTCTCCATTTCTGATAACAAATCAAAATTGATTAGACAGATCAAACTAGAGCCCTCCCTCCCAACAGTCTGAGGGACCATGAATTGGCCCCCTGTTTAAAAAGTTTGAGGAGCCCTGCTGTGTATTATATTAGAATTTTATTTAAGGGTAGACCATCCTCACAGCAATCTTTACTTTGTATCAGTGTATGAATCTGGTTGCTTCAAAGTTAGCCAGAAAACTGCATGACTGGAAAGAGGCCTTGATTCAGGCTTTTCTGGTCCATATTGTGTTCTTGAACTCTTCCTCACCTGATTTTACATTTCAGAATGAGATACATTTCATAGATATATCTCATGAGATAGGTAAATAGACAGACAGACAGACAGACAGACAGACAGACGGTTGGATGATAGATGGGCAGTTATATGTGTCTTCGACTCAGTGTTGACTTCTGGCAACTGTCATCTTCGCAAGATACTAGAAGTTGCTTTCTCTTTTCTTCTTCTTAAGGCCGAGAGAAAGTAACTGGCCCAAGGACATCCAGAGGGCTTTGTTCCTTGGCAATACTAAAGCTCACAGTCTCCTAATTTCCAGCCTAGTATCTTAACCATTACACTAAACTGGCTCTCTCTCCAGGAGAAGTACTACACATAAACATGCACACACACATGCACACACACACCCCACCACCACCTCTCTGAGGTTTGAAGCCTGTGTGTGTGTGTGCTTTTTAGATTGTTTGTACTCTATTTTTCACCCTAGCCTGGCTGTAGATGGGCAATGTTTACAAAACAGCCATGATGAGTCTCAAGCTTCTCATTTCCTCCTTGCCAGCTCTCGTCTTTACATCATCTATTAAAAGAAGTATAGTGGGACTTTACAAATACAATACAAAGAGAACATGTTAAATCCATGGGGATCTACACCATAAAAAATGGGGGGGGGGGGAGAAAGTGGATGCTAATAGCATCTTCTCTATAGATAGAAATACAACTTTCAATAGCAGGGAAAATTCAGTCTCACTTTGACTTGCAATACTAACAGTGGGATAGTTTGCACAATGTTCATCAGTTGCTTAACCCCAACGTATTACTTTACCCCAGCATATTCCCTCCCAACTGCATACTACAATAGGCTGTTGTAAGATCCTCTTAGTAGTTAATCTTCAGTACTGTTATACTGTAACTTGACTGTAACATCTGATTCTTAAAACCACAAAACATCGTCCACCTTCCTTCTCACCTCCCAAACTGTAGTATTAACATAATGGCTGCATCTGGTTATTCAGTGAATTGGGTGAAGCTGAAGCAAGTGCTGCAGTGCTTTCACTAAAGAGAATTAATGAAAGAAACAAATTCTAGTGCAGCAGAAAAAAGGGTCAGGGGAAAAAGCACATATCTCAAGGAACAGTAGCAGTTGGTGATTACAATGCCTTCTTTTTGCTACTTAGCCTTTGATATCTGCTGAAACACTTATAGTGTTTTTCACTCATGTCTATTCTTGTCTCCCAGCTGTTCTACTTTCCCTCAGAAGTTAAAAAACAAAACATAATAAAGAACATCCATCCTGTTGCTGCTTTAGTCTGGCTAGGTGAAAAAGGAAAATGTGCAGTAAACCCTTAGCAACAGCCTTTAGATAAAAACATTGCTATCTTGTGGGATCTAGGAAGTGTGCTTTTTCCGTGGCAGATCTTGCCCTATGAAAAGGCCTTTCTACAGAAGTTTCCACCCTTCTAAGCCTTTTGAAAGCTTTTAATACCTAGATGTCTGTGGAGATTCTCAGTTATCCAAGTCATTGTTTGTCCCAAAGGTGCTTCTCCAAAAGGAAACTAGACTTTGTTTTTCCTTGAAGACATTTTGCTTCTTATCCAAGGAATTAGTTCAGTTCAGTTCAATTCTGAAGAAGCTTCTTGGATCAGGGAGTGAAACATCTTCAAGGAAAAAACAAAATCCAGTTGCTTTTTGAAAAAGCACTTTGGGACCTTAAGACCTGACTTTTCCTCCAAGTGTTGGAATAAGGTGAGGTGGATGAGAGGATTTAACAAGGGACTGCATGTGGAACCTTAACTCTGCTGCCAGTTTTTAATGTTTATGGTTTTCCGAGATATATGTATTATTTTGTTTTATTAGTGTTTCAACTGTTGATTGGGAATTGCCTAGAGTTGGAGATAGGATGGACAGTTTTTTAAAGTGTTTTAAATAAAATAAATAAATGAAAACCTCCAATAATTTTATTGGAAAAATTTGGAGAATTGGACCCAGCTCTATTACATGATTGGAGTCCAGTCACTTCCCTTTTCCTTTCTAGAGAAGATTGTTGAGAAAGTAGCAACAGAGCTACAAAGGGTAAGTTCCTGCTGGAGCAGCTGTGCCTAACTATGGCAGGTATGCCAATTGTCTACCATTCAAGAGCATAACATCCTGGTAATTGTCACTCTTACCCTCATCTCTGCACTGAAGAGACAATTAATATGTAATGCAGAATGCTATGGTCAGCATGCTGACTGGCACCATTCAATATAGTCATATACAGCAAGAGCAGAATTGGGCTGCCAGTTGGTTTCCACATACAAGTCATGTCCTACATACAGAAACTTGGGGCCTGGCTATCTTCAAGGCTGCTTATTCCAAGTAGAATCTTTCTGTTTAAGGCCTACCTGTAGAGAGTGCTTGTTGTAAATCATGCTGAGAAGATTATTTTTCCCAAGCTTCTCCAAATATTCCTTCCTTGTAGATGATGCAGGTTCCAGAATCCACTTGCCAGAACAGGTAGATATGGCAGCTCAAGTAGCCTCTGGAATGGCTTACCTGGAATCCCAAAATTTCATCCACCGAGATTTGGCAGCAAGGAATGTCCTGGTTGGTGATCACAATGTTTACAAAGTGGCAGATTTTGGACTTGCACGAGTTTTTAAGGTATACTTTTAAATTGACGTCTCAGATATTTGGATACTTTAGCTATTTTAGACACAAAAGTCGATATATACTTTAAACAGATATTATATATATAAAGATCCATGGTATCTCAGTGGTTAGAATGCAGTATTGTAGGATAATTCTGCAGATTGTCAGCAGTTCAATTCTCTCCAGTTCAAGATTGACTCTGTTATGTATGGAACTTGGCTCCAAGTTCCCTATTCTGATTGGCTGAAAAGGCTGTTCTCAGATTGGCCATTAGAGAACCAATCCGATTGGCCCACTGGATGGCGGGAACACTTAAAGTGTTTTTGCAAGCTGTAAAATAAAGGGCTGCCGTGGCTTGGGCTGTTGTTCCGTTACCATTGCTTTACTGAATTAAATAAAGAGTTTGTTGTTGGAACCCGGTCTCGCACAACTTATTTCTGGATGGAACACTGGCAACAAAGGTAGGATCGTCGTAGAAGAGCGAGACTGAAGCACGCGGCGATCTGAACCGAGCGAGAGAGATGGCCGGTAACAACACGCCGCCTGCACCATTCAATCCTGATGAGGAGGATTGGGAATCGTATATCGATCGCTTTCTTATGTTTTTGGAAAGCAACAAACTGCAGGAAATATCTGATCAAAGGAAGAGGGCTGTCTTCCTTACACACTGCGGACCAGCCATCTTTAAAATGGCGAAGGCGCTGGCTAAACCAAGAGATGTCAAACAGATGACTTGGCCTGAGCTGAACAGAATGCTCAGAGCACATTACGCACCCATGGTCTCCAACTTGATAAAGAGACATGAGTTTTACAAGAGAGACCAAAAAGAAGATGAAACTGTCGGAGATTTTGTAGCAGCCCTGAGACACATCGGAGGAGCCTGTGAGTTCCAGAACATGGACGAGGCGATGAGGAACTGTGTGGTCCTCAGTTTGAAGGACACTACACTTCAGAGTAAGCTGCTGAATAGACCAAACATAACCGTGGCCGAGGCTATTGCAGAAGCAACTGCCGCTGAAGCAGCAAAGAAATCTGCAGCCATCATGCGCCAAATGAATTCGATTCCAGATCTGCCAAACCAAGCCAGAGAAAAGAAGGCAGAGGGAAGCAAGAAACAACCCACAGCGACTGCCCACTATGAAGATCTCGAATCCCAGAGCGACACCAATGACGAAAATGAAGATGTTCATAGACTTCATTCAAACAAGAAATGGCGGGAAAAGAGAAGAAACAGGCAGGAGTTTCAGTGTGCAGGATGCAGGGGCAACCTCCCACGAGCTGAATGCAGGTTCCTAGATGCAATCTAGGCTTGTAACAAACGGGGGCATATCGAAAGGATCTGCTGAAACAAAAAGAGCAATAGTCCTAAAAGACGCGGCAGCAACCCCCCCAGACATGATGAGAGACAAGCCAGAAGCAGATGGAACCAAAGCAAAAGAACCAGTGACACAGAGGAAGCACACCAGACAGTAACCATCGGAAATGCCAGGGCAAAAAATGGGAAAAAGGTCTGGATAGAGGTGAACATCAAAGGAAAGCCCTGTGAGATGGAAGTCGACTCCAGGTCTTTTCTATCTATGGTATCCTAGAATACCATCCAGCACCTGATACCGGACATCAAACAAAAAGAACTACAAAAACAAAGACTGATTTTAAAAGACTACCAGGGAAACCTAATCCCGGTAGTGGGCCTTGGACATTTCCTCGTCAAATTTAAAAATCATGCTGAAATCTTGCCTCTGACCATCGTTGATCATGATTGCCCTAGCCTGCTAGGGATCGAATGGTTCGCACCCCTGGGAATCTGGATGAGCAGGATAAATCACATTGTTGCAGCCAACTGGGAGGAGAGTCTGCTACAAGAATTCCAAGATGTTTTCGACGGGACCCTAGGCAAGTACAAGGGGATCCCAATTTCATTTAGCCTAGACCCGAAAATAGCCCCCATCCAGTTAAAAGCCAGATGCGTCCCATTTGCCTTAAAACCAAAAAATGATGAACAGTTAAACAAATTAATAGCACAAGGGGTGTTAGAGCCAATCGACCATGCCAGGTGGGAAACACCCATCGTGACTCCTGTCAAACCACATGGGTCAGTGAGCATCTGTGGAGACTATAAGGCAACCCTAAAACATGCGCTCCAACAAAGCGCATACCCAGTACCGGTAGTGCAACACTTATTGCTCTCCCTAGGGGGAGGAAAATATTTTGCGAAGCTTGATCTCGCACAGGCGTACCAACAGCTACCCGTTGACCCCACTACCGCAGAGGCACAGACTATTGTGACACATAGAGGGGCATTCAAGTGTAATCATCTCCAGTTCGGCGTTAGCGTCGCCCCAGGTGTGTTCCAAAGCCTAATGGAGTGTTTGTTAAACAGAATCAAGGGAGTCGTCCCTAATTTTGACGACGTTCTGGTGTCAGCAAAAAACGCCAACCAACTAGAGAGCAGATTAAGGGAAGTTTTAAGAAGATTTAGAGATGCAGGCCTTAAGGTAAAGCGAGAGAAATGTAATCTAGCCACAAACCAGGTCGAGTTTCTAGACTACCTAATAGATGAACAAGGAATACACCCCACTGAAAAAAAGATAAAGGCAATCAAAGACGCACCTAGACCTAGGAACAAAACTGACCTTCAAGCATTCCTCGGTCTCATAAATTTCTACAATGTGTTCCTGCCCCATAAGGCAACCATAGCAGAACCTTTACATCGGTTATTAGACAAAAAAACTATCTGGAAATGGGGCCACCGGGAACAAGCAGCATTTCAGGGCATCAAAGACCTATTAACGTCTAACACTGTTTTAATCCAGTATAGCAATACCCTGCCTTTGATGGTCACCTGTGATGCATCGCCTTTTGGAATTGGCGCCATCCTGAGCCACAAGTTACCAGACGGCAGAGAGGCACCGGTCGCTTTCTATTCAAAAACGCTTTCCAAGTCAGAATGCAATTACAGCCAACTCGACCGAGAAGCCTTCACAATCATCGCCGGAGTCAAAAGATTTCATGAGTGTTAAGCCTGGGTTCCCCAACCAGGGTTAGGTAGACAAGCTAAACAGAATGTGCAGCGTTAGTCAGATAGGCACACAGATAAATGAGTGAGCTAAGCTTGTATGTTTATTAACATACAGTAAAAATAACAGATACGCTTGTGCTATCAAGAATATATTTTATTCCAGTATAAGTTTATAGCATAATCAAAAACAGTCCAATATTCATTTACCATGTAGTCAGTCCATTCAAGGATATTCAGTTAGCAAAGTCCATGTAGAATATCCTATTGTCAGTTCTCATAAATCAGTCCGTTGTTGTCTCTCCCGTTTGAGCAATGCAGTCTTGCTTCCAAGCAGTAATCAGGGATCATCAAAGCCAGAGAGAGAGAGAGCAAGCTGTAGCCTTGCTACTTTTATATGGTTTTCATAACCACACCCACAATTGCCATTTTACATTTAAAGCTGCATACACTAACTATGATTTATAGTTAGTATTTCACCTAAAACAGTTAGGGTGAACAATGTTATCCCTTACAATGAGTACCTTTATGGCAGAACTTTTTCGATCATCACTGGTCACAAACCCCTATTAGGAATCCAAGCAGGAAACAAGCCAACCCCGAACATTCTGTCACCTAGAATTACGAGGTGGTCTAAATTCCTCGCTGCCTACACCTATATGCTGATTCACCACCCAGGAAAGACCATCACTCATGCCGACGCCCTGAGCCATTCCCCACTGCCCATCACAGAAGAGGACCCAGCTCCCACCATCTCCACACTTCAACTCGAGACCTGCCCAAACTTGCCACTAACCACAGTGGACGCCGCGAGAGCCACCTGAAAGACCCTTTGACAGCTCGCATCCTGAATTGGGTAGCTAAGGGCTGGCTAGAGGAGAACAAAACTGAGACTTTTAAGCCATTTTGCACCCGACAGACTGAACTGTCTATCGAAAAGGGCTGTATTTTGTGGGGTGATGGGGTGGTGATACCAAACAGACTCCAGGAAGATGTTTTGTGCATGTTGCACAAGGGGCACCTGGGCATAGTCAAAATGAAAGCCCTGGCCAGGAGTTACGTCTGCTGGCCAGGGCTGGACAAGGACATTGAACGTTGGGTGGAAACATGCCATGATTGTCAAAAATCGAGGTCTACCCCTCCCCACAGGCACCAGTTAGGGAATGGGAAACTCTCTGGGGTCCATGGTCTAGACTACATATTGACTTTGCTGGACCGACAAAAGGCAATACTTTTTTAATAGTTGTGGATGCCTACTCGAACTGGTTAGAGGTCATCCTCATGGCTTCCACAACCACCAAGGCAGTCATGAAACAACTAGACAAACTTTTCGCCATGGATTGCCTGATGTACTGGTGTCGGACAATGGGCCACAGTTTACTGCATTGGCATTTGAGCAGTATTTAGCTACCCAAGGCATCCGGCATGCTTTAACGGCGCTAGCCCATCCGGCTGCAAACAGCAGGGCTGAACGCATACTTCAGTACACTAAGGAGGGCCTGGATAGAATGGACAAGGGGGACGTGCAAGAAAAACTAAACCAATTACTAACCCTACAGTATATTACCCCTAGCAGCACAACCAACAAATGCCCAGCAGAACTCCTAATGGGTAGGAAATTGTGTTCCTACCTCAACAGACTGCGCCCCACTTACACCTGGGATAAACCCCCAACTCCTCCAGCAAATACCATGCTTTTGAAATAGGCGACCTGGCCTATGCGAAAAACCTCACTGGGGACCCGTTATGGCTTCCAGCCACGATCACAGGCCCCCGATCTTACCGACTACTCTTAGACGACAGAAGAGAATGGAAGCGGCACATCGACCAGCTTCGTTCTCGCACCCTCGAATGCACAAATACACCAGCACCAAAAATAAAAACTGACCAAAAAACAACTGAGGAGGGGGGGGAAAATACAAAATAATAAAAAAGGGAGAGATGAACCTCCCATAACAAGACAACAAACACTACACAAAGACTATCAAACAAATCAAAAAAAGCACTCATGGTTAGATGAACCCCAAATGAGAAGTCCGGGAGCCGGAGAGCGAAGCAAGGCCTTCCTGGAAGGAGACAGCCAGGCCAGCTCGACTAACCCGAATAAACCAGGAGGGAGCGGCGGAGCCATCTCAACTGGCCCGAGAGACTCAGGCGGGAGCGGCAAGGCTCACCCTTCCAGGAGGTTCCATGGAGAAGGAACAGAGAGACAGCGATCCCGACTGAACCACTTGAAGAGACTGAGCTGTGCAGGTCAACCAGGACTTGAAAAAGCCCCACCTACCTGCGTGACTAGGTGATACACATTGGACTGAACCAAGGGGGGAGGGGTGGTTATGTATGGAACTTGGTAGGCTCCAAGTTCCCTATTCTGATTGGCCAAAAAGGCCGTTCTCAGATTGGCCATTAGAGAACCAATCTGATTGGCCTGCTGGACGGCAGGAACACTTAAAGTGGTGTCATTGGCCACAAGCCGCGAGCAAGCTGCTATATAAAGGGCTGCCGCAGCTTGTTCCATTACCATTGCTTTACTGAATTAAATAAAGAGTTTGTTGTTGGAACCCGGTCTCACACAACTTATTTCGGGACGGAACAGACTCAGCCTTCCATCCTTCTGAGGTCAGTAAAATGAGGACCTAAATTGTTGGTGGCAATATGTTGACTTTGTAAACTGCTTAGAGTGGACTGTAAAGCACTGTGAAGCAGTTCTATAAGTCTAAGCTCTATTACTATAATTTAAGAATTCATGCCCTAGATCAGATTCTTCGCTTCTGAAAATTATGAAGAACGCCAAAGTAGCTTTCCTTTCAAGGGTTATATTTATATTTTTATATTTATGGTTATAGTTATCAATAGTCACCATATTAAAAATTGAAATTGATCCATTTATAGAATCATATAAACCTAAAAATAAGGTTAAACCCATTAGATGTTAACATAAATAATTTTTCTCCTGAAATTTTTTTTTTAAAAAAGAAAAGATAGTAACAAGAAGAGAGACTTTGTTTTAACTTTTGGCAAATATGTTCAATATCTGGCAAATGATTTTCAATGACACATGAGAAAGCCTTATAAGAACCTCCCCCCCACCACTGTCTTCAGATACAGTTAAAGAAACACCACCCTAAATGATACAGCATCTGCAAATGTAGTATTTAAGAATAGAATTGCTCTACACAGAGGCAGCATCTTTATAATTTGGGAAACAAAGAACCATAGCCATTGTGGTGGAGTTTCCAGCATAAAAACCAGCTGCTTGGCTGTAGCTAGAGACAAAGGCTATGTTTGGAAGTCACAGTGAGACACAGTTCTAATTTACCATGAAATGTGGTGTTTTACCTTTCTCAGTTTGTCTTAGCTGGATTTTCCTGACAGCAGCAGTGGCTAAATAAAAACTCCTTCTGTGATTTGTTTAGTGTGCACTTTTAGAACACTGACTGCTCATTCCTTGATTGGCTGCACCTCCTGCTGATGTGCTTACTTGTCAAAGAGTTGTGAGTTGATTTCCACAGACTGGCTTTTTGCTTCAGGCTTTTGGGGTTTAGGTGCTGTCTGGAACCAGTAAATCAAGACAATGTACAATAGAAAACCTGTAGGTGGATGACTGTAGTTTCAAGTGGCAGCACTGGCAGCATTTAAGATGTGATCTGAGTGATACCTTTCAGAGATAAAGCTATAGATTACAGGAACTGGGCTTGGCTAGTCTAGTGAAGAGAAGGACCAGGGGAGACATAATAGCAGTGTTCCAATATTTGAGGGGCTGCCATAGAGAGGAATGGGTCAAGCTATTTTCCAGGGCACCCGAAGGCCAGACAAGGAATAATGGATGGAAACTGAAGAAGGAGAGATTCAACCTAGAAATAAGGACAGTGAAAGCAATCAACCAATGGAACAGCTTGCCTTTAAAAGTTGTGGGAGCTTCACCCCTGGAAGCTTTCAAGAAGAGGCTGGATTGCCATTTTTCAGAAATGGTTAGGGTCTCCTGCTTGGGCAGGGGGTGGACTAGATGACCTACAAGGTCCCTTCCAACTCTGTTAATCTGTTAAGATATTCAGACAAAATAATGTTTATATTTGTCTAGGCTATCTTGAACCCCATAAGATAGAATCGCTATTGGGCCTATTAAACTTTTTGATCTTATTTTGATGACAAAGAATCAGCAACTTTAACAGTAGCATAAAATTAAAAGTGAATTTCTCTATATATTATACTTGGAAGAGCTAGTTCCAATTATGCTTACTCTATTTGGGGGGGGGGGAATCAAAGTTTTGATTATGGTAACCAAATCACAGAAGGAGTTTTCCCCAGGGATAAAAATTGATTCAGCTTGATCTTTCAAATTGATTCATTTTTAAGTGAAAGGAATCTGCATTCTCAATTGGATGCATTCATACTTTTAAACTGATTCAGATAAGAATATGTTTGCTTTTTTTTTTTTTTTTTGAATTAAAATTTGGAGGTGTCTGATTTGGTTTTACTCATCAGATTGATCTGATGATTTCATTATAATATTGGATTCAGAGGAATGGTTCTATCAAACTGCCTTTGCATTAAAATTTTAGGTTAAATATTTGCACTGCATTTGTTTCTGTGAATTGTTTATCTACCCTAGGGGGAAGAGAGACCAAATCAGGATGACTAATTCGGCTTAACATGATGTACAAATGCAGTCATAATTTTAAAATTATGAAGTAATATAGAGATCTTCATGGTGATCTGTATTGCCTGATAAGAAAAAAAAAAGAATATATAGCATTACCATTTCTGAAACTCAGAATAATATGCATTTGAGAAAGGAAGGAGCCTGATCTCAGAAAAAAAAATCTAATGTATAAATAAATCATGTTCCATCCATTCTTCAGAATGTCAGTTTACTTCACCTAAATTAACTGATGACACTGTGAACAAATATATTAATTTGTACTTCTTGGAGTCTGCTTTTTAAATCCTGGAATTGTTTAAGTGATGATGATCAAAGTCAGTGTTTTGTTGGTACCTGTAATTAATCACAGAACAAAGGTTCTGAATGCATGAGTTCTTGCTGTCACCTTGTCATCTTGCTAAAGGCTTCACATGAGTCCTGTGCCCTGCCAACAAGTAGCTTGCCTGCTGTCAGTGATAGATTCAGGACTCACAGTAGTAAGCCCCAATTAATCATGGCCAAATTGATGTTGCATGGATACTTGACAAAACAAGGGCTAGGAATTAAGGAACAAAAGTCCTACCTGGCTGGTTCAAGTTGTCAGGGGATATCATCTAACAATCTCAAACAGTTTCAATGTAATGATTATTGGGATTATGCAAATGTTAGAAAATGAAAAAAAAAAAAGGTTTTAAGTTGATTTGAATGTTGCAATAATGGAAATTAATAGATCTGGAGATTTATCACGTTGTTTCTTGTTTGCATAAAATAGGTAGAAAATGAAAATGTCTATGAAGCCAAACATGAAACAAAGCTCCCAGTGAAATGGACAGCCCCTGAAGCAATTCGCTCTAATCGGTTTAGCATTAAGTCTGATGTCTGGTCTTTTGGAATACTCCTTTTTGAAATAATCACTTATGGAAAAATGCCCTATGCGGGTGAGTGCTTTGTTTGAAAATAATGCTTTAAACTTTTTTTTAATGAGTTTTCCTTACTTTTCTTCAGCTGATTGGCAAGCTTAATAAAACTTTAGTTTTCTGTATAGAATAAAAACTCTTGGATAATCCATGTAGCAATTGTAAATGTTGTACTATCTATTAAACTAAATAGCACCACACTAATCTCAAACAATTAAAATCTTGCTAGATTTATTTTTACATCTGCTGCCTTTTCCAAAGTTTCTAAGCAGCTTATATCAATAACATAATAAAACCACAAATCTGTAAACAAGATCTTCAGCTAAATTAGCTTATTATTACCCCAAACTGCTGCTATCATTTATATGACAGCCTCTGCCAAATTTTCTGAAAAAAATCATGTTTTATACCTTTGCTGAAAGATAAATAATCGGTAAGAGTCTGGCCTGAACTAGAAGTATGAGCTATTAAAGAGCTTGGAGCTGCAATTAGTCTTTGTGTTCTCCTTGATACCTGAAATAAGACAGATGAATGGATGTGATCTAAACCAGCATATTTGGGCAGATTTTACTGGAGCATGTGGATTAGCAGCTTGCACCTAGAATTGGGCCTGTAAACCTATGAGGACCAATGTAGCTTCTGCAATTTAGAAGCTACATGGTATCAGCTTTCATCTGTCAGCAAATTAGCACCTGTTTCCTGCACCAGTTTGTCAAATTCCATGTAGCCAGAAAGGAAAGACTACAAAAGAACAACACATATTTCAGGAAGGTATCTTAACACTAGCCTGGGGTGAATGAAGAATCTTGAAAAATCTAATAGTCATTCCCCCAGCATCAGTTATAATGAGGTAACTGAAGCAGAGTTTCTTTGAAGCATTTTTCCCCCACGATCTTTTGCAGTCTGGACTAAATTGCCTTTTCTGAGATTCAACCTCCATTGCACAAAGAATTCTTACTGCAGTCAGCATATACAACCACAAAGTTCTTTTCCCCATCCCCCAGTTCCTTGTCCAGTAATCCTAAAAGTTTCAGTTTTTAATTTTCTGTTCATTTTAAGAATTTTCCACATTGTAACATGAATCATTCTGGCCCCAATATTTCTTTGCTTTATCACAAGCCCAAAGATGATAAAACGCATCTTTTTCAGAATTACATTTCCAACATATATTTCAATGACTTTATACATCTTTGAGAATTGATCAGGTTTTAATTATCAATGATAAAATCATTTTCATCTTAACTTGGAGTTAATTTCTTGATCTGATTTATATCTTGACATTGACCAATGCATGTTTGCTGGTATCAAATTCTGCTGAGAATTACAAAATAAGGAGGGCCATCTTTAATAACAATCAATGTTGTTTCTGTCCCTTATCAATGGAAACATTCACTGGCCTTATTGTTATGATGTAGGTTCAAAACTTGCCTTAAACATAACAATATTCACTCCTTGTTTTGCACAGTGTTACGCTAATCATCGGTTGTAGCATTTCCTCTACAAAGAACAGCCTTTTATTGACACCTGGGGTGGGCAGCTCAAGAGCTACAATATCCTGTGTTGCCCCTGAACTCCAAAGATTATGCACCCAACAAATCTGCTGACTGAATTGCTGGAAATTTCCCCTGCTGAAAACAATAGGATCCATAAGATGTCTAGGGGATACCATCTAAATAGGTCCACTGAGATGAGCCAGGTTTTACAGAATACCTATTTCCTCATTTGAGATCTGTGATCTGATATATTTTATATTTACTATATTTAAGTTTTTTGAGGTTGTTAATCAGCAAAATACCCTATAGATATATAAATAAACACAATTTTCATTATGGAATCCCCTCACTATTGTGCACAATTGTTCAGTCATCCCATTACCTAAAATGATTCACATTCCCCATCTTGCCTTATGTCTTCTGCTGTGGTTGTTGATAATTCTAAGTCAAGTTTTAGTTATTGTTTGTGGATTAAGCCAGAATCCCCTGGTTCATACATAATTCTAAGCCCCAGGGGCTATATTCATATATTGCAAGAACCATAAGCATTTGCAGGAGAAGGGGAAGAAGGGGGTCAAGTGAAAAAAAAAAGAAAACTTTTAGATATTGCAATATCAATCCCCTGGCTTATGTACTTGTGTTTGATACCAGAACGGAAATATGAATGACTACTTTGTTACATCCAGTGCACAATTTTATATCATTGGTTTATGAAAGATAACAATAGCACTTAGGCTTATATACCATTTCACAGTGCTTTACAGCCCTCTCTAAGTGGTTTCCAGAGTTAGCATATTGCCTCCAACAATCTGGGTCCTCATTTTACCATCCCTGGAAGGATGGAAGGCTGAGTCAACTTTGAGCCGATGAGACTTGAACTGGCAAACTGCAGATAGCCCACAGGCAGCAGAAGTAGCCTGCAGTACTGCATTCTAACCACTGTGCCAACACGGTATTGTCTATTATATCAAGTGTCCCATCCCCCAAGTGAAAGGAAAGGATTAGTGTCATGCTCTGTCTGAGCCCAGACAATATTTGGTCAACAGAAGCAATGCTGGTTCTATCATTAGACAAACTGATCACTTCAGAAGCTTCTGGATTATTTTCTTGGCACCCTGACAATAAACAGGGAGAGATTTCTGTCATTTCAGCAAAGACAACAATATTTCTCGAGTCTGTTATATGATCCTGTTGGGAAGCCCAAAACTCTCAATGTGAACTTTTCCATGTTTGTAGCCATTTGCCAAACAAAACATTAAATTTAAATGGTAGAATTATTTCTTGTGTTAAAGATACTAATTTTCAGAGATGCTAGAAAGCATGAAGCCTTGTGCAAAAGAATTTATCCTTGATAATGCATCACCTTCCCAATTTATTTCAAGTTAGCATGTTTATTATGCATAATTGCTAAACTTTTAAAACTACATCATAGGTCTGATGGGTTTTCAAGTGCTCCAGAAATTGGACCAAGGATACAGAATGCCTCAACCAGCTAATTGTCCTCTAGAGTTGTACAACATTATGCTACAGTGTTGGAACGTCGAACCCAAAGAACGACCAACCTTTGAAACGTTGCATTGGAGATTGGAAGATTATTATGACATGGATTCTACATCTTATGCAGATGCAAATACTTTTATACATTGAATGAATGTTGCTACTGCTCAAGAACAACTTTCCTTTAGGAATTAAAAAAAAATCATTTCAACTCGAAGTTGTAGAATGAAGATAAATCTACCTGTGTACGTGTGTATGTGTGTGTGTGTGTGTGTGTGTATGTGTGTGCACAGATACATATATGCACATACATACAAACTCACATACAAACACATACACACATAGCGGCCTACTTTGTGCAATGGGACTGGAAGAAAGAAAGCCTTTTCTGTAAGAATAATGCATTTGTTAGGTTATTACATGCTACATCAAACAAAAGCTGCTATTTTCAGAAAAGTAACTGTAAGATCAATCTAAGCTCAGAGTAGATAAATGGTAAGCTTAAAATAGTGGAGAGTGCCAAGGAATGTGTGTTTATTAAAATCTGTGGCATTGTGCCATAGTCTTGATGGCAGTCATTTGTATTGTAAGATTAAGAAAACTGAAATAGGCAGGATCTCCCCCCCCCTCTGCTGTACAATGAAGTTATTCTTCTATTTATTATTTAAACAAGATATAGTAAAGAGCACAAATCATAAACAGCTGCCTCACAAAATACATTTTAACACTACTTTTAATACTTCAGGATGATTATGTGTTATTCTCCAGATTCCACAAGTAATCTATTAAATCGCATTGATTTGTTTTTACGAAAGCATGTGATTGTGCTTATGGATAACCTATCCATAAAAAAACGTTTTCTCCTGTACTTTTTTTCCCTTTTCTATACATATTCTATAGCTATAATTCTAGCCATGCTGAATTAGAAATTGGGATTGCACCCATGCAATGGGTATATATTTACTTTAGAAAAAAATTTAAAAAAAAAGAGAGAGAGAGTATACTTTGGGGATTCACAATCTGTATGGGTGGATGGATGGAAACCGAACAAGGAAAGATTTAACCTGAAAATAAGGAGAAACTTTCTGGCAGTGAGAACAATCAACCAATGGAACAGCTTGCCCTTGGAAGTTGTGGGAGTGCCATCACTTGAGACTTTGAAGAAGAGATTGGACTGCCATTTGTCAGAAATGGTGTAGGGTCTCCTGCTTGGGTGGGGTGGGGGGTTGGACTAGAAGACCTACAAGGTCCCTTCCAACTCTGATTATCTGTTATCTGTTAACCTGCACAAATAATGGGCTTCTTCAAACAGTATCTGTTTTGCAGTCAAGTGATGAGCTTCAGTTCATAAATATAGCCTTTGTAATTTTATAACAATCAAATATTACATGGTGAGACATGAGAACCAGACTGAGCCCACTGCAAGAGAGTGCCAGTCTCTCCTTCTTTTAATAGGCTCTGAATAGGGACAAGCTTTTTTCCAAACAGTGATTTCAAATAATCCTGTCAAGCAATTTTCTGGTGTGGATGGATTTCTGTTTTTATTTGTCTGATCATGGACCACAAAGTTGATTGTATTGAGGCCACGCATCCTCTTTATGAAATACCTACTTGAAGTTGTTAGATTGTTCTTTTAGAAATGTAGAAAGAATCTAATGTAAAATGTTGGCATGTTAAATAAGACTCCAGACAGAGTTACTATTTGATTAGATGACTAGCTTATTTTTTTTCTCCATTGTGCATTCTTTTAGTTTGCTTTATTGAGAACCACAGTGCCAGCTATTTTTGGCAAATCATTTTCTGTAGATGGTCAATCCAATGAGACTATAAAACTACTTTTTGGATACTAAAAAAGAAAGTATATTATACTGTACATAGCACACAGTGAGATAATGTTTAACTTCTGCAGATATTATCAATGATCAGACTTGCATTTTGAAAGCATCACCCTTATATGGTTAAAAAAAATCACTTGCAGTAAAAATAAAATATAGGCTGAAATCTTTGCCTCAAATTAGTTACATTTATTTCTGCAATAACTTAAAACCAAATGATTCTTTTATGATGCACAAATCTTTTTTAAGTGTCATATCATTCAATGAACTTGATTTCTGAAGTCAAGGTTCTACATTTCAAGTTTTTTACTTGGGTCACTGGAAAAAATAACACCAGTCAGTTATCTGGAGAGGGACAAAATTACTCAGTTCTCCTGCTTGGGTGGAGGAGGGGGGGTTGCACTA
The DNA here is from genome assembly GCA_015471245.1 of Laticauda colubrina. Taxonomy (NCBI): domain Eukaryota; kingdom Metazoa; phylum Chordata; class Lepidosauria; order Squamata; family Elapidae; genus Laticauda; species Laticauda colubrina. The sequence goes on along the minus strand of BLBF01000007.1, from coordinate 63,638,122 downwards.
GATGACCTACAAGGTCCCTTCCAACTCTGTTAATCTGTAATCTGTATCTGCAGTGCAGAGAAAGTGGCATAACACCAGTGAGCCTTATCGATATATAAATAATGTCATTGGTTTGCTTTGTTTCTTTTCTGCTATGTTGCTAGGAAAGGTGCCACTATCTGCAACTGCATGTTCAGTTTTACTCCATTCTTAGAGAAAAAAAAAGATTTTGTCATCTATTCTCAACATTGTATCAAAGAGATGTATTTATTTGGCAGTGAGGAATTGCTCATAAAAATGTAGCATTACTCACCTAAAGGCCAGGTCACATCGCCCGACGGATGCAAAACGTATGTAAAAAGGACACAGCGGACGAGCAAATTTTCCATCTGTTGTTATCCACTCTCAAAAGTGCCCCAAATTTGCATAAACAGAGCGGACAACAATGGACGGGGGGAGGACATATCGCACATGTAAAATGGATGTTCAATGGAAGCCTAGCAGATGAAAGCGGATGGCATGTCCGAAGGGCTTCCGGGGGAGCATAGCAAAGTGGACACGTAGCGGAAAGAGTGGATGCAGAGCAGATGAAGCGGATGCAGAGTGGATGCATAGCAGATGCGTAGCGGATGCAGAGCAGATGCGTAGAGGATGCCGAGTGGATCACTGCGCATGCGGGGAGGATGCATTGCGTCAGCCCCATGGATATAAAAGGAGGCAGCTTGCAAGAAGGTCACCATTCAGAGGAAAGACCTGCTGCCAGAGACATCTTCATCAGAGACCATGGGGAAGAAGAGGAAGCAGGTGTCCACAGAGCGCCCCATGACAGACACCCCCCCGAAAGCTGCACACATTATGCTGGAGGACGTGGAGGATTCTCTCACACACATGGAGCAAGAAGAAGCAGCGACCATCAGGGACCAACCCACACCCACCCTCAGCTCCACAGAAAGCAGAGCCACACTGTCCTGCTGGAGATCAGGGACACCATCAAGAACAGTGCAGATCTCCTCTCTCAGCTGGTACACTTCGAGATTCCATCCTCAAACCGCAAGCCCTTCCTCACCTATGTGACCCAGACCCTCATGGACATTCCCGAGCCCCAGTACCAGGTGATGAAGGAGCTGATCACGGCACTGCTGCACCACCCTCCAGGCCCAGCTGAACCTGCTCCCACCCACTCCAGGTCTGCTCCTCCACCCCAGGCGATGTCACAGCCCTTCCAAGGCTTTCAACAGCTCCTTTCCTACCAAGGCTACGGCTACCAGGACTTCCCTCAACAGAGGCAGCCCTTTCCAGTCCTTGCACGCCACAGGTGCCACCGATGCCACCGATGCCACCAATGTCACCGATGCCACCGACGCCACAGATGCCGCTGATGCCACAGATGCCACCGATGCCACAGATGTTTCCTCACATGCCACAGATGCCTCACCTTGTGCAGCTGCAACCAGACATCCCCACTACACTCCTCCTTCCTCCACCCCACAGCCAAGCCTGGCCTCAGAACATCTGTCATCGGTCCTGTGCTTGACATCCCAGGTCCTGGATGAAGGGCCTCTCAACCTCACTGGGCTGAGCCAGCTTTTTGAGAGCTTCCTGAACATACCATCTCCTGTTGTCCTCTTGGGGCCAGGCACCCCAATGGTGCCTCAGACCAGCACTCCAGCCACTGCCACCTCCATAGTCCCTATCCCCTTTACACCTGAGACCATGGACATGACTCAGAGTGACTGAGAACATTGCCAGAGACTGAGTTACCTGTTGACTTTATCATTGCTTGGGACACTTTTCTTGGTTCCTTTTGCTTTTTAAATAAAGTCCTACACTTAACTGTTATTAGTAAAGGTTATCTTTGCTTCACACACTTGGGTCATTTCTTTTACTTAATAAAGTCTTGGTGGAAAGTTTTAGAAAATGGTTAAGCCTTTGCATGCTTATGGGACGCGCAGGGATACATGTGGGATGGATAATAGCTGTGGGATGGGTAGGGATACCTGTGGGATGGGTAATAGCTGTGGGATGGGCAGGGATACCTGTGGGATGGGTAATAGCTGTGGAATGGGTAATAGCTGTGGGATAGATAAGCCTCCAGTGCAAGCATAGTGGGACTGTATGGTCCACCCTCCCGGGTGCCACACCTATGGCCCTTTATTATCAATAATAATTTAATCATTGATCAACACATTTCAACATAAACACAACTCTTTATTAATGCCCTATTCATTGTAAGGCCACTCAACATACATGGCACAATCTCATCAGTGTGATGAGACAGGCTGAAGAAAGCATCCATTAAGCATTTACCATCCTGTCTTGCCACTCCACTGCTCCAGCTGGGGAGTTGCACCAGTGTTTCAGGAGGTTGCGCTGCTTCTTCCCTTCACGTGAAGCTCTGCTGGGACCTAGTACATCCACAGTGTCGATCAGGTTTCGCCCTTGCCTCCATTCACCAGGCTCCATGTCCCCATTGCCTTGTTGGTGGTCCACAAGCCTGTTCTGCAACACTGGGTAGTGGGTGCACATGAGATTGTGCAGGATGCAGCAAGCTTCCACGATGCTCCTCACGGTCTGTGGATGATGCTGCATGGTGGTGAGAAGTACCTGGAACCTGTTGGCCAGGATGCCAAAGGCGTTCTCCACCACCCGTCTTGCCCTGGACAGCCTGTAGTTGAAGATCCTCTCTTCACGGGTGAGGCATCTGGAAGTGTAGGGCTTCATGAGGTAGGTTCTGAGGGAGAAGGCGTCATCCCCCACGATGAAGTAGGGCACATCTTGCGTGTCATTGGGCAAGGGGTCTGGATCTGGGAAGCCCATGATGAGGTTGCATTCCAGCCCCTCCTTGAGGTCACTGGCGTTGTATATCTGGGCATCTGAAGATGAGCCATTGCCTGAAGCATCGATGTACATGAACTTGTAGTCAGCATCAACCATGGCAAAGAAGATGTTACTGAAGAAGCCCTTGTAGTTGTGTTAAGTGGACCCTGAGTTGGCTGGAGCTTTGCAGGCCATGTGCTTCCCATCTATGGCTCCAACGGTGTGGGGGAAGTTCCACCTGTGATACCACTGCTCTGCAAGTTTCCTCCAGCCTTGTTCAGTGGAGGGACAGTGGAGGAGCTCCTGCAGGTATTCTTCGTTGATGGCCTGCACCACTGCTCTGACCACAATGCTGATGGTGTTGTGTGGCACCCTCCAGGTGTACTGCATGTTTCTGTATGTGGTCAAGGAGGCCAGATGGTGCAGAGTCAGTGCCACCTTCAGTCCAGGGTCCAGACTGGGATGAAAGTTGGTGCTCTGCTTGGTTAACCTTGGCCTCAGACTCTCCACAACTTCATCAAACATGGCTGGCGGCATCCTCATGAAGTTCTGGAATGCACGAGTGTCTTTGTTCCTCAACTCCACCATCAGCTTGTCAGAGTCCAAACTCTGCTCTTCTCCCGATCCATCGTCGGACCCAGACACTTCTTGGCCGTCTCCTTTTCTTCCCGTAGAAAAGGTGAAAGAGCCTGAAGAGGGCTTGGTTCTGGTGTTGAATGATGGCGACTACCAAAAGGAGCATGCAATGATCCATGGTGGAGAAGAATGGATGCTGTGGAAGAGCAAGAGCAAGGCTGAAGAGGTCTGCACACCAGGGCTGCTGAACTGAAAGTGAGATCCAGGTGATTTCTCCCCCTTTTTATAGGAAATGTCGGTTTTCTGCTAGGTGTCCTTCCACATACTCCAGGCATCCTCCAGACATCCTAAATATCCGAGATACGTCCCCTATACGAACTTTTTTTTCCATTTTAATGCTTTATATCCGAGCTGCATCCACTTTCATCCTTTCTATGTCCATGCTACTAACGCTGTGTGTCCATTCCATGTCCATTTTGCTTCCTCCCTGTGTCCGTTTTCCGCTGGAGCGGATTTGAGTTGTGCGGATGCGCAGCGGATGCCTACCGGATATAGCGGATGCATAACAGATGACAACGGACGTATAATGGATGTTCCCCGTATGCGTAGCGGATGTAGAACGGACGCGTTGGATACTTCATCTGCTCAAAAAGTTTTGTGCAGCTCACAACTTTTTGAGCAGATGAAATCACAGTAGACAGATGCTGGATGGATAGAGAGTATGAAAAACGTATGCAGTGAGTTCACAACGGATGCATCACGTTTTCCAATGGATGGCAAGCTTTTTTGTCCGTTTTACATCCTCTTTGCATCCGTTGGTGCAGTGTGACATGGGCTTAAATTGTTGAATGCACTTGAGTAAACAAAATACTTTGTTTCTATCCTTGATGGGTTAGCTAGAACATATGTAAATGAAAAGATGTAAGTACCATTAACCAATACAATCATGTAATGGATGGAAAATGAATGATGCAGGAGAGGTAGAGGGATTCTAATAAAAATCTAAATATGAGTTGACATTTCTCAAAAAATATAACAAAATGAGGCTTTTATTATATTTTTCCCGTTGGAAAAAAAAGCTTTCCAGAATTTTTTCTCCAAGTATTCTCTCTCAGTTTTGTATTTCCCATACAAATGGTTCTGGAATGAAGCTAAATCTCTCGTATTAAATGAATTTGAATAGCCCAGCTGTCAATAAAATAACTTGGCTCTTTGACCATTCTAAGCTATGGTAATTTAACCTTGGTTGATTGAAAAACCACAGAGATTTCGTTCATACAACATGCTAAAGCATAACTGAACACCACACATTATGATTTAATCCTAATGAGGTATATGAACCCAACTGTTGCAGCTGCTCCCTATAAAACTAAAACCTAACAAATCTTAGATAGAAAAGAAATTATGTCACTATGAGTGCTGTTAACTGCTGTTGGGAATTTATGCTCCTTCTGAAAAAAAAAATGCAAGGTAACGGTCCTCCAAATTTTTCTTCATATAGATCAGGTGGATTGGAGATCTGCATGTGTTTTTTGTATAGCTAATTATCTCATGTACTTGGTTCTATTGGTGTAGTTTTCTTTTTCTTTGAGATGTGCAAAAAGAAAGAAGGATGTATAAGAGCAATTCCCTTCATCATTTTCTCAGTTAATGTATATTCCAACCCTATTCCTAGATTGGTTGATGGATTTGGTTCCATCAAAAATTCCACAGTTATCTTCTACCTGTAATGGCAAATTACATTTGTCTAATTTATGCATCCAAGATTGGGTACAAAGCAGTGGTGGAATTCAAATTTTTTTACTTCCGGTTTTGTGGGCATGGCTAATTTGGTGAGCGTGGCTTGGTGGTCATGTGACTAGGTGGTTGTGGCTTACTGGTCCTATGAGTGGGTGAGTGTGCTTGGTGGTCTGTGACTGGGTGGGCATGGCTTGGTGGTCATGTGACTGGATGGGCGTGGCCAACTCAATGTCACCCACACCAAGGGGTGCCTCACCAGGCCCCTCCCCTCCCAGCCATTCCTTGTCACCCAGCCTCAACTTATCTATAGTTCTGTAAAAATGTGGTTCACCTTTTTTGACTTTATTATCTGCATATTATAAATGTACTTTCATGGACCACTGAAAGGAGGAAATGGCTCACATGCTTTACTCAAGAGTGTGATAGCAACAGGCTTTTAGGGGCTGCCAGAAAGAAAGGGGGGGGGAGATGTTTTTTCCAAAGCACCAGGAGGCAAACAAGAAGCAATGGATGGAAACTGAACAAAGAGAGAACCAACCTAAAACCGAGGAGAAACTTTCTGACAGTGAGAACAATGAACCAGTGGACCTGCTTGTCCCCAGAAGTTCTGGGGGATCAATCAGTGGAAATTTTTAAAAGACTGGACAGCCATTTCTTTGAAATGGTATAGGGTTCCCCCAAAAGTCCCTTCTAAGTGTTATTCTGACACCTTTCCCAGGACTTCTACTCAGAGTTTGGCATCCTCAGTTTTCCTGCCTGAGCAGGGGCTTGGACTAGAAGACCACTTAAACACACAATTAAAAATAATAGCACACAAAGAGGAAGGGAGAGAAAGAAAGAAAGAAAGAAAGAAAGAAAGAAAGAAAGAAAGAAAGAAAGAAAGAAAGAAAGAAAGAAAGAAAGAAA
>BLBF01000007.1:63602639-63632094 GCA_015471245.1 Laticauda colubrina | reverse complement strand
AAAGAAAGAAAGAAAGAAAGAAAGAAAGAAAGAAAGAAAGAAAGAAAAAGAAAGAGATAGGGAGAGAGAGTGTGTGAGAGAGAGAGAAAAAAGAAAGGAAGGGAGAGAAAGGCAGAAAGAGACAAAGGAAGAGAAAGAAAGAAAAAGAAATAGGAAGGGAGAGAGAGAGAGAGACAGAGAAAACTCTGTGCTATTATTTTTAATTGTTCCATTATTTATCATGTGTTAATATTTTACACTGTCCCTACACCTAGAGTGATTCTACTGCCTTTCTTTTGCCCAGGGCTACCACATATTTTTCAGGGTTTACATGCATTCAATGTCTATAGTCCAGAGCAAAAATACATGTGTGTTTAACAGAGTTGAAAGGGAGTTTGGAGGTCTTCTTCAAAATTCCTGAGGATTTATTCTGCATATGAGTCCAGTGGCATTGAGTGGCTAATTAATATAAACAAGTAAACAATAGGATGCATAAACAGCAGAGGTTTCTGTTGTAACCTCCCATGGTTCTTCTGAAGCACATTTTAGCATTACCATATGAAGGAAAATAATTATGGTTTTTACACACATAGAATATAAATTCCAGTCTAATAAAGTATCCTGGGACAGAGGCAAGGAGTGCAGAATCTTAATTGGCAATAGAACTGACCAGAGACAATGGAAATGATTTGGTCACAAGTCAAGGATATATCACAAGTCAAAACTATGGCAACAAAAAGAAGTGAACATGTTGTAGATTTGTTACTGCAGTTCTTAATGCTTCTAAAGAAAATTCTTCTCTTCTTTGCTGTGAAAGCAAAGTACACACAGTCCACAAATAACCCATCCAATATATACCATACTAAATTAAAGAGAACACTCTAGTATACATTGAATAAATAATGGATAAAGTCCATTACAATGATCTATTCTCAAATTTCCTATGAAACTCACTACACAGAATGTTTGAGTATTTTGGGGGGTTGCAAATTATCTTGAGTAGCTAAAGCATACCCAGTATTTAAATTATCCCTAAGATTTGGGTTAGTCACTCAGCTAGCTTACTAAAGGCCCGGTCCCACTGGCCGATGGACGCAAAACGTATTCATAAAGGACACAGCGGACGAGCAAAATTTCGGGGGTGGCTCCATCTGTTGTCATCTGCTCCCAAAAGTGGTGAAAATTTGCATAAACAGAATGGAAAAGAACGTAAAAGAACAGACGTGGGTAGTATGTAGCGGGGATGTTAAATGGATGTTCATAAGAAGCCTAGTGGATGAAAGTGGATGGAAGCAGATGACACCTCCGAGGAGGTTCCGGGGGAGAATTTCGAAGTGGACGCTTAGTGGAAGGTGCGGATGCATAGCGGATGAAGCCGATGCATCACGGATGCCTATGGGAAACAAAGGGGATGCCGCACGGATGTATATTGGATGCAAAGTGTTCACTACGCATGCAGGGAGTATGAATTTGTCAGCTCTGCAGATATAAAAGGATGCAGCACGCACGCAGTCAGCATACAGGGGAAAGACGTGCTGCCACATACATCTAGCAGCAACACCATGGTTCGTCAGTCAGCAAGAAGAGGAAGTCTGTGCCCACTTGTTCAAGCCCTGGCAAGGTGAAGAAGGCCAGAACCAGCATCCCACCCCTGGCACTGACTCTGAAGCTGCTGCTGCTGCTGCTGCTGCTGTGGTGGACCAGCCCCAAGGCCCTCAAAGCCCTGCTGCTGAAGGCCCTGCTGCTCAAGCCCCTGAAGGCCCTGCTGAAGCCCCTGCCAGAGGGAGGAAGAGGCAAGGGAAGCAGAAGGGAGAGAGGAAACAGTACACTGTTTCTGAGGAGCATGAGGATGAGGTGCTGGAATGGCTGAGGGAGAATGATTACCTGTGGAGAAAGGGTCACAGACTGTATCAGAACACCAAGAAGAAGCAGGCAGCTTGGAGAGACAAGGCAGAGAGCCTGGGGTACACTGCAGAAGTACTCCTTGGATGGTGGAAGCACATGCACACCTGGTATGGCAAGCTACACCTCAAGAAATCCGGGCAGGCCACTGTCAAGCTCACTGACTGGGAGATGTACGTCATGGCCAAGTGCAGTTTCCTGGAGGGTGAGATCCACCACCGAGGTGCAGCCCCTTTGACACCCCTCTCCCTCAGACAGCCCACAGACAGCCAGTCCTCTTCCAGCCAGGAGCCAGCTACCCTGTCCAGGCAGGTGTCTTCAGAGGGCCCCATGGGAGAGACCCCCCCCCCCGACAGCTGCACTCCCCATGCTGGCAGACTTGGAGGATCCCATGGAGGATGACGCCCTGCTGTCACAAATGGAGGAAGAAACAGCAGCCACCAGAGGCCAACCCACCCCCACCCCCACCATCAGCTCCAGAGGATGCAGGCAGAGAGGCAGACTGGAGGGCCAGGTCCACAGTGGTGTTAGAGATCAGGGACACAATTAAGACCAGCACAGAACTTCTCTCTCAGCTGGTCCACTTGGACAGAGCATCTTCGGGCCAGAATACCTTCATCACCTACGTGAGCCAGACCCTGAGGGACCTACCTGAGGCCCAGTACCAGATGATGAAGCAGAAGATCACAGCACTTCTGCACAACCCTCAAGGCCCAGCTGAAGCTGCTCCTACCTAGTCCAGGTCTGCTCCTCCACCCCAGGCGATGTCACAGCCCTTCCACGGCTTTCAACAGCCCCTCACCTACCCAGGCTATGACTACAAGGACTTCCCACAGCAGAAGCAGAACTTCCCAGTCCAGGCCCAGGTTCATCGCATGCCACAGATGCCACTCCTCACCCAGCTGCAGACCAGACAGCCACTATACTCCTCCTTCCTCCACCCCACAGCCAAGCCTGTCAATGGACAATCTGTCATCAGTCTTGGGCCTGACATCTCAAGTCCTTGATGAAGGGCCTCTCAACCTCACGGGACTGAGTCAGCGCTCAGATAGCTTCCTCAACACACCACCACCTGTTGTACCCTCAGGGCCAAGCACCCCAATGGTGCCTCAGACCAGCACTCAAGCCAAGCCACCTCCACAGTCCCTGCCCACTTAACGGCTGAGACCATGGACATGACTCAGAGTGACTGAGAATAGTGTCAGAGACTGAGTTGTTTACTTAAGTTTATCTTTGCTTAAGACACTTTACTTGGTTCATTCTGCTTATTTAATATAGTCATAAAGTTTACCTAAGAAAGTTAATAAAGGTTATCTTTGCTTAAGACACTTAATACAGTTTACTTGGTTCATTTTGCTTATTTAATAAAGTCATAAAGTTTACCTAAGACAGTTAATAAAGGTTATCTTTGCTTAAGACACTTGGTTCATTTTGTTTACTTAATAAAGTGTTTTGTGAAAACTTTGAAAAAATGGTTAAGCCTTTGCATGCTTGTGGAATAGATAAGGATAGTTGTGGGATATATAAACCTCCAGTGCAAGCATAGTGGGACTGTATGGTCCACCATCCCATCGACCCAGATGATTTTCTCCCCCTTTTTATAGAAAATATCGATTGTCCGCTAGGTGTCCTTCTATATACTCAAGACATACTCCAGACATCCTAAATATACGAGATACATCCCAGATACAAACGTTTTGTTTGTCTATTTCTGTGCTACTAATGCTGTGTAGACATTCTGTGTGCCTTTTGTTTCCTCCCTCTTTCCATTTTCAGCTGCAGTGGATGTGAATTGAGGGAATGGCCAGAGGATGCAGAGAGGATACAGCAGACGTTTAACGGATGACAGTGGACATAGAACTTTTGTTGCCCGTATATGTCGTGGATGTACATCGTACGTGGTGGAAAGTTCATCCGTTCACAAAGTTTTGTGCAGCTCAAAAATTCTTGCGCAGATGAAATCGCAGTGGACGGATGCTCGACGGATCGAGCGTATGAAACATGTATGCAGTGAGTACACAATGGATGCATAGCGTTTTCCAATGGATGGCATGCTTTTTTTAACGTTTTACATCCTCTTTGCATCCGTAAGTGCAGTGGGACCGGGCCTTAAAGTAAAATGAAACTAACTTAACATTTCATGAAGAAATAAAGATAAAGTAAGGTACTATTATCTAAAATAATAGGAATAAATCTGATGTCAAGGCTCCGACTAACGAACTCAGGCAAACCAGAAACCTGAAACCTGGCTCCTCAAAGGTCTTCTTTAATGAGTATATCATATTGGCACAGCTTCAATAAAAAACCAAATCAAAATCTTTCCCTCAGGTTCAGTATAATTGAACTAGGAAATAACCCCATCCCCAAGTATCACAAGGTCATGTTAGCCATTTGAGTTAATTAATGGGATCTTCAGGCACTTCTTTCCCAACCTTATCTGTTGCTAGTTGAGATAGCCTTGATTCTCTTGAGAAAGCTCTTTGTTGTGTCTAGTAATGCATTCCAACCTCCTTCCCCACTTCCTCTGTGTGGCAACTGAGGAACAGAGAGATGGCTGCAGCCAGGTTCAGTTTGAAGTTGACATCTGGGTGTTAATTTGGCAATGCACCTGCCACACAACCTGCCAGACTTAATAATTCTTGATAAGAAAAAAATAGTCTGGATCGTGAACTTCTCAATATCGGGAGCCAGAGAATAAAAGAGAAAGAACTGAAAAAAAAATAATAACAAAATACAGAAAATGTCACAATGCCAAATGCCAGTCTAAACAGTTGGCTGACTATGCAACCAACCATAATAAAATTAAATTTGTATGCTCCCCAACTCTCAACAACTTTTTTTCTGCCTCAGTCTTGCAATGCATGTGGGTGCATATATTTGTGTGTTCCCTCTTTCGTTTTTGTCCACAATGTTTCTAAATGCTAACGTAGTGGACTTCTAAAAATATTGTGGGAGTATTACTGAGACCCCAAAGATAACTATTCAATTTGTAGAACAATTCAAAGCATGCATGAAGCCAATCTTCTTTTCAAGATGTTTTGTTCTGACAGCCTGTCAACATTTCTTCAGCTGATGGAGAAGTACTGAAAAGGCTGGAATAGTTTTTCATATAGACATTCCAAATCTGATTCATCACTTCTCCAAACCTGATTTACCACTTAAAGGATAGAGCTTCCACGAAATGCACCTTCCAAATGTAGGAAAATTTGTAAGAAAATCCTGTGTCTCTCATTAGGCATCCACGGCAGGCTGGTAAATGGCCAAATTAAGAAAAGGGCCAAAGAAAGAAAAGAGTGACCTCCCATTTGTGGCAACCATTTTTTTTTTAAAAAGACTGAGGCAAACCCTGGGATTGATGCAGTGGTGGTATGCTACTGGTTTGCACTGAACCAGTAGTAAAAAAAGCCCACGATCAACTGAGAGGAGGAAAAAAAATCCTCTAATCGGCTGAGAGGAAAAAGAAAAGTGCAGGATCAGCCCTCCAACCCTCTCCTGCGCTTTTCTCTTCTTTATCCTCTTCACTGATTGTTGCTGCAGGTCTCAGCAGGTATGCAAAAGCTCTGTGCTGGCGTTAGGCAAAGCATGCCCACTAAGCCACACCCACCGAACTGGTGGTAAAACAATTCGAACCTCATCAGTGGACTGATGTATCCATGAGCTTTATGACTGTTTCCCATAAATTGTTGAAAAGAACAATCAAAGGAAAAAAAATAGTAGTTCAGGTCTTGTTAAAGGAAAATCTACATGGAGTTTGCAAAGACTTATTAACCAATTTTGAGGGTATCTGCAGGAATGTGAATGGAGATGTGCATGTGACCTTCTGTACTTGGAATTTTCAAAAAGCCTTTGGCAAAATCCCTCATTAAAAGCTCCTGAGTAAATGCAATGATCATGGAACAAGAGGACAAGTTCTTTAATGAATTATTAATGGGTTCAAAAACATAAAGCTAAAACTAGGACTGGAGAAAAATAAAAAAAAAATAGAGTCCTTCAAGAAGACATGCTGCAACAAGTGCTTTTAAGTTATTAAAAACTGATATTGACTCTTAAGCAGCGAGCTGGTTGATGGCAGGAAACTATTCACATTGATAAAAACCCTAAGTGATTTTGAAAAGTTTGAGAAAGATCTTTTGGTTAAAGGCTAATCAAACAGTCAACCTTTCAATTTAAGAAATTCTAAGGGTATGGCTGGTTGGGGAATTTGGGGAGTTGAAGTCCACACACCTTAAATTCCAAGGTTGGGGAAACATTCGTCTAAGCTGGTGCACATTAGAGCAATACCTCTTCCTTAACTTGCCATTTCACATACAAACTGAAATATAATAATTTTTTTTAACCCAAATGTTTGACATACTGTTGAAAACAAATGAAATGTACTTTTCTATGTTTATCTTGAAGGATATGTTTATGGCAGGTGAAAAGAATGGCATTAGGTCACTTGAGCAAGTGGTCATCTTCCAAGTAGTTTTGCAACTAAGCAACTGGTCGACTAAGATCGGGTTTTGTCATGCATGCCCTTGTTTGAGTCTGATTTGGAGTGGGAGATTGAGCAGCTGACAGGGAATGGGAGTGTGGTTCTAGTGGCTGTGGAAGAAATGGGAGAAGGGCACAGTCTAGCTGGGCATTCAGAGGAAGACCCAGGTCCACCCCCTCTTCATCCTAAGGGCATGCAGGGAGGAATGGAGAAGGGAGCAACGTGGCTTATGAAAGAGAAGAAGGCCCTGATCCCTTTCATTAGTTGCAGCTGGGAAACAGGATATAAGTGGGCCATTTGCACATGACTCCTTGTTGGAAGCAAAGTGTGCATTATCTTGGTAGAGCCTTATCTGAGTTTTGGTGTCCTCCCAACTGTGGGTGCTGTATTATCCTTTGAAATCTGCAATTTATCATCCTGGCCTGCCATGTTAATTACTTCAGTGTGGTTTGTGTAGTTGTTGTTTATTTCTAATTATCTTTACTTTGGGTTCGGAATGCATTTCTTCCTTTCATAGACTGTTTTTTGAAGAATTTGATATCCAGCTGAGGATAATTGGACTTTGGGGCCAAGTTGGAGGCATTAAAGGGAATTTATTCTAATTTGTTATTTTTGTGTCACGCCCCAGGTTATCATAGGTTCGATGCTTGGTTAGATTTATACTTTTTTTTGAAGAATTCAAGGCTTACCTGGGTTATCCATTTTTATTCTATCTCCTCCAATAGCAACTTTGTTGGACTGAGAGAGAGAGGGAAAGAATAATTTTCCCAGATCTTCAAGTCATGTAATTTTGGAGCTGTGCCTGATTGTGTTTTATGTTTTAGGGAGTGTGGTTTGTCTAGACACATAGACTTTTCTTTTTATTGCTTTTTTAAATATATCTTTTTAATGTAAGCCACTTAGATTTGTTCTGAAGTTGGACAGGCTCTAAATCTCATAAATAAATAAAATAAAATACCATATGACATTTATTTTGTTTTTCCATTAAAAGGAAATACCTTTAATAGATTCAGCATAATAATATAAAATGTCACTCAGATAGCTACTAATATGAACAATTGCTCTCGAAAGAAGAATAACAATGCAGTTGGTTGTTTTTTTTCTCAGCATTACCTTTAATTCAATTATACAAAGCATAATGTGAAGTACCATTGATATTTCTTAAACAATTTTAAAAATCCCCAGTAGATGGAGGTAAAGATTTTCATCTTAACACACCTTCAAATATATAACTAAAAGGAATACACTTACACCCTTGGTAGGCACCCTATTGATAGGTCTGTTGTAGCTTGCAGATTTTATGGTGAACCTGAAAGCAGTCACATTAGAGAGCTTACATAAATTTCTGGTGTTATGACACTGAATATAAAATGTAGCAGATAAAAGCATTTTTTTCACAGACTACCGAGGCAAATCCAGATGCAGATACCAGACTTGCAATTAAGCAAATCCGTACAATTACCATCAGATTCAACAATAGCTTATGAAAGATTTAAAGACTCACTCCGCCCATTTCTGGGTTTCATCCAGGAGTGAGATTCTATCAGTTCGCACCTATTCACTAGAACTGGTTCTTAACATTCTAAGCAGTTCAGAAAACCAATTGTTAGAAGAAATTGCTGGCCTTATCCTATAAGGAAGGCAGGAAGGAAACATTCTGGTGTTGCTTACAGAAACTGCCTCTCCATTAACCCTTATTATGTTCTCGACAGACTTCTTGTCTCAGGAACATCTCTGGAGTTTTTTTCCCCTCCTTTGCTGGTATTTTGCTTGTGTGACCATTCAAAGTTACAATGACACTGAAAAAAGTGACTTATAACCATTTTTCACACTTACGACTGTTGCAGCATCCCCACAGTCGTGAGAGGCCAGGCGAGGAGATGAGTGCCTCGATGTGAGTGATGTTGAGTTGGCCACACCCAGCCAATAACATGATCACCAAGCCACGCCTACCAACTTAACCATACCCACAGAACTGGTTGTTAAAAAAATTGAATTCCATCCCTGGTTTCATCCTAAAGTTATGAAATCACTATGTCTTGCAATATGTGAAGACCAAATATCTAGGATGGATGAACGGACAAATAGATGTGATATGTTGTTTTGCTGGAATTTATTCATTCATTCATTACTGAGTGAAAAGATGTATTTGCCTTGCAAGAAATATCCCCATCTATTTACAGGACTCTGAAACACATGAAAATACATCAGTTCAGAGAAAACAACAAAACAGCAACTCCTAAAATGAGCAGGAATAGGGGCTAAAGTGCAAGCACATTCTGAAGGGTTCTTTACACTATGGCAGCAATGCTGAAGCCATCTTGAGTCCTTGTACTTGTGGGTTCAAGAACTAAAAATGTCCTGTCCTCATGTGTGTCAAGCTCAGGAAGCTACTGGATGAAAAGTCAGTAGCCAGCCAATAGCAGCTCCTGTTGAATCTTCATGCTCAGGAAGTTCATAGAGGTATAAAGGATCCATCCAATCACACAAATCAAAGTCTCAGCTTTAAAATATGGTGGAGAAGAAAAGACAGAAGCATTTCTCTGAAAGGAAGGTGAAGTGTTTTTGTTTCTTTCTTTCCTTTCTTTAAAAAAAACCCCCACACATAAGTTATCTTTGAAAAGGCAGGGAGAGGAAGGGAAAGAGAGACGGAGAGGGAGAGGGAGGGAGGGAGGGAGAGAGGGAGTTACTTACTCCCTCTCTCTAGTTACTTACTACCACATATCCCTTGGTGACTGAGAAAAATGGACCCCACACTTTGCTATGGAAATGATCCTAGGCTAGAAGGAGAAAGAGATGAGGAATCATTGGTCCCATACTAAGAATGGTGGAAGCAAAATAATCACAGCTGAATATAATAGAGCTGAAGAAGCTTCTTAGATGAGAAGCGAAATATCTTCAAAGAAAAAAAAAAACCAGAAAGTCCAGTTGCCTCTTGACAAAGCACCTCTGGGACAACCGTGACCTGGATGACTGAGAATCCCCATAGACACTGAATATAGTTGAGTTGAATGCAGAATATTTTTCTGAAGAAAGGCCAGTTTGGAAGAAAACAAAAAAGTCAGGAAATAGTTTGTTATGTTTTTCAGACCAATAGTAGTTGCTGCGTAGAAACAATAATGATAAAAATCAAATCACAAGCAAAATGGGTAACATATATGAGGTTCCAGTTGTCGTCTACCAAGTATCTCAGAATGCACAAAGAGCCAGTTTGGTGGAATGATGCCCCCTCAAAAACAAGCAAGCAAACTTCTGTTTTCTGCGTGGTCCCAGAAAGATTTATAGGAAGCCTGCAGTGAATAGGTTCACTGGATAGGCTCAATGAGAAGCTAAACAATCTTTCTTGGTTTAATTTGTATTCCTGCAAGGAACAAGGAGTAGGCTCAGTGGCCTCAACAGCCTCTCCAATTCAAAAATTATATTACATAAAAATCAAATCACAAGCAAAATGGGGAATATATATAAGGTTCCAGTTCACATTGACTTATTATTTAATTATAGCAAAGCAAAGGAAAATATGTAACAACTCCCATGCATTATAATCTTGTTTTATTTATTTATTTATTCCTATTTATTTATTTTGATTTGTCAATCGCTTACAAGATAATAGGTATAAGTATATACATAGTTATGAATACATGAAATGGGTACATATAAGAAAAATAAAAGAAACAATAGAACAGGCACGGTAGGCATCTTGATGCAGTTATGCACGCCCCCTACAGACCTCTTAGGAAAGGGGTGAGGTCAATAGTAGACGGTCTAAGGTTAAAGTTTTTTGGGTTTGGGGAAGAAACTACAGAGTCAGGTAGAGTATTCTAGACATTGACCACTCTGTTGTGGAAGTCGTATTTCCTGCAATCAGGTTTGGTGCGGTTAACCTTGAGTTTGTATCTATTGTGTGCTCTTGTGTTGCTATGATTGAAGCTGAAGTATTCATTGACAGGTAAGTCATTGCAATGTATGATTTTATATGCCATAATTAGATGAGACTGAAGACGACATAATTCAAGGTTTTCTAGGTCTACAATTTCAAGTCTGGTGGCATTAGGTATTCTACAATGAGTAGAGGAGTAGAGAACTCTTCTTGTGAAATATTTCTGGACTTTCTCAACTGTGCTAATATCAGATATGTAATGTGGGTTCCAGATTGATGAGCTGTATTCGAGTATACAATATATCTAGCAAATATTTTGTATGCTCTAGTTAGTAGTGTGTGATATTACAAGAGAAAAAGCTCCGTAGGATTAGGTTAACAATTCTTAATGCCTTTTTGGCTATATAGTTACAGTGGGCTCTATCACTTAGATCATTAGAGATGAGTATTCCAAGGTCCTTTACAGAGCTTGGATCATCAAACAAGGTCTTGACTATTCAGCTTGTATTTTATTTTCTGATTTTTTTTTTGCCAATATGTAAGAGAGCATTTATTTGTTGAGATTTGAAGTTGCCATTTGTTTGACCATTCTGATACATAGTCAAGATGTTGACATATAACTAGATATTTGGCAAAGTGAGGCCACATGTAAATTATTGGAGAAGTGACAGTTTGTGCAGAAGAGGCAAAGCTGCAACAAAAATTAAGGTTCCTATTATTGATTCTGACAATATTTTGTTGTTATTCTTGTTTATTCTTCCTTGGAATGGGTGTTCAAAGACATAAAATATATTCCACATTACATTCAGCCTTTCTGGGAGAAGCAGTTGTTGGTTCTCTATTTTTGACAGATATAAGATACAGGTTGAGTTATGCTGCTTTTCCTCTGGAATAGCCTTTCACTGGAGCTGAGGCTGTGGCTGACCTTTTCTGCCTCTAGAGGCAGATGAAAATTGAGTTCTTTCAAACGGATCTGATTGGGATCTGATATCTGGTTTTTGATATGTTTTAAAAGTTTTATTATTGTTATTTGTTATACTGTCAAAGACAGATGTCTTCCTGGTTGCACAGATCTGTAAAACCAGTTAGAGTCCTATGAAAATGTGGTGAAGTATATATGTGCTACATATATAAATAATACCAACAGCAATAGCATTTAGTAACTCTTCCTAGTGTTTTACAGCCTGCTCTAAGCTGTTTACAAATGGCAGCATGTTGCCCCCAATAATTTTTGCAAGTGCTTTTTCAAGAGCCTAGAAGTGTAGATCGCGTGAGACTCAAAAGGGAAGAAGGACAAAAGTAAAGTTAATCATCTATTGGTTCAAATAGCAATAGCAAAAGCATTTAAATTAATATATTGTTTCACAGTACTTTAAGGGCCTGTCACATTGGCCGACGGATGCAAAACATTTGTAAAAAGGACACAGCAGATGAGAAAATGTTCCATCCATTGATATCCACTCTCAAAAGTGCCCCAAATTTGCATAACCAGAGTGGACAAAAACGGAAAGGAATGGACGGGGGGGAGGATGTAGCCAGGATGGAAAGCGGATGCTCCACGGAAGCCTAGCGGATGGAAGTGGATGGGAGTGGATGGCACATCCACAGGGCTTCCGGGGGAGCACAGCGAAGCGGACACGCAGTGGAAAGAGCGAATGCAGAGCGGATGCAGAGCGGATGAAGCAGATGCAGAGCGGAAGCCTAGCGGATGCCTAGTGGATGCCTAGTGGATGCCTAGCAGATGCCTAGCGGATGCAAAGTGTTCACTGCGCATGCAGGGAGGAGGCATTGTGTAAGCCCCATGGATATAAAGGGAAGCAGCTCGCAAGCAGGTCACCATTCAGAGGAAAGACCTGCTGCCAGACACAGCTCCAGCCAGCCAGCCAGCCAGCCAGCCAGCCAGCCAGCAAGCCAACAACCATGGGGAAGAAGAGAAAGCCTCTGCCATCTGCTGCTGGCCCTGGCAAGAGGGACAGGGCCACCATCCCACCCCCTGGCCCTCACTCTGCTTCTGCTGGGGCTTCTGCTGCTCAGGCTGACTCTTCTGGTGCTGGAGCTTCTGCTGGCACTGCTCCTGGTGCTGGTGCTTCTGCTGGTGCTAACTCTGCTGGTGCTGGTACTTACTCTGCTGGCGCTGCTCCTGGTGCTGGTGCTTCTGCTGGTGCTTACTCTGCTGGCACTGCTCCTGGTGCTGGTGCTTCTGCTGGTGCTTACTCTGCTGGCACTGCTCCTGGTCCTGCTGGTCTTGCTAGTGCTCCTGGTCCTGCTGGTGCTGCTGGTGCTCCTGGTCCTGCTGGTGCTGCTGGCGCTGCTGGTGCTTACTCTGCTGCTGCTGATCCTGGTCCTGCTGGTGCTGCTGGTCCTCCTGGTCCTGCTTTTGCTGCTACTGTTGTTGTTGCTGCTGGTGGTGGTGGTGGTGTGGAGGAGCAGCCCCTACAACCTCGAAGCCCCTCTGATGAGGGCTCAGGTGGCCCTGCCTGAGGGATGAAGAGGCATACGCATGAACGGGAGAGGAGGCAATACTCCATTGAAGAGGAACATGAGGATGAGGTGCTGGAATGGCTATGGGAGAACGAGTATCTATGGCGGAAGGGACACAGGCTCTATCAAGACACCAAAAGGAAGCAGGCTGCTTGGAGAGAGAAGGTGGAGAGCCTGGGCTACACTTCGGAGGTGCTCCTTGGCTGGTGGAAGCACAAGCACACCTGGTACGGGAAGCTGCACCTCAAGAAATCTGGCCAGGCCACGGTCAAGCTGATGGACTGAGAGACCTATGTGAGATCTTCTTGAAGGGTGAGATCTGCCACCGAGGAGCAGCCCCTCTCACAACCCTCTCTCTCAGGCAGCCCAAAGAGAGCCAGTCCTCTTCTGGCCAAGAGTCAGCTCCTGTGTCCAGGAATGTATCTGTGGAGCAACCCACGAGGGAGACACCCCCACCCCGACAGCTGCACTACCTGTGGTGGAGCGTGTGGAGGACCCCCTGACACAGTGAGAGCAAGGAGAGGGCACTTCCACCAGAGAACAACCCACATCCACCCCCACCTCCTCCTCCACAGAAATCAGGCAGAGAGGAAGACCGGAGGGACAGAGCCACACTGTCCTGCTGGAGATCAGGGACAACATCAAGAACAGTACAGATCTCCTCTCTCAGCTGGTACACACTGACGTCCAATCCTCCAACCGGAAGCCCTTCCTCACCTACGTAAACCATGAACATGTCGGAATCACAGTACCAGGTGATAAAGGACAGGATCACCGGTCTTCTTCACAACCCTCCAGACCCAGCTGAACGTGCTCCCACCCAGTCCAGGCCTGCTCCTCCACCCCAGGTGATGTCACTGCCCCTCCAAAGCTTTCCACAGGCCCTCACCTTCCAAGGCTACGGCTACCAGGAGTTCCAGCAGCACAGGCAGCCCTTCCCAGTCCAGGCACAGGTACATCGGACGCCACCGGTGCCACCGGTGCCACCGATGCCACTGATGCCACCGATGCCACCCATGCCACAGATGCCACCCATGCCTCACCTCGCTCACCTGCAGACCAGACATCCCCACTACACTGCTCCTTCCTCCACCCCACAGCCAAGCCCGGCCTCAGAACATCTGTCATCGGTATTGGGGCTGACACCCCATGTCCTGGAGGAAGGGGCTCTCAACATCACAGGACTGAGCCAGCTCTCTGAGAGCTTCCTCCATACACCATCCCCTGTTGTCCTCTCAGGGCCAGGCACCACAATGATGACTCAGACCTTCACTCCAGCCACTGCCACCTCCACAGCACATGGACCCTTCACCCTTGAGACTGGGCATGCCTCAGAGTGACCAAGAAGAGTGCCAGAGACTGGGTGGCTACCTGTTGACTTTATCTTTGCTTAAGACACTTGGGTCATTTTTCTTTTACAGCTTGTTATTAAGAAAGATTATCTTTGCTTCACACACTTGCTTCATTTATTTTAGTAAATAAAGTATTGGTGGAAACTTTTAGAAATGGTTTAAGCCTTTGCATGCTTGTGGGATTGGTTAAGATAGCAGTGGGATGGGCAGGGATACCTATGGGATGGGTAATAGCTGTGGATGGGCAGGGATACCTGTGGGATGGGCAGGGATACCTGTGGGATGGGTAATAGCTTTGGGATGAGCAGGGATACCTGTGGGATGGTTAATAGCTGTGGGATGGGCAGGGATACCTGTGGGATGGATAATAGCTGTGGGATGGGCAGGGATACCTTTGGGATGGGTAATAGCTGTGGGATGGGCAGGGATACCTGTTGGATGGGCAGGTCTACCTTTGGGATGGGTAATAGCTGTGGGATAGATAAACCTCCAGTGCAAGCATAGTGGGACTGTATGGTCCACCCTCCCAGGTGCCACACCTTTGGCCCTTCATTATCAATAACAATGTAATCATTGATCCACACATTTCAACATAAACACAACTCTTTATTAAATGCCCTGTTCATTATAGGGTCACTCAACATACAGGGCCCAATCTCATCCGTGTGATGAGACAGGCTGAAGGAAGCATCCATTACGCATCTACCATCCTGTCTTGCCACTCCACTGCTCCAGTTTGGGAGTTGCACCAGTGTTTCAGGAGGTTGCACTGCTTCTTCCCTTCACGTGAAGCTCTGTTGGGGCCTTGCACATCCACAGTGTCTATCAGGTTTCAACTTTGCCTCCATTCACCAGGCTCCATGTCCCCATTGCCTTGTTGGAGGTCCACAAGCCTGTTCTGCAACACTGGGTAGCGGTTGTGCATGAGATTGTGCAGGATGCAGCAAGCTTCCATGATCTTCCTCATAGTCTGTGGGCGATGCTGCATGGTGGTGAGAAGTACCTGGAACCTGTTGGCCAGGATGCCAAAGGCGTTCTCCACCACCCACCTTGCCCTAGACAGCCTGTAGTTGAAGATCCTCTCTTCATGGGTGAGGCGTCTGGAAGTGTAGGGCTTCATGAGGTAGGTTCTGAGGGAGAAGGCGTCATCCCCCATGATGAAGTAGGGCATATCTTGTGGGTCGTTGGGCAGGAGGTCTGGATCTGGGAAGCCCATGATGAGGTTGCGTTCCAGCCCATCCTTGAGGTGACTGGCGTTGTGTTCCTGGGCATCTGAAGATGAGCCATTGCCTGAAGCATCGATGTACATGAACTTGTAGTCAGCATCGACCATGGCTAAGAGGATGATGCTGAAGAAGCCCTTGTAGTTGTGATAAGTGGACCCTGACTTGGCTGGAGCTTTGCAGGCCATGTGCTTGCCATCTATGGTTCCAACGGTGTGGGGGAAGTTCCACTTCTGATACCACTGCTCTGCAACTTTCTTCCATCCTTCTTCAGTGGAGGGGCACTGGAGGAGCTCCTCCTTGTATTCTTCGATGATGGCCTGCACCACTTCTCTGACCACAATGCTGATGGTGTTGTGTGGCACCCTCCAGCCATACTGCATGCTCCTGTCGGTGGTTCCTGAGGCCAGGTGGCACAGAGTCAGTGCCACCTTGAGCCCAGGGTCCAGGCTGGGCCGGAAGTTGGTGCTCTGCTTGGTCAACCTGGGTCTCACCACTCCACAACTTCATCAAACATGGTTGGAGGCATCCTCATGAAGCTCTGGAATGCACGAGTGTCTTCATTCCTCAGCTCCACCATCAGCTTGTTAAACAGTCCATACTCTGCTCTTCTAGCGATCCATCTTCAGACCCAGACACTTCTTGGCCGCCTCCTTTTCTTTGCGTAGAACAGGTGAAAGAGCCTATAGATGGCTTCGCACTGTTGTAGAACGATGGTGGCTACCAAAACGACTGTGTGATGATCCATGGTGGAGATAACTGGATGCTGTGAAAGAGCAAGAGCAAGATGAAGGCTGAAGAGGTCCGCACCGCAGGACTGCTGGACTGAAAGTGAGATCCAGGTGAGTTCCTCCCCCTTTTTATCGGAAATATAGGTTTTCCGCTCAGTGTCCTTTTGCATCCTCTAGGCATCCTGCAGACATCCTAAATATCCGAGATAGGTCCCCTCTGCCAACGTTTTTTCCATTTTAATGCTTTGTATGCAAGCTGCATCCACTTTCATCCTTTCTCTGTCCGTGCTACTAATGTTGCGTGTCTGTTCCGCGTCCGTTTCGATTCCTCCCTGTGTCCGTTTTCTGCTGGAGCGGATTTGAGTTGCGCGGATACGCAGTGGATGCCTAGCAGATATAGCAGATGCGTAACGGATGACGACAGACATAGAACGGATGTTCCCCGTATGCATTGCGAATGCAGAACGGATGCATTGGATGAATTTTCCGCTCAAAAAGTTTTGAGCAGCTCAAAACTTTTTGAGCGGATAGAATCTCAGTCGACGGATGCTGGACGGATAGAGAGGATGAAAAATGGACGCAGTGAGTACAGAACGGATGGATCGCGTTAACCAATGTATGGCAAGTGTTTCTCTCTGTTTTACCTCCTCTTTCCATCCATTGGTGCTGTGTGACAGGAGCTTTACAGCCCTTTCTAAATAGTTTACAGAGTCAGCATACTGACCCCAACAATCTGGGTCCTCATTTTAACAACCTCTGAAGGATGGAAGGCTGAGTCAACCTTGAGCCGGTCAAGATCGAACTGCTGGCAGTCAGCAGAATTAGCTTGCAGTACTGCATTCTAACCACTGCTCCACCACAGTGGAGTGAATTAAATAAACAAATAACTATGTACAATTGCTTTTTGCTTCAGAAAACAAAGTACCTGATGATAGGTTCAGAAACTAATAATCAACCAATGTAATTGAGGCACAATGACTAAATGACTGATATGTCAGATTTCAATTCCTGTAATTTCCAGTCAGTATTTTGTACAAGGGTTGAAGTTGGTGTGTAGTGCTACTCAGGTCACTGAGAATTATTGTGTAAAATCTGAATGAGTGTAATCCAATTTTAAAGCTGGAAAAAGCATGATCAAACAGATACACATACACATTTCTGAATTCTGTACAATAGCAGAGGTGTTGGTGAGATTTGGTGCTTTTATCAAAACTAGGAAAGCAGTATTGTGCTGTTCCAGGGCAAACTCCACTCCTTTCATGCATGCTTACAGTATCACAAGAGGCATTCCCTCCCACCCATTCCCACTTTTGATTGTATGACTGTAACTTTGTCGCTTGTACTCTTACGATTTATATTGACTGTTTCCTAGTATGGTTTGATTGCTCATTGTATCCTATGACGATTATTAAGTGTTGTACCTGATGATTGTTGACTCTTGACGAATGTATCTTTTCTTTTATGTACACCGAGAGCATCTGCACCAAGACAAATTCCTTGTGTGTCCAATCACACTTGACCAATAAAGAATTATCTATTTATCTATCTATCTATCTATCTATCTATCTATCTATCTATCTATCTATCTACAAAAGACATTCCAAAGAGCCAGAGATTGCATAACAGTGGTGCAACAATACATTGTGACACGCCCACGGATGTTACTGCATAATAGGCAGAGATTCTGTGTATTTGTGACTGTTTTCTTGACTACAATAATACAACTTATCAAAGTGTATCATGCATGTGAGCTCTCTGATGTTAATTCCTGAATGTGTGGTTAATGTAGCCATTGCATATGCCAAAGCATGGTTTTGCCTTTAAATGTGAAGCATTGCACGACCCTAATTTTGGAAATGACACACACCATTCTAACTAATTTGCTTCAATTGTCTAATGCAGGAGTGTCAAACTCAAGGCTCATGGGCCAGATCCGGCCCATGGGGTGCTTAGATCTGGCCCATGGGATCACCCTGGAAACAGTGAAGGACCAGCCCACAGTGCTTCTGTCAGTGAAAACAGAGCTTAGGAGGGCTGCACACAGCCTCCCTGAGCTCTGATCTAATTGGAAGAGAGCAGC
This sequence comes from Laticauda colubrina, assembly GCA_015471245.1. Lineage (NCBI taxonomy): Eukaryota > Metazoa > Chordata > Lepidosauria > Squamata > Elapidae > Laticauda > Laticauda colubrina. Next base: position 63,613,995 of record BLBF01000007.1, on the reverse strand, counting down.
AGGAGGCCATTGTGGCCGAAAATGGAGCCTCAACGAGTGACGTCGAGCTGGCCATGCCCATCCCAGCCCCCCAAGGTCAAACACAACCCTGATGTGTCCCTCAATGTAATCGAGTTTGACACCCCTGGTCCAATGTCCACACATATTTAGTCATGAATTGTGGTTGTAGCAATCGATTCAGCCTGGTTCTACCAAGCCGGTAGCAGTGGAGGCTGAACCGGTTCTCTCCTCTGCTCTGCTATTGGGCCCACTTGCCCGCCTGGGCTCCCATACTCACCATTATCTTCTGTTTTTGAAGCACAGCTGCTTTGCGTGGCACAGAAGAGTGCCACGTGGCAGCTTTTGAAATGACCGGGAGACTGCAGGCTTGCAGGAGGTGAGTTGGAACACTTCTGCGCCTACGCAAAGTACATGTTTGGTGTGTGTGTGCACACAAAGTATGTGCATACATGCAAAGCTTGCCCACCAAGCCACATCCACCGAACCAGTGGTAAAAGTTTTTGAATCCCACCTCTGGGTTGTAGTATTATTATTTATCCTTCTTATCATCTTCCTTGACCTTTATTGGGATGTTGATGATGATGATTCTGTTGCTGTGCATATACACTGAATATTTCTGTTGTGGAGACAAATTCCTTGTGTGTGTAATCATATTTGACCAAATAAAATTCCATTCCATTCCAATTCCAGTTTCAGTTCCAAGTCCAATTTCAACTCAACTCAAGACCAGCCACTCAAAAATATCCACTGTAGGACAGGTAGTCCTCAATTTACAACAGTTCATTTAGTGACTGTTCAACATTATAAAAGGCACTGATAAAAGTGACTTATCACTATTTTTCACACTTATAACCATTGTAGCATCCCCATAGTCATGTGATTTACATTCAGATGCTCATCAGACTCATATTTATGAGAGTTGCAGTGTTCAAGGGTTATGCGATCCCCTTTTGTGACCTTCTCACAAGCAAAGTCAATGGGGAAGCCAGATTAACTTAACAACCATGTTATTAATTAAATAACTGCAGTGATTCACTTACAAAGGTGGCAAGGAAAGCCATAAAACGAAGCAAAATTTTACACTCAAAAAATGTCTCACTTAGCAACATAAATTGTGGTCGTAAATCGAGGATTACCTGAAATCCAACATCCTTATAAAAAGAATATCAAAATGCAAGGGGCAATGCTTGTTTGGGCTAAAGTTTGGTTTTTTTTTTTTTAAATAAATTCTTACCTGGTCGTGCTTTTTGTCAAAAAGTCAGCAGAAAAAGGAACTGCAACCTGATATGTCATTGTAAACTGCTATATCCAGATGTTTAGTTGCATCTGAATGATAATGTCCCATAGGAATGGTTGGGCGTGGCATCTAAAGCAGTAGGGAAAATGCTTCCCATTGAGGGTTACAAGTTGCAAGCACACAATTTAGATCTAATTCAAGGGCACTAAACCTTATAAATTCAACAAAGAATGGAAAATGAGAGATATCTTTAGCAATCTGCTAGGCCATGAAATATATCCACAGGGCACAATGGAATTGGAAAAAAATGTGTTAAAGAAATATAAATTGTTTATTGTCTGGTACTTACTTGGTTTTATATGAGAAGCCGAGGACTTCTTTTTAAACATGAAAATTTTAATGCACTTTTCAGTGTGGTAATTTAAATGAAGTGCAGGCATCAAATATTGATTTTAGGGTCTAAAACCTAATGATAATATTTCCTAAAGCTAAGCAGTGTTGACCTCTACACTTTATTGTTTTTTATATTTTATGAGTAAAATTAAATTGCAGTTCCAGAATTGAGGTGTATTGTTATATTCTGTGATTAGAAATGCATTTCTCCCAACTGAAAAAAATATATTAAAACCTTTCCTTCAACTGGCTATTGATGTTTTTCTTTCCTTTCCTGAATTCAGAAAAGTTTTCAGGTTCTCTCTTCAGAGGTATTTTGTGACACATGCAGTCATTGTTTCCTTAAGCAGCAAGCCTCACTGTGCTATAGATGTGTTGGCATTTCAGTTTCCTCAGTGGCCAGCTATAATGACCAAAGTTGCTGTGCCATTATATCTATTGGATTGAGTGGTTGTTTTAGCAAGGGAAATTTTCGACTTATGGGGTCTGGAATTTCTGAAGTAGGTTATTGCAATTTTAAGTTCAAGTCAGACCCAATTTTAAAACAACCTTAAATCAGCTGATCAGTGAATCATAGGTTGTAAAGTAAAGCTAGCTCCCCAATGGGTCCTCTGGAATTGGCATAACAAAATCTCTTTTTACGATCTTATCTCTAAATTTGGGGTAAAGTCAAGGCGACTGGATGGAGCTGAAGCCCCTGTCACACTGCACCAACAGATGGAAAGAGGATGTAAAACGGAGAGAAACACTTGCCATCCGTTGATTAACGTGATGCATCCGTTCTGTACTCACTGCATACGTTTTGCTTCCTCTCTATCAGTCCAGCATCCGTTTATTGACGTTTCATCCGCTCAGAAAGTTTTGAGCTGCTCAAAACTTTTGAGCGGAAAATGTATCCAATTCGTCCATTCTGCATCTGCTACGCATCCGCTAGGCATCCGTTCTGCATCTGTTACGCATCCGCTATATTCTCTAGGCATCCGCTGCACATCCGCACAACTCCATCCACTCCAGTGATAAACGGACACAGGGAGGAAGTGGAACGGATGCAGAACGGATGCAGAACGGATGCCTAGCGGATGCAGCACAGAAACAAAGCATGTAAAACAGAAAAAACGTTCGCAGAGGGTACCTATCTCAGATATTAAGGATGTCTAGAGGATGCCTAGAGGATGCAAAAGGACACCTAGGGGAAAACCTATACTGCCTATAAAAAGGGGGAGGAACTCATCTGCATCTCACTTTCAGAACAGCAGCCCTGCGGTGCAGACCTCTGCAGCCTTCATCTGCCTCTTCCTCTTCCACAGCATCCAGTCATGTCCACCGTGGATCGTAACACGGTCCTTTTGGCAGCCACCATCCTTCTGCAACAGTGCAAAGCCATCTACAGGCTCTGTGAACTCTACTACAGGAAGAAAAAGGGGCAGCCAAGAAGCGTCTGGTTACGAAGATGATCCGCCAGAAGAGCAGAGTACGGACTGTACAACAAGCTGATGGTGGAGCTCAGGAGCGAAGACACTCGGGCATTCCAGAACTTCATGAGGATGCCTCCCGCCATGTTTGATGAACTTGTGCAGCGCCTGACACCCAGGTTGACCAAGGCAAACACCAAGTTCCGGCCCAGCCTGGAACCTGGGCTCAAGGTGGCACTCACTCTGCACCACCTGGCCTCAGGGACCACCTACAGGAGCATGCAGTATGGCTGGAGGGTGCCACGCAACACCATCAGCATTGTGGTCAGAGAAGTGGTGCAGGCCATCATCGAAGAACACAAGGAGGAGCTCCTCCAGTGTCCCTCCACTGAAGAAGGATGGAAGAAAGTTGCAGAGCAGTGGTATCAGAGGTGGAACTTCCCCCACATCGTTGGAGCCATCGATGGCAAGCACATGGCCTGCAAAGCGCCAGCCAAGTCGGGCTCCACTTATTTCAACTACAAGGGCTTCTTCAGCATCATCCTCTTCGCTATGGTCGATGCTGACTACAAGTTCATGTAAATCGATGCTTCAGGCAGCGGCTCATCTTCAGATGCCCAGGTATACAACGCAAGTGACCTCAAGAAGGAGCTGGAATGCAACCTCATCATGGGCTTCCCAGATCCAGAACCCCTGCCCAACGACACGCAGGATGTGCCCTACTTCATCGTGGGGGATGACGCCTTCTCCCTCACAACCTACCTCATGAAGCCCTACACCTCCAAATATCTCACCCATGAAGAGAGGATCTTCAACTACAGGCTGTCCAGGGCAAGATGGGTGGTGGAGAACGCCTTTGGCATCCTGGCCAACAGGTTCCAGGTACTTCTCACCACCATTCAGCATCACCCACAGACCATGAGGACAATCATGGAAGCTTGCTGCATCCTGCACAATCTCATGCGCACCCACTACCCAGTCTTGCAGAACAGGCTCATGGACCTCCAGCAAGGCAATGGGGACATGGAGCCTGGGCAATGGAGGCAAGGGCGAAACCTAATAGACACTCAGGATGTGCAAGGCCCCAACAGAGCCTCACGTGAAGGGAAGAAGCAGCGCAACCTCCTGAAACACTGGTGCAACTCCCCAGCTGGTGTGGTGGAGTGGCAAGACAGGATGGTAGATGCTTAATGGATGCTTCCTTCAGCCTGTCTCATCACACGGATGAGATTGGGCCCTGTATGTTGAGTGGCCCTACAATGAACAGGGCATATAATAAAGAGTTGTGTTTATGTTGACATGTGTGGATGATTCATTATATTGTTATTGATCATAAAGGGCCATAGGTGTGGCACCTGGGAGGGTGGACCACACAGTCTCACTATGCTTGCACTGGAGGTTTATCTATCCCACAGCTATTACGCATCCCAAAGGTAGACCTGCCCATCCCACAGGTATCCCTGCCCATCCCACAGCTATCTCAACCAATCCCACAACTATCTTAACCCATCCCACAAGCATGCAAAGGCTTAAACCATTTCTAAAAGTTTCCAGCAAGACTTTATTAAAAAAAAGAAATGAAGCAAGTGTGTGAATCAAAAATAGACTTTTTTAACAACAAGCTATAAGACAAAAATGAGTCTCTGGCACTCCTCTTTTTCGCTCAGTCTCAGGGGTGAAGGGTGCAGGTGCTGTGGAGGTGGCTGGTGCTGGAGTGCTTGTCATCAGCTCCTCCAGAAGCAGAAGCAGCAGAAGCGCCAGCCCCAGAAGAGCGAGCCCGTGCTGCAGAAGCCCCAGCAGAACCAGAGTGAGGGCCAGGGGGAGGGATGGTAGCCCTGTCCCTCTTGCCAGGGCTGGCAGCAGATGGCTGAGGCTTGCTGTGCTTCAGCATGGTTGTGGGGTTGCTGGCTGGCAGGGAGGCTGGCAGGAACCAAGGCTGGCAGGAAGGCTGGCAGGGAGGCAGGCACCAAGGCTGGCAGGAAGGCTGGCAGGCAGGCAGGCACCAAGGCTGGCAGGAAGGCAGGCATCAAGGCTGGCAGGAAGGCTGGCAGGCTGGCAGGCAGGCAGGCACCAAGGCTGGCAGGAAGCCTGGCAGGGAGGCAGGCACCAAGGCTAGCAGGAAGGCTGGCATGCAGGCAGGCACCAAGGCTGGCAGGCAGACATGAACCAAGGCTGACAGGAAGGCAGGCAGCAAGGCTGTCAGGCAGACTGGCTGGCAGCAAGGCTGGCAGGCAGGCAGACAGCAAGGCTGGCAGGGAGGCTGGCAGCAAGGCTGGCAGGCAGGCAGACAGCAAGGCTGGCAGGGAGGCTGGCAGCAAGGCTTGCAGCAAGGCTGGCAGCAAGGCTTGCAAGCAGGCATGCAGGCAGGGCAGGCAAGGCTGTCAATCTGTCCGGCAGCAGGTCTTTCCTCTGAATGGTGACCTGCTTCCGAGCTGCTTCCCTTATATCCGCGGGGCTGACGCAAGGCATCCTCCCCACATGCGCAATTAATGCTAGGTATCTGTTAGGCTTCCGCTGTGCATCCGCTGTGCATCCGCTTCATCCGCTCGGCATCCGCTCTGCATCCGCTGTATCCGTTCCGCGTCCACTTTGCTGCGCTCACCCCGAAGCCTAGAGGATGTGCCATCCGCTCTCATCCGCTTCCATCCGCTGGGCTTCCATTCCCCATCTGCTTTCCATCTGCTCTGCATCCTCCCTGCATCCTCCCTGCATCCATTCCTTTCTGTGTTATCCGCTCCAGTTATGCAAATTTTCGTCCCTTCTGAGAGCGGATAAGAACAGATGAAACATTTTTCTCGTCCGTTGTGTCCTTTTTACTAACGTTTTGCATCCGTTGGGCAGTGTGACAGGGCCTTGAGCATTTACTAGGTCTGAAAGACTCTAACTTACAAAGTAAACTACTAAATAAACCCAATATCACAGTGGCTGAAGCGATTGCAGAAGCCACAGCAGCAGAAGCCGCGAAAAAGTCAGTGGCCACTATGAAGCAAATGAATTCAAATAATGACGCGATGACCCTATCCAGAGGAAAGAAACAAGCTCCCACCATAATTCAGCATGAAGAATTCGTCAGTTCATCAGAAATGGAAGATGATGACGATGAGGTCCACCGTCTGTACGCCAACAAAAAAAGGCGTGAAAAAAGAAATTGGCGGGAATGCACTGGCTGTGGGGGAAACCACCCTTGAGCCGATTGTAGATTCCTTTATGCCATCTGCCGAGCTTGCAAGAAGAGGGGACACATCGAAAAAGTCTGTAGGAATCGGAAAAATAACAGCCCGAACAGACGTAGTAACTCCCCACTACCAGCTGAATCAAAGCAAGCCGAAAAGAAATGGGAGCTCAACAAGAGAACTGGCAACCGAGAAAAGACCCATCACTATTAGAAGCGCCCAGACAGAAAGCGGGAGAAAGGTCAAAATCATTGTAAAAATTGAAAGAAGCCCTTGCGAGATGCAAGTCGACTCAGGATCCTTCCTGTCAGTGATGGCTTGGAACACAATCAGATGGCTGGTTCCAAACATCAGATTAAAAAAGCTCCAGAAAAAAAATTTTTTTTGAAAGACTACCAAGGAAACCGAATCCCTGTGGTAGGTCTAGGACATTTCCGAGTCACATACAAGCAGCACGCTGAAGTCCTGCCTCTAACAATCATTGACTGGGACCGCCCCAGCCTCCTGGGCATCGAATGGTTCACACCATTGGGCATTGGAATGACCGGGGTGAGCCAAGTAGGCACAACTGACTGGGAAGAGAACCTGATACACGAGTTCCAGGATGTCTTCGACGGCACCTTAGGCAGGTACTGGGGGACCCCAATTTCCTTTAGTTTAGACTCTCAAGTAGCACCTAGAAGATTCAAAGCCAGATGAGTCCCCTTTGCTTTAAAGGCCAAAATAGATGAACAGTTAAATAAATTAATTGAGCAAGACTCATATAACCAATTGACCATGCTAGATGGGAGACACCAATAGTAACACCTGTTAAACCTGATGGGACAGTACACATCTGTGGAGACTACAAGGCTACCCTGAACCATGCATTGCAGCAAAGCGCATACCCTGTGCCAATCGTGCAACATTTACTGCACTCGTTTGGGGGAGGAAAATTTTTTGCCAAGCTTGATTTAGCCCAGGCATATCAACAACTTCCAGTAGACCCAATAACGGCTGAGGCGCAGACAGTAGTAACTCACAGAGGGGCATTCAAATGTAAGAGACTTCGATTTGGAGTGAGCGTTGCCCCAGGCATTTTCCAAAGCCTCATGGAATGCTTATTAAATGGAATTAAAGGGGTCATTCCATATTTTGATGACATCCTAATTTTGGCTAAAAACATGACTCAATTAGAGACAAGACTGAAAGAGGTGCTAACAAAATTTAGAGAATCCGGCCTGAAAGTCAAAAAAGAAAAATGCTGCTTAATGACTGATTACGTCAAATTTTTGGGTTATTTAATTGATGGAGAGGGTATACACCCTACAGAAAAAAAAGTCAAGGCTATTAGAGACGCACCACAGCCAAAAAACAAAACGGAGTTGCAAGCATTTTTGGGTCTAATAAACTTCTATAATGTATTCCTCCCCCACAAAGCAACGATAACAGAACTGTTACATCGCTTATTGGATAAGAAAACAAGTTGGACTTGGGGGCATAGAGAACAAAAAGCATTCCAAGGCATAAAAAATCTGTTAACCTCAGATACCATTCTTATTCAGTTTAGTAACACACTTCCATTGAGGGTCACCTGTGATGCCTCACCATTTGGAGTCGGTGCCATCCTGAGCCACCAACTGCCTGACGGGAGAGAGGCACCCATTGCCTTTTACTCGAAAACATTTTCTAAAGCAGAACACAACTATAGTCAACTAAACATAGAATCCCTGGCAATTGTCACCGGAGTTAAACGTTTTCACGAGTACCTCTATGGGAGAACGTTTTCCATTGTGATTGATCATAAACTGCTACTAGGAATTTTGGTGGGAAACAAACCCACACGAGAACATTTTATCTACCCGAATGACCCGATGGTCAGAATTCCTAGCTGAGTACTCCTACACATTAATACATTGACCCGGAAAACAGATCTCCCATGCAAATGCATTAAGTCGAACACCGCTGCCAATGACAGAGGATGACCTGGCGCCAACAATTACTACCCTACAAATAGAAGCCTGCCCCAAACTGCCAATATCTGCAAATGATGTCGCCAGAGCCACCGCTAAAGACCCAGTGACTGCCCGAATTTTAAATTGGGTAGGTAAGGGCTGGCCGGAAAACCAAAAAACTGAAAAATTTAAACCTTTCCGGACCAGACAGACTGAGCTGTCAATACAAAAGGGTTGTTTATTGTGGGGTGATAGGGTGGTAATTCCTTCCAAATTACAAACTAGAGTAATGGGCATGCTTCATGAAGGCCACCCAGGCATCGTGAAAATGAAAAGCCTGGCTAGGAGCTATGTCTGGTGGTCTGGCTTAGACAGAGATATTGAATACTGGTTGCTACATGCAATACATGCCAGAAAACTAGGCCATCACCACCACAGGCACCTATAAGGGACTAGGAGACCCCACGAGGCCCCTGGTCTTGAATCCATATTGACTTTGCGGCTCCTCCTAAGGGGCATACATTTTTGATTGTTGTAGATGCATACTCTATTTGGTTGGAGGTCGCAATAATGTCATCTACAACAACCTACGCTGTTATCAAACAACTCAGCAAACTATTCACAACCCATGGACTGCCGGACATCCTAGTGTCCGACAATGGGCCACAACTAACCGCTATACAATTTGAACAGTACCTAGCCTCTTTAGGTATATGCCATGCACTTACCGCGCCACCCGGCGGCAAATGGTAGGGCTGAGAGAATGGTCAGGTTTACCAAGGAGGGTTTGGAAAAAATGGACCCAGGGGATGTCCAGGATAAATTGAACCGTTTACTCACCCTCCAACATATCACCCCCAGTACTGTAACTAACAAGAGCCCAGCAGAATTGTTAATGCGGAGGAAACTTAGATCACATTTGGATAGGTTACATCCAAACTACACCTTTGAGAAACCCCCCGACTCCTCCAGCCGTTTCCTCACGTTTGAAATCGTCGACCTAGTCTACGCAAAATTTTTTACTGGGGATCCTGTATGGCTTCCAGCCACAATCACACAAATAACAGGCCCCCGGTCTTACCGTCTAACCGTAGACGATGGCAGGGAATGGAAGCGGCTTCATTCCCGAAATGTCGAGCGAAATACGACCGCGCAACCTGAAACAATAAAAACCGACGAAAACAAAACCAAAGGGGGGGTGGAATACAAGACCAGCTTCGTTCCCGAAATGTTGAGCGAAATACGACCGCGCAACCTGAAACAATAAAAACCGATGAAAATAAAACCAAAGGGGGGGGGGAATACAAGAAAATAGTACTGAAGGGAATAAAGAATTGTTAAAAATAAACCCAGAATATCTAACCAATCAAAAAGAGCAAAAAGAACACTTACGGTTAGATGAAACTGGCAGAAATAATCCACATGAAGAGGAACCCATCCTGGAAGGGGCCAGCAAAGCCAGCTCGACCTGCCCGGGAAAGCCAGGAGGAAGCGGCAAAACCACCAGCCTGAGTAACTCAAGCAGTAGCAACCTTGCTGACTAACCCTACCAGATGGTTCCATGGAGAAGAGCCAGAGAGACAGCGATCCCATCCGAACCGCTCGAAGTCTTCAACGAAAATGAACTGCGCAAGTCAAGTAGAGTCAGAAGAAGCCCCACCTACCTGCGCGACTACGTCACCCACGTAGGACTAAACTAAGGGGGGAAGTGTGTTCTGTATAGAATGGTATACTCCAAACAACGCAATCTGATTGGATAGAAAGACCAGTATTGGATTGGTTCATTTGGAACCAATCCAAAAGAGCCGCTGAAAGGCAGCAAAGTCAAATAGCTGCCATTGGCTACAAGCCGGCAGGCAAGCCTGTATAAAAAAGGCTACCGCGGCTTCAGCCAAACTGTTCCATTACTGTTGCTTGACTTAATAAAGACTTTGTTGTTGGAACCCGGTCTACCTCACGTTTTTTCCAGACGGAACAGTTACCCTATCTTATCTATAGAACTCAGACTATCTTTTGCTTTCCTTTCTTCAGATACTAAAAAAGAATTTGAAGGACAGACATTCCACTACGGCATAGTGAGATGTATGACCAGCTTCTGGAAACATAGCAGCAACTTCAGTGGGGATGAACAACTTGGTATAGTAACTTCAGTGAGGAGGAGCAACTTGCCTCCAGAATTTGTAAATGCTACAGCAGTGGAAGTTTTAAAGAAGAGATTGGGCAACTATTTGTTTGAAATAGTTTTATAGGGCTTCCGGCCTGATCAGGGGGGTCTAGAAAGCTTCCAAGGTTCCTTCCAACTATGTTATTCTGTTATTCTGATAGCAATAATGGGTAACAACATCTTTGAAGAGTTTCCATGGGCCTACAGTGTGCAACAGTGGGGTGGCCAAGGGAAATTGGATAGTATGAAGATGCACGAGCAAAAGAGTTTATGTGGAAAGAGGTGTAATCACTTCTTGCACAGCTACCTCCTTTACCAAAACATGACTGGATGATGTATGAATGAAAAAAGTGAGCAGAATAAAGGTATTATTTCAGCTTGCTTTTTGGCCAAAAGGGCAAATGTGATCTTTGAGGCAGCTGGGCAATGGGAATTTGTAGCAGAAGCTGTGAGAGCCTGAAAGAAAGCATTTTCTGCTGGAGGCCTCTCTACCATATTTAAACTTTCCTGCACCTAATGGAAACTAAGCTTATAGACATATTACAATTCTTTGCCCTAAACTATTTCTTTTCATTTGGGAATATATATATATATATATATATATATATTCTCAAATAGAAAGATCCTCGCACCACAAGCCAGGCAAACACCTGGGCAAAAACAGACTCCCTCTGATAGCTCCAACTCAAACACCCCCCCACCAGGCACCCAGGTGAAACCCAGCTTGCTAATGAATAGCAGCTTGCTAATGAAGAGCAACCGTCCTTTCACACGGAGCCAAGCTGCACTGAAAGCCTCCAACACAAGAACAGAGTGTTGCCAGCCAATCAAAGCCACAAAACAGACAGAAGAAACCAGAAACACCAATCAATCAAACTCCAAGTCCAATGAACACAGACCCAGGCTCCTAGCCAATCAGAATGGACCAGCCTCAAATTTAAAACCAGGAACTAACTCTATACAGAAGCCTGAAGATGGCAGATGAGATTCTGCTGAAACGTTGCTACAACTTTAACAGAACTACAATGACGTGGGATAATACC
>BLBF01000007.1:63578780-63597639 GCA_015471245.1 Laticauda colubrina | reverse complement strand
TGTTTAGCTTGTCTACCTAACCCTGGTTGGGGAACCCAGGCTTAACAGTCCCAATACATCACATGATGCCACTGTGATTACGTGCGTTTGACACACCTGATCTAGAGGTTTGGAAAAGGGTGATTTTTTACCCTCAAACATCTGGGGTAATCTGGGGTTACTAACTGATGCTGTTGAGCTGAATGTGACTCAATTGTAACTTGTGAAAACCAGGGACGAGCCTCTCTCCACTTTAGGAAATATCAGTTCTTGGATGAATGGAGTGAATTAAATCAAGTTGATATATAGAGATATAAGGTTACAGAACAATGAAACAATGGATTTGCAGGGGGAAATATTTTTCCTTTGGTGTCTGGCATTCCTAAACTGCTCTTCTTCTTAATGTGTGGGAGAGCTTTCCCTCTCTGTTTTATTGCTTTATTCCTTCCTTTTGGTTTCTGAAGGAAAACAGCTGCAGGAAGTAACCTAAGCTTCATTACTTATGGTAACTTAAGATCCTTTACCTATGATTATGTATACTTATATCACCTGCTGCTTGTTCTGCTTTTCTGAGATATATAAATATGAATGCATCCCATTTTTGGATGGGTTTTTCTCTCAATATTCTTTGGAAGGAGTCCTGCCCGCATGTGCTGTCTAATAAACATTGCAGTAAACCTTGATTATTCACTTTGGCTCCTGTATTTAATTCCACACCATCTCAAGTTCTCGTTCAGCCTCTCTTTTCATGTTGAGCAAAGACCCCCAAAATGAATAGGCCTTGAGAGAAGATGAGGGATTTCTTCTAACTCTGAACCCAGAGTTATTGAACTGAGGCAGTGCATAAATATTACTATATTACAGATATTATTAATGAATTGCTGTAACTATCAATCCTTAAGTGGCACAGGGCCAGGTTGTTTTGTGAAACCATCTATCCTCAGTCTAGCTCATCAGATCTGACTGAGTAAGCATGCTCTGGACCCCTTCCATGATACAATATCATCTAGTCTAGTGAGACCCAGAAATTATGCTTTTCCCGCCATGTCTTTTGCTCTATGGAAAAGTATCTTTCATGAGACTCAGATCTCCCAGGCTCTAATAGTCTTCTACAAAACCTTAAAGACCTGGCTTTCCCCCCCAGACATTGGAGGCACTGACAGTTGAGTCTGACATACAGGCAGGGGTGAGATACGAGAGGGTTAACTACCGGTTCAGAATTTCCGAGCTTCCCTGCCTGCTGTGAGCTGCGTGCCTGTTAATCGGCATTAGTACGCTTTGTGCAGAGAAGCAGTCTTTGAAACAGCCCTCTTTTTTTGTTTTTTTTTTAACTGCAGCTGTGCCTCTTCAGCAGTTGAAGTTGAAAAATCAGGAAATAAAGATCAGGTAAGAGCCCAGGTGGGCGGGTGGGCAAAAACATCAGCAGACATAGAACCAGTTCTATGCCTGCTGCTCTTCAGAGCTACTGGTTCTACAGAGGTGGACAGAACCGGTAGAAACCCACCCCTGCATACAGGGTTTTTTTTAATTGCAATGTGTTTTTATGATATACTGTGTTTTGTGCTGTTTTGTATTGTGGGCTTGCCTAGAATCACATGGTTGAGATGGGTAGTTCTATAAATCCCAACAACAAACAAACTTTTCCTGTTGACATTGGCATCTTATGCATTCTAAACACACTTTACCTGTAGGAGAGATAAGTTGAAGAATCATGGTCCTATTAAAACCACTTCCTGATCTTTAATCTGTTTATTCCTGGTTTTATTTCAGCAGGAGAGAAAAAAATGTTTTCTGAGGTTCTTCTGAAGGATTATTAATAATGCTAAAGAATGCCAACTGATTTCATTAAAATAAACTAGTGAGGATGTTTTCTACTGTAATGAGGAGAAAGACATCAGGCAACAGATTTAGAACAGATGTCATGTCAATGTCAAATAACCACAGAAACTATTGTTCATTCAGTACATTCGAGACAGTCCCATACACTTAGCAAGATAGAATTTCAAATGTATTCTGAAATGATGTTGTCATAAATCTGAACAATCAGTTCAGCTAATCTAGTTCTGTTTGCAATAATAAAAACTTTCCAGAGTCTTTGATAGAATTTTCTCAATTTTACTTCAGCTTAGCAGCTAAAAAATAAAATAAAACTATGAACCCACAAATTCCTTGATCTTAAACTTGCCTCTTTCATGTCAATGGAAATTCTCAGTCATTCAGTGATAGTTGTCCCAAAGCTGCTTTTTTTTTTCAAGAGGCAACTGGACTTCCTTGTTTTTCTTTGAAGATGTTTCGCTTCTCATCCAAGAAGCTTTTTTTAGCAGAAATATTGGAAAAGCTAAAAAGGATCTTCAGCCAACACAACATATGTGCACATTTCAAACTAAGAATACACTAAGGCAAAAGCTTGTTCACCTCAAGAATAAAACACCCAGACAAAAACTGAGCAATGTGGTATGTACAGTACAATGCAACGAGTCATGTGCAGATCTGGGGAAACAAAACAACCACTTCATAAACTCATGGCACAACATAGGAGAACAAACCACCAGGACTAGATTCAGCAGTCCACCTGCATTTAAAAGACAAAGGCCACTCTTTTGAAGAAGCAAAAGTCCACATTTTAAACAGAGAGGACTGCTGGTTTGAAAGAGGGGTCAAAGAAGCCATCTACCATATATACTCGCATATAAGCCGACTTTAGAACGCTTTTTTTTTTCTTTTCAAATTTGGGGGTCGGCTTATACACGCATAAATCTGATTTCTGATACAAATGACATGATGATATGACACCACTTCTCAGATCACGCAATATCGATATTACCATACAGCGATATATACATACAGCACATTTCTTTTTACTCTGGGTGCCTCCATTTTGCTTTTTCTACCACCTGATATAACACGCTCTGATTGGTTAGTCATTCATGTGACCGCTTTAAGTGTTTGCAATCGTCACATGCAACTTTGTGTCCAGTTTCTCTGTATTTAGTAAAGTTCGGTAGTAAAATTCATTAAAATATACCCATATCTGATGTTAAAAGAAAAAGAATGTCTTATGCTGTTTCTTTTAAACTAAAAGTAGTGAAGGCTGCAGAGGAAACAAGCAACCTGGAAGCAGCAAGAACCTTTGGAGTGGATGAGAGCAATATTAGAAGATTATTAGAAGATTATTAGAATATTAGAAGACACTGTTTAATTTGTGAAAATAAACACAACAATAATGGCTTTTATTTTCATTTATGCTCTTCTGCAAGCTTTTGCTACGATAAGTGCATATATTACCATTATATAACATCAGATTCTTTACATACTGGGTAATTAACTTAATATTGTTTCCTACACAAATGCTTTGATAATGAACCTTCATCAGTGCATTGCATATTGATACTCTTTTGTTATTAGCCCAAACAACACACCATGGTATTTGGGGGTCGGCTTATATACGAGTTTTTGCAAAATTCCTCATTTTGGGGAAGTTTTTTAAGGGTCAGCTAATATGCGAGATCGGCTTATATGCGAGTATATACGGTATGTCAAAATTGAACAGCCCTCTTTCAACACAGAGGGGAAGATGTGACACCATCTATCTCTAATCTACAACACAGTCCTTTCAACAGTTCTAAGAAGGCTCCACATCCATTTTCACCACTCAGATGATTTTGATGACACAGGTAAACCTCCAGATGACCTTAAGGACTCACTAAAAGAGTGCAAATGACCAGCTGTCTGCAAGGAGTATAAATCTTTCCATTCTCTACAACCAGTCAAAGCTGAAGAAGCTTCTTGGATCAGAAATGAAATGCCTTCAAAGAAAAACAAGAAAGACTAGTTTCCTCTTGAAAGAAAAAAACACCTTTGCGATTGCCTCTTTCATGAATTTACTACCGTTGTATTCCCTATCAGCTCTCTGGCAAATAATAATCACTGACCTTTCTTAAAAAGAAAATATAAAGTTAGCAAATATTTATAATGTATGGGAATTGGTTTGAATGTCTGAACAGGCAATGACGATGATCTTTCTGTGATTCTTTAGCCGAATACATCAAAGTTTGCAGTGGTGAAATTGATGTGCCCTAAACAATGCAATACTGGTGAATTAAGGGTCATTTCTTAATACTTGACTTCTGCAAGACCATCCCTTTCCTCCTTCACTCTCACTGGATTTCTCTGGCTGCACACTGTGCTAGTTTTATAGCTATGTGCCTTCACAATTTTGCTTGGATAGTGTAATTGTTTATTTTCCATTTAATCTTGGCTCATGGATGAACTAACTTCTTGCCATGTCTTCTGTCTCCGGAGATAACAACCTGGTTTCAACCAAAGTTGCAGAGGGCAAGCCAATTCCTCTATTATTGCCAATTACATAATAAGCATAATAAATTTATACAGCAAATGACTGTCTCCAGTACAGTTCCATGTTCTGATGCCTTCGTTTTCATTATTTCCACTTTGAAAAACACTTATTCTTTTCTTGGAAGGAACTGAGTTATTTTTAAAAAGCACAAATCTACACATATCCCCATTCTTGATTTACCATAAATCTTATAGATCAAGGCTTACAACAAATGCATGATGAAATCCACCATGATTAGATTCACCAGAGCATATTCACATTCAGACATGAACAAACATCATCCTGAGATTAGCCTGATACTAGTAGCATCTCCTGGGGAAATCATGAGCAAATAAAGCCTTTTTCTCCTCTCCTTTCCCAGAAGAGATGAGCATAAGAAACCCATAATGCGCAGAATTGTTGGCATGAGTGAGCTGGCTAAAGCACTGAATGGTTCTTCACTCCCAGCTGCTGGTTGATTGATAGAACTGAATTGGAAATAACTCTGGAGGGAACAATTTTCTTTGCTTTCCATCTGGAGTTGCTGTGTTGTGACTCATGAAGATGGCTACCAATCAGGCCGATTTGGCAGGAATTGCCTGCCAAACCTTATTTGGATGCTGGGGAGAGGGGGAAGCAAGTTGTTGGGGGTGGGGGGAAGTATCTGGAAGGACACACATTTCGATTAGCGTCATGGTGAGATCTCTTGTTAAAAAGAAATGAAGCTCTTAGAAACTGTAAGGACAGAATAAACAAAGGCTTATTTGATACCCAACAGGATGTCACCCCGTATTACATGTCTTCCTTTCCATAGCCATTTCTTTCTAAAGGGCCTGTCACATAGGCCGACGGATGCAAAACTTATGTAAAAAGGACACAGTGGATGAGAAAATGTTCCATCCATTGTTATCCACTCTCAAAAGTGCCCCAAATTTGCATAAACAGAGCGGACAACAACGGAAAGGAATGGACGGGGGGAGGACGTAGCCAGGATGTAAAGTGGATGCTCCACGGAAGCCTAGCGGATGCAAGCGGATGGAAGCGGATGGCACATTTGCAGGGCTTCCGGGGGAGCACAGCGAAGTGGATGTGCAGAGGAAGGAGTGGATGCAGAGCGGATACCGAGTGGATACAGCGGATACATCACAGATGCCTAGCAGATGCCTAGTGGATGCAAAGCGTTCACTGCACATGTGGGGAGGATGCATTGCGTCAGCCCCGCAGATATAAAATGAGGCAGCTCGCAAGCAGGTCACCATTCAGAGGAAAGACCTCTGTCAGACACAGCTCCAGCCAACAACCATGGGGAAGAAGAGGAAGCCTGTGCCATTTTCTGCCAGCCCTGGCAAGAAGAATAGGGCCACCATCCCACCTCCTGGCCCTGACTCTGCTTCTGCTGGGGCTTCTGCTGCTCGGGCTGACTCTGCTGGTGCTGGTGCTTCTGCTAGTGCTGCTCCTGGTGCTGGGGCTTCTGCTGGTACTTACTCTGTTGGTGCTGCTCCTGCTGGTGCTTACTCTGCTGGTGCTGCTTCTGGTCCTGCTGGTGCTCCTGGTGCTCCTGATGCTGCTGGTGCTGCTGTGCTGCTGGTGCTGCTGGTGCTGCTGGTGCTGCTTTTGCTGCTACTGTTGTTGTTGCTACTGCTGGTGGTGGTGGTGTGGTGGAGCAGCCCCTAGAACCTCAAAGCCCCTCTGATGAGGGCCCAGAAGGCCCTGCCAGAGGGAGGAAGAGGCATATGCGAGATAGGGAGAGGAGGCAACACTCCATTGAAGAGGAACATGAGGATGAGGTGCTCGAATGGCTGAGGGAGAATGAGTACCTATGGCAGAAGGGACACAGGCTCTATCGAGACACCAAGAGGAAGCAGGCGGCTTGGAGAGAGAAGGCAGAGAGCCTGGGCTACACTTCGGAGGTGCTCCTCGGCTGGTGGAAGCACATGCACACCTGGTACGGGAAGCTGCACCTGAAGAAGTCTAGCCAGGCCGCGGGCAAGCTCACCTACTGGGAGACCTACATGATGGCCAAGTGCAGCTTTTTGGAGGTTGACATCCACCACCAAGGAGCAGGCCCTCTGTCTACCCTCTCTCTCAGGCAGCCCACAGAGAGCCAGTCCTCTTCTGGCCAAGAGTCAGCTCCTGTGTCCAGGCAGTTATCTGTGGAGCGTCCCATGAGGGAGACCCCCCCGACAGCTGCACTCCCCGTGTTGGAGCGCGTGGAGGACCCCCTGATGCAGTGGGAGCAAGGAGAGGGCACTGCCACCAGAGACCAACCCACCCCCATCCCCAGCTCCACCTCCACAGAAAGCAGGCAGAGAGGCAGACCGAAGGGACAGAGCCACACTGTCCTGCTGGAGATCAGGGACACCATCAAAAGCAGCGTAGATCTCCTCTCTCAGCTGGTACACACCGACATACCATCCTCAAACCGCAAGCCCTTCCTCACCTACGTCAACCAGACCCTCATGGACATGTCCGAATCACCGTACCAAGTGATAAAGGAGAGGATCACAGGTCTTCTGCACAACCCTCCAGGCTCAGCTGAACCTGCTCCGACCCAGTCCAGGTCTGCTCCTCCACCCCAGGTGATGTCACAGCCCTTCCAAGCCTTTCCACAGGCCCTCACCTACCAAGGCTACGGCTACCAGGAGTTCCAGCAGCACAGGCAGCCCTTCCCAGTCCAGGCACAGGTACATCGAATGCCACTGATGCCACCGATGCTACCGATGCCACCGATGCCACCGACGCCACCGATGCCACCCACCCCAATGGCGCCTCAGACCAGCACTCCAGCAGCAGCCACCTCCACAGCACCTAGACCCTTTACCCCTGAGACTATGGGCACGCCTCAGAATGACTGAGAAGAGTGCCAGAGACTGGGTGGCTACCTGTTGACTTTATCTTTTCTTGGGACACTTTACTTGGCTCATTTTGCTTTTACAGTTTGTTCTTACTAAAGTTTATCTTTGCTTCACACACTTGGTTCAGTTCTTTTTGTCAATAAAGTCTTAGTGGAAACTTTTAGAAATGGTTTAAGCCTTTGCATGCTTGTGGAATGGGTTAAGATAGCAGTGGGATGGGCAGGGATACCTGTGGAATGGGTAATAGCTGTGGGATGGGTTAGGATAGCAGTGGGATAGATAAACCTCCAGTGCAAGCATAGTGGGACTGTATGGTCCACCCTCCCAGGTGCCACACCTATGGCCCTTTACTATCAATAACAATTTAATCATTGATCCACACATTTCAACATAAACACAACTCTTTATTAAATGCCCTGTTCATTGTAGGGCCACTCAACATACATGGCCCAATCTCATCAGTGTGATGAGACAGGCTGAAGGAAGCATCCATTTAGCATCTACCATCCTGTCTTGTCCTCCACTGCTCCAGCTGGGGAGTTGCACCAATGTTTCAGGAGGTTGCGCTGCTTCTTCCCTTCACGTGAAGCTCTGTTGGGGCCTTGCACATCCTCAGTTTCTATCAGGTTTCGCCCTTGCCTCCATTCCCCAGGCTCCATGTCCCCATTGCCTTGTTGGCGGTCCACAAGCCTGTTCTGCAACACTGTGTAGCAGGTGTACATGAGATTGTGCAGGATGCAGCAAGCTTCCACGATGTTCCTCACGGTCTGTTGGCGATGCTGCACAGTGGTGAGAAGAGCGGATGCAGAGCGGATGCAGAGCGGATGCAGAGCGGATGAAGAGGATGCAGAGCGGAAGCCTATCGGATGCCTATCGGATGCCTATCGGATGCCTATCGGATACCTAGCGGATACCTTTGCATCCTCATGGATGCAAAGCATTCACTGCACATGCGGGGAGGATGCTTTGCGTCAGCCCCACGGATATAAAGGGAAGCAGCTTGCAAGCAGGTCACCATTCAGAGGAAAGTCCTGCTGCGAGACACAGTTCCAGCCAGCCAGCCAGCAAGCCAACAACCATGGGGAAGAAGAGAAAGCCTCTGCCATCTGCTGCCAGCCCTGGCAAGAGGGACAGGGCCACCATTCCACCCCCTGGCCCTGACTCTGCTTCTGCTGGGGCTTCTGCTGCTTGGGCTGAGTCTTCTGGTGCTGGAACTTCTGCTGGCGCTGCTCCTGGTGCTGGTGATTCTGCTGGTGCTTACTCTGCTGGTGCTGGTGCTTCTGCTGGTGCTTACTCTGCTGGTGCTGTTCCTGGTGCTGGTGCTTCTGCTGGTGCTTACTCTGCTGGCACTGCTCCTGGTGCTGGGGCTTCTGCTGGTGCTTACTCTGCTGGCACTGCTCCTGGTGCTGGTGCTTCTGCTGGTGCTTACTCTGCTGGTGCTGCTCCTGGTCCTGCTGGTCCTGCTAGTGCTCCTGGTCCTGCTGGTGCTCCTGGTTTTGCTGGTCCTGCTGGTGCTCCTGGTCCTGCTGGTGCTGCTGGCGCTGCTGGTGCTTACTCTGCTGATGATGATCCTGGTCCTGCTGGTACTGCTGGTGCTGCTGGTGGTGCTGGCACTGCTGGTGCTGCTGGTGCTTCTGGTGCTTCTCCTGCTGCTGGTGCTGCTGGTCCTGCTGCTCCTGCTTTTGCTGCTACTGTTGTTGTTGCTGCTGCTGGTGGTGGTGGTGTGGAGGATCAGCCCCTACAACCTCGAAGCCCCTCTGATGAGGGCTCAGATGGCCCTGCCTGAGGTATGAAGAGGCATATGCATGAACGGGAGAGGAGGCAATACTCCATTGAAGAGGAACATGAGGATGAGGTGCTGGAATGGCTGAGGGAGAATGAGTATCTATGGCGGAAGGGACACAGGCTCTATCAAGACACCAAAAGGAACCAGGCAGCTTGGAAAGAGAAGGCAGAGAGCCTGGGCTACACTTCGGAGGTGCTCCTCGGCTGGTGGAAGCACATGCACACCTGGTACGGGAAGCTGCACCTTAAGAAATCTGGCCAGGCCACGGTCAAGCTGACGGACCGAGAGACCTACGTGATGGCCAAGTGCAGCTTCTTGGAGGGTGAGATCCGCCACAAAGGAGCAGCCCCTCTCACAACCCTCTCTCTCAGGCAGCCGACAGAGAGCCAGTCCTCTTCTGGCCAAGAGTCAGCACCTGTGTCCAGGCAGGTATCTGTGGAGCATCCCACGATGGAGACCCCCCCAACAGCTGCACTACCTGTGGCGGAGCGTGTGGAGGACCCCCTGATGCAGTGGGAGGAAGGAGAGGGCAATTCCACCAGAGAACAACCCACATCTACCCCCACCTCCACCTCCACCGAAAGCAGGCAGAGAGGCAGACCGGAGGCACAGAGGCACACTGTCCTGCTGGAGATCAGGGACATCATCAGAAGCAGCGTAGATCTCTCTCAGCTGGTACACACCGATGTCCCATCCTCCAACTGCAAGCCCTTCCTCACCTACGTCAACCAGACCCTCATGGACATGTCGGAATCACAGTACCAGGTGATAAAGGACAGGGTCACCGGTCTTCACAACCCTCCAGACCCATCTGAACCTGCTCCCACCCAGTCCAGGCCTGCTCCTCCACCCGAGGTGATGTCACTGCCCTTCCAAAGCTTTCCACAGGCCCTCACCTACCAAGGCTATGGATACCAGGAGCTCCAGCAGCACAGGCAGCCCTTCCCAGTCCAGGCACAGATACAACGGATGCCACCGCTGCCACTGCTGCCACTGTTGCCACCGATGCCACCCACGCCACCAATGCCAGCCACACCACAGATGCCACCCATGCCACAGATGCCACCCATGCCACAGATGCCACCCATGCCACAGATGCCACCCATGCCACAGATGCCACCCATGCCTCACCTCACTCACCTGCAGACCAGACATCCCCACTACACTGCTCCTTCCTCCATCCCATAGCCAAACCCGGCCTCAGAACATCTGTCATTGGTATTGGGGCTGACACCCTATGTCCTGGAGGAAGGGGCTCTCAACATCACAGGACTGAGCCAGCTCTCTGAGAGCTTCCTCCATACACCATCCCCTGTTGTCCTCTCAGGGCCAGGCACCACAATGATGACTCAGACCTTCACTCCAGCCACTGCCACCTCCACAGCACATGGACCCTTCACCCCTGAGACTGGGCATGCCTCAGAGTGACCAAGAAGAGTGCCAGAGACTGGGTGGCTACCTGTTGACTTTATCTTTGCTTAAGACACTTGGGTCATTTTTCTTTTACAGCTTGTTATTAATAAAGATTATCTTTGCTTCACACACTTGCTTCATTTATTTTAGTAAATAAAGTATTGGTGGAAACTTTTAGAAATGGTTTAAGCCTTTGCATGCTTGTGGGATTGGTTAAGATAGCTGTGGGATGGGCAGGGATACCTGTGGGATGGGTTATAGCTGTGGGATGGGGCCTTGCACATCCACAGTATCTATCACGTTTCGACCTTGCCTCCATTTACCAGGCTCCATGTCCCTATTGCCTTGTTGGCGGTCCACAAGCCTGTTCTGCAACACTGGGTAGTGGTTGTGCATGAGATTGTGCAGGATGCAGCAAGCTTCCACGATCCTCCTCACAGTCTGTGGGCAATGCTGCATGGTGGTGAGAAGTACCTGGAACCTGTTGGCCAGGATGCCAAAGGCATTCTGCACCACCCGCCTTGCCCTGGACAGCCTGTAGTAGAAGATCCTCTCTTCACGGGTGAGGCATCTGGAAGTGTAGGGCTTCATGAGGTAGGTTTTGAGGGAGAAGGCATCACCCCCCACGATGAAGTAGGGCACATTTGTGTGTCGTTGGGCACGGGGTCTGGATCTGGGAAGCCCATGATGAGGTTGCATTCCAGCCTATCCTTGAGGTGACTGGCATTGTATACCTTTGTATCTGAAGATGACCCGTTGTCTGAAGCATCGATGTATATGAACTTCTAGTCAGCATCGACCATGGTGAACAGGATGATGCTGAAGAAGCCCTTGTAGTTGTGATAAGTGGACCCTGAGTTGGCTGGAGCTTTGCAGTCCACGTGCTTGCCATCTATGGTTCCAACGGTGTGGGAGAAGTTCCACTTCTGATACCACTGCTCTGCAACTTTCTTCCAGCCTTCTTCAGTGGACAGGCCCTGGAGGATCTCCTCCAGGTATTCTTCGATGACGGCCTGCACCACTTCTCTGACCACAATGCTGATGGTGTTGTGTGGCACCATCCAGGCGTACTGCATGCTCCTGTACGTTGTCCCGGAGTCCATGTGGTGCATAGTCAGTGCCACTTTCAGCCCAGGTTCCAGGCTGGGCCAGAAGTTGGTTGCCTTGGTCAGCTTAGGTCTCAGCCGCTCCACAACTTCATCAAAGATGGCTGGCAGCATCCTCATGAAGTTCTGGAATGCACGAGAGTCTTCGTTCCTCAACTCCACCATTAGCTTGTTGTACAGTCCGTACTCTGCTCTTCTGGTGATCCATCTTCGGACCCAGACACTTCTTGGACGCCTCCTTTTCTTCACGTAGAACAGGTGAAAGAGCCTGTAGAGGGCTTCGCACTGTTGTAGAATGATGGTGGCTATCAAAAGAGTGTGTGATGATCCATGGTGGAGATGACTGGATGCTTTGGAAGAGCAAGAGCAAGATGAAGGCTGAAGAGGTCTGCACCGCAGGGCTGCTGGACTGAAGGTGAGATCCAGGTGATTTCTCCCCCTTTTTATAGGAAATATAGGTTTTCTGCTCGGTGTCCTTTTGCATTCTCTAGGCATCCTGCAGACATCCTAAATATCCAAGATACGTCCCGTATACGAACGTTTTTTTCCATTTTAATGCTTTCTATGTGAGCTGCATGCGCTTTCATCCTTTCTATATCCATGCTACTAACACTGCGTGTCCGTTCCACATCTTTTTCGCTTCCTCCCTGTGTCCATTTTCCACTGGAGCGGATGTGAGTTGCGCGGATGCACAGCGGATGCCTAGCAGATATAGCGGACGCATAACGGATGACGATGGACGTATAATGAATGCGCCCATATGCGTAGCGGATGTATAATGGACGCGTTGGATACTTTATCCGCTCAAAAAGTTTTGTGCAGCTCAAAACTTTTTGAGTAGATGAAATCACAGTAGACGGATGCTGGACGGTTAGAGAGTATGAAAAACGGATGCAGTGAGTATAGAACTGATGCATCGCGTTAACCAATGGATGGCAAGTGTTTCTCTCCGTTTTACATCCTCTTTCCATCCGTTGGTGCTATGTGACATGGGCTTAATGAGCTAAGTTCTGACCTTAGGTTTGCACCATCCATTAGTGTAATAGATGCCAATTAAACACATGAGAAACTAACAGCTACCTCTAAATTGCTATCCAACATTTTTCTTCCATATGGTGAAACCCAGGATTCAATGTTCCTTTGCACTTGCTCCCCAATGAATTGCTTGCCATTAAAAGTTTTGAAGTGGATTTTGGCCATCATTGGAAACCAAGGAGTCTGGGGCTTGTTGTGAGGAAGTATGTTTCTATTGTCTGCGAACTAGAAGACTACAAGTAATTTTTTTCATATATTTAAACAAAAATAAATTATTCATATACATCGGGAAGAGTTATTAAAATAGAATATAGGACACGGTAAAACTTGGCTTCAGTGTTTTGGCAGACTAAAGTACTTATAACTATTTGATGTGGTGATAATAGAATTTTCTGCATTGCCAAACTTCATATGTATTTGTTAATTTATAATTCATATGTAACTGGAAGAATTAAGTGGGATGTTTGTACCTGCATTATTATTGGACTGATTTCTTCCAGCATGAATTGAAACCCTTAGAAAACACTGGGAACTTACAGTTCAGTCAATGAACTATTTTCTCCATACTTCTATTTCCAGTATAATCAGCTTATACTTCTGCCTAAGAAAAACAATGTTTGTGTGGGCAAATCTGTGAATGTATACCAGAGAAGGCCTGATGGAAGAAAGATGTATGGGAGAACAGTTTTTTCTTGTGCAATATATTATTGTATGAATGTCCCCTGAATCATCCAAGATCTTACAAGTGATCATATCTCATCAGATGAAGTAGCCTCAAAAACTCCATCAACCTCACGTGAAAAAGCTGAACTTCTGTAATATGTGATGATTTCTTGAGATTTCCACTGCTCTCTAGGGTTGCCTCCAATTAGTCCTCCATTGGGCAATATACTGTATTTCTGTCTTCTTCTATTAGCTTTTCTGGCTCAGCTCATTGGTCATGAAATGTTGACAGCTAAGGACCAT
The DNA here is from genome assembly GCA_015471245.1 of Laticauda colubrina. Lineage (NCBI taxonomy): Eukaryota > Metazoa > Chordata > Lepidosauria > Squamata > Elapidae > Laticauda > Laticauda colubrina. The sequence goes on along the minus strand of BLBF01000007.1, from coordinate 63,584,163 downwards.
AAATTCCAGTATATTCAGGGATATCTGAAGAAGGGGGTCAGCATACTCAAGGTAGAACCACCTTGTAAATTTTGCAACACCCCTTCTTGCTGTAGATGTCACTTGGTACACAGGGGAGAAGAAACAAAAATAGAGAGTAGTGGAATGCAGTGTAAAGGAAAATACTGTGACTGTATCCAGAAACAGAAGCTTAGAATAATGCAATATTTTGCCCCAAGTTTCATTTGAATGCACTTTATTGAAAGGTGACTGCATAAAGAAGTATCTTCTCCAGTGATGTTTTGTCTTTGCATCACATAAATAACTTTTCAGCTAATGCAGATATTAGTTTTCTAAGATGATATATTTATCCAAATAAGTTTAGTTTGCCTTCTCAAGGCCAGTGTTTTCTCGAGGGAAAATCTTCCCCTTCTTCTTGATGCTTTCCTGCTTGCTGTTTTTAGGAGTAATTGCTGAGAAGTTTGCAACATAAATCTTAGTAAACCTTGATGTTTCATTTTTCCTCTACACTCTGGTTGTGCATCATTTTTTTAAAAACAGATTGAACTAAGTAGCCTATGGCTTTCTATCATATGGAAACTGGTCTTCCCACTTGTCAACCCTGAAGCTGTCAGGGGTACTTCTTCCTGGGGCTGCACATCAGATGCCACATCAGATGAAGAAGGTTTTGTTGTATCCAGAATAACAACATGTCAGGGTTACAAGATATGAACTGAAAGAAGACTATTGGAAGACTATTAGAGACATTAGACTTCCATTGAACTGGAAGACTATTAGAGGTAGTTGGAGCTTCTGTGTCTCCTTGCCATCATCTGCATGTTTGTAGCCAGATGTGGTAGCCCTACATACTGCATCATTCCAGATTGCTAGTTCAATAAAACTGCAGAAATCTAAGCCAGAAGCCATTTTTCATGGAAAGTCTCAGAGCTGTAGTTCAGCAATTTCCAGATTGGCAGAAATTGCTTTTACATGGTTCAGAGGAAGACTTTGGCATGCTTAGAATTGTCATGATGCTACTATATCAAATTTTTCTAACTAGGTACCATTGAGATATATTGTGATTCCATCAGAATTCCAAACTGGCAGGAATTATAGGAACTGAACTCCAGTTGGGAGGCTTGCAATATGGAATTCAATCATGGGCACCATGAAGGAGGAAGATAGATGGCACAATGGCAACATGTTCTTAGTCCCTCCCCTTTTGTTACATTCATGCAACATTGACACACATGCAAAATGATTGTGACATGGATCACAGTGCTGAACACAGTGTGTTCTGAAAAAGACTGAGCAAAGGAATGGAGGTTCCCACAGATTTAAAGAGGTGTTGCTAAGATGGAATTTACATTGATTTGGCTGCTGGACCAATGTTGCTAGCAATTTTGCAGGAAGAGAGCATTGAATGGGTTGAGAATGGAAGAAGCAAGGGAGTGAGGGTATACCATGTGCTTCTAGGAAGAGTACTAATTATAGCCATAATTTACTTTCTATCTCTTCTCTATCTGAGAAGTATACGCAGCTACAAATATAGTTCTATATGATCTGCACAATAAATTTCTTTTTAGCTTCAAGCCATTATGCAAGTATCATAATTTGTTCTTTCTGTTTTATTCACATATATTTCCCTAATTTTTTTTTGTATGTGTTAAGTTTAGTGTCTTAAACATTAAACATTGATTTAAATGGGAAATATTTAATCATATGCTTAATTTTCTCACTGTATAAATGGAACATCTTACTTATGTTGAACAAACCTTTTATTTCTCTGCTTATTTCATTCAACCAAAAGTCTGCTATCAGATATCTGCCAAGTGATATGCCTAAATTATGTTCAGTATTGATATTCTGTGCCTCACTTTACAATGGGAAGTTGTATTGAACAAATTTGAGGAGTATGATAGTTCAGTTACAGAAAACATGTTTTCCCTATAGAGATTCCTAAAACCAATCTGTGACATTTTCCATAGGAGTGACCCCTTAAAGAACTATGTTTCGTAAGTGTTTAATACTTTTAAAAAATCACAAAGTTTTTAATGTGATTAGTCAACAGAAAATGATAGCAATTTGGTACATATTATATTATGATTCATTGCACAGTCAACCAGATGTTCACACTGGATTTGGCATTTTTATCTACACTTGAGTCCTTCCCAAGAACATGGGATAGGTGGACATTGATGTTTGATGGTGCTAGAGGTATTACTGCAGAGGGATGTAAGCTGTTCCAAATAAAGCTTTCTTTTGCAATTGACTGGTACTGAATTTGTCAATGGCAATAGTGTTCAAATATTCAGTTGTTTTGGGATTGCACTCAAGGCACCTATTACTACTGACATTACCTTTGCTTTCTTTTGCTGTAATCATTCTATTTCAATTTGTAAGTCTTTTGTTATCTTCTCCTGTTCTTTCTCTTGTATTCTGAGGTCTCCAAGTATTGCCACACCCACTATTCATACTTTTTTGTCTTTCCTATCAACAGTTGTTAAATCTGGAATGTTATTATGTGATAGATGCCAGGTTTGAATTCTATCATCCCAGAGCACTTTAGCTTCTTCATTTTCTACTTCTTTCTTTATTTCATAGTTCCACCAGTTCTTGCTTGCAGGCAAACGGTATTTCTTGCAGATCTTCTATGTACTGTTGTTACTACTTTGTCATGTGATTGTAGTTAGTCTGTACCATCTTCTTGCAGCAGATGACCCACTATTTCTTCAGCTTTTTTTTTGCAGAGGCAGCGCTTGGTATCTGTTGCTGTCTTCTTAATTCTGGTTTTGTATGCATTTTTTCTTGAGGCTTTGTCTTGTGCAGCCAGAATTGGCCCCTCTGTCTCTTTCTTCAACTTCCCTGCCCAGTGCCAGGTCTTATTATTATCTGCTTTGCCTGCTATTTTTAATGTCTCCTTTCTATTCTTCACTTGGTCTTCCTTATAGGCCAGTTTGGTCTCTCCAGTACTCCCTGGTATACTAGCTTCAGTCCATATTATTCACTGTCCAGATATTTTTCCAATGTTCTTTCTTCTTCAACAGTCTGATGTACTTGAGACATTCCATGCATACTCATTTTCCTTGAGAGATAGTCTCTGTCAACATCACTGTGTGATGTTGGGCATGATTCACTGTCATTATTTTTCTGGTCTTCCTATCCAGGGCCTTTCATTCATCTTGAGCCCAGTCCATGATTTCACCTATGTGTCTAATAACTGGGATTGTCCAGGTATTAGTTGCCTCAATAGCATTTCCTCTACTGAGTTTGGACTTTAAGACCTTCTTTACTCTCTTGATGTATTATTATTATGATTATTATGATTATTATGATTATTATTATTTTTATTTTTATTTGTATTATTTTTATTATTAAATTTGTATTAATATTTTAATAATAGCAATAGGATCTTTCGCTTATTAAAATTAGGCTAACTTGCTTGATGTCACAGACTTATAAACTTGATGAGCACAGGCTAACCAATATAGTAGTCTCTTTGCCTGACCTCATGGTGATTTTTAAAGCTACAACCCTGTCAACTTCAGATAAATAATTGCATCTCCTTGATCTTTTCCAGTGCTCTTCTTTAAAAGCATGTTCTGAGAGAGAAATTATTTGGACTAGTTGGTTTCCCATGGGTCTGAGAAATAACCATAGGGGTTATCAGGATTTAGGCTTTTTCAGATCTTCAATCTTTTCTATCTTACCTTTTCATGTGCCCACAAAACCTGAAACCTCAATTGAAGTCTATTGATCCTTCGATCATTGTGAGAAACAGGAAGCCCAGCTAGTGCTAAGATCTCAGAACATTTCCACCCACCAAAGCTAATCTGAAGTTAAACTTTGAAATTGAAGCACCAGTAATGGGGAACTTAAATAACTGGGGCAGGTGGGATAACAGTAAAGGTAACTGTAGCCATATTGCCTTACCTATGCAAAATTTATATAGCATAATACCAGATTATTCCTATTTATGCATTCCTTTCAACTCACATTAAGCATGACATGCCAATTACTATCATTCAAATCACTTAGTGCTCCAATTACTGCATACTCCACGCACTCCAGATTTGATTTATGGGGCTGGATCACACATTTTCTATAAGAACTCAGGCTCAAAGCCAATGACATTTTTTCCATGCCTATTTACATAGTGCTTATATTTTGAGAGATGAACATTTAGGAAGTTTATTGAAAAAGTGCAAAGCAATGTTACAATTTTTTTTTAATACATGCTATTGTGAACAATAGTCCACAAGGTGTGACACTAAGTATCAAGATCATGCATACAATGCTGTGCACTATAAATGACAACCTCATGGCCTAATCAAGGGTTCACAGCAGCTTAAGAGAAGAATAATGACAAAAAGAAAAAAGTGGGGCCTAATAAACAATATACTATACAATCTGCAGAAGGTGGTTGTGGACGCGACTCTTGAATGACTGAGACCCTCTGTCACTAATCATGCCTACAATGTCTTCTGGTAAGCTGTTCCAGACTCTGACTGCAGTGTGTACAAAACTCCTGCCAGTTGAGTGTGTTCTGGACTTGGGTTCCACAAGAGCATGTCTCGGAGTTGACACACTAGAGCGAGTTGTTCTTCTCATTGTATAAGGTGGGGGAACCAGCTTTTTCAGGTCTTGAGGGCAGAGGCCCATCTGCATTTTGTACAGGGCAGCTGCAGCTGCAACTTGACGTCTATGGTGAAGCGAAGGAATATTGAAGTTGGAGCGTGCCTCGTCCTCAATTATAGACTGTCTTCTGATCTCTTCTGTAATTGGGGAATGGCACATTGCCATAAGTGTAAAAAAGAATAAGGAGGGCAACCAATAGAAAAAATTCCTGAAGAATAAAATATAGGTAGTCCTCAATTTATGATCACAGCTGAGTCTAACATTTCTGTTGTTAAGTGAGACATTTGTTAAGTGAATATTTGCCCCATTTTATGACCGTTTTTCTCAGTTTTAAGTGAATCACTGCTGTTGACAAGTTAGTAACCCAGTTGTTAAGTGAATCTGACTTTCCCATTAATTTTGTCAGAAGGTCGCAAAAGGTGATCCCATGAGCTTGGGACACGGCAACCATCATAAATATGAACCAGTTGCCAAGCATATGAATTTTGATCATGTGAGCCTGAGGATGCTGCAAAGGTCATAACTGTGAAAAGCAGTCATACACATAAGTCACTTTTTTCATTGCCATTGTAACTTTGAGTGGTCACTAAATGAACTGTTGTAAGTCAAGGACTACCTGTGAGGTAGGTTTGATTTTAAATATAAGTAGGACACAGATTTCAATACTGTGACCACTTTATGAACAAATCCTAAAAATGGACATTTCCTGTTTAGAGTATATAGAATAGAATAGAATAGAATAGAATAGAATAGAATAGAATAGAAT
>BLBF01000007.1:63566085-63577205 GCA_015471245.1 Laticauda colubrina | reverse complement strand
AAAGAAAGAAAGAAAGAAAGAAAGAAAGAAAGAAAGAAAGAAAGAAAAGGCTTCTGGAGAAGAGCCTAATGCTTGGAAAGATTGAGGACAACAGAAGAAGGAGATAACAGAGAATGAGGTGGCTGGATGGAGTCACTGAAGCAGTAGGCATGACCTTAAATGGATTCCAGAGGATGGTAGAGGACAGGAAGGCTGTAGAAACATTGTCCATGCCATTGCTATGGGTCAGACATGATTTTGCAACTAACAACAACAACAAGGCAGAGACTCTCAATCTTTTGATCATCAAGGACTGATTCTGTGGAGAGAAGTTTTTCCGCAGACTGGAGGGGGTGTGGTTTCTTGTGCTACCTGCATCCCACAGGTGGGGCTTTTCTTGCTTGTGTGTACTGGTTTCTGGCATGCTGTGGCCTGGTGCCAGTCCATGGATCAGAGGTTGGGGACCCCTGGCTTAAGGCATGCATTTCCCCCCCCTTTTTTTTTAAATAAATTGTACAGAATCATATTTTTCTCTGGAATAAAAAAAAGTATCTTCCCAGGAAGGTACAGAAAGATTATGAATAGTGGATTTAGAGATCTCACCAGTGTAAGAAACTAGGATAACCCAATCTATGATACTTTTTCAGAATGTGTCATGCCCATGTTGGAATCTGAACAGGAAGATGAACAGTTGACAGAGAGTGGGAGAGAGGCTCTGTAGGAAACTGGGAAAGGGCAAAGTCAGGCTGGGCAGAACAGGGAAGAGGTAGAACAAGGGAGAGGGGGTTCAGAGGAAGACCAAGGCCCACCCCTCCTTCATCCTAGGGCATGCAGGAAAGAATGGAGAAGAAAGCAATGTGGATTGCATGGCTTATGAGAGAGGAAAGGGCCCCGATTCCCTTCACAAGGCACACCTAGGAAGGGAGTTTAAAAGAGACACAGTTTGGAAAGGGCATTTGTCTGAAACAAACATTGAATTTATCTCATATTGGTTGCTGTTATGTGAGTTCCTGGCATCCTCCCAACTGGTTTGATTTATTGCCATGTTACTTCATTTCTGGAATTCCTTATCTTGTCCTGTCGGATTTATCACCTTATCTTGTCTTGCTGAATTCATAGTTTAAAGTTTTCTGTTTATAACATTTTGGACTGGAATATCTACAGTCAAAGGCTGTTGCAGGTTCCTGGGAGAGTTTTTCTCCAGACTGGAAGGTAATTGGGACACTGGGTGCAAAGTTGGAGCTAATAAAGAGAACCCTATTTATTATTCTGGCTGTGTTGCCTTTGTGCCACATCCTGGGTCATCATAGAATGCATGTATTGCATGTTAGAATGCAATAAGCCCCATTCCATTTTCCAAAGTCATCGGTCAAGATGAAAAAAAAAAGGTCAAACAAAAGACTAGCAATATATCAAAGACCATTATGTAGGATAATAAGGATGATTAAATTGGGACTATCATGAAGTATGTACAGTAGTCCATGATATTCTTATCAAGCAGTGAACAAACGTGGTTATTGTGTATTGCAATGCCTAAAATCCATGAAGGTGCTTTATATTTCTCTCCAAAACTTTACACCAATGTTTGACACCTTGAGGGTGGCTGACTTTGCAAATTGAAAAGGTGAAATTATCACTCCATCTGTAATCTCCTGCCAAGTTTTGTGTTAAAAGAAAAGAGATTTTGTTCCTGCTAGCAGTGCTATGGCCCAAAGGAGGAACAGCTGAGAAACTATTTTAAAAGATGGAAATGTGTGCCTTGAGAGGAAGATAGAGCTTGCTTCTAATTTTTTTCTTAACTAACCCTATGGACTCTGACTATGGGGATGTTGGAGACAAGTACAGGTAGTTCTTGACTTACGACCACAATTGGGCCAAAAATTTCTGTTGCTAAGTGAGGCATTTGTTAAGTGAGGTTTGCCCCATTTCATGTCACAATTGTTAAGTTAGTATCACAGCTGTTAAGTGAATCTAATTTCCCCATTGACTCTGCTTGTCAAAAAGTCGCAAAAGGGGATCACATGATTCTGAGATATTGCAACTGTCATAAATATGAGTCAGTTGCCATGCATCTGAATTTTAATCATGTGACTGTAATGCTCATAACTGTGAAAAATGATTAGAAGTCACTTTTTCCAGTGTTGTAATTTTGAGCAGTCACTAAATGAACTGTCATAAGTACCCATGGTCTCCTCTTCCTATTTTGCATTATCCTGCTTGCTAAGATTGTCTCACCTTATCCACCTACAGCAAATTTCCTCGATAAGGCATTCTTGGAGTAGATTTTTATTTTCTCTGCCTGCATGTTTCTGCTCAAGTGTGTCAGTGGTGGGATTCACATTTTTTTACTACTGGTTCTGTGGGCATGGCTTGGTGGGCATGGCTTGGTGGGTGTGGGAGGGGAAGGATACTGCAAAATCACATTCCCTCCCCATCCCACTAGCCTGCTTTCCAGCTCTGTTCTCCTGTGCTGAGCAACAAAAAAAGACCCAGCCAATCATCTGGGACTTGGGAAGTAGCATCATGCTTTTGGTAGAGCTGGACTCTGAGGGAGAGGAGGAACAGCTGACAGGGAGTGGAGGTGTGGCTCCGGAGATTGTGGAGGAGGCTGGGGAAGGGCAGAGGCCAGCTGGGCAGAGGAAGAACCAGGCCCATCCCCTCTTCATCCTAGGACATGCAGGGAGGAATGGAGAAGGAAACAACTTGGCTTACGAGAGAGGAAGTGGCCATGATGTCCCTCATTAGTTGCAGCTGGGGAGAATAGTATATGAGAGAGATGGTTACAACACAGCAATGCCAGAAGCAAAGCATGTTTTATTTTGGGCTGAAGTTATCTTAGTTGGCATCCTTCCAACAGACTGTGCCTTATTATCTCCTTGAAGTTGGTAATTACTTATCCTGGTCTGTTGTGGAATTTCCTTCATTGTAGTTTGTTTTGGTTTTTTTATTTTTTTATTTATTTTTATTTATTTTTATTTATTTTTATTATTTTATTTCACTTCATTAAATTCTCATTAAATTCAAACTCTATTGCTTCCTTTTAAAGACTATTTTGAGTAAGTTTTATCTCCAACTGAGAATATTGAACAGTTGGGCCAAGTTGGAGGTATTAAAGGACATTTATTTACAGTTTGGATTTTGTTACATTTGTGTTATACTCCGGGTCATCACAGGTAGAGAATAGATGGGGGCAAGGCCAGTCAGGTAGTATTTGTTGGTTCTCCAAACTACTCAAAATTTCCACTACCAGTTCTCCAGAACTGGTCAGAACCTGCTGAACACCACCTCTGAAGTTTGTGATCAGATATACCTTCCTCTAGGTGGACCCTCTAGCTATGCCATGGAGAACTCTTGGGTTGATCAATTATTGGAGAGAACACTGTGTGGAAACTTCACATTTCTCCACAATGCCAGAACCCCCAATGCATTTCAGGTGAATGCATTCTTAAATTCTTAAATTTCAATAGGAAAAAGAAAGGAGAACTGGAAAACAGAAGAATGAATACAGGTAGTTCTTGGCTTTTGAATATAATTGAGCCTGACATTTTTGTTGCTAAGCAAAATTTTGTTAAGCGAATTTGCCCCATTTTTATGACTTTTCTTCCCACAGTTAAGTACATCATTGCAGTTGTTAAAGCCCCTGTCACACTGCACCAATGGATGCAAAGAGGATGTAAAATGGACAAAAAAGCTTGCCATTCGTTGGTTAACGCGATGTATCCATTCTGTACTCACTGCCTCCGTTTTGCTTCCTCTCTATCCGTCCAGCATCCGTCCACTGACATTTCATCCGCTCAGAAAGTTTTGAGCTGCTCAAAACGTTTACGCGGAAAATGTATCCAATTCGTCCGTTCTGCATCTGCTACGCATCCGCTAGGCATCCGTTCTGCATCCGTTACACATCCGCTATATCCGCTAGGCATCCGTTCCGCATCCGCGCAACTCGTATCCACTCGGACGCAGGGAGGAAGCGGAACAGACGCAGAACGATGCAGAACGGATGCCTAGCGGATGCAGCATGGAAACAAAGCATTTAAAACGGAAAAAACGTTCGCAGAGGGGACCTATCTCGGATATTAAGGATGTCTAGAGGATGCCTAGAGGATGCAAAGGGACACCTATACTGCCTATAAAAAGGGGGAGCAACTCACCTGCATCTCACTTTCAGACCAGCAGCCCAGCTGTGCAGACCTCTGCAGCCTTCATCTGACTCCTGCTCTTCCACAGCATCCAGTCATGTCCACCGTGGATCGTAACACAGTCCTTTTGGCAGCCATCATCCCTCTGCAACAGTGCAAAGCCATCTACCGGCTCTGTGAACTCTACTATGGGAAGAAAAAGAGGAGGCCAAGAAGCGTCTGGGTCCGAAGATGGATGGCCAGAAGAGCAGAGTACGGACTGTACAACAAGCTGATGGTGGAGCTCAGGAACGAAGACACTCGGGCATTCCAGAACTTCATGAGGATGCCTCCAGCCATGTTTGATGAAGTTGTGCAGCGGCTGACACCCAGGTTGACCAAGGCAAACACCAACTTCCGGCCCAGCCTGGAACCTGGGCTCAAGGTGGCACTCACTCTGCTCCACTCGGCCTCAGGGACCACCTACAGGAACATGCAGTACGGCTGGAGGGTGCCACACAACACCATCAGCATTGTGGTCAGAGAATTGGTGCAGGCCATCATCGAAGAATACCTGGAGGAGCTTCTCCAGTGCCCCTCCACTGAAGAAGGATGGAAGAAAGTTGCAGAGCAGTGGTATCAGAGGTGGAACTTCCCACACACCGTTGGAGCTATTGATGGCAAGCACGTGGCCTGCAAAGCACCACCCAAGTTGGGCTCCACTTATCTCAACTACAAGGGCTTCTTCAGCATCGTCCTCTTCACCATGGTCGATGCTGACTACAAGTTCATGTACATTGATGCTTCAGGCAACGGGTCATGTTCAGATGCCCAGGTATACAACGCCAGTGACCTCAAGGAGGGGCTGGAAGGCAACCTCATCATGTGCTTCCCAGATCCAGACCCCCTGCCCAACGACACACAAGATGTGCCCTACTTCATTGTAGGGGATGACGCCTTCTCCCTCAGAACCTACCTCATGAAGTCCTACACTTCCAGACTCCTCACCCACGAAGAGAGGATCTTCAACTTGCCCTGGCTGTCCAGGTCAAGGCGGGTGGTGGAGAACGCCTTTGGCATCCTGGCCAACAGGTTCCAGGTACTTCTCACCACCATGCAGCATCGCCCAGAGACCGTGAGGAGGATCGTGGAAGCTTTCTCCATCCTGCACAATCTCATGCGCACCCGCTACCCAGTCTTGCAGAACAGGCTCATGGACCTCCAACAAGCCAATGGGGACATGGAGCCTGGGGAATGGAGGCAAGGGCAAAACCTGATAGACACTGAGGATGTGCAAGGCCCCAACAGAGCTTCACGTGAAGGGAAGAAGAAGCGCAACCTCCTGAAACACTGGTGCAACTCCCCAGCTGGAGCAGTGGAGTGGCAAGACAGGATGATAGATGATTAATGGATTCTTCCTTCAGCCTGTCTCATCACACGGATGAGATTGGGCCATGTATGTTGGGTGGGCCTACAATGAACAGGGCTTTTAATAAAGAGTTGTTTTTGTGTTGACATGTGTAGATGATTATTACATTATTATTGATTATAAAGGGCCATACGTGTGGCACCTGGGAGGGTGGACCCTACAGTCTCACGATGCTTGCACTGGAGGTTTATCTATCCCACAGCTATTACCCATCCCAAAGATATCCCTGCCCATCCCACAGGTATCCATGCCCATCCCACAGGTATCCCTGCCCACCCCACTGCTATCTTAACCCATCCCACAAGCATGCAAAGGCTTTAACCAATTCTAAAAGTTTCCACCAAGACTTTATTAAAAAAAATAAATGAAGCAAATGTGTGAATCAAAGATAAACTTTATTGAACAACAAGTTGTAACAGAAAAATGACCCAAGTCAAGTGTCCAAATCAAGTCCACACCCAGTCTCTGGCAGTCTTCATGGTCACTCGGAGGTGTGCCCAGTCTCAGGGGTGAAGGGTCCAGGTGCTGTGGAGGTGGGTGCTGCTGCAGTGCTGGTCTGAGGTGTCATTGGGGTGCCTGGCCCCGAGAGGACAGCAGGTGACAGTGTGTTGAGAAAGGTCTCGGACAGCTGGCTCAGCCCCGTGATGCTGAGAGATCCTTCTTCCATGCCATGGGGTGTCAGCCCCAGTACTGATGACAGATGTACTGAGGCCGGGCTTGGCTGTGGGGTGGAGGAAGGAGTAGTGTAGTGGGGCTGTCTGGTCTGCAGCTGGGTGAGGACTGGCATGGGTGGCATCATTGGCATGGGTGGCATCGCTGTCATTGGTGGCATATTTGGTGTGGGCAGCATCGGTGGCATCAATGGAACTGGTGGCAACGGTGTCGCCCGATGACTCTGTGCCTGGACTGGGAAGGGCTGCTGCCTGTGCTGCTGGACCTCCTGGTGGCCGTAGCCCTGGTAGGTGAGGGCCTGTGGGAAGCCTTGGAATGGGAGGGAGATCACCTGGGGTGGAGGAGCAGACCTGGACTGGGTGGGAGCAGGTTCCTCTGGATCTGGAGGGTTGTGAAGCAGCTCGGTGATCCAGTCCTTCACCACCTGGTACTGGGGTTCCTCCAAGTTCCTGAGGGTCTGGTTGACATAGGTGAGGAAGGGCTTGCGGTTGGAGGATGAGGAGTCGGTATGGACCAGCTGAGAGAGGAGATCTATGCTGGTGCAGATGGTGTCCCTGATCTCCAGGAGGACAATGTGGCTCTGCCCCTCCTGCCTTTCGCTGTCTGGCTCTCTGCCTTTCTGTGGAGGCGGAGCTGGGGTTGGTGGATGCGGCTACGGCTGTGGTGGACGTGCCGTCTCCTTTCTCCCACCGCACCAGGGAGTCCTCCACGCACTCCACCACGGTTACAACACCTGTCCGCGGGTTCTCCACCGTGGCACGCTCCACAGAAACCTGCTGGGAGACAGGGACTGACTCTCGGCTGGAAGAGGACTGGCTCTCAACAGGCTGAGAAGGTAGTGAGAGGGGCTCCTGGTGCTCCTCGGTGGCGGATCTCACCCTCCAGGAAGCTGCACCTGGCCATGACGTAGGGCTCTCTGTCCGTCAGCTTAACTGTGGTCTGGCCAGATATCTTCAGGTGCAGCTTCCCGTACCAGGTGTGCATGTGCTTCCACCAGCCGAGGAGCACCTCCGAAGTATAACCCATACTCTCCGCCCTCTCTCTCCAAGCAGCCTGCTTCTGCTTGGTGTCCCTTCTGCCACAGATAGTCGTTCTCTCTCAGCCACTCCAGCACCTCATCCTCGTGTTCCTCCTCAATAAAGTATTGCCTCCTCTCCCGTCCCCACATATGCCTCTTCCTCCCTTTGGCAGGACCAGATGGGCCCTCATCAGAGGGGCTCCCAGGTTTTAGGGGCTGCTCCTTCACACCAGCAGCAGCAGCAGGATCATCATCATCATCATCATCCTCACCAGCAGGATCATAATCATCATCATCAGCAGCAGCAGCAGCAGCACCAGCAGCACCAGCACTAGCACCAGCAGGACCAAGAGCATGAGCAGGACGAGCAGGATGAGCAAGACCAGGAGCACGAGCAGTACGAGCAGTGCGAGCAAGTCCAGGAGCACGAGCAGGACGAGCAGGACCAGCTGGATCAGGAGCCGCTTCAGCAGAGTAAGCACCAGAAGAAGCACCACCACCAGGAGCAGCTTCAGCAGAGTAAGCACCAGCAGAAGCACCACCACCAGGAGCAGCTTCAGCAGAACCTCCAGCACCAGAAGAGCGAGCCCGAGCAGCAGAAGCCCCAGCAGAAGCAGAGTCAGGGACAGGGGGCGGGAGGGTGGCCCTGTCCCTCTTGCCAGGGATGGCGGTAGGTTGCTGAGGCTTTTGCTTCTTCCCCATGGTTATGGGGTTGCTGCCAGTCACCAAGGCTGGCAGGAAGGCTGGCACCAAGTCTGGCAGGAAGGCTGGCACCAAGTCTGGCAGGAAGGCTGGCACCAAGGCTGGCAGGAAGGCTGGCAGGAAGGCTGGCTGGCAGGCAGGCACCAAGGCTGGCAGGTAGACTGGCTGGCAAGGAGTCTGGAAGGCAGGCTGGCAGCAAGGCTGGCAGGCAGACAGAGAGCAAGGCTGGCAGGGAGGCTGGCCAGGAGGCTGGGAGGCAGGCTGGGAGGCAGGCTTGGAGGCAGGCTGGCAGGAAGGCTGGCAGGAAGGCTGGCAGCAAGGCTGGCAGCAAGGCTTGCAGGCAGGCATGCAGGCAGGGCAGGCAAGGACTCGATGTATCCGGCAGCAGGTCTTTCCTCTGAATGCTGGCCACGTGCGAGCTGCTTCCCTTTATATCCGCGGGGCTGATGCAATAAATCCCCCCCCACATGCGCAATTAACGCAAGGCATCCGCTAGGCTTCCACTGTGCATCCGTTAGTCTTCCGCTGTGCATAAGATTCATCCGCTGTGCATCCGCTGTGCATCCGCTGTATCCATTCCGCGTCCGCTTTGCTGAGGTCCCCCGGAAGCCTAGCGGATGTGCCATCCACTCCCATCCGCTCCCATCCGCTGGGGTTCCATTCTGCATCCACTTTCCATCCGCCCTGCGTCCTCCCTGCGTCCGTTCCTTTCCATGTTATCTGCTCCGGTTATGCAAATTTTTGCCCCTTTTGAGAGCGGATAACAACGGATGGAACATTTTCCTCGTCCATTGTGTCCTTTTTACATGCGTTTTGCATCCGTTGGGCAGTGTGACAGGGCCTTAAGTTAATAACATAGATGGTAACTGTATCTGGTTTCCCGATTGACTGTGTTTATGAGAAGGTCACAAAACAGAATCACATGACCCTGGAAGACTGCAGTTATGAGTCACAATTATGAGTTACAAATACATGTCAGTTGACAAGCATTTGAATTCTGATCACATGATCATGGGGATGCTGCAACAATCATAAGTATGAAAAATGGTCATAAGTCCCTTTTTTCCAGTGTCATCGTAATTTTGAACAGTCATTAAGTGAACTATTATAAGTTGAGGATCACCTATAGTCCAGTTCAAGATGTGGGCTGCATTTGGTTTCTTTAGCTTTGATTTTCTCTTGGAAATAAAGGCAAATTTATGTCAATCCAATGCTTCACATTCTTATTGGAAAGGAATGTGAGTTTACTGGTGTCACTTTTTTAAAAAAATGACCAAAGATTGGTATTGATTGATTCACTGATCGATTAAAAGAAGTGAAAATGTTGCTAAATAATCTTGTCATGAAAGAATTACAGAAAAACATTTCTCATGTCCTATTTATTCAACTAACAAAATTATTATGCTATTCAAAACAATGTGAATAGCAAGTTATGCTTTTCAATTTGAAGAGTTTTATAGAATGGGGTTACATCAGCATTGGCTGAATTTTTATTTTTTTTAAGAATTTTATTAATTTTCTACAAACAGACATAACATACAAAACATTAAAAACATCTACTCTCATATATACTTCCGGTGTGTCGGTTGGTTCATCAGTTTTGTGCATTCATTTTATAGTCTCAATTACAGTTATATTACATAACCACTCATATTATCAATCCATATCCTAATATTACCAAAAAAAAAATTAAAATAAAGTCTTTTTCTGACTATACTTTTAATCATTCATGCTTTGTGAGATAACAATACTTCAAACAGTTTATTCTATAACAAATCATATAGTCATAACAAATCAATCCTAAAAACCCTTCATAGATATAATACTAATGCTCTATTATTGTATTTTATCATCTAACCATTGATAAAAAAGATCCCAAATTTCATAAAATTGTTTATCTTCTTGCTCTCTAATTTCAAATGTCAATCTACTCATCTCAGCACATTCCAATATTTTCTTAATAATTTCTTCCTGTGATGGTATTTTCTCATTCTTCCAATTTTTAGCAAATACAATCCTAGCTGCTGTTAATACATTTACAATCAAATATTTCAAGTCTTTATTATATATATCAGGTAAGATTCCCAATAAAAAGATCTCTGGTTTCAAGTCTATGTGTTTCTTTGTCATTTTTTCCAACCACATGTGAATTTTAGTCCAATATTTTCTGGCATCCTAACAAGTCCACCACATATGATAATATGAGCCAGGTATCTGATGACATTTCCAACATTTTTCAGATTTCTTCTTGAACATTCTTGCTATTCTTGTCGGGGGGAAGTGCCACCTGTAAAACATCTTATACAAGTTTTCTTTATATGCTATTGACATTGTCATTTTATAATTTTGAGACCACAATTTTTGTCATTGCTCTAAATCAATCCCATATCCAAAATTCTTCCCCCAAGCAATCATAGTTTCTTTAACTTGTTCTTCCTCTAGCTTAATTCCCAATAAATAACCATATAATTTTTTAATCACTTTCTCATCAGTACCCATCAATATCTTATCTAAATCAGTCTGTTTGTCATAAAATCCTTCCATTTTAAAATCTTCAACATATCTTGAGTGTATTTGCGCATATGAAAACCAATTCATCCTTATACCTTGTTCCTCTAAGTTTTGGATCGATTTAAGTCCACCCTTTTCATCCAACAGTTCCCCATATCTAAATGTTTGTTCCTTTTTATAGATCATAGGATAGGAAAATGCTTCAATAGTCGATAACCAAACTGGAATTTTCAGGTAACATTGTTTTTTTATCTTCTCCCAATTTAACCACAAAGACTCCCGTATATAATGTCTTCTGAAATACCCCTGTGTTTTAGTTCCCTTGTACCATAAAAAAGCATGCCAGCCCAACAGTAAATCATGTCCTTCTAATATCAACAATCTATGCTTTCTTAATGTTATCCATTCTTTGACCCACATCAAACTTGCAGCTTGATAATACAGTTCCCAATTAGGCAGGCCAAAACCTCCTCTAATTCTAGCATCTTGCAAAAGCTTTAACTTTATTCTCGCTCTTTTACCTTGCCATATAAACTTCAACATGATTTTATTTAAATCTTCAAAGTAGTCTTTTCCAAGTCTGATTGGTATTGTTTGAAAGAGAAATAAAATTCTAGGTAAAATATTCATCTTAATTGTTGAAATTCTCCCTATTAATGACAATTGTAAATTTTCCCATTTCTTCAAATCT
>BLBF01000007.1:63547571-63566075 GCA_015471245.1 Laticauda colubrina | reverse complement strand
AGTTTCAATTTAATATCTTTTTTCTGTGGTATTTTCTGTAATTCTTTTTCAAGTCTTTTATATTCATCTTCCAGGATCTTGGAGGTTTGTCTTTTCCTAATATTCTTTTTTCTTGTATAATCTATTATCAAACCTCTAGCATATGCCTTCATTGTATCCCAAACATTATTATTTTAACTGAATTTGAAGTGGGCTATTCAGTCAAATCAAAAATCTAAATAAATAAACACCTTAAATTATTTAAATGCTTCACTATAATATTTTGCTCCTAGGGTGTATTTATTCCTCCATCCATCCATTTACAAATGTTTCATGGGTCAGGAATGCATATTATTATTTTTTTGTCTGTTCTACTGAGTATGACATAAAAGTTTTCAAAATATAGTAAACATAGTAAACATCAGCTTCTATGTTCCAAGAGTTATTTAATGCACAAAAATTGAATTGCTTCCATACAATATTATCTTTTATTATAACATACTAATCATATTATTTCAGAGGATTAAGAGTAATTATTTCTTTGGACTACTACTTTATTTTTATCTGCTTTTATCAACTTCTAGGACAAAAGATGATACCAGATGAAATGGAAATTTGTAAGCCTTTTTATGTAACTAAAAACAAACAGAAAATTTGAATATATTGCATAGCAGTCATAGCAGCGAGATACCATTGATTTGGGATTATGTTTAGCGTTCAGCTACAAAGCACATGTTTTAAGAGTATAAGTCAAGGTTATTGCTGGAAGCAATACTTTTGTTTTCCTATTTTGTCAGTTTTTAACTTGTTTTTAACTACACATGTCTAAAATTAAACTTTGTGGCTTGGAATATATAGAGCTACCTTCTTTCCTTCCCTCCTTCCTTCCTTCCTTCCCTCCTTACTCCCCTCCTTCCCTTACTCCCTCTCCCTCCCTTCCTTCCTGAAATCTCACTGAAACTCCCTTTCAGAAGCTTTATCTAAAGGCCCACAGAGTTGCTCTGAATATCATTTAGGACAAAATGTTATGGTGATCCATTAATATTTGGTACTTGCCATCACATGCTCCTCTCTTGCTTGGGCCCTTCCAATGTGGATGAAAAATTTAAAATTCAAAGCAAGCAGATTTCCTTCTCTATTTTTAAATCACTGAACTAAGAGTGCTTTGTAGAAAAAATTAATAACAAAAAGATCAACCTATTCCCTGTGTCAATGATATTAACACAGGGTGGTCTTTAGAAAGAGAATAGGAATACAGTGCAACAAGAAATGATTTAAGATTTGAGAATGTAACTAACCAATTTAAACCATAAAAGGACTGGGGAAAAAAATTAAAACAACCCTTTTGAAATATGTCTGGATGAGATAAGATGCTACTTTAAATACTAGAAAATGGAACATTTAATGAAAGGGCATTTGCTACATAGGCTATTCAATCATACTGGAGTTAGTTGAAATTTGTATGTGTTCTGTCCGGAAAGAAGCGCATGAGACCAGGTTCCAAACAACAACTATTTATTAAACTTGCAAGGCAAAAGTATACAGAACAACAGCCCAAGCCACGGCAGCCCTTTTTATAGCGGCTTGCCTGAGGCTTGTGGCCAATGACATTCTTTTGACTGTTCCCGCCGTTTGGCAGGCCAATCGGATTGGTTCTTAAATAACCAATCCGCAAGTGTCCTTTTCGGCCAATCAGAAAGAGGAACTTGGAACCTACCAAGTTCCATACAGAACACCCCTCCCCCCTTTGTTCAGTCCAACATGCGTTACATAATCACACAGGTACGTGGGGCTTTTTCTAATCCTGGTTGACCTGCGCAGCTCAGTTGCGGCATGGTCTTTGAGCGGTTCGGACGGGATCGCTGTTTCTCTGGTCCTTCTTCATGGAACCTCCTGGAAGGGTGAGTCAGCCTTGCCGCTCCTGCCTGAGTCTCTCGGGCTGGTTGAGATGGCTCCGCCGCTCCCTCCTGGTTTGTTTGGGTTGGTCGAGCTGGCCTGGCTGCCTCCTTCCAGGAAGGCCTCGCTTCGCTCTCCTGCTCCCGGATTTCTTTCTTGGGGCTCATCTAACCGTGAGTGCTCTTTTTGTTCAGTTAAATTGTCTTTTTGTCTTGTTTGTTGTCTTGTTATGGGCGGTTCATCTCTCCCTTTTTTATTTATTTGTATTCCCCCCCCCCCTGGTTGTTTTTAGGTCGATATTTATTTTTGATTCTATGGTTTTTTTGTTCGAGGTGGTGGGAACGAAGCTGGTCTATGTGCCGCTTCCATTCCCTACCATCATCTAAGAGTAGTTGGTATGACCGGGGGGCCATAATTTGGGTGATGGTGGCTGGAAGCCACAATGGGTCCCCAGTGAGATTTTTGGCATAGACCAGGTTGCCGATTTCAAACATATGGTATTTGGTGGAGGAATTGGGGTATTTGTCCCAGGTGTAAGTGGGGTGCAGGTAGGAATGTAGTTTCCTACCCATTAGGAGTTCAGCTGGATGAGCAACTAATTGATGAGCAACTAAATTAATAGTTCAAGGGGTTTAGAGCCAATCGACCATGCCAGGTGGGAAACACCTATCGTCACACCGGTGAAGGCAGATGGGTCAGTGTGCATCTGCAGAGGCTATAAGGCAACCCTTTGTTGGTTGTGGTGCTAGGGGTAATATGCTGCAAAGTTAGTAGTTGGTTTAGTTTGTCTTGTACATCCCCCTTGTCCATTCTCTCTAGGCCCTCTTTAGTGTACCAGACCATGCGTTCAGCCCTGCCGTTCGCAGCCGGATGGGCTGGTGCAGTTAAGGCATGTCGGATAACCTGGGCAGCCAGATATTGTTTGAATTGCAAAGCTGTAAATTGGGGCCAATTGTCTGAAACCAGTACATCAGGTAGCCCATGTGTCGCAAAGAGTTTGTCTAGCTGTTTTGTTACAGCTTTGGTGGTTGTGGAAGTCATGAGGATGAACACGCCTGGGGCAATGCTAATGCCGAATTGGAGGCGGTTACACTTGAATGCCCCTCTATGTGTTACAATAGTCTGTGCCTCTGCTGTAATAGGATCAACAGGTAGTTGTTGATACGCCTGTGCGAGGTTGAGATTCACAAAAATTCTTCCTCCCCCTAGTGAGTGCAGTAAATGTTGCACTACCAGTACTGGGTATGTGCTTTGTTGGAGTGCATGGTTCAGGGTTGCCTTATAGCCTCTGCAGATGCACACTGACCCATCTGCCTTCACCGGTGTGACGATAGGTGTTTCCCACCTGGCATGGTCGATTGGCTCTAAACCCCTTGAACTATTAATTTTGTTGCTCATCAATTTTTGACTTTTACGTGAATGGGACGCGTCTGGCCTTTAAATGAATGGGGACTATTTTTGGGTCTAGGCTAAATGAAATTGGGGTCCCCTTGTACTTGCCTAGAATCCTGTCAAAAACATCTTGGAATTCTTGTAGCAGGCTCTCCTTCAAGTTGGCTGTGGCAATGCGGTTGATCCCGGTCATCCCGATTCCCAGGGGCGCGAACCATTTGGTCCCTAGCAGGCTAGGATAGTCTCGGTCGACAATGGTCAGAGGCAAGATTTCAGCATGGTTTTTAAATTTGATGAGGAAATGTCCAAGGTCTACTACTGGAATTCGATCTCCCTGGTAGTCTTTTAATACTAGTCTTTGTTTCTGTAGTTCTCTCTGTTTAATGTTCAGCGCCAGATGGTATTCCAGGACACCATGGATAGGAACGACCCTGAGTCAACTTCCATCTCGCAGGGCCTCCCCTCAATGCTCACCTCTATCTGAACCTTATTTCCACTCTCCGCCCTGGCATTGCTGATGGTGACTGATGCGTTTCTTCCATGTCACTGGTTCTCTTGTTACTGTTCCATCTGCTGCCGGCTTGTCTTTCTTCATGTCTGGGGCTGTGTGTGCTGCCCTGCATATTGCATCGAGAAACCTGCATTCAACTCACAGGTGATTTTCTCCACATCCCGCACATTGAAACTCCCACCGATTTCTCCTCTTTTCGTGCCATTTTTTATCTGGAGTCTATCGATATCTTCATCGTCGTCCTAGGTATCTCTCTGGGATTCTATGTCTTCTTAGTGTCGCTGTGTGCTGTTTCTTTCCTCCCTCTGCCTTCTTCTCCCTGGGTTGGGTTGGCAGGTCTGGAATTGCGTTCATTTGCTGCATGGTGGCTGCTGACTTTTTAGCTGCCCTGGTGGCGGTTGCCTCTGCAATGGCCTCGGCCATGGTTATGTTTGGTCTATTCAGGAGTTTGCTCTGAAGGGTAGTGTCCTTCAGACTGAGGACCACGCAGTCCCTCATGGCTTCATCCATGTTCTGGAACTCACAGGCTCCTCTGATGTGTCTCAAGGCTGCTACAAAATCTCTGATCCTTTCATCCTCCTTCTGGTCCCTCTTATAGAATTTGTGCCTTTTTATTAAATTTGAGACCACCGGTGCGTAGTGTGCTTGGAGCATTCTGTTCAGGTCGGACCAAGTCATCTGTTTGACATCTCTGGGTTTCGCCAGCACCTTCACCATTTTAAAGACGGCCGGTCCGCAGTGTGTAAGGAAGACAGCCCTCTTTTGTCCGAGATTTCTTCCATTTTGTTGCTTT
The DNA here is from genome assembly GCA_015471245.1 of Laticauda colubrina. Classification (NCBI taxonomy): domain Eukaryota; kingdom Metazoa; phylum Chordata; class Lepidosauria; order Squamata; family Elapidae; genus Laticauda; species Laticauda colubrina. Next base: position 63,561,504 of record BLBF01000007.1, on the reverse strand, counting down.
CTAAAAACATAAGAAAGCGATTGATATACGATTCCCAATCCTCCTCATCAAGATTGAATGGTATGGGCGGCGCATTGTTACCAGCCATCTCTCTCTCTCGGTTCAGATTGCCGCATTCTTCAGTCTCACCTTCTATGATGATCCCATCCTCGCCACCAGTGTTCCGTCCGGAAAGAAGCGTGTGAGACGGGTTCCAAACAACCACTATTTATTAAACTCACAAGGCAAAAGTATATGGAACAACAGCCCAAACCACGGCAGCCCTTTTTATAACAGCTTGCCTGCGACTTGTGGCCAATGACATTCTTTTGACTGTTCCCGCCATTTGGCGGGCCAATCGGATTGGTTCTTAAATAACCAATCCGCAAGTGGCCTTTTTGGCCAATCAGAATGAGGAACTTGGAATCTACCAAGTTCCATACAGAACAGTATACCCTGAAAGTGATGTGATGTGACATTGGGTTAAATGAAGCAGGGTCTGCTAGAGAAAGTGTCATAAGAGTTAGTGGAAGTTTGTCTGTCCTGTTGGGCTGAAGTTGCTGAATCACATAGTAACATATGCAGCCTGGCCTAAAGATTCACCATAATAGATGGTCTTTGTAATCTATGTCACAGGATATTTGCTGCAACTATTCATTTAGTGATATAGTTAGCGTACATTCAAAGGTACAGTCAGCCTCCATTACCATATGATATAGCTAATACATTTGGGGACAGGTTTTCTCTTCAACCTTCCATGGTAATATTTGAAGAAGCAGGTTAGAAAGAGTGCTGATGCTTCTGAGTACTTCATACTTTTTCAACTTTGCTGTTGGAGAAGACTCCTGAGAATAGTTGATAACTAAGAAAACAAACAGATGTATCAGTGAACAAAGCAATCCAATGTTCTGACTTGAGGCACAAATGACCAGGGTCAAATTACCATACATTAGGAAAATACCTAGATCTTTGAAGAGGTCTATATTACTGGGAAAGGTAGAAGGAAAGAGAAGAAGAAATTACAAGACTCTATCATAGTCTCAAAAGTCCGAGCTCTGGACCTAACCTACAATCAGGATGCCACTCGCTGTGACCTTCAAGTGGTTTATCAGGCCAGATTCTCAGCACACAGTGAGTTCCCAAAAAATAAGGACTAAAGTTTGCGCTCTTCCTCCCAGCACTCCTTGAAGGCTGAAACCACACCCTTCCATCTCCAGAGCAGCCACCCCATTTGGCAGGCCCAATCAGCTGATAATCAGTAGAGTCAGTAAAGTTGGCTTGTGGGCAACCATGATCCAGGCCAACAATCAGCTGTTCAGCAGCTCCACGTTGCTCACTGCACCACTGTTTGCCACCTCAGGATCCAGACAGAAAACCAGCTGGCCAACAATCAGCTGTTTGGCAGCTTTGCATTGCTCACCTCTCTGCCACTTGCTGCCTCAGGAATCAGGACACTGGTTGCGGTGTCTTTTTACCACCCACTTTGCATGCTGGGGTCTCTCCCCCCAGGTGTGGCAAACCCTGGCCCGGGGTTTGAAAGACAGTGATGAATAGTTACATAGTTGAAAAACCTCAAATACCATTTTGGAGATACATCACCCTGAAGAAAATTTATATTATCACTAAAAATCAGCAGTGATTTGATTGCACATGCAGATTGTTCCTGGAATGCTATCTCATTTAGCAACTTATGACCTGTACTCATACTTATCACTGTTGCAGCCTCTTGTGTTCACACACTAATGATTTGGGTGCTTGGCAACTTTTGCAACCAGCTGTAGCATCCTGCAGTTATATAATTGTGATTTGCAACTGCCCTTTTTTTCCAATTAGCAACCAAAAATGCCCATAGGGAAAGCTGGATTTGCTTAACAACAATGTGATTTGCTTAATGACTGATGTAAAAATTTGTTACAAAATTGAATCTGACTTGGTTTATGACCGCATTGATTTATGATAGAATTTCTGATTCCAGTTGTGATCCATAAGGAAAGGACTATCTTTCATTAGATCTATTTTAAGTATGTTGTGAATGTATTTCAAAGATTGGAAGAATATGCAATGCTGAAAAGAATGTCACAATGCTAATAATTTATAAATTGCAGGACATTCAGATAGGACAGGTGTGTCAAACTGAAGGCCCATGGGCCGAATCCGGCCCATGGGATGCTTAGATCTGGCCTATGGGGCCGTCCTGGAAATAACGAAGGACTGGCCTGTAGTGCCTCTGCCAGTGAAAACACAGCTCAGAAGGCTTCAGTTTTTCTGGCAGATGGCTGCAGGAGGATTCCCCAGCCCTCTTGGGCCCTCCTGGGCCACCACATGGCCCCCACCCTGGCCATGCCCCCCCAGCAATGCCTCCCTTTCCGAGATCAAACACAACCCTGATGTGGTCCTCAATGAGATCAAGTCTGACAAACCTGAGATAGGATGAATAAAAAACTCATAACATTGGTGTGATACACAGGATTTCATGGAATAACAGGAGAATCTAATTGGGATCAATTTAGATCCATCCTTCTTTTGTTGGCACAGTTGAATGGCTTCATGCATATGCAAAATTGGTTTGAATCTGTGTTGTTATATTCTATGCCATTTTTAGTTCTTGCTGTCCTGTTGTTTTATGTTGTTTCTTTTATGTTGATGTAATTTTGTACAATTTTAACACAGCAGGCTATCAACACCTGCTCGCATTTCCTCCTGATGCCATTTTCAGCTCTGATATAACTTGATTGTATATCGACGATTGGCCTCTATTCTGCCTTATACTTAGCTATATTAGAAGAAGAATCACTAATAATGGAACAGGAAAAGAGGGCAAAGCTAGGAAATCTGACAGGAAAAATAATGAAAAATGGCTTTGGTTTTTGTTTTTAATCTTTCCAAGTTCTTGACAACTTTAGTAAGTTCTCATGAAAAATAAAATTCTCACACATTCTAAAAAATCATTTCTGAACTTGTCTGGGCAGATTAGAGAAATAACACCCCAAAGATAAAGCTGCTTCCCTGGAAATAATTTGTTTTGAAGATACACAAATAACAGTCAACAGTTTGAAATCGCATCTGAAATCTATAATAGCCAAGCTCTTTGGCAGCCCTGCCATTGGCTGAAATTTAATGCAATCTGTTTATAAGGAAATTAACAGGGCAATTTTCCCCCCCTACATTTGGAAGATGCACTGCATGATAACTTCCAAAGACATCTTGCGATATTATTCTTGGGGGGAACTGAACTTAAAAATGAAGTACTTTGAATTTCTTCCTGAGTATTTATGCCGTTATCTCCAAAACAAACAAGCAACAATAATAAAACTTCTTGTCACTGAATTGCATTTTATAAATGGCTCACAGTATCATTTAGACTTTGGCTAGCCATAATTTCTGAAAGACAGGAAAAGCATAGCAAGCTAAAAAGCAATGCTGCTTTATCAGCACGGAAGTTGCTATCAATTTCAAGTATAACTTGAAAAGCATATAAAACAAACCACAGGACTTGCTGTGCTTACAAATATTGTTTTGCCCTTGCTCCCCTTCTAACCTCTTTAGAGAGTTTAGTATTTCATTTTAATGCCTCCAATGCTTATCATAAGATTGGCTGAGAAATGCTAAACTTGCCTGGAACAATCTCTCGCGTGCTGTCAGTCTTTAATGATATTAAATATTTACCCATTTTCCCATTTTACTGATTTAGGCACTGCCCATCTCTATCTAACTGATTCTGGGTGGTTTGGAGATAAAAAAATGATAAAATCAAATACAATTAAAATTAAAATAAAACCAAATGACAAACCAATAAAAACAAGTCTAAAAGAGAAATTAAAAGGTGGAGGAAGTTCTCTCAAGCCACTACCTCCCATCAAGATTGCACATTGCTCTTTGGCCCCCATGCAGTTTGGCAGAACCAGGTCTTCACATTCTGCTGAAAGGCTGGGAAAATGAATACCAATCTTGCCACTGGGAAACAAGAAGTTCCATAGGGCAGTGGCAATGGTAGAAAAGTCTTTCTTCTTAAACCCTGTCTGTTGGAATTCTTTACCTCATGTGGTCTGTAACATCCCTTACAGATAACTTACAGATAACTTTAAGCTGCCTCAGAATGTGCCCAAAAAAGGCAATTTTAAAAATATATTTCTGACATGGTTAGAGGGAAGTGAGAAAGAATCCTGTGTGTGATTTACCATTCCCTGAATTGTAAAATGTTGTAATCAGTGCAGAGGTAGGATTCAATTTTTTTTACTACTGGCTCTGTGGGTGTGGCTTGGTGGGCATGGTGTGGCTTGGTGGGCGTGGCTTGGTGGATGTGGCAGGGGAAGGATACTATAAAATCTCCACTCCCACCCCACTCCTGGGGAAAGGTTAGTGCAAAATCCCATTCCCTCCCCACCCCACTAACCTGCTTTCCAGCTCTGTTCTCCTGTGCAGGGTAACAAAAGAAGACCCAGCTGATCAGCTGGTACTTGGGAGGCAGAGAATAGATGGGGGCAGGGCCAGTCAGAGGTGGTATTTGCCAGTTCTCCAAACTACTCAAAATTTCCGCTACCAGTTCTCCAGAATTGGTCAGAACCTGCTGAATACCACCTCTGAATCAGTGGGGTATTAACCGTTAAGCAGACTAAACACATGCTTAGAGAACCAAACCCAAAGGAGGCACCACAAAAACTTTTATGTAGCATAAGCTTGGCTTTGTCTGTATAGTATGCACAAAGGAGGGCAAGGGCACCAAGATTTGTCAGTGCTTAGGGCACCAGTGAGCCTTAATCCACCACTGGTTGTAATGCTTTATTTTGTTGTGTTCTATTTTGCTGTGGTTATATCCTGGTCATTCAGTAGAAAGAAAGAAAAACAAACAATATAGTAACAATATATATATATATATACACACACAAACCTGTCCCATTTCTGATTCTTCTCTTGTCTCTCATCTTCTTCAAGTCCTGACTCTAAGGAAATGGGTGAGAAAACCTTATAGCTTAGACACACTTTGCAGCTGACCTTAGATGCCATTGGCTTAAAGGGGAAAATATTATTTAACACCAATGCAGCTAGAAGGGTGACATAAGCCAATCCCATTTATGGGTGAGAATAAAATAAAGACAATTTCATGGAAACAGGGCAGAAAATAGATACTATGTCACATTGAAGTTTGGGAGGAGGAAGACCCTGAGTGAGCCTTTGGATTGCTTTGGGAAGGCTGTGTATGCTACACAGCATCTTCACTGTGGCATCCCAAAGACTTCTGCAGTTTTGAAATGAGCCAAACTGGGTATTTTTAAGGCTGCTTTAAGTCTTTTTATCTGTGACTCTCTTTATAGATTTGGGGCATTTGCAGTACTTGCCCTGGGGAAAATGGGGCACTTTTCGAGCCTTGCCCTATAAGCAAAGGCCATCCATTACCCTCTTCCTCTCTCTATCAGGTTAATGACTTTATTAAATATTTAACGGGCACTGTCTCTAGAGTGCCGACATAAGTGATTTTACATTATCTCATCCACTTCTGTCTCTGATTTCTTATAAAGTGTGTTGCTCTGCCTGACGTTAATGCAGAGAAAAATCATGATTGATTGGACAACCATTAAGACCATGTTTAATATTAACCTTCATCTTCAGAGATGGTGGAGGCCATTGAAGGTAGGATGGGGAGAGAAAGCTAAATGCAAAACAGATGTTTTGTACTAAAAATGATTCTCTAGAGATGAGAAAGAGAGCTGATAAGCACCTACACCTCCCCCCAAACATTACACACCAGTAAGCATTTGAAGTGGATTTCAGTTGTTTGAGTGCAACATTTTAAGTACTTTGGGACTGAAGTAGCTTCTTCCTTTGGTGCACAATTTGCTTCATGATAAAGTTTATTTGTATATTACTACATATCCTCTTCTTCTCCCTGCCCCTCCCTTTACATCTTGATGGTAGAAATTGATTGAGAGCTCTTAAGAGATTAAAATTCCAAAGCTGGTGTATTCTTTCAGTAAGAAATATTAATATGTTAATTGTTATTAATAACAATTATTGATACATTAATAATTAATTTACTAAACCAATTTAAACTATGGGCATTAACATTTTAAGTCAGGAAATTAATTTTACTCATTTTAGGGCAGAACCTTATGAATCATGGATTAGCTACACATACAAATATACACCATGGGTTTCCAAAGGGTACTAATTGTCTACATTGGCTTACCCAGTGGGGCCATATAACAAAGAATAGCTTTGAATATCTTTCATACCAGTGAAATGATAGCCAAATTTATTTTTATCTACCACATAAGGGAAAAAGAACACCATTGTCATCTGAATGGTCAGTGAGGGAGCAGAATGCTCCAATAAATTTAAGATCACAGGGCAGCTATGCTTAGCATTAGAGATATTTATAATCATTTACTTACAGCAATTCATTTAACAATTATTCAAAATTATGACAGCGTTGAAAAAGTGACTTATGACTGGTCCTCCACTTAGACTGTCATAGGTCATATGATCAAAATTTAGGCATTTGGCAACCAGCATGTACTTACAATAGTTGTGGTATCCAGAGATCATAAGTCAATAAGGGAAGCTGGATTCACTTAACAACTGTACTAAGTTGGTTAACAACTAACTGCAGCCAAAAGGTAATCAAACCAAGCATGACTCACTTAATGGCTGCATTGCTTAGCGATGGAAGATGCCTCCCAACTGCGATTGTTAAGTCGAGCACTACATGTAACTTAAAGGGCTTAAAGGACTTTGTTGTCTAAACATGGGCTATCCCTCTCACCCTCTTGTTTATCCAATTGTTAACTTGTGTGTTAAAAAGGGACTATTAAGAAGATTGACAAAATGTTTAGAGAATGGGAGGATTTATCTGAAATTTATATCTTCAAACTAGCTGTGACATCCTTGCGTCTAAGTTCAGATCCTCAGCCCTATGGATTGGGTATATCTCTCTATCTCTATCTCCCTAAGAAGCAGAATGAAGCACTTGGAGAAGATCTTGAGTTGAGAAACACTCGAGAGGAAAAAACCCAGAGGTTGTGGAAAGCATGTGGGGGAATTTGCACTGGTAGCAAAGCAAGTTGTGAAGTGCTAATATTCAGTTACTGATCCTGGGCGGTTCCATTTAGTGTTTATCAAGACATGTGGGAAAAGAAGTGATTATCCTCAATATTTAAATGTGTTTTATAAGAAAATTTAACTACACCACACATGGTTTATGTGGCATAATGTATGCAGGCACGTGTATAGTTTCAGCAGATCTACACATTTTTGCGTAATTTGTATAATCAGAAAACTGTATTATAATATTCAGAGAAGAGTGAAAATAATCTTATTGACATGCTAGCTCATGCATTAATTTGGAAAGTCTGTTTGCTTTGTTAGTAAAATGCTTAAACAATTTAGTCTCCAATTCTTATTGCCATCCCCTTGTGCTTAGCTGCAATCGATTATTTGTGCTGAATTCTCATGCTTGGTATCCACTTGGTATAGCTTCTATTCTCCCAGACTGCAGTAAGGCCTGACCTGAATAAAAACATCAAGGCCTTCAGTCAGAGAGCTGCAGAGAGCTATTGTAAACTGCACCTTTCAATTTCCTCTGCTGGCTTATATTGTGGTCGATCATTCCTACAAATATTCTCTTTGCAGGCATCGAAAGAGCTTAGAGCAGGGCTATCAAACTCCCGCCCCCCTGGCTGGATGTACCATGCTATAGCCATGCCCATGCCTGGTTTAGAGAAGGGGAAAAAAGTACCAATATGTCATGTGATGCTGCCATGATGTGACCCCTGGCTTAGTGTGGTATATCTGCAATCCAAACATACCACATGACATTATGGCATACTGACTAGAACTCTTTAAGCCAAGATTAGAGTAACAAACTACTGGAACTATATAAATTGATATTCGGGTCTATGTGTTCCTGGATTCAGCTGATTAAAATCAGCAATTACAGCAGAGGGAAATAAAAATTTGATGTCTGGCTCCACATAGGTTCAATATCAGTGCAATCTTTTTTTCTCAAATTATAATCATAGCTTTAGTTTTTGATTATCGGTTCCACACATCTGAATTTATTTTAATAATTGAGAATATTTGATTTTAGGCTAATTCCAAAGAAATTAGGAAGAATATAGTTGAGTGTTCCCAAATTGATATCTTCCAGAAAAGTTTGGACTACTGTTCACAAAAGCTCTCCACTGAGAAGGCTGACCTAATCCAATTTGAACCTAATTCAAACCCTACAGATGTTTGAAAAAGACAGGTAAGAATATCTTCTCTGGGCTTAGAAATGAAGCAGGGCCAAGCTTAGGGAATGCTTGAGTGGGAGATCATCAGGAAATTCTTGGGTGCAGAGCAATCTGGGAAATTCAAAAAGCTACCCTGAAAGAAGTCACTGGCAAATCACTTCCACACTGTTGGAAGACATCTGGATGGATGCAGTTACAAAGTCACTGAGAATCATCCTTCACATGAGAGTGACTTTACTGCCATTTGCCAGCCATTGGTCCACACATCTGAAGGATGCTAGGAAAAGGGAAGGCTACTTTAAATCGAGTTTGAAGTTGTGAATCATGCATACATGCATGTATTTATTTATTTAGAAATAGTTCTCTACCGATCATGTAGTACCGTAGCTATCCAGATGGTGAGAAACAATAAAGCAGCTTGGTATAAATATGGATTTTTTAAAAAAACAAACAAACAAATAAATTTTCCTACCTGCGCTGAAATGGAAATTGAATTGGCACAGGTTTTATTTCTGGGCAAGGGTATTCCAAAATGGTGTACGCCACAATAAAAAGATGCTCTTCTGGATTTCCAAGAGTTAGTGGTGTTATGTGTAACTGAAGGAAAATTAAATCTGTATAACCTCTTGATATTACACCTACCAGTAAATCCAAGAGAAGAATTACATACAATTCTGTTTATTCCCTGCTGCTTGATAGTGATGGAGAAAGCTGCCTAGAAAAAGGCAACCAAAAGTTCTTCAGTCCTGTTTTATCTGTTTCTAAAAGCAACCAGAGTTTTCATTTCCTCTTAACATTAAGATATTCCACCCTACTGACTTCTTTCACTGGAGAACTAAACCAGATCTTTGAGGTATGGCCCGATCAACCTGGAGAAGGTTGTAAAATAGGTTATTTATCTATGTATATTTATTCAAATTTATTAGTCTTCCAGCTTTAATAGACTCTAGTTCTAGTATGCTGGTTAGTTTGTTGCTGTTCATAAATAAGATTGACAGCTTAATAGCATGTTTGTGTTAGGAGAAGTTGGACAAAGCTCTTTCATCTATGAAAGCTATATGATGATGATGATGACGATTATAATGATGACTACATGCCTTTAAATTGTTGTCAATTCCTAGTGACCACATGGACAGATGTTCTCCATTATGATTTGTCCTTCAGCTCTTTCAACAGCGCACTTATTGCTACTGTAACTGAGCCTGCCCACTTTAATATTAGCCCCTTAGCCCCTTGCTAAGGGACATCTTTTATTCCCACCTTTTCCAGCATTAGAACCTTCTCCAGAGACCTGGGTCTTTGCATAATGTGTCCAAAGTAAGACAATTTGAGTCTGATAAAAGCTATATAGAAGACAGCATTTCTGGAGGAGGAGCTTGAAAGACAAGTTCTCTAAACTACTTAAATACATTAAGATTAAGGCTAAATTGGTGCCATTTCCAAGTCTTCTACTCCCAAGGGGCACTGTACTTAATGAAAGATTCTTTACATACCAATCTTTTAAATTAAAATCCAGACATTATGGAAGATATTGAGCTGTTTGCCTTGGTAGTATTTCTGGATATTTTATAGTGCCCACTTTAATATTTCCCAATCTATTGTCCTCCAGATTAATTAGGATTACAACTCCAGACTGTATTATGAATATTTATTAATTAAATTTATGCACAGATAATTCCAAGTGATTTACAACATCAAAAAAACATACCATAAAAACCACACATGTACACACACATGGCAGCAATAACACAATAAAATCAACCACTTGATTAGCTGCACCGTCATTTCCAGTCCTAGGCCTTTTGATAAATCTGTGTCTTCAGGGCTTTTTGGAAAAGCAACAAGGTCAGGCCCAATTGTATATCTGGGTGAATGATGTTCCACAGCAAAAATGCCATCGCTAAGAAGTCCCTTTTTTTCTCACCAGCTGTATATTCCTAATAGATGGGACCCGCAACACATCCTGCCTTCCTGTCCAGGTGGGCTAAGTAGATGTAAAGGGGTGCAGACATCCTTCAAATAGTCTGGCCCTAATCCATATAAGCTTTTAAAGGTGATATTTTGAATTCTACCCAGCATTTTGAATTCTACCCAGAGACATATTGACAGTAAATGTAGCTCCTGCAAAAGAGATGGCACATGTACAAGACTAGTCTTGTGCAAAACTGTGCAATAAGCTACATTCTACATCAACTTCTGAATACAAGTTGAGTTAGGCATTCTGAGAGTTGTAATTTCAAAACAATCGGAGGGTTCTGGATCAAAGAAAGGTGGCCTATGTCTCACCTTTATTCTTTTTGCTTGATTTTTTTCCCGATCTGGCCTCACCAAAAAAAGCTTTGAAAAGTCAGTTCAGTACAGTACTCCAGTTTTTCACGAGAGACAACATTTTCTCCTCCTTTATGGGCAGGATACATTAGAGAGGCAAATCTCAGTAACTGATACCAGAATACTGATGAGAAACAGAATTTTCCCCAAAACCTTTCATAACCCTACATTTTCTATATATGGCTCTTTCTCTATCATGATTATTCACTCCTTTTGACCAGACCCCAACATGGCATTTTGGATAAAGATGTAGTTATCTGAGAATAATCTTGGGAGACAGGTGGAAAAGCTGCAGCCTAGACAATGAAATAGAAGTCCAAAAGAAGAATGGGTATCGGGGTACGCATTTTCAGAAGGGACCTACCATATTTATCTAGAAAGTAAAGGCAGCAGGGGGAGAGGGAGGGATGCTTTCAGACTTGCAAGATTCTGTTACTGTACAATAAAGGTAATCTTAGTACTTATGTTTTGGTTTCCTTCTGGAATACCTTAAAAGGCTGACAAAGCCTATGGCAGGATAATGATTTGTGGGAATGGCCTTAAGAGGCAGCTTAGCCCTCAGAAGCACAGAAACCCTCTTGGATTCTTGGGTTGTAAAGGTGACAGTGGAGAAATGTGCTTTCAGACATGTCTGAATCATATCATCCTCCAGGTAGTCCAGACAGAAATCATGTCCATATGAACTAATTACACTTTATTATAGGGTTACATTAACAGAATAATGTAAATCTATAACTACATTTCTTTCCCACAGCCATTACAGTCCCTTCTGAGACTGTATTTGCCACATCCACGTTTCTTCTCAGGACTAAGCTGCCTTTTATCTGATCATTGCTCTCACTGCAGTTCTTCCTCCTGTCTCCCAAGGTCTTTCCCATCTACCATTACAGGCAGTGACCTTTAGGAAACTATCAGTAAAATATATCCTATGAGTCTTATGAGACTCCTCTAAGTTAATGGCAACTCTAGGGAACACTAGGGAACTTTGTGTAACGTTTCTTCTGAAAATGGGAACATTCTTTAATTCTTAAAGCACTTAAGCTGGCAGGACTGTTGTTCATTTTTAAAGGGCTCTCACTGTCGAAACAGTTTCTGAAGATTGGTCTGTAAGTCATCTAGGGATTTGTGAAATCTCCAACTTCTGTCACCGTCCCTGATATAGTATTTGCAGCCATTCCTTTTAAGTACATAATCTTAGCTGTATTATCGTGAACATGTCAAAAGGGAGTAATTCAAAAACTGATTTAAAAGAGGAGCTCTTACTTGGGTCACTCAGCATATTATAAAACGTTGAGAAGTGTCCTTTAGTGCCAATTTAAAAGCATTCTTCTTCATCATCTCTTTTGTCATTACTGTCACCACACACCCACAAATCATGGGCAATTACCATTGATGTAAACTGTTGAGATAACATTTACTATTTACTGGTCATTATCCCTTGGCTGCTATGTGGGAAGTTAGAGGCAAATGGTCAGATAGGCTAGAAAATTGGGATTTAATGATGAGAAATAAATAAATAAACAACCAGTCAACTACTTAGTTCTGGCAAAGAACAGAAAACTGAAAAGGCCTCCGGTGTGCCAATGACGCAGGGCAGGCGCTGCCGTTCAATATTTATCTTCATTTGTTGCTAACAGGACACAAGCTGTGGAAAGCACAAAGGACACATGCTGTCGATATGAATTTGAAGAGCCATTTTTCCCCCTTAAAACTTAAATGCTAGTTAAGAAGAAGGAAACTCTGACTGGAGGCAATTAGCATTTGACTACACTCATATTAACAATTAAGAAAGGTGGAGGTGATCAGATAGGCATGAGTGCAGCCTGTATAATTGGATTTTTCACTTCTAAATATAATCAAGCTTTTGGCAGAAGAAAAGGATCTGTATTGCATATGCATCTCTATATGATACCTTATTGTATATATGTTCATCCAAATGAAGTGCATTCTCTGAAAATGATACTATGCCAGGAAGTTGCACTACTTGGTATTTTTGAACATTTTCTTTTCTTCTAGTTTGTATTGACCTCCCAGGATCAAAGGCCTCTCAGAGTTCACTTTTGCCCTCAAAGGCCTCTCTGGGTCCACCTTTGCCAAGATTATCTGCAAGTGTGTGTGTGTATGTTTGTGTGTGTGTGTGTGTATGTATGCATGCATGTATGTGTATAACATGATCCCATGCTAAGTATATGATGTAATGGGAAAATTCTTTCTCAACCCCTGCTGTTCTGTTTTGTGATTCTGAATGTTTTATTTCAACCCAAGAAACCTCAGTCTCCACATAATTAATTATTTTTAAAAATATTATTCAGTTCGTGCCCTTTGAAAAGCTGTTGACATTTTAGAAGCTTCTGTTTTACTTAAGCTCATAAGACTAAAGGAAGTATTACTGATGAGAAATCCTTAATGCTTTGAGAATTTGATTTCTGAGACTCATACTTAGTGTGGGGGAGGAAATGTTCAAAAAAGGACTAAAGTGAATGGTTGGGGGTGGGTACTGGCTAGACAGGACCCAGCCAAAGGGCCTAGTTGCAGGGTACAGGGTCTTCATCCTTGGCCTAGATGCAGGGTAAAGTTTCTGGCTATAGGTTATGCAGTTGTTTACCTACTATGCTATCACACATCTTCCTGAAGGAAGGACATGCCTCAGTCAGTCTCCTCCTCCTTCAGAGTGGCTTGAAGGAAAGATGGGGCTTTCTTAATCTCAGCAATTTACTCACCCATAAACTGAAGATGGTGATAGTAAGGATGATAGTGATATTGAGGATGACAAAAGAACAACAACAATAAAAGCTCTGGAGAGAGAGAGAGAGAGAGAGAGTGAGAGAGAGAGAGCGCTCTGTAGCATCACCTTTTGATCCTAGTAATTTTGAGGCATATGACTGGCATCAAATATATCAACAACTCCGATTCCTTTTGAGAAGATCAGAACAAAAATGTAGCTTTTAATAATTAAAAAAACCCACCCTTATTAAAAGTAAGAAAAGAAGAAAGAAAACTTTTAGCATGAGTCATCAAATGTCCAAACAAATACAGCAAAGCAATGAGCAATGATAAATTTCTGTGAAATAAAATGCTTTTAGTAGGCATTGAGGATAGCTCATGAATGAAAATAAAGGTCATGTAGAAAATGCTAAAAAACCATGTAATTTCCTTATAAAATTCTTGTTCTTTTTGTTCTTGTTCTTGTTCTTGTCATTCTAGTTCTAGTTCTAGTTCTAGTTCTAGTTCTAGTTCTAGTTCTAGTTCTAGTTCTTCTTGTTCTTGTTCTTGTTCTTGTTCTTGTTCTTGTTCTTGTTCTTCTTCTTGTTCTTCTTCTTGTTCTTGTTCTTGTTCTTCTTCTTGTTCTTGTTCTTCTTCTTCTTCTTCTTCTTCTTCTTCTTCTTCTTCTTCTTCTT
>BLBF01000007.1:63509613-63531704 GCA_015471245.1 Laticauda colubrina | reverse complement strand
GCATCCGTTTATTGATGTCTCATTCGCTCTGAAAGTTTTGGGCTGCCCAAAAGTTTTGCGTGGAAAATGTACTCAGTTCGTCCGTTCTGCATCCGCTACGCATCCGCTATGCATCTGTTACACATCCATTACAAATCCGCTATATCCGCTTGGGATCCGCTGCGCATCCGCGCAACTTGCATCCGCCCGGACGCAGGGAGGAAGCGGAACGGATGCGGAACTGATGTAGAACGGATGCAGCACGGAAACAAAGCGTTTAAAGTGGAAAAAACATTCGCAGAGGGGACCTATCTTGGATATGAAGGATGTCTAGAGGATGTCTAGAGGATGCCTAGAGGATGCAAAGGGACACCTATACTGCCTATAAAAAGGAGGAGCAACTCGTCTGCAACTCACTTTCAGAACAGCAGCCCACCTGTGCAGACCTCTGCAGCCTTCATCTGACTCTTCCTCTTCCACAGCATCCAGTCATGTCCACCATGGATCGTGCCACAGTCCTTTTGGCAGCCACCATCCTTCTGCAACAGTACGAAGCCATCTACAGGCTCTGTGAACTCTACTATGGGAAGAAAAAGAGGCGGCCAAGAAGCGTCTGGGTCCAAAAATGGATCGGGAGAAGAGCAGAGTACGGACTTTAGAACAAGCTGATGGTGGAGCTCAGGAACGAAGACACTTGGGCATTCCAGAACTTCATGAGGATGCCTCCAGCCATCCCACAAGCATGGAAAGGCTTAAGCCAATTCTAAAAGTTTCCACCAAGACTTTTTTAAAAAAAACAAATGAAGCAAGTGTGCGAATCAAAATAAACTTTATTGAACAACAAGCTATAAAAAAAAAATGACCCAAGTCAAGTGTCCAAATAAAGTCCACAGGTAGCCAGCTAGCTGGTCTCTGGCACTCTTCTTGGTCACTCGGAGGTGTGCCCAGTCTCAGGGGTGAAGGGTCCAGATGCTGTGGTGGTGGGTGGTGCTGGAGTGCCTGGCCCCGAGAGAACAACAGGGGACGGTGTGTTGAGAAAGCTCTCGGACAGCTGGCTCAGACCCGTGATGCTGAGAGGTCCTTCCTCCATGCCATGGGGTGTCAGCCCCAGTACTGATGACAGATGTACTGAGGCTGGGCTTGACTGGGGTGGAGGAAGGAGTAGTGTAGTGGGGCTGTCTGCTCTGCAGCTGGGTGGGGACTGGCGTGGGTGGCATCATTGGCGTGGGTGGCATCGCTGTCGTCGGTGGCATCATTGGCATGGGTGGCATTGCTGTTGTCGGTGGCATCATTGTCGTGCATGGCATCAGTGGAATCAGTGAAACAGGTGGCAACGGTGTCGCCCGATGACTCTGTGCCTGGACTAGGAAGGGCTGCTGCCTGTGCTGCTGAACCTCTTGGTAGCCATAGCCCTGGTAGGTGAGGGCCTGTGGGAAGCCTTGGAATGGGAGGGACATCACCTGGGGTGGAGAAGCAGACTTGGACTCAGTGGGAGCAGGTTCCTGTGGGTCTGGAGGGTTGTGAAGCAGCTCGGTGATCCGGTCCTTCACCAGCTGGTACTGTTTATCCGCCATTTCCTTGAGGGTCTGGTTGACATAGGTGAGGAAGGGCTTGCGGTTGGAGGATGAGGAGTCGGTGTGGACCAGCTGAGAGAGGAGATCTATGCTGGTGCGGATTGTTTCCCTGATCTCCAGCAGGACAGTGTGCCTCTGCCCCTCCTGCTGTCTGGCTCTCTACCTTTCTGCGGAGGCGGAGCTGGGGGGTGGTGAATGCGGCTAGGAGTGTGGTGGACTCGATGTCTCCTTTCTCCCACCGCACCAGGGAGTCCTCTACGCACTCCACCACGCTTACCATACCTGTCCGTGGGTTCTCTGCCGTGGCATGCTCCACAGAAACCTGCCTGGAGACAGGGACTGACTCTCGGCTGGAAGAGGACTGGCTCTCACCGGGCTGCCTGAGCGAGAGGGTCATAAGAGGGGCTGCTGGTGCTCCTCGTTGGCGGACCTCACCCTCCAGGAAGCTGCACCTGGCCATGACGTAGGTCTCTCTCTCTGTCAGCCTCACAGTGGCCTGGCCAGATTTCTTCAGGTGCAGCTTCCCATACCAGGTGTGCATGTGCTTCCACCAGCCGAGGAGCACGTCCGAAGTGTAACCCATACTCTCTGCCCTCTCTCTCCAAGCAGTCTGCTTCCGCTTGGTGTCCCTGTACAGCCGGTGTCCCTTCCATCACAGATAGTCGTTCTGTCTCAGCCACTCCAGCAACTCATCCTCGTGCGCCTCCTCAATATAATATTGCCTCCTCTCTCGTTGTCACATACGTCTCTTCCTCCCTTTGGCTGGACCAGATGGGCCCTCATTAGAGTGGCTCCCAGGTAGTAGGGGCTGCTCTTCCACACCACCAGCAGCAGCAGCACCAGCAGAATCATAATCATCATCATCATCATCCTCACCCTCACCAGCAGGATCATAATCATCATCATCATCATCATCATCATCATCAGTAGCAGCAGCAGGATCATAATCATCATCATCAGCAGCAGCGGCAGCAGAATCAACAGCAGCAGCAAGACCAGGATCAGCAGCAGTAGAGTAAGCACCAGCAGGGCCAGCAAGTCCAGGAGCACAAGCAGGACCAGGAGCACGAGCAGGACGAGCAGGATGAGCAAGACAGGAGCACGAGCAGGACAAGCAAATCCAGGAGCACGAGCAGGTCGAGCAGGACCAGCAGGACCAGGAGCAGCTTCCACAGAGTAAGCACCAGCAGAAGCCCCAGCACCAGCAGAAGCACCACCGCCAGGAGCAGCTTCAGCAGAAGCCCCAGGAGAAGCAGAGTCAGGGGCAGGGGGCGGGAGGTTGGCCCTGTCCCTCTTGCCAGGGATGGGAGCAGGTTGCTGAGGCTTTCACTTCCTCCCCATGGTTGTGGGGTTGCTGGATGGCAGGGAGGCTGGAAGGCACCAAGGCTGGCAGGAAGGCTGGCAGGAAGCCAGGCACGCAGGCTGGCAGGGAGCCTGGAAGGAAGGCATGCAGGCAGGCTGGCAGCAAGGCTGGCAGGCAGGCATGCAGGCAGGGCAGGCAAGGAACTCGAAGTGACCAGCAGCAGGTCTTTCCTCGGAATGCTGGCCACGTGCGAGCTGCTTCCCTTTATATCCGGGGGGCTTACGTAATACTTCCCCCCCGCATGCGCAATTAACGCTCGGCATCCGTTCCGCTTCCGCTGTGTATCCATTAGGCTTCCACTGTGCATCTGCTTTATCCACTGTGCATCCTCTGTGCATCCGCTTCATCCGTTCAGTGTCCGTTCTGCATCTGCTGTATCCGTTCTGCGTCCACTTCACTGAGGCCCCCCGGAAGCCCTGCAGTTGCCCCATCCACTCTCATCCGCTTCCATCCGCTGGGCTTCCGTTCCAAATCCACTTTGCATCCGCCCTGCGTCCTCCCCGCGTCCGTGTTATCCGCTCCGGTTATGCAAATTTTTGCCCCTTTTAAGAGCGGATAACAACGGATGGAACATTTTGCTCGTCCGCTGTGTCCTTTTTGCATCCATTGGCCAATGTGACATGGGCTTTCGTCAGGGTGCATAGTTCAGTCTTTATGTGTGTCTTGTTTGCCTACATCATTATATAATTAAATAAAAATGTTTTTCCGTTTGCCATTAAGAAAAAGTGAGAAAATTAAACATGCATTGGGGTTTTCAATCCATATTTTGAAATAGTCCTCCAATAAAATATCCCAGTAATAAAGGACTTTAGCTAGTAGGGTTTTTTTCTTTTTTTCTTTTTAAACTTGATCAAATACAGAAAGATAAGTAAGTTTTGGGTCTGACCCAGAATAGCAAACCACCTTTTTGTAATTACAAAAGCATACAAAATCTATTTTTTCCTATAAATTTCCAGATGACTGGTGTATAATTCAAAAAGATATGAACATGTACAAAACCACTGAGCCTTTCAAAACTAAATTAATATGTGAAAGGACCCCTGTCCAAAAGGAAGCCACTTCAGTGTGGTATGCATCAAGCTTAATGTCAGGGGTTCCAAGTAACACACCCATAGCAAACAAAACTCTGAGGCAGGCAAATTCCTCAAAGTACAGGTTTATTGGACATGAGCATGAGCTGGGGAAAACCAACCCTGAATATTCCCATGGTTTTCACCTGATTAAAAGTGAAAGTTGTCATTCTCTTAAAACAACCAGTCACATGATCCAATCAGGTTGCTGTCCATTTGCTAGGTGACTTTAGTCCCCTCCTTCTGAGCACCTGCAGGAATGTCCTTGGCTCCCACAAGAAAATATTTTGTTTTGGCTATAACACCCCAACTATCTCTATTTCCCTCTCCCAGTCTCAAAAGGGCCTTAGTCAGGCCAGCTTCAGGGTTGACACTTGCATTTTGAACAGTACATTAATAAGGAACTGAACTCAAGATGTTCAGAAAAGATGCAAAGTTAATATTTTTATGACAAAAGTACCTGCAAATAGCCCAAGCAGTCCTTTTTTCTATCTTTTATTTGTCATTGGAATGATTTTCTTTCATTATATTATGCATTTATATTAAATAAATCTTGCTTAATAGTTTCATTAATTCCAATACTGACTCATATTGTAAAGATGCTATGGTATGACACATCGCCCTTTTTGGTTAGGTGGTTTGCATTGCAGTTCATAGTCTCTCTTCTTGAACTACAACAGAATCTGAAACCATGAAGAATGATTTTGCTGAAGCTAAGCACGTCTATTTTGCCAGGGCATAGAAACCATGTGGTGTCCCCTTGGTGATTTATCTGTAAAGCTGAGATATTCCATCCTAAGTTCTCTAGAAGGAAATGTAAGTCTATCAATAGTTGAAAAGCATAATGCATGTTGTGTTTGAGGAGAAATACTTGTTCATTCAACCTTTCCTACATTTTCATCCAACATCAAAAAGCACAGCCAGACCGTTTTTATCCATCACTCCCAATGTCTCATGCCTTGTGGCAATAGCATACTTCAGAAATTCTATTTTATTGAGTCAACTTCTCCACTCTACAATCACCCAAAAAAGCAACAGAACTATATTCACTTTTTTCAAAATTGTAATCCATTGTATTTATTGTTAAATAAAACTGTTTCTTCTGCCCTTTTCTAAAATATACAACATCAATATACTTATTTGTCAGCTTCATACCAGGCTGAGCAGTGCATTTCAACTCTCCAAATACTGCATAATCAGACATAGACACTGGAATATTATTCCAAAAGTACTTTTTCAAGAGGCAACTGGATTTTCTTGTTTTACTTTGATGACATTTTGCTTCTCATACAAGAAGCTTCTTCAGCTCTGACTAGATGGTGGGTAATGGAAATATTTATATTCTTTGTAGACAGTTGGTCATTTTCATTCCTTTAGAGAGTCACTGAGGTCACTTGGATGTTTGTCTGTGTCCTCAGGGTCACCTGAGTAATGCAAATGGATATGAAGCCATTTTGGAACTGCTGAAAGGACTGTGTTGTGGAGCTGTGCTTTCTACAGGATGTTTTCTGCCCTGTGTCCCTTTACTGTTGATCACAGGCTGTTGTGGATGAGTCTGTGTTGTCTGCATCTCACACTGACATGCAAATGGTTTCTGTAGTACACATTTTTTTTCTGGAAATCCGTTCATACTCCTGCACCATTTGAAGAGTATATGCATATTGACAACCATGACCTGGATCACTGATAATCTCCATAGACTCTGCTCCCTTAGTTGCTTTAGTGCAGAGGATAGATAATGCACTTGCAGAAAAAACACACATGCTAGGTTGTCTTCTTTTCACTGTTTTTGATTCAACAGAAATTTGGCTATTTGTTTCATGGCTTTGAGATTGGAGGACATCTTGTCAGTGTTTAAACAGCATTTCTATCTGATCTAAGAAACACAATTTTTTACTTCATCACGTTAGCTGTTATATCAGGGAGGGAGATTTAAGTTCAGTTCTAATTTTTTTTTCTTGATCAATTACTGTGCTTAAGAAAATGTGGATGAAAATGGGACTTCCAGTGGCCTTCTGTCAATGATGGTTCAGAGACCGTGATCGTGTGCGGCTCTAATCTGTGTTTCCCTTGTCGGAAGGGTCCTAACGGGACCGGTGTCATCCTGATCCACCTCAAAGGGATGGGAAAAGAGGGGAAACCACGAGCTGGGCCAAGGGGAGCCACATCTCCCCTCCCTGGCTAGAGCATTCACATGACAAATTCTAAACCCCTGGCACTTCCTTAAGCCCCTGTCACACTGCACCAACGGATGCAAAGAGGATGTAAAATGGACAAAAAAGCTTGCTATCCATTGGTTAACACAATGTATACGTTCTGTACTCACTGCCTCCATTTTGCTTCCTCTCTATCCGTCCAGCATCCGTCTATGGACGTTTCATCCGCTCAGAAAGTTTTGAGCTGCTCAAAACTTTTGAGTGGAAAATATATCCAATTCATCCATTCTCCATCTGCAAGGCATCCGCTAGGCATCCGTTCTGCATCCGTTACTCATCCGCTATATCCGCTAGGCATCCGCTGTGCATCCGCGCAACTCGCATCTGCTCGGACGCAGGGAGGAAGCGGAACGGACGCAGAACGGATGCAGAACGGATGCCTAGCGGATGCAGCACGGAAACAAAGCGTTTAAAATGGAAAAAACGTTCGCAGAGGGTACCTTTCTCGGATATTAAGGATGTCGAGAGGATGCCTAAAGGATTCAAAGGGACACATAGGGGAAAACCTATACTGCCTATAAAAAGGGGGAGCAACTCATCTGGATCTCACTTTCGGACCAGCAGCCCTGTGGTGCAGACCTCTGCAGCCTTCATCTGACTCTTCCTCTTCCACAGCATCCAGTCACGTCCACCGTGGATCATAACAAAGTCATTTTGGCAGCCACTGTCCTTCTGCAACAGTGCGAAGCCATCTACAGGCTCTGTGAACTGTACTACGGGAAGAAAAAGAGGTGGCCAAGAAGCGTCTGGGTACGAAGATGGTTCGCCAGAAGAGCAGAGGACGGACTATACAACAAGCTGATGGTGGAGCTCAGGAATGAAGACACTCGGGCATTCCAGAACTTCATGAGGATGCCTCCAGCCATGTTTGACGAAGTTGTGCAGTGGCTGACACCCAGGTTGACCAAGGCAAACACCAACTTCCGGCCCAGCCTGGAACCTGGGCTCAAGGTGGCACTCACTCTGCACCACCTGGCCTCAGGGACCACATACACGAGCATGCAGTACGGCTGGAGGGTGCCACACAGCACCATCAGCATTGTGATCAGAGAAGTGGTGCAGGCCATCATCGAAGAATACCTGGAGGAGCTCCTCCAGTGCCCCTCCACTGAAGAAGGCTGGAAGAAAGTTGCAGAGCAGTGGTATCAGAGGTGGAACTTCCCCCACACCGTTGGAGCCATAGATGGCAAGCACATGGCCTGAAAAGCTCCAGTCAAGTCGTGGTCCACTTATTTCAATTACAAGGGCTTCTTCAGCATCATCCTCTTTGCCATGGTCGATGCTGACTACAAGTTCATGTACATCGATGCTTCAGGCAACGGCTCATCTTGGGATGCCCAGGTATACAACGCCAGTCACCTCAAGGAGGGGCTGGAACACAACCTCATCATGGGCTTCCCAGATCCAGACCCCCTGCCCAATGACACGCAAGATGTGCCCTACTTCATAATGGGGGATGACGCCTTCTCCCTCTCAACCTACCTCATGAAGCCCTACCCCTCCAAATGCCTCACCCGTGAAGAGAGGATCTTCACCTACAGGCTGTCCAGGGCAAGGCGGGTGGTGGAGAATGCCTTTGGCATCCTGGCCAACAGGTTCCAGGTACTTCTCAGCACCATGCAGCATCGCCCAGAGACCGAGAGGAGGATCATGGAAGCTTGCTGCATCCTGCACAATCTCATGCGCACCCGCTACACAGTGTTGCAGAACAGGCTCATGGACCGTCAACAAGGCAATGGGGACATGGAGCCTGGGGAATGGAGGCAAGGGCGAAACCTGATAGACACTGAGGATGTGCAAGGCCCCAACAGAGCTTCACGTGAAGGGAAGAAGCAGCGCAACCTCCTGAAACACTGGTGCAACTCCCCAGCTGGAGCAGTGGAGTGGCAAGACAGGATGATAGATGATTAAGCCCAAGTCACACTGGCCAACGGATGCAAAAAGGACACAGCGGATGAGCAAAATGTTCCATCTGTTGTTATCCGCTCTCAAAAGGGGCGAAAATTTGCATAACCGGAGCGGATAACATGGACGTGGGGAGGATGCAGGGCAGATGCAAAGTGGATGCGGAACGGAAGCCCCGCGGATGGAAGCGGATGGGAGCGGATGGGAGTGGGTGGCACATCCGCGGGGCTTCCGGGGGGCCTCAGCGAAGCGGACGCGGAATGGAAAGAGCGGATGCAGAGCGGACGCCGAACGGATGCCTGGCGTTAACTGCGCATGCGGGGAGGATGCATTGCGTCAGCCCCGCGGATATAATGGAAGCAGCTCGGAAGCAGGATTCCATTCAGAGGAAAGACCTGCTGCCAGACACATCGACTGCCTTGCCTGCCCTGCCTGCAGCCAGCCCTGCCAGCCTTGCTGCCAGCCAGTCTGCCTGCGAGCCTTGCTGCCTGCCTTCCTGCAAGCCTTGGTTCATGCCTGCCTGCCAGCCTTGGTGCCAGCCTGCCTGCCAGCCTGCCTTCCAGCCTTGGTGCCAGCTTCCTGCCAGCCTTCTTGCCAGCCTCCCTGCCAGCCTGCCTGCCTGCCTTGGTGCCTGCCTCCCTGCCAGCCTTCCTGCCAGCCTTGGTGCCTGCCTCCCTGCCAGCCTTCCTGCCAGCCTTGGTTCCTGCCAGCCTCCCTGCCAGCCAGCAACCCCACAACCATGCGGAAGCACAGCAAGCCTCAGCCATCTGCTGCCAGCCCTGGCAAGAGGGACAGGGCTACCATCCCGCCCCCTGGCCCTCACTCTGGTTCTACTGGGGTTTCTGCAGCATGGGCTCGCTCTTCTGGGGCTGGTGCTTCTGCTGCTTCTGCTTCTGGAGGAGCTGATGACAAGCACTCCAGCACCAGCCACCTCCACAGCACCTGGACCCTTCACCCCTGAGAATGAGCGACCAAGAGGGGTACCAGAGACTCATTTTTGTCTTATAGCTTGTTGTTAGTAAAGTCTATTTTTGATTCACACACTTGCTTCATTTCTTTTTTTTTCATAAAGTCTTGCTGGAAACTTTTAGAAATGGTTTAAGCCTTTGCATGCTTGTGGGATGGATTAAGATAGCAGTGGGATGGGTTGAGACAGCTGTGGAATGGGCAGGGATACCTTTGGAATGGGTAATAGCTGTGGGATAGATAAACCTCCAGTGCAAGCATAGTGGGACTGTATGGTCTACCCTCCCAGGTGCCACACCTACGGCCCTTTATTATCAATAATAATATAATAATTATCCACACATGTCAACATAAACACAACTCTGTTCATTGTAACACACCCTGTTCATTGTAGACCAACCAAACATACATGGCCCAATCTCATCAGTGTGATGAGAGAGGCTGAAGGAAGCATCCATTAAGCATCTACCATCCTGTCTTCACTGCCACTCCACTGCTCCAACTGGGGAGTTGCACCATTGTCTCAGGAGGTTGCACTGCTTCTTCGCTTCATTTGAGGTTCTGTTGGGGCCTTGCACATCCTCAGTGTCCATCAGGTTTCGCCCTTGCCTCCATTCCCCAGGCTCCATGTCCCCATTGGCTTGTTGGAGGTCCACGAGCCTGTTCTGCAACACTGGGTAGCGGGTGCACATGAGATTGTGCAGGATGCAGCAAGCTACCATTATCCTCCTCTCGGTCTCTGGGCAATGCTGCATGGTGGTGAGAAGTACTTGGAACCTGTTGGCCAGGATGCCAAAGGCGTTCTCCACCACCCGTCTTGACCTGGACAGCCTGGGTAGGTTCTGAGGGAGAAGTCGTCATCCTCCATGATGAAGTAGGGCACATCTTGTGTGTCGTTGGGCAGGGGTTCGGGACCTGGGAAGCCCATGATGAGGTTGCGTTCCAGCCCCTCCTTGAGGTGACTGGCGTTGTATACCTGGGCATCCGAAGATGAGCCGTTGCCTGAAGCATCGATGTACATGAACTTGTAGTCAGCATTGACCATGGCAAAGAGGATGATGCTGAAGAAACCCTTGGAGTTGAAATAAGTGGACCCCTACTTGGCTGGAGATTTGCAGGCCACGTGCTTGCCATCTATGGCTCCAACAGTGTGTGGTAAGTTCCGCTTCAGATACCACTGCTCTGCAACTTTCTTCCATCCTTCTTCAGTGGAGGGGTACTGGAGGAGCTCCTCCTTGTATTCTTCGATGATGGCTTGCACCACTTCTCTGACCACAATGCTGATGGTGTTGGATGGCACCCTCCAGCCGTACTGCATGCTCCTGTAGGAGGTCCCTGAGGCCAGGTGGTGCAGAGTGAGTGCCACCTTGAGCCCAGGTTCCAGGCTGGGCCGGAAGTTGGTGTTTCCCTGGTCAACCTGGGTTTCAGCCGCTGCACAACTTCATCACACATGGCTGGAGGCATCCTCATGAAGTTCTGGAACACCCGAGTGTCTTCGTTCCTGAGCTCCACCATCAGCTTGTTGTACAGTCTGTCCTCTGCTCTTCTGGCAAACCATCTTCGGAGACAGACTCTTTTTGGGTGGCTCCTTTTCTTCTCTCAGTTGAGTTCACAGAGCCTGCAGATGGCTTTGCACTGTTGCAGAATGATGGTGGCTGCCGAAAGGACTTTGTTACAATCCACGGTGGACATGACTGGATGCTGTGGAAGAGGAAGAGGCAGATGAAGGTTGCAGAGGTCTGCACCGCTGGGCTGCTGTTCTGAAAGTGCGAAGCAGGTGAGTTGCTCCCCTTTTTATAGGCATTATAGGTTTTCCACTAGGCGTCCTCTAGGCATCATCTAGACATCCTGTAGACATCCTTAATATCCAAGATAGGTCCCCTCTGCGAACGTTTTTTCCATTTTAAACGCTTTGTTTCTGTGCTGCATTCGCTAGGCATCCGTTCTGCATCCGTTCTGCGTCCGTTCCGCTTCCTCCCTACGTCCGTTTACCACTGGAGCGGATGGAGTTGCGCGGATGTGCAACGGATGCCTAACGGATACAGCGGATGCGTAGCAGATGCGTAATGGATGCCTAGCGGATGCGTAGCAGATGCAGAACGGACGAACTGGATACATTTTCCGCGTAAAAGTTTTAGGCAGCCAAAAACTTTTGCAGCGGATGAAACGTCCATAAACGGATGCTGGACCGATAGAGACGAAGCAAAACAGAGGCAGTGAGTACAGAACAGATACATCGTGTTAACCAACGGATGGCAAGGTTTTTTGTCCATTTTAACATCCTCTTTGCATCCGTTGGTTCAGTGTGACATGGGCTTTAATGGATGCTTCCTTCAGCCTGTCTCATCACATGGATTAGATTGGGCCATGTATGTTGGGTGGGCCTACAATGAACAGGGCATTTAATAAAGAGTTGTGTTGATGTTGAAATGTGTGGATGATTGATTACATTGTTATTGATAATAAAGGGCCATAGGTGTGGCACCTGGGAGGGTGGACCATACAGTCCCACTATGCTTGCACTGGAGGATTTTCTATCTCACAGCTATTACCCATCCCAAAGGTATCCCTGCTCATCCCACAGCTATTACCCATTCCAAAGGTATCACTGCCCATCCCACAGCTATTACCCATCCCAAAGGTATACCTGCCCATCCCACTGCTATCTCAACCCATCCCACTGCTATCTTAACCCATCCCACTGCTATCTTAACCTATCCCACAAGCATGCAAAGGCTTAAACCATTTCTAAAAGTTTCCACCAAGACTTTATTAAAAAAAAGAAATGAAGCAAGTGTGTGAATCAAAAATAGACTTTATTAACAACAAGCTATAAAACAAAAATGAGTCTCTGGCACTCCTCTTGGTCACTCAGTCGCAGGGGTGAAGGGTCCAGGTGCTGTGGAGGTGGCTGGTGCTGGAGTTCTTATCTGATCCCCAGCATCCTCAGCTCCTCCAGAAGCAGAAGCAGCAGAATCCCAGGCCCCAGAAGAGTGAGCCCGTGCTGCAGAAGCCCCAGCAGAACCAGAGTGAGGGCCACGGGGCGGGATGGTAGCCCTGTCCCTCTTGCCAGGGCTGACAGCAGATGGCTGAGGCTTTCTTTTCTTCCCCATGGTTTTGGGGTTGCTGGCTGGCAGGGAGGCTGGCAAGAACCAAGGCTGGCAGGAAGGCTGGCAGGCAGGCTGGCAGGCAGGCTGGCAGGCAGGCTGGCACCAAGGCTTGCAGGCAGGCTGGCACCAAGGCTGGCAGGAAGGCTGGCAGGCAGGCAAGCACCAATGCTGTCAGGCAGGCATGCACCAAGGCTGGCAGGCAGGAAGACAGCAAGGCTTGCAGGGAGGCTGGCAGCACGGCTGGCAGGCAGGCAGACAGCAAGGCTGGCAGGGAGGCCGGCAACAAGGCCTGCAGCAAGGCTGGCAGCAAGGCTTGCAGGCAGGCATGCAAGCATGCAGGCAGGGCAGGCAGGGCAGGCAGGGCAGGCAGGGCAGGCAGGGCAGACAGGGCAGGCAGGGCAGGCAGGGCAGGCAGGGCAGGCAGGGCAGGCAAGGCTTTCAATCCATCTGGCATTCCTCTGAATGTTGACCTGCTTCTGAGCTGCTTCCCTTATATCCGCGGGGCTTACGCAATGCATCCTCACCGCGTGTGCAATTAACGCTAGGCATCCGCTAGGCTTCCTCTGTACATCCGCTTCATCCGCTGTGCATCCTCTGTGCATCCGCTTCATCTGTTCCACGTCCGCTTTCCTGAGCCCCCCCCGGAAGCCTAGCGGATGTGCCATCCGCTCTCATCCGCTTCCATCCACTGGGCTTCCGTTCCGGAACTGCTTTCCATCCGCTCTGCGTCCTCCCCGCGTCAGTTCCTTTCCGTGTTATCCGCTCTAGTTATGCAAATTTTTGCCCCTTTTGAGAGCGGATAACAACGGATGGAACATTTTGCTCGTCCGTTGTGTCCGTTTTGCTTCCATTGGGCAGTGTGAGAGGGCCTTTAAGTGCCACTTTTATACATATCATGACCTCAGGCTAGACTGGGGTGTTCCTTTTATTAAATTTTACAAAAAAAGGATTTATAATATACATATAGAGCAAAGGAGAAGTACATTGATTTCTCAATTATGTTCAACTGTTATTTTCCATATCCACCCTTGATTCTGGGAACTTAGCTGGTTCCTTATTCCAGTAACTTTACGGTTTTACACAATATTGTTGTTTTTAAGCAAAACCCAGAGTCAGGGGACTTCTGCTAAATGAATACATATTTTCTGTTTAATTTTCCAGACTGCTTCATTCTCCCCTTTGAAAGTACACCTAAATCTACAGATTACCATGGAGTTTCACAGATGGGGAAAAGGTTCCTCCATTGCATTTAATGTATCATATTCCCATAACATAGTCTTAGCAGGAGTCTTCTTTACCTACCAACATAGAAAGACTATTGGAGATAGTTTTGACAAATATAGGTAGAATACATGGTAGAATTACACATGCTCCAGCAATCATACCAACTAGTGCAACAATGGCCGGAAGACCAGACAACTTAAGAAACCAAGTCCCAAAAACATCACCAAGGTCAAACCCATTCCATTTCTGGACAGGTACATGTGTGAGATTCTCTAGGCGCTTAGCACGTTGCTCGAGCCCTTGCACATATAATGTTAGGCATGACAAGATTAACGCTTTTGCAAAAGTAGGCAATTACAAATCCTTCTCAGATGAGTCTAAGTTGGAAAAATAAACTTTCCTTAAACAATATAATTTATAGTTTGTTTCCCCTTTGAAGCATATTTGCGGTTTAGGTATTCTATGGAGACAGGGAAGTTTGACCACACTGAACAGGAAACTCTTTGCTAGGCAACTGAGCAAGAAACACGTTGTGGTTTCTTCAACTCAGATAAGCACTGTAAACATATCAGCTTTTAAAATTTGAGATCCCTCTAGGTCATCTAGTCCAACCCCCTTTTGATACATAAAATCCTTTAAAATAATTCAAAAGAATATATCATTCCACCTCATACTCTGTCCCTAACACATTAACATCTGTCTTACTCGTTCTTATTTTCAGCTATACATAGAGGGTCAGCTTCCGGAGTGACACCAGTAAGGCCTCTTCTGCCCCGTATGTGGCCTGCCCATTGCCGGTAAGGCAGTTATAGGGGGCGCTTTTTCAAGTGTACCACTCATTAGACTCACCCATGAATCCCCTGTTTGACTTAAATCCCCTATATTATTTCTCAAACCAGTACTTATGAGAGGGGGTCTTCCAAACATCATTTCAAAAGGAGATAACCTAATTCCTTTTAGTACTTTTGATTCTTTAAACTTTGATAGTACCACATCTTTTATAAAGGGAATCAAACAGGAGAGAAACATTCGAACCCAGAATCCTAATACAGCAGACTTTGTTGAACCCTTCACCAACCCAATTTGCTACATTCCAAAGTTTTTATTAGGGCTAGCTGGTTTTGCACAATGTTATTTTCCACACTTTCCTTTTGCTAAGGGTCCCAGAACTGCAGTCATCTCCTTTAAGTTTGCAGTCAAATTTAATTGTAAGTCCATTAGTTCCTAGAGTGCCATCCTCCACCTATGCATAGGCTCTTTAGAGTTTCAAGCATCCGGGGGCATCATTGGTATCTAGGGATTCAAGGCTAGGTCCCAAGGCTCTTTAAGGCTAGGTCCCACTGGCCAACGGATGCAAAACCTATGCATAAAGGACAAAGCGGATGAGCAAAATTTTGGGAGTGGCTCCATCTGTTGTCATCCACTTCAAAAAGTGGTGAAAATTTGCATAAACAGAACAGAAAAGAATGGAAAAGAACGGACGTGGGTAGTATGTAGCGGGGATGTTAAATGGATGTTCATAGGAAGCCTAGCAGATGAAAACAGATGGAAGCAGATGACAGCTCCGAAGGGGTTACGGGGGATAATTGCGAAGCAGGTGCATAGCAGATGAAGCAGATGCATCACGTACGCCTAAAGGAAAGAAAGGGGATGCCATGCAGATGTATATCGGATGCAAATGCATCCTTTCTATTTCTGTGCTACTAACGATGTATAGACGCTCCATGTACCCTTTCTTTCCTCCCTCTTTCCATTTTCAGCTGCAGCGGATGTGAGTTGTGAGGATGCCCAGAGGATGCAGAGAGGATACAGCAGACGTTTAACAGATGATAAACGGACATAGAACGTTTGTTGCCCGTATATGTCACGGATTTACATCGTACAAGGTGGAAAGTTCATCCGTTCACAAAGTTTTGTGCAGCTCAAAACTTCTTGTGTAGATGAAATCACAGTGGACGGACCCTCGATAGATAGAACGTATGAAACACGTATGCAATGAATACACAACGGATGCATAGCATTTTCCAATGGATGGCAAGCTTTTTTTAACGTTTTACATCCTCTTTGCATCCGTAAGTGCAGTGGGACAGGGCCTTTACTTTCCAAGCCTGAATTCATTCCTTCGATAGGGATTCCCCTATGTTGCTTTATTAATCTCGTCACACAGGGTCCAAACCACCCAGTGGGGAGGCTAGTATAGGCATATTTTTCACATTCCCTATAAATAACTTCTGGGGTAATCCAGTTACTATTATTTGCTTAACACACTAGTCATGTTTTTATTATTATTATTATTATTATTATTATAAGAACTTCACTCAGTCCAGTCCCATTGAGCAAAACACAATAGCCACCCACAATCCAAATTCATTGGATTCCATTAATCTCCCATATTTGATTCCACACATACGTACGCAAAACACACAAATGTCTTGTTGAAGCTATTTTAGACAATTTATTCTTCCCTTCTTCCTGTTGCATGGTGTTAAGGTTCTTTCGACACCAAGCTGACTTGCAGTAAGATATATCCATCTCTCTGCAAAAAATGCTTTTGCCTGTAATAAGTTGCATAGAGAGCTTATATTTCTACTAGTTATATTTTAAGCTCAGAATTATTCCTAAATTCTTATCTTTTGCTTTACAAATTAATATTCATCTCCCAGCTCTGGCTATTGATGCTGGAGTTAGCATTTTCCATTTATTAGGGGCTAGTGGCAATCACACTGTTAGTCTTGGTTTTGGTCGTGTTGCTTTTTCAAGGTTCCTAAATTGTTAACGTGTTCAAAAGCCACTTTAGTCCCATTAAAAGTTTGATACAAAGTTTCTCTCCTTCCTTTCTATTGAAAGTCCTCACTCAATGTAATTTCCCAACTCCCACCATCCAAACATTTAGTATTTACGCCAGTCTCAAGACAGTGATAAGATCAGATAAATTTAGCAGTGGGATTTGTTCTGTGGCTGTTATTTTATGTTGGGGAAATAACATCGGCAACCACTCAGTCCTAAATAGAAAAGGAATGTACAATTTCTCCCTCCCAGGATTTTATCAAAACCCACTGTCCTGCCTTAAATTTGTGTATAACAAAATCCAAGGTAGTGTTTGTGAAAGGACCCCTTTCTGTCCTAAAAAAAAGAGATCTGTTTAATTTCTGTTTAAAAAGAGATATGTTTAATTTCTGTTTAATTTTCCAGACTACTTCACCGGGACCTAAGTTTTGTGCTGGAGTGGTGAAGTGGTGAGTGACGTGTAACCAGATAAAAGAACTTGATCTTTTCTTAACAACCCTAAGAAGTAGAAAGAAAGTGTCCTCGCGTAAGAGTAACACAGCGGCGAGCAGAAAATAAGAGGAAAATACAAAGTAAAAAAAATTGGAGCATAAAAAGCTACAATGAAATTAGAGACTAAACTTTGAATGATATTAATTGGCATTAATTAGGCATTGGATTAAATGCTGAACTTGCCTGGAATTGATTAATATAAAGAAAATTAATTGTGGAAATGTTTGGAAATTAATGTTTAATATAATTAAAAGAGAAAAGAAAAGAACTTTGAAAAATGGAAAATGATACAGAGCGCCATCTAATGGTTAAATATTTCTTTTTTCCTGCAAAATTTTATGGGAATTTACTGGATTTATAACTGTTATGAAATAAAAGACAAATAAAATAAAAAGAATCCTGGAAATTTAGGAAAAAGGGGGAGAAATTCTGCCGGAGGATATACAAATGCAATTCCCTGGGACTGTTGGGTGTTGTTTGTGAAAAAGAGACAGAAGGATTAACAACAATAAAAAAAAAAGATAAAAGGAGACTTTTGACAGGAATTGCATAAACAGACTTTGAATATTAATTATTTAACAAAGAATAAAAATGGAAGAAATAAGCAAAGACTTTAAGTTGGAATTACAAATGGTAAAAGGAATGTTGAAAGAAAAAAGGGAATTATTGGAAATATTGGAAAAGAACATAATGGCGATGGCAGAAGAACAAAGAAATTCTAGTGAGGTGGAGTTAAAGGAAGAAGAAAGAGGCTCAGATAGATATGGAGAACAAAAGACACTGCCAAAAGACATTACAGGAATTAAAACTATGATATTGATGACAGCGTTAATAAATAAAAGAGAAAACGCTTGCAGGATTAAACAAAAGAAGAAACTATACAAGAAGAAACTTCAAAAAAGAAAACAGGAAAGTGAGGGGAGAGAAAATGGGTGAAATGTTAGAAGGAAAGAAGGAAGACCAGGGAAATATAGGAAAGGGAAAGTTGGCTAAAATTAAAAGAAATAATAAAGCCAAAAAATTTAGAGATGAGGGTTAAGGCGCGGTCCCACTGGCTGACAGATGCAAAAGGTATGCATAAAGGACACAGTGGACGAGCAAAATTTCAGGGGTGGCTCCATTTGTTGTCATCCACTCCAAAAAGTGGTGAAAATTTGCATAAAAAGAATGGAATAGAATGGAATAGAATGGATGTGGGTAGTATGTAGCGGGGATGTTAAACGGATGTTCATAGGAAGCCTAGTGGATGACAGTGGATGGAAACGGATGACACATCTGAGGGGGTTCTAGTGGAGAATTTCAAAGCGGATGCATAGTGGAAGGGGCGGATGCATAGCGGATGAAGCGGATGCATCACGGACGCCTATAGGAAACAAAGGGGATGCCGCACAGATATATATCAGATGCAAAGCGTTCACTGTGCATGCGGAGAATATGAATTGCATCAGTTCCGCAGATATAAAAGGATGCAGCACACATGCAGTCAGCATCCAGGAGAAAGACATGCTGCCACATATTTCTAGCAGGAACACCATGGTTCGTCAGTCAGGGAAGAAGAGGAACCCCTACTCATTCCAGCCCTGGCAAGAAGGCCAGAACCAGCATCCCACCCCCTGGCACTGACTCTGAAGCTGTTGCTGCTGCTGTGGTGGACCAGCCCCAAGGACCTCAAAGCCCTGCTGTTCGAGCCCCTGAAGGCACTGCTGCTCAAGCCCCTGAAGGCCCTGCTGCGCAAGCCTCTGAAGGCCCTGCTGAAGCCCCTGCCAGAGGGAGGAAGAGGCAAGGGAAGCAGAAGGGAGAGAGGAAACAGTACACCATTTCCGAGGAGCATGAGGATGAGGTGTTGGAATGGCTGAGGGAGAACGAGTACCTGTGGAGAAAGGGCCACAGACTGTATCGGGACACCAAGAAGAAGCAGGCAGCTTGGAGAGACAAGGTAGAGAGCCTGGGGTACACTGCAGAAGTACTCCTTGGATGGTGGAAACACATGCACACCTGGTATGGCAAGCTACACCTCAAGAAATCCGGGCAGGCCGCTGTCAAGCTCACTGACCGGGAGATGTACGTCATAGCCAAGTGCAGTTTCTTGAAGGGTGAGATCCACCACTGAGGAGAAGCCCCTCTGAGACCCCTCTCCCTCAGACAGCCCACAGACAGCCAGTCCTCTTCCAGTCAGGAGCCAGCTACCCTGTCCAGGCAGGTGTCTTCAGAGGGCCCCACGGCAGAGAACCCCCCTGACAGCTGCACTCCCCATGCCGGCAGATTTGGAGGATCCCGTGGAGGATGACGCCCTGCTGTCACAAATGGAGGAAGAAACAGCAGCCACCAGAGGCCAACCCACCCCCACCCCCAGCTCCAGAGGATACAGGCAGAGAGGCAGATTGAAGGGCTAGGACCACAGTGTGCTATTGGAGATCAGGGGCACAATGAAGACCAGCACAGAACTTCTCTCTCAGCTGGTCCACTTGGACAGAGCATCATCGGGCCAGAACACCTTCATCACCTACGTGAGCCAGATCCTGAGGGACATGCCCGAGGCCCAGTACCAGGTGATGAAGCAGAAGATCACAGCACTTCTGCACAACCCTCAAGGCCTAGCTGAAGCTGCTCCTACGCAGTCCAGGTCTGCTCCTCCACCCCAGGTGATGTCACAGCCCTTCCACGGCTTTCAACAGCCCCTCACATACCAAGGCTACGACTACCAGGACTTCCCACAACAGAAGTAGAACTTTCCAGTCCAGGCTCAGGTTCATCGCACACCACAGACGCCACTCCTCACCCAGCTGCAGACCAGACAGCCCCACTACACTCCTCCCAACCCTTCCTCCATCCCACAGCCAAGCCCGTCAATGGACAATCTGTCATCAGTATTGGGCCTGACATCTCAAGTCCTTGATGAAGGGCCTCTCAACCTCACGGGACTGAGTCAGCTCTTGGATAGCTTCCTGAACACACCATCCCCTGTTGTACCTTCAGGGCCAAGCACCCCAATGGTGCCTCAGACATGCACTCAAGCCACAGCCACTTCCACAGTCCCTGCCCACTAAACAGCTGAGACCAGGGACATGACTCAGAGTGACCGAGAATAGTGTCAGAGACTGAGTTGTTTACTTGTTAATTTTATCTTTGCTTAAGACACTTTACTTGGTTCATTTTGCTTTTTTAATAAAGTCGTAAAGGTTACCTAAGAAAATTAACAAAGGTTATCTTTGCTTAACACAATACAGTTTACTTGGTTCATTTTGCTTATTTAATAAAGTCATAAAGTCTACCTAAGACAAGTAATAAAGGTTATCTTTGCTTAAGACACTTGTTTCATTTTTTTACCTTAATAAAGTGTTGGTGAAAACTTTGAAAAAATGGTTAAGCCTTTGCATACTTGTGGGATAGATAAGGATAGTTGTGGGATAGATAAACCTCCAGTGCAAGCATAGTGGGACTGTATGGTCCATCATCCCAGCTGCCACATATATGGACCTTTATTATCAATAACAATTTATTCATTGATCAACACATTTTAAAATAAACAAAAGTCTTTATTAATGCCGTATTCATTGTAGGACCACTCAACATACATGGCACAATCTCATCTGTGTTATGTGACAGCCTCAAGGAAGCATCCATTAATCATCTATCATCCTGTCTTGCCACTCTTCTGCTCCAGCTGGGGAGTTGCACCAGTGTTTCAGGAGGTTGTGCTGCTTCTTCACTTCACATGAAGCTCTGTTGGGGCCTTGTACATCCACAATGTCTATCAGGTTAAGTCCTTGCCTCCATTCACCAGGCTCCATTTCCCCATTCCCTTGTTGACGGTCAACAAGCCTGTTCTGCAAGACTGGGTAGCGGGTGCGCATGAGATTGTGCAGGATGCAGCAAGCTTCCATGATGCTCCTCACAGTCTCTGGGTCATGCTGCATGGTGGTGAGAAGTATCTGGAACCTGTTGGCCATGATGCCAAAGGCATTCTCCACCATCCCTCTTGACCTGGACAGCCTTTAGTTGAAGAACCTCTCTTCACGGGTGAGGCATCTGGAGGTGTAGGGCTTCATGAGGAAGGTTCTGAGGGAGAAGGCATCATCACCAATGATGAAGTAGGGCACATCTTGTGTGTCATTGGGTAAGGAATCTGGACCTGGAAAACCCATGATGAGGTTGTGTTCCAGCCCATCCTTGGGGTCACTTACGTTTTATACCTGGCCATCTGAAGCTGACCCATTGCCTGAAGTTTCAATGTAGATGAACTTGTAGTCAGCATCAACCATGGCAAAGAGGATGATACTGAAGAAGCCCTTGTAGTTGTAATAAGTGGACACTGAGTTGGCTGGAGCTTTGCAGGCCACGTGCTTCCCATCTATGGCTCCAATGGTGTGGGGAAAGTTCCACTTCTGATACCACTCTTCTGTAAGTTTTCTCCCACGTTGTTCAATGGTGGGACACTTGAGGAGCTCCTCCACGTATTCTTCAATGATGGCCTGCACCACTTCTCTGATTACTTTGCTGATGCTGTTGTGTGGCACCCTCCACACATACTACATGTTTCTGTATGTGGTTCCAGAGGCCAGGTGCTGCAGAGTCAGTACCACCTTCAGTCCAGGGTCCAGGTTGGGATGGAGGTTGGTGCTAGGCTTGGTCAACCTGGGTCTCAGACACTCTACAAGTTCGTCAAACATGGCTGGTGGCATTCTCATGAAGTGATGGAATGCATGAGGGTCTTCATTCCTCATCCCCACCATCAATTGGTCATACAGTCCAAACTCCATTCTTCTCATGATCCATCCTCGGACCCACACAGCTCTTGGGTGTCTCCTTCTTCTCCTTCTGTATAAAAGTTGAAACAGTCTGAACAGGTTTTGGTTCTGGTGATGAATGAGCGCAGCTATCATACGGACTGTGTCATCATCCATGGTGGAGAACAGTTGATGATGTTGAAGACCAAGACCAAGAGTGAAAAGGTCTGTACACCACGGCTGCTGGACTCATACTGAGATCCATATGATTTTCTCCCCCTTTTTATAGGAAATATCGGTTGTCTGCTAGGTGCCCTTCTACATATTCTAGACATACTCCAGACATCCTAAATATATGAGATACATCCCAGATACAAACATTTTGTCTGTTTTTAATCCTTTAAATACGAGATGCATACACTTACATCCTTTCTATTTCAGTGCTACTAACGCTGTGTAGACGTTCCGTGTACCTTTTGTTTCCTTCCTCTTTCTGTTTTCAGCTGCAGTGGATGTGAGTTGAGGGAATGGCCAGAGGATGCAGAGAGGATACAGTGGACGTTTAATGGATGATAACGGACATAGAACATTTGTTGCCCATATATGTTGCGGATGTACATCATATGCAAAGTTCATCCATTCACAAAGTTTTGTGCAGCTCAAAACTTCTTGCATGGA
>BLBF01000007.1:63492442-63504613 GCA_015471245.1 Laticauda colubrina | reverse complement strand
TACACACTAAATTCTTAAAAGAAAAAAGTATATATGTATATATATCTATGGGATTCAGCTTTGTTCGGGTATTTTCCCACGTCATTATAGTTGTGCTTTTAAAATTGTAGCAACGTTTTGTAGCAACGTTTTGGCAGAATCTCATCTGCCATCATCAGGCTTCTGTGTAGTGTTCGTCTGTGAGTCAGACTTTCACACCCATTTCTGTTGTGGCATCAAGTTTAAAACAGAAACGGCTGTGCAGTCAGACACAGACGAACTCAGTACAGAAGCCTGATGATGGCAGATGAGATTCTGCCAAAACGTTGCTACAACTTTAAAAGCACAACTACAATGACATGGGATAATACCCGAAGGAAGCTGAACAGCATACATATATATATTTTATATATATATATAAAATTATTAGAATTGTATAATAAGAATATTTTATTATGATTAAAGTATGGAATGGAATGGAAAATACCATGTGGATTCTAAATATATTGGTTTTATTATATTTTTCCTCTTCTCAGATCATTTATTTTATATCGGCTTACAGAAAACTAAGGATAATAATGATGAGTAATGTAAAATAAAATAGCTGGTAAACTGAAAATGGAAATAATAGGGGATAAAGAATCAAAAACTTTTGTATGTGTGGAATGATATTGATATTGAATCAACGAACTGATGTATGAAATGCAAATTTATTTAAAGATGAGTGAAATGGTTAATGATCTGAATTAATATTACATAAGATTAATTGAAATAAAAGTATGACTATGTACAAGTGTTATAATCTGGAAATACGTTGCTCATGTGAAAAAGTATATAAAATTTAAAAAATGAAAAACTTTTGGAAAAAAAAATGAAAGTGTGGATGAAATTAATGTTTGAGATATATCAAGTGCATAGGATTTGTGCTAATTTTCTCAATACAACAGGATCCCCAGTTCTGCAGGACCTCCTTTGCAACTTCATACCAAAGTATATAGCTGTAATGGGTAGAAGGAATGGCTTTGAGGAACAGGAGAAAGAACCATTATTAATATAACAATCAGATAAAAGAAATCTGAGTCCAGTGCAGAAATTTAATTTGAGAAAGCATTTAGGTCCCTCATTCTCACAAAGCTCAGGGAGGGAGAGGGAAATACATTCAGATTTGTACTACAAATAGGTGTTTTGGTACTGTTACCTTTTCATAAAAGTAGTAATAGCTTGAATGATTTTGGTTTCCTTGTCTGGTTTCCTATAATCTTAGAAGATTATAGGAAGCTCACTTTCCATTATTCAGGATACTATTTATAAGCACTATGTGCTTAGAGCTTGAAGCATTGTTAGAGACCCCAACACACACTTTATGGTCTGTTTCTGTTGCTTCTTTCTGGGTGGAGGTTTCAAAGTATTTCCAGTAGGACTACTAGATTCTGTAACAGCTTTGTTCCCTATGCCATCTGTCTGGTAAACTCACAAGATTAATTTTTCTTGTCATATACATGTGTACATCTGAACTTGACTAAATTGTTTCTCTGTGTCATATAATATATGTATATATTATACATGCATATTTTATTTATTCATTTTTTGTCATGTTTATATAGTGTACATTGGATAAGGTGACTCTTTGAGAGCTGTATGCAATGAAATTTGATTTTAATGTATGTCGATTAATGTAATATAAAGTGTAAATAAAGTTCTTCTAAGTCTAAGAACTGACAATAGTTGAATTGGTACAAAGACAAGGATAACGGAATAGTTCTGCTGCCTGTTTCATATAATTGATAATCAGTAAATGTTCAGCTCCAGTCAGTCATCCTAACTCCACCATGAATGAAGGGATTAAAGGGTTGTAAAAAGAAAAAAAAAACATATTTTGTGTAATAAAGCCTGGTTAGCTGAAATGTTTGGTCTGATTCAGGGATTTTGTATTAGTATGTGTTCTTTTTCCTCCTCCAACATAACTGTTCAGTTCATATTCTGAAAGATTTGCCTCTTTCTTTCTTTCTTTCTTTCTTTCTTTCTTTCTTTCTTTCTTTCTTTCTTTCTTCCTTCCTTCCTTCCTTCCTTCCTTCCTTCCTTCCTTCCTTCCTTCCTTCCTTCCTTCCTTTCTTTCTTCCTTCCTTCCTTTCTTTTTTTTTTCCCCTTGAAAAATGGCTTCAAAAAAATATATCTCCAACTGTTCTTATTCCCCCACATGGGAGTTTGATCAGGATAGGGCTGAGCTCAACCATAATAAGTGAAAATCGAGGGATTATGAATTGGCCTTGGTGATATGATTTTGGTTTTTTAAAAAAATATGTTTGGTTTTCCAGCTTTAATCCTATATTAATCATCAGAATAATAATTTGTGTCTTGGGTGGCCACAAAAACCAATACTAAAATAAAATAAAAATCATCTCCTGAAATAAACATATAAAGCATACACAAATGCAAGTGATTTATTCTGATAAATATACAGAAAACTATATATTTTAAGATTTTCTGTACACACACACCACTTTGTTTGTGCTGAAAGTGGACTATAAACCTAGACAGAATATAGATGCAAATACATAAATATAGCATATAAAATAAATGTATACCCACTGTTTTTATGTTTATCTATGAATGTCTGCGCGTGCGTGTGTACCATATACGCTTGAAGACAAAGAAAAGTTTGAATGTTATTTTTCAATTTTCTTACTTCTTGATTCTTCCCAACATCATTTTTCAGCCTCTTGTTCAGTTTCAAGCAGCTTTTCAACAAGAGTCTGCAGGAACAAGATCAATACATTCATCAAAATATTTATCTTCTCAAACAGTTTTCCCAAATACTTTACTCGTCATTGTTTTGACGCATGTCAAAATTTTGCTGATCAGTTATTTTCTTGCTGGTTTCCTAGCAGGTGACAGAGGCATTATCAAAGACACAATGCATTAAGTTGTGCTGGTCTGCATCCAGTCCTCAAAAGCTCAGAGGCAGAATTCAGAAAACAGAAAATAATGGCCATTCAACAGTTGAAACAATGATGTTGGAAACATGCAGTATGTATCTTGCTTGTGAAGGAGAATTATATCTGACTAAAAATAGATATGTATGTGTGTGTATGTATGCATATATGTATGGTATGTATCCATACAGTATAGTCTCTTTCAATCTGGATGTTAACAAGGTACAAAACGCATATGTGAATGCACTAATTGATATTAAAATCAATGTGGAACTGAACATTTCTCCATTCATTTGCATAGGTGATACCCACAGATCTGTGAACAATTTAAACATAGAAAAATATCAGACTATTGCATGGATGGCAATATCATACCTCTTGTTAAATGAAAAAGTTGAATATTTTCACCCCTTCCCCTTCAAAGCCAAGCTAGAAGATGGCAAACAAATCCCAAAGACATTAAAGGCCTGGTCCCACTGGCTGACAGACGCAAAACATATGCATAAAGGACACAGCGGACGAGCAAAATTTTGGGAGTGGCTCCATCCATTGTCACCCGCTCCAAAAAGTGGTGAAAATTTGCATAAACAGAACGGAAACGAATGGAAAAGAACGGACGTGGGTAGTATGTAGTGGGGAGTTAAACGGATGTTCATCGGAAGCCTAGCAGATGAAAGTGGATGGAAGGGGATGACACCTCCAAAGGGGTTACGGGGGATAATTGTGAAGTGGATGCATAGCGGATAAAGCGGATGCATCACGTACGCCTAAAGGAAAGAAATGGGATGCCGCGCAGATGTATATCGGATGCAAACAGTTCACTGCGCATCCTTTCTATTTCCATGCTACTAATGATGTATAGACATTCCATGTACCTTTTCTTTCCTCCCTCTTTCCATTTTCAGCTGCAGCGGATGTGAGTTGAGGGGATGGCCAGAGGATGCAGAGAGGATACAGTGGATGTTTAATGGATGATAACGGACATAGAACACTTGTTGCTCATATGTCACGGATTTACATCTTACATGGCAGAAAGTTCATCTGTTCACAAAGTTTTGTGCAGCTCAAAACTTTTTGCGCGGATGAAATCGCAGTGGACGGATGCTTGACGGATAGAGCATATGAAATACGTATGCAATGAATACACTATAGATGCATAGCGTTTTCCAATGGATGGCAAGCTTTTTTTAACATTTTACATCCTCTTTGCATCCATAAGTGCAGTGGGACCACGCCTTAGGAACAATTTAAGACAGCACTATTTCCTCAACCAATTTTTTGGGGGGGAAAAATAGAGGTGAGAAGTCTATGAATTCCTGACTTTTTGATGCTTTTTGTTGGTGTATTGGAAGTGAATGTCTACCAATCCTGGTGGCTGGTGGAACTAGATTAATTTGGGGCAATTTTTCACACAGAGTATAAGAACATTGTAGTCCAGATATTAATTTTAATATAATCCTACAGCTGTGCTTTATGGGTTTTACTAGGCATACAGTATTAAGCTATGATCATCAAATGATCATTTAAATAGTAACAAATGGAATGAACAAAAGGGGGACACACAGTTCATTATTTCCCTTTGCAAATTCAGTAACTGATGAAAAATTCACTTTAACAACATGACAAAAAATTTAAAATCTCATTCATATCCCATGGTTAATGTAAAGACAAATTTA
This sequence comes from Laticauda colubrina, assembly GCA_015471245.1. NCBI lineage: Eukaryota > Metazoa > Chordata > Lepidosauria > Squamata > Elapidae > Laticauda > Laticauda colubrina. Next base: position 63,500,025 of record BLBF01000007.1, on the reverse strand, counting down.
TTTTCTTTACTTTTACTATCTAAACAGAAGTTTGTTCACCAGAGACATTTCCAAATGAGATTTCCAAACAACATCATTATTCATTTTGGTGATTTCTGTGTTATTTGTGAAAATACTCTAGCCTGCAAAATCAACCCTGATTGAAAAGCCCAGTAAAGCTATATTTAGATTGCAGAAACCCCATCTATCAAATCTGGTTTGTTTTAAGGTTCTGATCCTATTCCTCTAGCTTATACTTTTGCTAAAATATCTATTTTTCATGTCTACTTGCTATTAATATATACACACACACACACACAAAAGAAGCTCACTCATCATGGTGGAGTGATATTAAAAAACTCATCATACTTTTAGTTTCAAAAGCAATTTTGTCTCGAGGAGAATATTCCCTTTTTAATCAATCATCATATATAGCAAGAGGGAATTCAGATATGCAGTTAATAAAACTGTAGAAAATGGGAAACTGAAAACAATGTGGTGATAAGTGTCTTCAGGTCTGAAGGATTTAAACACCTCTAGGACTGAATATCTCGAAGACCTAGGGATGGTTGCTGGCATTGTGAATGCCAGCTGGGATCAAAAAACAAACAATTAAACTAAAAGAGGTGTGGGTGCACATGGAGTTGTAAACAGGAACATTTCTCATTTCAATGCAAACACTTTGCTGCATATCTCATTTGTCTTGTGCCTTGCCAATAATACATGTTATACATTTGTCAGAGGACAGTATATACCCTAGAGTTCTGAGAATGGAAGACACTGGTTTTTCTTCCAATAAATTTTCACATTTTCTTCCTATGTTTGGAACAGTTTTCCCATACTGGACAAAACAAACAAAATTAAAGCCTGAGTGGGTGAAAATGGCCTCAAACGGGCAGAAAATCAACTGGGAGGCATGCACTTGTGTATGCGTATTGTAGGTAAGTTTGGCTAGGGCTTGCGTGCCCACACAAATGGCTCTGCATGCCACCTGTGGCTTGCCATGATGGCAATAGCCCAATTAAGGAACTACCAAGACCAGTACCACCAATACTGAAAGGGCAAGCCACTACATAAAATATAGTACATAAAATGAGAGCAAACTCCATTCCCTTTTAACATTGATGATGTTTTCCAGTTTGGATAATGAAATGCCTGTAACTAAACAATCAAGGTCTGGGAACACCAAGGACCCTCAAGCACCAAATTTACTCTTTTATCAGTTCTTATTTTTAACACCTTGCCTGGCCTGGGAATCCTATATTCGAATATTAAAAGGTAAATCCCAAAAGTCCAGTGAGATTTTTCCAGCTAAATTGAAATGAGATCAAGACCTAACTTTCTAACTGGTATTTGATAAGTTTCATAACTGAATGAAGACTGGAAGCAGAGTTCTTTTGACTTTTTCACTGTCCCTATATTAACTAAAGCCCCTGTCACACTGCACCAACAGATGCAAAGAGGATGTAAAACGGATAAAAAACCTTGCCATCCGTTCGAAAACGCGATGTACTCACTGCCTTCGTTTTGCTTCCTCTCTATCCGTTCAGCATCCGTTTATGGACGTTTCATCCGCTCAAAAAGTTTTAGGCTGCTTAAAACTTTTGCATGGAAAGTGTATCCAGTTCGTCTGTTTTGCATCTGCTACGCATCCGCTACGCATCCGTTATGCATCCGCTATATCCGCGAGGCATCCGCTGCGCATCCACGCAACTCGCATACGCCCGGACACAGGGAGGAAGCGGAACGGACGCGGAACGGATGCAGAACGGAAACAAAGCATTTAAAACGGAAAAAACGTTTGCAGAGGGGACCTATCTTGGATATTAAGGATGTCTAGAGGATGCCTAGAGGATGCCTAGAGGATGCCTAGCAGAAAACCTATACTGCCTATAAAAAAGGGGGAGCAACTTGTCTGCATTGCACTTTCACACCAGCAGCCCAGCGGTGCAGACTTCTGCAGCCTTCATCTGACTCTTGCTCTTCCACAGCATCCAGTCATGTCCACCGTGGATTGCGACAAAATCCTTTCGGCAGCCAACATCCTTCTGCTACACTACGAAACCATCTACAGTCTCTGTGAACAGTACTACGGGAAGAAAAGGAGGCACCCAAAAAAAGTCTGCCTCCGAAGATGGTTCACCAGAAGAGCACAGTACGTACTTTACGACAAGCTGATGGTGGAGCTCAGGAGCGAAGACCCTTGGGCATTCCAGAACTTCATGAGGATGCCTCCAGCCATGTTTGATGAAGTTGTGCAGCGGCTGACACCCAGGTTGACAAAGACAAACACCAACTTCCCGCCCAGCCTAGAACCTGGGCTCAAGGTGACACTCACTCTGCGCCACCTGGCCTCAGGGACCACCTACAGGAGCATGCAGTACGGCTTGAGGGTGCCACCCAGCACCATCAGCTTTGTTGTCAGAGAAGTGGTGCAGGCCATCATCGAAGAATACAAGGAGGAGCTCCTCCAGTGCCCCTCCACTGAAGAAGGATGGAAGAAAGTTGCAGAGCAGTGGTATCAGAAGTGGAACTTCCCCCACAGTGTTGGAGCCATTGATGGCAAGCATGTGGCCTGCAAAGCTCCAGCCAAGTCGGGGTCCACTTATCACAACTACAAGGGTTTCTTCAGCATCATCCTCTTTGCCATGGTTGATGCAGACTACAAGTTCATGTACATCGATGTTTCAGGCAACGGCTCATCTTCAGATGCCCAGGTATACAATGACAGTCACCTCAAGGAGGGGCTGGAAAGCAACCTCATGGTGGGCTTCCCAGATCCAGACCCGCTGCCCAACGACACGCAAGATGTGCCCTTCTTCATCATGGGGGATGACACCTTCTCCCTCACAACCTACCTCATGAAGCCCTACTCCTCCAAATACCTCACCCGTGAAGAGAGGATCTTCAACTACAGGCTGTCCAGGGCAAGGCGGGTGGTGGAGAACGCCTTTGGCATCCTGGCCAACAGGTTCCAGGTACTTCTCACCACCATGCAGCATCGCCCAGAGATCATGAGGAGGATCGTGGAAGCTTGCTGCATCCTGCACAATCTCATGCACACCTGCTACCCACTCTTGCAGAACAGGCTCGTGGACCTCCAGCAAGGCAATGGGGACATGGAGCCTGGGGAATGGAGGCAAGGGCAAAACCTGATCGACACTGAGGATGTGCAAGGGCCCAACAGAGCCTCACGTGAGGCGAAGAAGCAGCGCAACCTCCTGAAACACTGGTGCAACTCCCCAGCTGGAGTGGTGGAGTGGCAAGACAGGATGGTAGATGCTTAATGGATGTTTCCTTCAGCCTGTCTCATCACACAGATGAGATTGGGCCATGTATGTTTGGTTGGCCTACAATGAACAGGGCGTTTAATAAAGAGTTGTGTTTATGTTGACATGTGTGGATCAATGCTTACATTGTAGTTGATAATAAAGGGCCATACGTGTGGCACCTGGGAGGGTGGACCATACAGTCCCACTATGCTTGCACTGGAGGTTTATCTATCCCACAACTATTACCCATCCCATAGGTATCCCTGCCAATCCCACAGGTATCCCTTCCCATCCCCACAACTATCTTAACCCATCCCAAAGGTATCCCTGCCCATCCCACTGCTATCTTAACCCATCCCACAAGCATGCAAAGGCTAAACCATTTCTAAAAGTTTCCACCCAGACTTTATAGAAAAAAATTAATGAAGCAAGTGTGTGAAACAAAGATAAACTTTATTCATAACAAGCTGTAAAATAAACATGACCCAAGTCAAGTGTTCAAATTAAGTCCACAAATATCCAGGCATCCAGTCTCTGGCACTCCTCTTGGTCACTCGGAGGTGTGTGCCCAGTCTAAGGTGTTAGGGAGCAGGTGCTGTGGAGGGGGGTGCTGCTGCAGTGCTGGTCTGAGGTGTTATTGGAGTGCCTAGCCCCGAGAGGACAACAGGGGACGGTCTGTTGAGGAAGGTATCGGACAGCTGGCTCAGCCCCGTGATACTGAGAGGTCCTTCCTCCATGCCATGGGGTGTCAGCCCCAGTAGTGAGGACAGATGTACTGAGGCTGGGCTTGGCTGTGGGATGGAGGAAGGAGCAGTGTAGTGGGGCTGCCTGCTCTGCAGCGGGGTGAGGACTGGTGTGGGTGGCATCGGTGGCATCATTGGAACCGGTGGCACCGGTGTCGCCCGATGACTCTGTGCCTGCATTTGTAAGGGCTGCTGTCTGTGCTGCTGGACCTCCGGGTAGCTGTAGCCCTGGTAGGTGAGGGGCTGTGGGAAGCCTTGGTATGGGAGGGACATCATCTGGGGTGGAGGAGCAGACCTGGACTGGGTGGGAGCAGGTTCCTCTGGGTCTGGAGGGTTGTTAAGCAGCGTGGTGATCCTCTCCTTCACCACCTGGTACTGGGGATCCACCATCTCCTTGAGGGTCTGGTTGACATAATTGAGGAATGGCTTGTGGTTGGAGGAGGAGGATTCGATGGGGACCAGCTGAGAGAGGAGACCTATGCTGGTGCGGATGGTGTCCCTGATCTCCACCAGGACCTTGTAGCTCTGCCCCTCCTGCGGTCTGGCTCTCTGCCTTACTGTGGTGGCAGAGGTGTGGGTGGATGCGGCTTCGGCAGTGGTGGACTCGATGTCTCCTTTCTCCCACTGCACCAGGGAGTCCTCATCGCTCTCCACCACGCTTTCAAAACCTGCCCGGGGGTTTTCCGCCATGGCACGCTCCACAGATACCTGCATGGAGACAGGGACTGACTCTCAGCCGCCAGAGGACTGGCTCCCAGCAGGCTGCCAGAGAGAGAGAGTAGAGATTTGGGCTCCTGGTGCTCCTCGGTGGCGGACCTCACCCTCCAGGAAGCTGCACTTGGCCATTACATAGTTCTCTCTGTCCGTCAGCTTAACCATGGCCTGGCCAGATTTTTTGCGGTGCAGCTTCCCATACCAGGTGTGCATGTGCTTCCACCAGCCGAGGAGCACCTCTGAAGTGCTCTCTCTCTCCAAGCAGCCTGCTTCTGCTTGGTGTCCCTGTACAGCCGGTGTCCCTTCCACCACAGATTGTCGTTCTCTCTCAGCCACTCCAGCACCTCATCCTCGTGCGCTTCCTCAATGTAGTACTGCCTCCTCTCCCATTGTTGCATACGCCTCTTCCTCCCTTTGGCAGGACCAGATGAGCCCTCATCAGAGGGGCTTCCAGGTTGTAGGGGCTGCTCCTCCACACCAACAGCAGCAGCAGCAGCAGGATCATCATCATCATCATCACCAGCAGGATCATAATCAGCATCATCATCATCAGCAGCAGCAGCATAATCACGAGCAGGATCATAATCAGCAGCAGCAGCAGCAGGATCATCATCATCATCAGCAGCAGCAGCATCAGCAGCATCAGCATCAGCATCAGCATCAGCATCAGCATCAGCATCAGCATCAGCAAGACCAGGATCAGCAGCAGCAGAGTAACCACCAGCAGCAGGGTCAGCAAGACCAGGAGCACGAGCAGAACGAGCAGGACCAGCAGGACCAGGAGCAGCTTCAGCAGAGTACGCAGCAGCAGAAGCACCACCGCCAGGAGCAGCTACAGCAGAAGCTCCAGCAACAGAAGAGCGAGCCCAAGCAGCAGAAGCCCCAGCAGAAGATGAGTCAGGGACTTGGGGTGGGAGGGTGGTCCTGTCCCTCTTGCCAGGGATGGCGGCAGGGTGCTGAGACTTTCGCTTCTTCCCCATGGTTGTGGGGTTGCTGGCTGGCAGGGAGGCTGGCAGGAAGGCTGGCACCAAGGCTGGCAGGAAGCCTGTTTGGAAGCCTGGCAGGAAGGCAGGCACCAAGGCTGGCAGGCAGACTGGCTGGTAGGGAGGCTGGAAGGCAGGCTGGCAGCAAGGCTGGCAGGGAGGCTGCCCAGAAGGCTGGGAGGCAGGCTGGGAGGCAGGCTTGGAGGCAGGCTGGCTGCAAGGCTTGCAGGCAGACATGCAGGCAAGAAGTCGAGGTATCCAGCAGCAGGTCTTTCCTCAGAATGCTGGCCACGTGCGAGCTGCTTCCCTTTATATCCGGGGGGCTTGCGCAATGCATCCCCCCCGCATGCGCAATTAATGCCAGGCATCCGTTAGGCTTCCGCTGTGCATTCACTAGGCTTCCGCTGTGCATCTGCTTCATCCACTGTGCATCCGTTCTGCATCCGCTGTTTCCGTTCCGCGTCTGCTTTGCTGAGGTCCCCCGGAAGCCTAGTGGATGAGCCATCCGCTTCCATCCGCTGGGCTTCCGTTCTGCATCTGCTTTGCATCCGCCCTGTGTCCTCCCCGCGTCCGTGTTATCCGCTCCAATTATGCAAATTTTTGCCCCTTTTGAGCACGGATACAATGGATGTAACATTTTTCTCTTCCGTTGTGTCCTTTTTGCATCCGTTGGGCAGTGTGACACGGCCTTAAATAGTTTGTTGGTACTGCAGTAACTTATATAGTTAGGTCATTAGTTAATTAACTGAGTAACTTAACCCGATGAATTTTAATCATTAAAAAACTTGATACTATAGATATTCATTATGATTCCTGGGACTTCATTTCACATACTGCCACACAGTGTAAACTTAAACTCACTTGTTCCTGAAAGACAACTGTGATTATGCAAAAATGAAAAGTCTGCCTCTGTGCTCAGCGTGGAGCCCTGAATGCATGAGTGTATAGGCATTTTCTGTCTATGTGTATTGATTTTCTTGGTTGCTGTGAATTTTACCTTTTGTATATGTACTTGTTTTCTTGTTATCATTGTCTGCCACCTGGAATTGTTGACAAGGGCAGCTATATACATTATCTAAATAAATAAATGTATAACATTTGTTACCCAATTCATTTAATGTGATTCTGAATGCTGCACAACAAAAATATTATTAGATTTTTATTAGATTTAATATAGGAATATATATTTTAGAATAGAATAGAATGAATGAGTTGGAAGGGACCTTGAAGATCTTCTAGTCCAACCCCCTGGACTAGAATCTATACTATTTCAGATACATGACTGTCTAGACTCTTCTTAGAACCTCCAGTGATGGAGCATGATTTCTGGAGGCAAACTTTTTCACTGATTAATTGTCTACACTGTTAGGAAGTTTCTCCTTAATTCCAGGTTGCTTCTCTCTTTGATTTTAATGAACATTAAATAAGGGAAACCCCCCCCCCCAAATGTTATTCAAAGATAACCCAGACCTTTTATTAATATTACACAAATGATATCAAGTGAGAGAAATGATGTAACATGAGATTTGTACAATTACATTGCCATGGATGATACAATCTCTAATTTAATGGACAGCTGAGGAGGGAAATATGGTCCATTACACTGAGGTGTTACTGAAGTAAAAATCCCTTTACTTTTTGGGTGATAAGTCCAATATGATTGTAACCCAGCATTCTGTACCAATTAAAGTTTTAGATATTACTGAATCCAGAGAGGCACATTCTTGAGGCAGTTTAAAGCTTAGTGCAACTTCAAGAGCTATCTGAGAATTGATGCTGAATTCTAACTTCCCATATGATCAAACAAAGCAGTTATACTAAAGTTAATTATTATGTCTCAATTTATATCTATCTATCTATCTATCTATCTATCTATCTATCTATCTATCTAT
>BLBF01000007.1:63465323-63492432 GCA_015471245.1 Laticauda colubrina | reverse complement strand
TATCTATCTATCTATCTATCTATCTATCTATCTATCTATCTATCTATCTATCTATCTATCTATCTTCTTCTTCATCATCATCATCATCATCATCATCATCATCATCATCATCATCATCATTGAATATTTGTTTTAAATGGATTGATCTTTGTTTTTATCTCCAACTTCTTTATCCTAGCTTATCCACTTTGTTGGAATGTGATTGTCAGCATGCTATATAGCTTTCAGCCCAAATACTGTTTTGGTCAGTTTAAAAGAAAGATGGAGCATTCAATTGGGCAGAGGTGTTTTTCTTTCTTTCTTTTTTACAGTTTATTGCTATTGGAGCAGATTTTACTGTAGGATTGCTGTGATGAGACTTCTACATCATGTTGCTCAACAATGGCAAACTTAAGAGGCTGGGGGATTCTGGGAGTTAAACTCACCCCTCTTAAAATTGCCAAGGTTGAGAAATAGATGTTTTAGATATTCAGATTTCACAGTGATCATAACTTTAGTTATAATATTCGAGGTTATGAAATGAAAGGAAGTTGACAATCTTTTAACTGTTTTAACTGTTTCATGAATTCATGACTTTTCATTTGTAAACCACCCAGAGTCATTTATATAGAGAAATGCCTAAGTTTAACAAATATAGTATATAGTAAAATAATACAGAGATGGCTACACTAAAGAATGCAGGCTACATTTGATAGTTTCTCAATAATTTGGGCACAACATCAGTTAATGTGATAAGATAAATAGAGAGTCCTGAGTGACCTATACCTCAGAGGGTAAATAAAGTGCTCATTTCTGTTTCTAGACTATGATATGTGAAATATATCAATGGTTTGTATTTATTAAAGAACCAAAAAGCTTTGGTTCAAAAGCTTTGAAGCTTTTGAACAAACCATCAACCCCTCTGGCATCCAGATTTATAGTAAATTCCCTACCTTAGAATGCTTTGGCATGGGATGGAGCTCAAAGAGCTTTCCATGTTGAAGTAGAATAGGATATTTAAGAGGTTCACACAATGCACTAAACTTAGGCTAACAAAATATTAGAAGTGCATTCACATAACTTACTTTACCAAAATATATAAACGTTTAAAAGTTTATGGGGATGGCCCTATTCATAGAACATACTGAGACTGTTATTGGGTTACCATGACCTGCTTAACCCAAACTAGCTTGCCTAATTATAGCTTAGCTTAGCTTTTTGTGCTTAGATTCAACCACCTAGTTAGAAAAGCTCTTGTCCTCTTATTAGTGGGAAATCTACTACTAGAGTATTCTAAAGAGATATATGTATTCTAAAGAGATATAAAACTCTACCCTCCAGTGTAACTGGTTTCAGTTTTGAAATGTCTTTACTACTGTCAGTAAATTTATCCCAATCTTCAGTTGCAATTTATTGTCTTGTACATAAGCCATGAAATCTATTCTTGCTCTTAGGGCAACACAGAAAAACCTTTGTTATTGTCAACATGAGTGAAGTGAGATAACTTAGAACAGAATTAACTATGGATCTATAACCATAGCAAAGCAGCCATTTTAATCTTTTACCTGGATTTTATTAGAGAAAAATTCCCTGTGCTTATCCCACTGTCCCTGTCATCTCATTTCTAGTAGTATGTTTCATCAAAAATATCTCTGTGCACTTCAGTGCACAGGGTTTGCACCTATTTTCAACTTCGGGTTCCAGATCAGTGGTGGTATTCAGCACATTCTGACCAGTTCTGGAGAACTGGTAGCAGAAATTTTGAGTAGTGTGGAGAACCAGCAAATACCTCTGAGTGGCCCCGCCCCCATCTATTCTCTGCCTCCTGAGTCCCAGCTGATTGCCTGGGTCTTCTTTTGTTGCTCTGCACAGGAGAACGGAGGTGGAAAGCAGGTTAGTGGGGTAGGGAGGGAATGGGATTTTGCAGTAACCTTCCCCCAGGAGTGGGGAGGGAATAGAGATTTTGTAGTATCCTTCCCCTGGAGTGGGGTGGGAATGGATATTTTATAGCATCCTTCCCCTGCCACGCCCACCAAGCCACACCACGCCTACCAAGCCACGCCCACCGAACCAGTAGTAAAATGTTTTGAATCCCATGACTGTTCCAGATGTAGTGAAATACTTCTCCTATGATCTGTTGATAGTTGTAGTTTGGATACCATTGATTCAAGAACTGCACAATTTCCTTCCAACACCATCCATTCAAATGATTCCACAATTCATATTTCATCCTTCAATATTCTGAATGAGTTTCTCATTCTGGAAACCCTTCGTTCTTTGCACTTAATAATATGGGTTTATACTCTGGACTGTTGCTTTCTGAATATGTTGTCAAACAATTTTCTTGCAATTATGAATCCCAAAACATGTGGGTCATTCGAACCATTTTAAATAGTAACAATCTGATTTGTTTTCCTAGAGGATTTAGTTCCTAATCCATTCTGATCAACTTTGATCTATAAAACTTTTAGGCATGGAAAAGAGTTAAAAGATATTGCTAAACTGTTAAATTCAGCAGATTAGTTTGGTCCTCAGGAGCCTTGTCTATGTTTCACTGAATGCCCTAAAGGAAAGTGAGATAAGTGAAATAAAACAAAATGTATTTCCCAATAGTTCCCTTCAGTTTGACAGAATTTACTTGAATTGTTCATCTCATGTTTTCAGTGTTTTTCATACAGAACAAATCACAGTGTTATGGTAGAATCTACTATTGTTTTCTTGAATAGTTTTAAAAATAAATGAATGTCTGAATATTGATTTGTGATTTGGTGCATCAGCCAAATTAAACTAGCAAGTGCAATTAAATAGGAATAGCTTTATTATATTGTTTTACACATTTGGAATTGTCTGCTCATTTTATTCTTCTTATTCCTAAAACATAAAATGTCAACAGCTATAATTGTGTTATTTAGCTTTTGTGCAAGAATGTCCTACAAAAATATGTTCTATCAAAGTGAGTGCTATCCATCAGGATACACTTTATAGCAGGGATGTCAAACTTGTGTCATCACAGCAGTGTCATATGATGTATTGCGACTTCCCCCCCTTTGCTAAACTGGGCATGGGTGTGATGCATCTGGCCCATGGGCTGCGAGTTTGATAGCCTTGCTGTATAACAAGGCCAGATTAGTTATTCTTCACCAACATTTTTTCTTTTCAAATTCCCAAATAATGCAATCATTTCAAGGAGCTTTTAATATGTCATTATGTTTGAGTTGGGACATAAATCAAAGCTTCTTACTCCAAGATACAATATATTTCTAAATTATATTGAAGAAGTGAGGAGTGCATCTTGAACAACATTTTAACATATTAAGTTCATACTTCTGTATTCCACAGAACAGAGAGTCAAAAGGAGGAAAGCTCAACTCATATACTAAAAACAACAACAAAATATTTGGTGCAGAAGAATTCTTGATAAATCTTACCTTACTAAAATCACTCTCATGGTGTTGCTGGGTCATAACCTCAATTAAAATGTAATATGTGCAGAAGTAAAGACTTTGCATTGGAAGTTGTGCAAATGTTGGCAACTACAGAAGCAAGGGGTTTGTTTGCAAAATCATCAGTTTGTGCAAAGAAGCTTTATCCCCTTACATATATAAAATAATATATGTACATGTCCTGAAGTGGAAGACTGAACATTGCCATAGATATGAATTACTGGAAGCGGTCTTTTGTAAATATTGATGCTTTTTGAGTAGCACTAAAAGAAGAAGGACAGAAATTGTTGGGGGTGCTGGGAAAAAGGGGAAATATAATCCCACGATAGACTTTCATGCTGCAGATATTCAGCCTAAAACAGATTATAGGCATGGCTTGAGACAGGAGGAGGAGGAGGAAGAGGAGGAGGAGGAGGAGGAGGAAGAGGAGGAGGAGGAAAGGAAGGAAGGAATATTTCCACAAATTCTCCTTCAAGAGTTGTAAGGGGAAAGCACACTAAGGCAATGGAAGGATCTTATTCAATGATGTCAGAAGACTTGATGCAATTACAAAGTCCAACTTCAAGATAAAATCATCTTCAGTGTTTCTTTTTCCTTAAATTTGTGTTCCTTAGGAGACAATGTCTTCCTAGGTGGGTGGGGAGAAAATTGCTCAAGAACAACTTTCTAATATAATATAAGCACTCCTCTCCATAGTGTTTCCTTTAAATTATTTTTATTATCTCCCATTATGATAAAATTGTAGCTGGAAAATTAAGATAGTAGTAAATGAGAGGAAACAAAGCAAACCCTGGCTAGAGCATTTGTCTCTCAAATATCTTACATTGTTCAAGATCCAATTTAGTTATTATTCACAGAAATGCCTGGTAACAACAAACCGTCTTCTTTTTTTCTTTTTTTTCTTTTTTGTAATCACAGACAGAACAATGTAATCTGAATGTAATGCAGAAAAAAGGCTAAAGAAGAATCTTATAAAAGCAAGTTACAATGGTTAGGGAAGATGAATTATAGCCAGATTTTATTAGAATCATAACAAAAAGGTCTTATCATTTACAGACCCATGAAGACATCTATAAATAAGAATTGACTAATTCTTTTTTTTTTTTTATAAAGAATTTTATTAATTTTTAACAAACAAACATGTACAAACAAACACAAAACATAAAAAACATAAAATATCTTTTTGGACGGCAGTTTGATCCCGAGTTACATCTTTTTGTACAGAGATAAATTCAAGTTCATGCTTACTTTTAAATAACATTCCATTTCTTATTTATTATTTTGCATTTTCTATATAGCTTCTCCTCTCTTTTCACTCTCTTAATTCTATTATATTTATTTCATCTCAATTTAAATCATTATACTTATATCCTTTGTCTGTTCTATTTCAGCTAGCTATTTATCTTTTCTCATTAACACAAAGTTTCTTCTGTAATGACTGATTGGAGTATAATACCTTGTCATACTTATCCCTCCCCTAGTTTTAAAGCTTAACATGACACATAATTTTCATTCGGATTCTGCGTAGTACATTCTAAAGATAAACTCAATATTTTGAAACTATATTTAAAAAGTATAACATAATTAAAACAACAATCCATAGCAATTAAAGTTATATCATTCAAATTAATATTCATTTAAGTCTTAAACATTTTACACAATCCTTTCTAAATAAGTATCATGCTTCTATGGGAACACTTATAGATTTTACTTAATTACTTCCCTCTATTTCACTTATATTTTAAAATATTAAACAATAACAATGTTCCCATTTTTCTTTAATTCAATTCTCTCATATTTGATTTCATTTATTTTTATTTAAAAAGAAAAAATTTCGCTAAGTTACATTAAATATTTTGTCCCATTTTATAATCATATATTATTCCAATTTTCTAACATTATTTCAAATACAAATACAACAACACAATCTTATGTATCTTTGCAGAATCTCTTTTTCAGTTATATGTTTACCCATTATCTCTAAATAAATTCTGTTTCTTTACATCTTGTTTCAAACCTTTGTAACTTCTCTTCCCTTCTTTCCTCTCTTGCTTCTCCACTCTACCCTTTTTACCCCCTTGTCTCTTAATCTCCACCTTCTTGTGTATTCCTCTTTTCTGTTGCTTTCTGATGTTGTGTCCACTTTTCACCTTGTTTTTCCCTTTTTTGGTTGTTTTTTTAAGTCTTAAATTCTCCATTCTCTTTCTCCCCTTTCCCCTTTCTTCCCCAAATAAAGTTGCTTGTTCATTAAAGATGGTTTCTTCTTCATCCCAATCTTCTTGTTCTTGTAGTTTCTCATATGTAGAAATTGCCATTTCTAAAAAATTAAAAATAGAGCCAAAAGAATCCTTCCCTTCTTGTTTCTCTTGTTTATATTTTATAAATTCCATTTTCAGTTCATCCATAAGTAATGCCATTGTAAAAGAAAAAAAGAAAAAAAAAATTCAAGCGATCCAAATGATTTTAATCATTCAAATAAGAGTTTCCAGAAGTCCCAAAGTCAGCAAACAATCCAAATACACACAGTCTATTTCATTTCACACTTTCTTCTTCTTCTTTTTTTCCCTTTTTTCCACTTTAATGCTTCAAAAAACTTCAAATTCTTTTAAACCTTCAGTCCATCTGATAGAGTAGCCAATTATGATCCAAAATGGAAAAATCCAATAATAAAAATGGCCCAAAGCCAAAGAAGAAGAAGGATAAAATAAAAAGCAAAAATAAAAATATTACTAGAATTGAAATATACAAAAAGGCTGGCGAGTAGAGATTTCACAAATATATATATATAGATAGATAGATAGATAGATAGATAGATAGATAGATAGATAGATAGATAGATAGATAGATAGATATAGATTGCACACTGCACTTTGTTTATTTATCCAAGGCTCTTATTATGACTCTCTTCTCCAGCAGCTTCAAAGCCAAGCCTCAAGTGTTGAAACATTGATAAGAGTCCAGGAAAACACCTGTAATAATATTTTTCTGTGCTCTCCCTCCGTCTTATCACATTAAAATGTCCTTGAGAAGGAGTGTTTATACATTTCTCCCCAGTTCAAATAAAATATTTTCAAGCCTCTAGTTGGCAGTGTTGCACAGTCTCTTAATACTTTTTTCCCCCCTCAGCCAGAAAGAAAAGTAATGTATACAAAACTCAGAGGGAAAAAACAAAAACAAAGGGGGCCTCTATCCTAAAGAAAATTAAAAAATCAAAAGAAGCATAAAAATATATATAAGAAAAAATTCAATCTGATTAGCTACAAAATCACATTAAATTCCTCAGAGAAAAAAATAGTAAGGAAAGAATCCAAGCCTCAATTTGACATCACTTTAAAAAACGCCGCTCAAAGAGATTCCAGTCAAAGAAAAATAAAGGTTTCTTCTTTGTTCAGGATATCCTTTCAGGTCTCAGCCAATTTGCAATACAAAAGAAAGTTTCTCACCCAGCCGACACACCCTCTCTCCAGCCTCTTTTTTTTCGGAGCTGTCCCGACTTCAGCAGCTTTGGAGGCTGCCTTTTCACCGCCAGCAAAAGGGCTTCTCCCGGATCAAACCAGAGATTTTGCGATATCTCTGGGATCCTGGGACTGTGCCCTTCACAATCCCCGTCTCTACGGGACAGTTTAGGTCCATTAGGACCGACCAGGGGTGAAAATATCAGCTGCGATCTCAGAGCCCCGTGATCGCAGCTGTAGCACCGAGACGAGTCTCCGCCTTCTCCAGAATTGACTAATTCTTATTGACAATGTTTTAGAAGAAAAATACATTTTTATTACAACTATATTTGATTTATTATTGAAAAAAATAACCATCAGATTTTAATTTCAGTCTCTCATTTTCTCTTTCTCTCTCCCCCATGAGTGGATCCTGAGTTACAATTGTATAAAAGGAAGAGCTCCTTTAATTTATAGAACAGGGACCCATCGGAGGTTTACTGATGCTTGATAGTAACTAAGTGCTACTACATTTTCTTTTACTTCTAGAGAGTCCAATGGAACACACAGTTTGATGCTGCAAGGGGAAGTGGGTTATGCAAGTACAGCCAATAGGAAGCACAGACCTAAGTCAATATCTTCATAACCTTCATAACACCTTCAGAGCAAGTTGGATGTGATGGTTATGGTGTTGAGAATACTCAAAGGAATGTCACTCACCCACCCATTTGCACAATTGTATGTGTAGTACCAACTTCTTCAATAATTATAGGCATATCCAGTTATGGGTAAGGTTCTCTCTATGCTTATGGCATGCACATAGGACTGTGGCTGGATGCTCAGTCAAGGGCATCCACAACAAAGATCTCTGGCTTCAAAAAGGCAGGCTTCAAAAAAACCCAAAAAAACCACAAATGAAACCCTACTTCTTTAATGTGCATGCAATGCATGTTTTACCGGTTGCAAGAAAGAGGGGAGTAAGGCTGTGATCATCCCTGTTGTTCCTCCTTATTTGAAGCCATTGCTGTGGATTCCCACAGTTCTCAAGATCCTCCCACTTGATTTAGTTTATAAGGCAAGTGAATAAAATGTGCACACATTTCAAAGGAACCCAAATCCAAATTTAGGCAAGGGAGATAACACAGACACTGGCTGTCCTTATTTCAGAATTCATATGATCCAAAATGTTCTAAGACGATAAGCTTTTTAAAATTGTACACTTTTGGGCTGGCATTTTAAAAATTCAGTATAAGATCATGATGCCAGGTAGCTTTTATAATGCTCATTATTAAACCTTAATATCAGGAAAGAGCTTACACTGTAATCAGGATATGCAATTAACTGAGAATATCATTTTAAAAGTTGATTGTAATTGCAGGCTTTTCAAATCCCTTTTCAGATACCAAGGTCTTTGGTTGTAAGTAGAACATAAGGATGTGGAATCCAGCTTGTTTTAGCATGCACCTTGCAAGTCAGTCATTAAATGCTGTTTAATGAATTTGTATGCACAGTAGGATCTGAAAATATTTCTTAGCTGATAAAAATACGTATGTTAATCTGATATAAATGGAAGACTTAAAATAATTTGCAAAGTGTAAAATGTAATCAATGAAATAATGACCTAAATTAGTCAATGTAAGTCAAATATTGTCAAAACAAACTCTCCAGCCTCTGGGTTAATGTAAAAAGAACATTTGGATCTGTCTCTAATATGATCTTCTCTATTATTATTATTTTTTGTTTGACTTTCAATTTGGGTTCCCTTAAAAGTAGTGAATATTCTGAACTTTTGAGTTTTCATAATTAAATCTTAATAAATAGAAAAAGTATAGGATAAACTATTTGCAAAATCTGAGTCTATTTTCAATTTATGAAATAAAAGCTATGTTTACTAAGGTATCATTTAACTGGATCAAAACAAATTGAATTGTACTTTGCTGTATTTTCAAAAGACAAGAAAAAGCCTCTCATGTTTGCATCTCTAAAGAGTTTTAGATGATTCGAGAATCTTGCTAATACATGAAGCATCTTTGAGAGATAGGGATCATCTTTGATGGATAACACTGAAACATTTTTGATGATCCCTGTCTGAAAAGACCACAAAGTTCTAAAAAAAAGATATATTTTCTAAATAGTTGGCTGTGTGGTAAATTAGCAGTGTATGTACTTTAGGTGTTCCTTGTTCTGCTTCAGTTTTTTTCATGTCTTCTAGTGAATAGAGGGCCGTAATGGGAAATGGGAAGGAATGTTATATTGACTCAGTGTCCTTAAATTCTTGAGTTTCATTGTAAATGAGGAAGAGAATGAAGGTTCTGAATAATTGGCAGCTTGAAATGAGTTTATCCCTTAGTTCATTATGTTGCCTGAGAAAAAAGATTGTGTAGATTTCTTATTGTTGAGGATAAATCTTTGGGAACAGACCTGGATAGCCTCTAACCTGACAGTAAAGTTATTGTGAAGGTAGCTAAAGCTAGTTAACCTCATATTTTCTTTTGGAAGTCTGACTAGTCCCTTTTTCAAATAGGGAGGTCATGACCTCTCTGTCGATAATACATAACTATATTAGAGGCAGGCAATTTGATGCTTTTCAGATGCTCTGAACTACAAGTCCCAAAATTCTTTGCCATTCTTCATCCTCATCATATTATCCCAGGGAATGATTCTATCTAATCATAAACTAGCACAATGTTCTAACCACATGAAAAGAATACAGATTCCAAACTGACAATCACTGATAATGTCTTTAGGCAAGGCATATATTGATGACTGTCATCTTTTAGTGACATTTTGTAAAGTATGATGAATCAATATGGCCTACCCACAAACATTAGATACCTTCCCTAACTGGTTTTATGGAGCTTCCTAAATTCATAACTTTTTCCACAATTAAATCAAGGACCTAGATGTTTATTAATTAATAGTGTTCCAATCATCTCTCAAGAAATAAAGACAGATTTAAGGCCTTCTTATGCAGTATAGAAATTCTTTCAAACCCAATCAAACTCAAAAGTTAAATAATGCTGTTCAATAAAATGTTCAGAAAAAAAATGGCTAATATTCACATTATATTTTAGTCTGATGGATTTGACTGATCTTTTTAGTATATTAGATTCTAATAGCTCCCTTAATGTTCCAGAATATCACCCCTTCCAAGACTATAGTATTTCAAACATATTTAATTCATGGATTATAAGGCCAGCAGACAAAATCAGTGCTATTGAGTTATTACGACCCAAGAGATATAGTGACGTTAATAACATCCCATCTGCTGCAATATCTTGCCAGAGTTATCACTGTTTCTAAATGCTGAATGTTACAATGGCATAAATTAAGAATGGGCTTTCTTCTGAGCATGACATCATACAAATGTTAAAATCAAACCGCTTCTAGGTTGGGTATCTTTTGCAGGCTGTCATTTTGCGTGGAAAACGATCCTGTGTGGTTGGCCTTTAGGGTTGCTGATTGACAGGTTTTCAGAAATACAATTAGGTTTGGGGGATGAATTTGAATTCTTAGGAAAGCATTTCTTCCTCTGGTAATGTAGGACTATTAGTCTTAGCATACCCTCATTGCACTTCCACGCAGATACTCTGCATTAGTTCAAAATTGGTTCCAGTTGCCTACAATCCTCCCTACATCAACAGCATTTGACAGCTTAGTTTATTTCTGCCTCAACGACGGAATATTTGAAAGGATGGCAAAAGCTGTTTTGTTTAAAATGCTGCAGTCATATTAAATATCTGTGTTGGTATCCTTGCCTCATGCTACTTTTAGACTTCTGGGTATCAGACAACCGAACAGATCTTCAAGGAGAAAGATTACTTCATGCCTTTGTGGCTCCTTCTCTTAGGAATTGCCATGTTTTTCTTTCGCATGTAATTGGATAAATAAATTTATATCATGGATGGTAGCTTGTAAGGAATATAAGTCCCTTTTGCATGAGGGAAACATTATTTTTCCAGGATCTGCAGATGACCCAGATGGGGAGCATTATTTGCTTGAATATTACAAATATTGCAATGTTGAGATGATTGTGTATAGGGCTGGCAGCAGCGATGAGAAGGTTCCTGAGGAGCCTGTGCCAAGTGCGCGTGAGCACAGGATTGCTCGCAAGAAAGAGCAGCTACAACAATACAGGTGACTCGGGAGTAAGGCAAGGTAATGGCCCCTCCTTCAAGAAGATAAAAGCCAGATGTGAAAGAATGTACTCTGCAGAAGGCAAAGACGTTTTGAAACTCAGCCTCATGGACATTACAGTTGGTATTTGAAGACAGTTGGTATATTGTAAACTATTTCTTACCTGTTGTGTTTTGGCAGACTTGCAAAAACTTGGCAAGGTTCTTTCTTGTCGGAGCTAATTAGTTGGAAGCAGCCTTTTATCTGTGAAGAAACAGAATTCTTAGCTGAAACATAATAAGGTTTGTCTTGTGTTTGCTCTCTTGGAACCAGATTTGGGTCAGAACAGTCCTAGACTGATGACCACAATAGAGCTCCAAATTTCTGTTGCTAAGGTGGAACATTTGTGAAGTGAATTTTGCCCCATATTACAACTTTTCTTGCCACAGTTGTTCAGTGAATCATGGTTCACGTGGCTGTGAAGTGAATCTGACTCTCCCATTGACTTTGCTTGTCAGTGTTCTTTATACCTTATGGGAGGGGCAATCACCTCCAAGCCTTACTCCTGAGTCATCCCTTTTGTCTCAGCTGCTCTTGCCTTCTAGCAGCTCTGCGCATACACACACTGGGAATAGGCTCCCCTTGTTCCTCGGCCTTGCTGCTTCCAGACTCCGGAAGCTCTGGAGTCAGCACCCCACTCCTAGATGGTCTTGGCCCCATCTCTGCATCAGATGCAAGACCCTTGTCCGAGTCCTCTCCAGACTCCTGGACTGGTCTCCATTCTCCCCCACTGTCTGATTCCACTGCCATCTGGCACAGGCTGCCAGAGAATCACAACAGTCAGAAAGTCGCAAAAGTCACAAACACATGACCCTAGGATACTGCAATAAATAAGAGTCCGTTGCCAAGCATTTTGAATGTTGATCATTTGACCATAGAGAGGCTGCAAGGGTTGTAAGTGTGAAAAATGGTCATAAGTTGCTTTTCTTTAGTTCTGTTGTAACTTTGAACCACCACTAAATGAACTGTTGTAAGTCAAGGACTGCTGTTCTCAGCTTTATGTCTCCTATGTCCCAGCCATATCTATGGATTGCTATGTCAGTAAGAAACCATTGAGTTTTAAACTCCTTTATTGTCAAGAACAGAAGAGCAATATCTCAGCGGTGGGCCAAGAGCTTCAGACAGCTGCCTTCGGGGATAAGCCACAAACTGCAGTTTGGGGGAACATTCTTGACACTAAAATTGGCCATCAGAACAACTGGCATGAATAAAAGATTCCTGTTGCAATTCAGCAAAATGTGAAAACAAGATGTTACTGTGACTTTGGGCCTTAACCCCAACTCACCTTTAATCCTGTCTGATCTTTTGGTTTTCACCACCGATTCGTCTTGTGGATACTGACTCCAAGCTTCTGGCTTACTTTAATAAGAGAATAACACAGTTGGAAGGGACCCTGGAAATCTTCTACCCCAATCTAGTATGCTGGCCTAAATTCAGCCCTGAGTTCAAATGAGCATTATGGAATTCAGAATTAAGAGTTCTAACAGGCAAATACATCAACTAATACATGCTTTTTGTTGATGCTGCATTGACACTTTCAGTGATACCATGAAAGAGTTTGACAACATTTTTGAGGGGTGTTAACAAGAATAATCACAGAATACTACAGTAAATTTGCTGACAGGGAGGAAAAATGAGCTATTGAAAAAGAAATACGGTTTTACACACCTGGAAAATGAATGATAGTTGTATATCTTTATTACCATTGTTAAAGAATGACAAGCAGAGTCAGCAAAGTTTGTCAGTGGTAGGGACCGGGGATATGTTGTAATTTAGCAAAGGTTGCCTACAGTCTTTCTTAGCTTTACACACATTGCTCTCAATTTATTTGCCCTAATTTTTCAGTCTTGTGAAAAACTGTTCACTTTTGTTTTTTCTTTTTACATGAACTATTTTTAAGGTGGCTGCATTGTCACCCCAAATTACTTGTGGCAAATCTGACAGTATGTTATGATGATCAGACCTCACAGTTCCTAGAAGGCTGTGTCTTTATTAGCACTTCTCAAAATCCCCTTGAGCTGTGCTTTCACATGCTCTATTTGGGATACAGCAAAACTCAGCTGTTCAGCAGAAAGCAGGTGGAGTAGAAAGATGATGGCGAAGCTGGTAAAAGTGCTTACCAAGTCAATATTGAAATTTGATAAATGACAGAATGCTGTAACCGAGGAAAGGTTTGAAAACAACATGTTTCTATTTTAGAGCTTGTTTTATATGAATAGAGCCCATCTGGGGAGGGCGTGGGATTAACAGCTGTTATTTAGGGGAGAAACACCATTGCACAAATTAAATCTTGGCCGAACTTACCTAATGAGATAAACAACAGAAGATTCTAATGCAGAAGATGCATTGGATGTGATTATCTGGATTACTGTTTGCTTCTAAAGGGTTTTTAATCTTGAGTTTGTATGCATGCAGCTGGAAAACTGAAGAAATGTAATCTCAAACTGGGTGCTGAAGCCAAAGTGACTGGTTATATCTTGAGCTTCAGGTGTGGTTGAATTCTATAAACTGAATTCAAACAGATGTCAGACCTGTTCCAACTTAGGCATTTAAGAAAGAAAAACACTCAACTCCATTTCTTTGAAGCGAAAGGCTCTTTTATTAAAGTTAACTGGTTACAGCAAAATTAAAGATAGATCTGAGCATTCCCCCACAAATGTTACACTTTTCCTTTTCTCCTGGCCCTTCCTTCATGGATAGTCCATTAGTGCCCAATAGTATTCATGTTTGATGTTTTGGGAATGGCTTTGAATTTTGGCACCTTTTGATGTAATTTCACATTCCATTCTCAGGCTAGATGTCCTTGGTGACTGGTTTATTCTGGTTTGACCCTTCTGGTTCCTGTCAGCCTGTCTCCCCTCCCTTCTTCTATCTATTCCCATGCCTGAACTTTCCTACACCAATGTCTCCCTGCTCCCTTGCAACCTTATGGCAGGATGCCAGCGAAGCAAAGAAGCTGAAGATGGCAGGCCTGACCCCAGGGAATTTGGGATTCTTGAGGAAGCTTTGGAGTTGGCATCATCTATATAGTGAGGGAAGGAAAAAATAATTCACCTTGAACTTTCAAATGGCCTAATTTGGCAACTACTTGGAGAAGTTATCTTGGCCCTACAGCAATCTTTCATATTTAAATTTCCTCTCTTTGTACTTTAGTTTATGGCAATCTTTCTGCAATAGAAAATGCCCTCCTTGCCCAAACATTCAAGGTTTGCATAATTACCATATTGTCTGTTGCCATGCACATCAGCATTTCAATGGCTCTACAGTTTGGTTCAGAGGGCCACTGCAGTTCGCATTTGTTCACATAATGAAACTTGAATATAGTCAAATGAATCCCAAAGTATTCATAATATAGAAAATACTCTATTTGGACCATGGAGCAAAGATGCCTATTCAAGTTTTTTCCAATATGGGCCTATTGAGAGATTCTGTTTGTTTACTTGTCAGCAATTAGCTAGCTTAGGCATACCATTCAATGCCTAAAGTTATAGAGTTCCCTATAGTTAGCAATGGTCAGGGACACAATGGTGAAAGTTATCTGTTACTATAGCCTGATGGAAAAAGGATTAATTAACCATCATTTCGAAGGAGCATTGGAGCCAGGAGACAAGTCAATCACAGGAAATATACTGTAGCTGACTCAGTATGGGAAAGAGCTGGTAGCAGGAAAGGCTGCTAGCCAGTCAATAGACAGGTACTTTTCCCCAACCCACCAATTATTTTGGGGGGTGGCTTGTTTTGTGTTAATTGCTGCTTAGGTTACACATTCAAATTCCTCCTTCTAATTTCCTGCAGGGTTAGTGTGGATTCCGGTTTAACAACTGCTTATACTTCAGATCACCATTTGCTATTCCTCATTGTTTCTCCAACATTCTGTCCTAAAAGTACTTCTTTGTTCGTTCATTCATTTTATGTGCCACCCAAATTGTCCAGAGATGACAAGATGGATGGCACAGAAAACAGAAAGTGGGTGGTTTACAAACAGAAAGCCGAAACAATGAAACTTCCAATTTCTTTTTATAAGGGACTCAATGAGCATATAGGAAATGGTTAGTATCATTAAATGCAAACAATGAAAGAATCAAGATCCCATTAAAAAATCACATAAAAGTAGAGAGGAAAACATTGGATTAACCCCTATTAAAAGCACACTTGGATAAAATGTGATTTTCTTGCCAATCAGCTAAACCAAGTGTTCTGAAGAGAGATGCCTCAATTTGGATATTATAGGAGAAAGATTTCTGGGGCATTATTAAGCCAATTAATGGTTGTTTAGAAAGGAGAAGGCCAGACACAAGGTCTTTTCCAAAATTTAATACTCTTGGGATAGAATTTTACAGAGAAAGAATTTTCTGGCAGCTGGACCAAACAATGTAGGTCTTACTAGCTAAAACTCACAGTGCTTAATTGCTGTAAGAAAGGAAATACAGTGCAGTTGGATCAGGACTAGGGAAATACAGCTAGGAAAGCAGTATCCATAATTCAGGCCAGCTTCCATAATTCTTTACCAGGTATTAGTGTTTCCAAATGTTTACTAGAACCAGAACCTAATAAATATGCTACAGACATTCAGGCTGGATCTATGTATCCAAGCCAAACATAACAGTGATAAAAATCTTTTTCTTATAGGAAGAATAGCTGATAACCTATCAAATATGCCCAAAATCATCTTATTGGGGAGATGGACAGCATATAAATGTAATTAATAACAACAACAATCCCAAGAGAATGCCACTGGCATTGACAAATTTACCACCAGTCAATTACAAAAGGTGGCTACACTAGGAATAGCATCCATCCTGCCATGATACTGTAGTACTATCAAACATCCAGATCTTCTTATCCTAGGTCCTTGGAAAGGACTTGATAGGTAGACAAAAATGACAAATCCAGTCTGAACATCTGGATGACTGGGCAATGAACCATAATAATGAAATAAGGAATAATTAGAAACATAAAAAGCTTTGTGCAAATATACTTATTTGGATCTGATTCTTTCTTACCCATTTTAGTTCTGATACATATGTAGATACATAATAATGCCAAGTTGATGGATTGTACTTTTGTTGCTGGCTTGTCTCAGTGTTTTAAATTCAAATGGCACACATTTCCCATTCCTTTTGAACAGGAGACACTGTTTTCATTACCTTCATAAAATTAAAGAGTGGGGAGAAAGAAACAGGCTGCTTTCTGATAGTATTCAGATTATTAGCAGCGTCCTGCAACAGTTCTGTATGAAACCATAGTAACTTCCACTTGTAGCTGTTTGAATCCAGAATTTAATTTAATGAAGCTTAAATTCCTCTGTAGGGTGGCCTGCACATGCTATCAAGTTTGGAAGATTAAAATCTACAATTACAGTGATTTACCATATGAAAGTTTTTTTTAATTATTTGTTGCATGAGAGCTCAGCTGGAATTTTCAGTCAACTCCATAATCACCTGGATGTTTATATTTACATATTTTAAGTCAACCTTCCAGTTTTCTAGGCAGACAGATATTCAACATTTACATTTTTGACATCAAGATCTGAGCATATATATGGGCATCAGACAGACATAGAATCTTAATCCATCTATGAAAACATTTTTGCGTGTCATGTTTGCAGATGGAAGAGTCATAAATAGTTGCTGGATTAGGAAATTGGCTGCAAGGTTCACTGAGTATCTTTTTCCCATATGTCCTTAAAAATTGTACAATATTTATTTAGGGATGTTTCAGTTATAATACTCTCGAGTAGGGGTGTCAAACTCATGTCATCACATTGTCATAATGTAACATATCATGACTTTCCCCTTTGCTCAAATGTGGGTGGGCTTGGCCAGTGCATGACGTATCTGGCCTGCAGACCATGAATTTGACACCCCTGATCTAGAGGATCATGTTTTCTCTAAAGTCTTAGAAATTGATGTCTCCAAAACATTGAAATTATAATGATGGTGATTTTTCCTAGATTATGTATAGCAGCTGTCATAATAAACTATAACACTTCAACAATGAAACAATAAAGTTATCATTTTTATTGTTTTTACAATATGAAAAATGTACTATATTCTGATTCATTTCAATTATTTTTCCTCCTCCTCATTTATTTGTCTGAGTACGTCAGTGGGTATGTGTATGTATAAATTTATAATATTGGATAAAATTATTCATAGCCCTGTCTGTTATTGATTTAGATTTTTATTCTTGAAAGTTATATACCACTGTTAAGTAACTTATTGGCATGAATATCACAAACAAGTAAAATAACTGAAAAACAATAGTAAGCATAAGATTATAAACTCCAATCCATCTTATTCCAAATTTAATTATTTTAATTATTTATATCTTAGCCTCATACACATTTGCTCTGCAAGACTTTTTGTCTGGTCAGGTATACGCAGGTGAGTGTGTGCAGATGTGTACAATTTAACAGAAGACTTGTTATTTATGGGTTGCTTTCAGGCATCATATCTCTATTGAAAGATCTAGAGGACACCTTATCTCACATATTCCAAGCACACAAAAAGTAATGCTTGATGTGTTGGAAAACGTGCTATATCTTCTTGAGAGAATATCCATTTCCATTGTGAAGCCACACGGAGGAATAAATCTGCTACTGCCTTGGTGGTTCAATTACTGATGGCTTTGCCAGTCAGCCAGAGAGACAGTCTTGGTAACAAAATAGAGGAATTCTTAAAAGAAAATTCATAAGCAAAGAAAGAATATACTTATCATTTTTGCTTTGCATGCTGCATTCGGCTGAAATTCTTCTCTTTTTTTGCATGCTGCATTCGGCTTCTTTTTTTTCTGTAATGTGTCTTTTATTGCATATTAAAAGAAGCTCCTTTCAGTCATTTTTCTATACAGAGTAAAATCTTCCAACTATTAAACTCTACTCCTATGTCAAGAGATTGTAAAAGAAAAGGAATGTGTTGTACACAGACTGGTACCAGAACAGACTTAGTCCTACAAAACACTAAACATTGAAAAAAAAAGAAAGAATTGATGGCACGATAACACCCAATCATATATTATACAGACAGCTTTAGGACATATTTAAAACATATTGTGTTCTATTTGTTTAGAACTAGAAGACAGACTGTGCCTTCTTTCTCATTTTTTTCCTTTCACTTTTTGCTTTTACTCCAATCACTCTGGTCCCTGTATTGGTGATTGTTCCATTCGGAAATAAGTTGCGCGAGACTGGTTTCCAACAACAACTCTTTTATTTTAACAAGTAAGGCAATGATAACGGAACAACAGCCCAAGCCGCGGCAGCCCTTCTTATAGCGGCTTGCTCGTGGCTTGTGGCCAATGACAGTATTTTGAGTGTTCCTGCCGTCAGGCGGCCAATCGGATTGGTTCCCGAATAGCCAATCCGAGAACGGCCTTCTCGGCCAATCAGATTAAGGCACTTGGAGCCTACCAAGTTCCATACACAACACCCCTCCCCCCCTTGGTTTGGTCCAACATGCATCATGTAGTCACACAGGTAGGTGGGGCTTTTTTGAGTCCTGGTTGACCTACGCAGCTCAGTCTCGGTGTGGTCTTCAAGCGGTTCGGACAGGATCGCTTTCTGTGCCTTCTCCATGGAACCTCCTGGAAGGGTGAGTCAGCCTTGCCGCTCCCGCCTGAGTTTCTCGGGCCGGTTGAGATGGCTCCGCCGCTCCCTCCTGGTTTGTCTGGGTTGGTTGAGCTGGCCTGGCTGTCTCCTTCCAGGAAGGCCTCGCTTCATTCTCCTGCTCCTGGACTTCTCTTTTGGGGTTCATCTAATCGTGAGTGCTTGTTTTGATTTGTTTGGGAGTCTTTGTGTAGTGTTTGTTGTCGTGTTATGGGAGGTTCGTCTCTCCCTTTTTTATTATTTTGTATTTCCTCCCCCTCCTCGGCTGTATGGTTCGTTTATTATTTTTGGCGCTGGTGTGGTGTTGCGTCCTATGCTGCGAAAACGAAGCTGGTCGATGTGCCGCTTCCATTCTCTTCCATTGTCTAATACTAGTTGGTAAGACCGGAGGCCTGTGATTTGGGTGATTGTGGCTGGGAGCCATAATGGGTCCACGGTAAGGTTTTTAGCATAAACCAGGTCACCTATCTCGAATGCACGGCATTTGCTGGAGGAGTCAGGGGATTTACCCCAGGTATAAGTGGGGTGCAGTCTGTCGAGGTAGGAACGCAATTTCTGACCCATTAAGAGTTTTGCTGGGCTCTTGTTGGTTGTGCTACTAGGGGTAATATGTTGATGGTTAATCATCGGTTTAGCTTTTCTTGCACATCCCCCTTGTCCATTCTTTCTAGGCCCTCCTTAGTGTATCGAACCATGCGTTCAGTCCTGCCATTTGCAGCCAGATAAGCTGGCGCTGTTAAGGTGTGTCGGATGCCCTGTGTAGCTAAATACTGCTTGAATGCCAATGCGGTAAACTGGGGCCCATTGTCTGACACCAATACATCAGGCAGTCCATGCATGGCGAAAGGTTTGTCTAACTGCTTCATCACTGCCTCGGTGGTCGTGGAAGCCATAAGTATGACTACTAACCAGTTCGAGTAGGCATCCACGACTATCAAAAAGGTGTTGTCTTTTGTTGGCCCAGCAAAGTCAATATGCAGTCTCGACCATGGACCCCGGGGAGTTTCCCATTCCCTGACTGGTGCCTGTGGGGGGGTAGGCCTCGATTTTTGGCAGTCATGGCATGTAGCCACCCAACGTTCAATGTCTTTGTCCAGCCCTGGCCACCAGACATAACTCCTGGCCAGGGCTTTCATCTTAACTATGCCTGGATGCCCTTGTGCAACATGCACAAAACATTTTCCTGTCGTTTTTTAGGGATCACCACCCTGTCACCCCACAAAATACAGCCTTTCTTGAGAGACAGTTCAGTCTGTCGGGTGTGAAATGGCTTAAAAATCTTGGTTTTGTTTTCATCTGGCCAGCTTACGTACCCAATGCAGAATGCGAGCTGTCAACAAGTCTTTCGCGGTGGCTTTAGCGACCTCCGCTGCGGTTAGTGGCAGATTCGGCCAGGCCTCAAGTTGGAGAGTGGAGATGGTGGGACTGGGTCATCTTCCGTGATGGGCAGTGGGGAACGGCTCAAAGTCTCTGCATGGGTGATGGTCTTCCCTGGCGGTGGATCAGCGTGTAGGTGGAGGCAGCGAGGAATTCCAACCACCTCGTCATTCTAGGCAACAGAATGTTCGGGGTCGGTTTGTTTCCTGCTAGAATCCCTAACAGGGGTTTGTGATCAGTGATGATCAAAAAAGTTCTGCCGTAAAGGTACTCATGGAATCTTTTGACTCCCACTATGATTGCAAGGGCTTCTTGGTCAAGTTGGCTGTAATTTCTCTCCGATTTGGAAAGCATTTTTGAATAGAAGGCGACCGGTGCCTCTCTGCTGTCTGGTAGCTGGTGGCTCAGGATGGTGCCGATTCCAAAGGCGATGCATCACAGGTGACCGTCAAAGGCAGGGTATTGTTATACTGGATCAAAACGGTGTTAGACGTTAATAGATCTTTGATACTTTGAAATGCTGCTTGTTCCTGGTGGTCCCATTTCCAGATAGTTTTTCTGTCTAACAACCAATGTAAGGTTTCTGCTATGTTTGCTTTTTGGGGCAGGAACACATTGTAGAAATTTATGAGACCTAAGAATGCTTGTAAGTCAGTTTTGTTCCTAGGTCTAGGTGCATCTTTGATTGCCTTTATCTTTTTTTTGGTGGGGTGTATCCCTTGCTCATCTATGAGGTAGCCTAGAAATTTGACCTGGTTGGTTGCTAAGTTACATTTTTCTCACTTTACTTTAAGACCTGCGTCCCTGAATCTTCTTAAGACTTCTTTTAATCTACTCTCTAGTTCATTAGCATTTTTTGCTGACACTAGAATGTCATCAAAATAAGGGACGACTCCTTTGATTCCATTTAAAAGGCACTCCATGAGGCTTTGGAAAATGCCTGGGGCAATGCTAACGCTGAACTGGAGTCGGTTGCACTTGAATGCCCCTCTGTGTGTCACTATAGTCTGTGCCTCTGCAGTAGTGGGGTCAATGGGTAGCTGATGGTACACTTGTGTGAGATCAAGCTTCGCAAAAAATTTTCGTCCCCCTAGGGAGTGCAATAAGCATTGCACTACCGGCACTGGATATGCGCTTTGTTGGAGCGCATGATTTAGGGTCGCCTTATAGTCTCCACAGATGCGCACTGACCCATGTGGTTTGACAGGAGTCACAAAGAGTGTTTCCCACCTGGCATGGTCAATTGGCTCTAACACCCCTTGTGCTATTAGTTTGTTTAGTTGTTCATCAATTTTTGGTTTTAAGGCAAAAGGGACGCATCTGGCTTTGAGCCAGATGGGGGCTATTTTCGGGTCTAGGCTAAACAAAATTGGGGTCCCCTTGTACTTGCCTAGGGTCCCGTCGAATACATCCCGGAACTCTTTCAACAGGCTCTCTTCCCAGTTGGCCGCAACGATGGTGTTGATCCCGGTCATCCCGATTCCCAGGGGCGCGAACCATTTGATTCCTAGCAGGCTAGGGTGATCATGGTTGACGATAGTCAGAGGCAAAATTTCGGCATGTTTTTTAAATTTGATGAGGAAATGTCCAAGGTCCACTACCGGGATTCGATTTCCCTGGTAATCCTTTATTTTTGTTTTTGTTTTTCTAGTTCTTTTTGTTTGATGTTTGGTATCAGGCATTGGATGGTGTTCCAAGATACCATGGATAAAAAGGATCTGGAGTCGACTTCCATCTCACAGGGCTTCCCTTCGATGTTCACCTTTATCCGGACCTTTTTCACATTTGCTGTCCTGGCATTTCCGATTGTTAACATCTGGTGCGTTTCCTCTCTGTCGCTCATTCTTTTACTTCTACTATCTCGGTTCCATTTGCTTCTGGCTTGTCTCTCTTCATGTCTTGGGGGGGGGGTTTACTACCGCATCTTTTAGGACTATAACTCTTTTTGTTTCAGCAGACCCTTTCGATGTGCCCCCGTTTGTTACAAGCTCTGCAGATTGCATCTAGGAACCTGTATTCAGATCGCGGGTAGTTGCCTCCGCATCCAGCACATTAGAATTCCCACCTGCTTCTTCTTTTTTCCCGCCATTTCTTGTTTGATTGAAATCTATGGACATTTTCATTGTTGTCATCAGTGTCACTTGGGGAGTCGAGATCTTCATAGTGGGCGGTCGCTGTGGGCTGTTTCTTGCTACCCTCTGCCTTCTTCTCTCTGGTTTGATTTGGCGGATCTGGAATTGAATTCATCTGGCGCATAGTGGCTGCAGATTTCTTTGCTGCTTCTGTGGTGGTGGCTTCTGCGGTGACCTCAGCCGCAGTGATCTTCAGTCTATTTAGCAGCTTATTCTGAAGTGTAGTGTCCTTCAACCCGAGGACCACGTGGTCCCTCATGGCCTCGTCCATGTTCTGGAACTTGCAAGCTCCTCCGATGTGTCTCAGGGCTGCTACAAAATCTCCGATGGTCTCATCTTCTTTTTGGTCTCTTTTGTAGAACTCATGCCTTTTTATCAAGTTGGAGACCACAGGTGCATAATGTGCTCAGAGCATTCTGTTCAGCTCGGGCCAAATCATCTGTTTAACGTCTCTTGGTTTGGCTAGCGCCTTTGCCATTTTAAAAATGGCTGGTCCGCAATGTGTAAGGATGAGAGCCCACTTCCTTTGGTCAGATATCTCCTGCAGTTCGTTGCTTTCTAAAAACATTAGAAAGCGATCGATATACGACTTCCAATCCCATCAGGGTTGAATGGTGTGGGAAGCGCGTTGGTCCGGGCATCTCTTTTGCTTGGTTCTGATTGCCGTGTGCTTCAGTCTTGCTCTTCTATGATGATCCCACCTTCATCACCAGTGTTCCATTCGGAAATAAGTTGCGCGAGACTGGGTTCCAACAACAACTCTTTATTTTAACAAGTAAGGCAATGGTAATGGAACAATAGCCCAAGCCGCAGCAGCCCTTCTTATAGCGGCTTGCTCGCGGCTTGTGGCCAATGACAGTACTTTGAGTGTTCCCACTGTCAGGTGGGCCAATTGGATTGGTTCCCTAATAGCCAATCCGAGAACGGCCTTCTTGGCCAATCAGATTAAGGCCCTTGGAGCCTCCCAAGTTCCATACACAACAGTGACGCCTTTCTGAGTTCTTTTCATTGTCTTGCTCTTTTGGCCTTTCCCTACTCTTTTCTCTTTCTTTCTTTGTTTCATTAAAGCACTCTTCAGTTCTAGGAACATCCTTCTTTTCAGGATTTCTACTTTCCAGTGAGGATTTGCTTTCAGAGTCCTTATCACGATGTGAAAGCTTCAACCTCTCTTTGTCTCTATGCTTTTCCTTTTGCTCTCTTTCTCTGAACTTCTTTCTTGGTGTTGACTTCTTTCAGGATCCAACTCTCAGTCATGCCTGCCCTTTTTGTGGTGGTGAGATTCTCTATAAAACCTTTGCCTGTGTTGATCATTCTTCCTCCTACTGAAGGCTGTCTCCACATGAGGACCCTGTTGGCCTGCCCAGGGATCACTGTGACGCCTTTTGTGCCTCCTAATGTTTTTGTTTTGGTAAAAGTGTTCAAGCCCTGAGAATCTCGATGGTTTCTGAATGATGGGAGAGCTGGTGTAACTGGTCCAACAAAGTGGGGTAGCTGACCTGGCAGGTGAAATATGGGGGGAGGGGCAAGGCATGAGAAGGCTTTCAGCAAAACCAAAGCCTGGAGGTGGAAGGAGGTGGAGAAGAAGGTGGTGGGGAAATCCAAATACAGGAGTGTTTGGTGGGGAGAAATTAGGGGCAACGGCCCCTTGAAATTGAAAACCAGGAAGGATTGGGTTGAGGAGTCCTAATTGGTAAGAAATTTCCACTTGTGGCAGGTAAATTGGTCTTGAAGTCACATTGATGACTTGTATTTTCCACTTCAAGCTGAGATGATAATGATGTTGATGAAGAGGGTGGAGGTGGAGGTTTGGGTGGCGGGGATGGCAATAATTCTCTCTCAGAATTTCCAGTTTCAATGTTTTGCATCAGAGTGTCTTTAAACTGGTTGAAGTTCCAAAGTAAGCAGGAATAGTCTCCTGCATGAGACAGATTTAGAAATTATGAAGGGCCAAATGGGTGCTTTAAGCATTCCCCAATTTCAATCAGCATTTTTCCCTTTAAGACCTGTCTAATTCCATCCCCCAAATTGGGCCAAATATAATTTGGAGACCCAAGGACCACAGAACTGAGAAGGACTTTTTGTACACTTTCGTTCAACTTTTAGAAGAAATCAGGTGTACTTTATGTTCTTGTTTTCAATGGAAAGCAAGTTCAAAAGCTTTGGTGCTTCATTAGTGAACTGTAAAAAGGACATTAAACCTCTCAATTTTCCAGGCCTTTTCTTTGTGAAAAAATAATAATAATAATTTTCCCATGGAGGAAAAAACAGTTGGAAAGTGGTTTTTTTTAATAAAACATTTCTGAGTGGGAAAGTGGGAAATTAAACTCTATCCTACATTCCTCATAACAGTTTTTCTTTTATTAAAATGTTGAGAGCGCACATAGCTTCCTTGCACCTACTGTCTATTTTTGCCCTTCTGATCACAGCTTTATATCACAGTGTGACAAGGATTAAATTTCTGTAAAATGCTTCTCATCATCCTGCTAAAGTGTCAGAGACTGAATCTCTTAAGAATTGCCTTTCAGGTTGCCATAGGCCATGGCCCTGATTTCTCAGGAGAATCAGGGAAATCTTCAGGAAAGTTTTAAATGAAGCTTTGGAAAAGCATGGGGTAGGAAAAACAGTCCCAGTTCTTGTATTGACTGAAGGTTCTTGATTCTTGTAATAACAATAGCAATAGCACTTGGATTTATATACTGTTTCACAGTGCTTTAAAGCCTTCTCTAGATGGTTTACAGAGTCAGCATATTGCTCCCAACAAACTGGGTCCTCATTTTACTGACCTTGAAACGATGGAAGGCTGGTTCAACCTGGAGCCTGGTGAGATTCAAACTGCTGAACTACAGGCAGCTAGCAGGCAGTAGAAGTAGCCTGCAGTGCTGCATTCTAACCACTGCGCCATCACAACTCAGTAACTGAGTTACTAAAGCCCATGTCACACTGAACCAACGGATGCAAAGAGGATGTAAAATGGACAAAAAACCTTGCCATCCGTTCAAAAATGCGATGTACTCACTGCCTCCATTTGGGTTCCTCTCTATCCGTCCAGCATCCGTTTATGGACGTTTCATCCGCTCCAAAAGTTTTGGGCTGCCTAAAACTTTTGCGTTGAAAATGTATCCAGTTCGTCCGTTCTGCATCTGCTACGCACCCGCTACGCATCCACTACGCATCCGTTACGCATCCGCTATATCCGCTTGGCGTCCGCTGCTCATCCGCACAACTCGCATCCGCCCGGACGAAGGGAGGAAGCAGAACGGATGCGGAACAGATGCAGAACGGATGCAGAATGGATGCAGCACGGAAACAAAGCGTTTAAAGTGGAAGAAACGTTTGCAGAGGGGATCTATCTCGGATATGAAGGATGTCTAGGGGATGCCTAGAGGATGCCTAGAGGATGCAAAAGGACACCTATATTGCCTATAAAAAGGGGGAGCAACACATCTGCATCTCACTTTCAGACCAGCAGCCCACCTGTGCAGACCTCTGCAGCCTTCATCTGACTCTTCCTCTTCCACAGCATCCAGTCATGTCCACCGTGGATTGTACCACAGTCCTTTTGGCAGTCACCATCCTTCTGCAACAGTACGAAGCGATCTACAGGCTCTGTGAACTCTACTATGGGAAGAAAAAGAGGCGGCCAACAAGCGTCTGGGTCCGAAAATGGATCAGGAGAAGAGCAGAGTACGGACTGTACAACAAGCTGATGGTGGAACTCAGGAACGAAGACACTCGGGCGTTCCAGAACTTCATGAGGATGCCTCCAGCCATGTTTGATGAAGTTGTGCAGCGCCTTACACCCAGGTTGACCAAGGCAAACACCAACTTCCAGCCAAGCCTGGAACCTGGGCTCAAGGTGGCACTCACTCTGCGCCACCTGGCCTCAGGGACCCCCTACAAAAGCATGCAGTATGGCTGGAGGGTGCCACACAACACCATCACCACACAACACACATTACCATCAACATCAGGTCAGAGAAGTGGTGCAGGCCATCATCGAAGAATTCAAGGAGGAGCTCCTCCAGTGCCCCTCCACTGAAGAAGGATGGAAGAAAGTTGCAGAGCAGTGGTATCAGAGGTGGAACTCTGATGGAACTCAGAGGTGGAACTCCACACACCGTTGGAGCCATCAATGGCAAGCACGTGGCCTGCAAAGCTCCAGCCAAGTCAGGGTCCACTTATTTCAACTACAAGGGCTTCTTCAGCATCATCCTCTTTGTCATGGTCGATGCTGGCTACAAGTTCATGTACATCGATGCTTCAGGCTACGGCTCATTTTCAGATGCCCAGGTATACAACGCCAGTCACCTCAAGGAGGAGCTGGAACGCAACCTGATCGTGGGCTTCCCAGATCCAGACCCCTTGCCCAACGACACACAAGATGTGCCCTACTTCATCATGCGGGATGACGCCTTCTCCCTCAGAATCTACCTCATGAAGACCTACACTTCCAGACTCCTGACCTGTGAAGAGAGGATGTTCAACTACAGGCTGTCCAGGGCAAGGCGGGTGGTGGAGAACGCCTTTGGCATCCTGGCAAACAGGTTCCAGGTACTTCTCACCACCATGCAGCATTGCCCAGAGACCGTGAGGAGGATCATGGAAGCTTGCTGCATCCTGCACAATCTCATGCGCACCCGCTACCCAGTCTTGCAGAACAGGCTCATGGACCTCCAACAAGGCAATGGGGACATGGAGCCTGGGGAATGGAAGCAAGGGCAAAACCTGATCGACACTGAGGATGTGCAAGGGCCCAACAGAGTCTCACGGGAAGGGAAGAAGCAGCGCAACCTCCTGAAACACTGGTGCAACTCCCCAGCTGGAGCGGTGGAGTGGCAAGACAGGATGGTAGATGCTTAATGGATGCTTCCTTCAACCTGTCTCATCACACGGATGAGATTGGGCCATGTATGTTGGCCTACAATGAACAGGGCATTTAATAAAGAGTTGTGTTTGTGTTGA
>BLBF01000007.1:63442196-63456039 GCA_015471245.1 Laticauda colubrina | reverse complement strand
CCTCCTCCTCCTCCTCCTCCTCCTCCTCCTCCTCCTCCTCCTCCTCCGCCTCCTTCTCCTCCTTCCTCTTCTGTATTCTCTGTGCTTTACATATACTGTTTTCTTCCCCCCCCTCCTCATAATGTCCTGGAATGACACAGAGTCTGGGTTTTAGTGGGAGGTGAAAAAGTCTTGCTCTAAAAGTCACAATATCCATGAGTCATGAGATCAAAATTTTGGTGCTTGGTGAGTGAAAATTCTTGTCTCAGATGTGGCTGTCAATTAAGGAATTTCTATTCTCTGGGAGTTTATGTCTTTTGTCTTTTAACAGAATTTACAATTTTGAAAACCTGCAGACTGAGGAAGATAAGGGTCATGGTTCAGTTCTCCTTGAGCTACTATATATCTGCTTAGAGCTATAAGCTGATCCCAGGAGGAATTCTTTCTAAACAATCTGCAGAAAAAATATTAGTTGTTGGAAATTAATGCATATGTAACTACCCATCAGCAGAGCTAAAGTTCACATAGGATATACTTCTGAATCAAACTGAGGTTTTGAAAATTACTACATAGATAATCCCACCCAAAGAACAGTTTAATAGTTCTATCTTATGACAGTGGTTAAGTTCCCAAAGATAGATAAAATAGATAGATAGAATTCTTTGTTGGCCAAGAATATTAGAATTCTTTATTGACACACAAGGAATTTGCCTTTGGTGCATATGTTCTCAGTGTACATAAAAGAAAAGATACATTCGTCAAGAGTCAAGAATCATAAGATATAACACTTAATAATAGTCATAGGGTACAATAAACAATCAAATCATAGTAGGAAACAGTCAATATAAATCATAAGATTACAAGCGACAAAGTTATAGGAGGGGAGATGGGTGATAAGGACTGATAAGAAGATTAATAGTAATGCACACTTTGTAAATAGTTTGACAGTGTTGAGGGAATTATTTGTTTCACAGAGTGATGGTGTTTGGAGAAAAATGTTCTTGTTCTGGTGCTTTATAGTGCTTTATAGGATCATTTTGAGGGTAGGAGTTGAAACAGTTTTTGTCCTGGATGTGAGGGGTGTCTAAATATTTTCACAGCCCTCTTTTTGACTCGTGCAGTCAGATAAAGGTCAAGATTGGCTTTGAGAAAATCAAATTGCCAAAATCAGAATCTCTGATTGTCTCAGCATTCATTCATTCATTCATTCAATCATTTAATCTATGCATTGGTTCTAAGACAACTGACAGACTGAGGAGTGGAATGATTTTTAACCTTTTGGACCTTTGAGATTGAGATGCCTGGTGGGGTTACTTGATTAGACTAATAATGTGCTTTCTGTATTCTAATTCTTCCTATTTGGTTTCCTGGGTGGTGGTCAGGGTCAAGGCTAGCCTTGGAGAAAAGTGGGGAATGTAAATTCTATGTGTTTTCTGACTTATTCCAGTCAATTCAGCCTGCCTCAGTCTTAGGGCTACTTGAGGTCATTCTGGCTGGGAGGCAGGGATTGCTTTAATTTCTGTGTTTTTCTTTGCCTTCCCTGGGGGCATGGAAATAAAAGGATGGGTCTTATGATTGTTCCTACAAGATTAACCCAGGCTCCTTCAGGATTTGAGTTTAATTCAGATCCAGAGATCAACTCTTTTAGATACCTGTTGGTGTTCTCACATCACCTATGACTGGTCAAAAAAACTCAAGAAAGGGCAATTAAAAAGAAATTATTCAGAGGTTCTGAATCATATTCAGGATTTGGAAAATGATAATACGTTTTGAAGAACCTCATTTTTTCCTATATATTTACCTTAGTTTTTCCTATATATTTCTCCTCCATTTTGCTTATGGTCAATATTATTTGCTTTTTATGTTTTAGTCTGAAGTCAACAATGTACTTAAAGCCCCTGTCACACTGCACCAACGGATGCAAAGAGGATGTAAAACAGACAAAAAAGCTTGCCATCCGTTGCAAAACACGATGTATTCACTGCCTCCGTTTCGCTTCCTCTCTATCCATCCAGCATCCATTTATAGATGTTTCATCTGCTCAGAAAGTTTTGGGCTGCTCAAAACTTTTGTGCAGAAAATGTATCCAATGCGTCCATTCTGCATCCGCTAGGCATCCATTCTGCATCCGTTCTGCATCCGTTACGAATCTGCTATATCCGCTAGGCATCCGCTGCGCATCCACGAAAATCGCATCCGCTCGGAGGCAGGGAGGAAGCAGAACGGATGCAGAATGGATGCAGAACGGATGCCTAGCAGATGCCTAGTGGAAACAAAGCATTTAAAATGGAAAAAACGTTCGCAGAGGGGACCTATCTCGGATATTAAGGATGTCTAGAGGATGCCTAGAGGATGCCTAGAGGATGCAAAGGGACACCTATACTGCCTATAAAAAGGGGGAGCAACTCGTCTGCATCTCACTTTCAGACCAGCAGCCCAGCTGTGCAGATTTCTGCAGCCTTCATCTGACTCTTCCTTTTCCACAGCATCTAGTCATGTCAACCGTGGATCGTACCACAGTCCTTTTGGCAGCCACCATTCTTTTGCAACAGTGCAAAGCCATCTACAGGCTCTGTGAACTCTACTACAGGAAGAAAAAGAGGCGGCCAAGAAGCATCTGGGTCCGAAAATGGATCGGGAGAAGAGCAGAGTATGGACTGTACAACAAGCTGATGGTGGAGCTGAGGAATGAAGACACTCGGGCATTCCAGAACTTCATGAGGATGCCTCCAGCCATGTTTGACGAAGTTGTGCAGTGGCTGACACCCAGGTTGACCAAGGCAAACACCAACTTCCAGCCAAGCCTGGAACCTGGGCTCAAGGTGGCACTCACTCTGCGCCACCTGGACTCAGGGACCACCTACAGGAGCATGCAGTATAGCTGGAGGGTACCACACAACACCATCAGCATTGTGGTCAGAGAAGTGGTGCAGGCCACCATTGAAGAATACCTGCAGGAGCTCCTCCAGTGCCCCTCCACTGATGAAGGCTGGAAGAAAGTTGCAGAGCAGTGGTATCAGAGGTGGAACTTCCCACACACCGTTGGAGCCATAGATGGCAAACACGTGGCCTGCAAAGCACCACCCAAGTCGGGCTCCACTTATTTCAACTACAAGGGCTTCTTCAGCATCGTCCTCTTTGCCATGGTCGATGCTGACTACAAGTTCATGTACATTGATGCTTCAGGCAGCGGCTCATGTTCAGATGCCCACGTATACAACGCCAGTGACCTCAAAGAGGGGCTGGAAGGCAACCTCATCATGGGCTTTCCAGATCCAGACCCCCTGACCAACGACACGCAAGATGTGCCCTACTTCATCATGGGGGATGATGCCTTCTCCCTCAGAACCTAACTCATGAAGCCCTACACTTCCAGACTCCTCACCGGTGAAGAGAGGATCTTCAACTACAGGCTGTCCAGGGCAAGGCGGGTAGTGGAGAACGCCTTTGGCATCCTGGCCAACAGGTTCTAGGTACTTCTCACCACCATGCAGCATCACCCAGAGACCGTGAGGAGGATCGTGGAATCTTGCTGCATCCTGCACAATCTCATGCGCACCCGCTTCCCAGTCTTGCAGAACAGGCTCATGGACCTCCAGCAAGGCAATGGGGACATGGAGCCTGGGGAATGGAGGCAAGGGCGAAACCTGAATGACACTGAGGATGTGTAAGGCCCCAACAGAGCCTCACATGAAGGGAAGAAGCAGCGCAATCTCCTGAGACACTGGCGCAACTTCCCAGCTGGAGCAGTGGAGTGGCAAGACAGGATGAGAGATGCTTCATGGATGCTTCCTTCAGCCTGTCTCATCACATGGATGAGATTGGGCCATGTATGTTGGGTGGGCCTACAATGAACAGGGCATTTAATAAAGAGTTGTGTTTGTGTTGACATGTGTGGATGATTATTACATTATTATTGATAATAAAGGGCCATAGGTGTGGCACCTGGGAGGGTGGACCATACAGTCTCACTATGCTTGCACTGGAGGTTTATCTATCCCACAGCTATTACCCATCCCAAAGGTATCCCTGCCCACCCTACTGCTATCTTAACCCATCCCACAAGCATGCAAAGGCTTAAACCAATTCTAAAAGTTTCCACCAAGACTTTATTACAAAGAAAAGAAATGAAGCAAGTGTGTGAATCAAAGATAAACTTTACTGAACAACAAGCTGTAAAAAAAAAATGACCCAAGTCAAGTGTCCAAATAAAGTCCACAGGTAGCCAGCTACCCAGTCTCTGGCACTCTTATTGGTCACTCGGAGGTGTGCCCAGTCTCAGGGGTGAAGGGTCCAGGTGCTGTGGAGGTAGGTGGTGCTGGAGTGCTGGTCTGTATCATCATTGGGGAGCCTGGCCCCGAGAGGACAACAGGGGATGGTGTGTTGAGGAAGCTCTCAAACAGCTGGCTCACACCCGCGATGCTGAGAGGTCCTTCCTCCATGCCATGGGGTGTCAGCCCCAGTACTGATGACAGATGTACTGAGGCCGGGCTTGGCTGTGGGGTGGAGGAAGGAGTAGTGTAGTGGAGCTGTCTGGTCTGCAGCTGGGTGAGGACTGGCATGGGTGGCATCGCTGTCGTCAGTGGCATCATTGTCGTGGGTGGCATCAGTGGCATCAGTGGAACCGGTGGCAACGGTGTCATCCAATGACTCTGTCCCTGGACTGAGAAGGGCTGCTGCCTGTGCTGCTGGACCTCCTGGTAGCCGTAGCCCTGGTAGGTGAGGGGCTGTGGGAAGCCTTGGAATGGGAGGGACATCACCTGTGGTGGAGGTGGAGGAGCAGACCTGGACTGGGTGGGAGCAGGTTCCTCTGGATCAGGAGGGTTGTGAAGCAGCTCGGTGATCCGGTCCTTCACCACCTGGTACTGGGGTTCCTCCATGTTCTTGAGGGTCTGGTTGACATAGGTGAGGAAGGGCTTGCGGTTGGAGAATGAGGAGTCGGTGTGGACCAGCTGAGAGAGGAGATCTATAGTGGAGATCTATACAGTGTGGCTCTGCCCCTCCTACTGTCTGGCTCTCTGCCTTTCTGCGGAGGCGGAGCTGGAGGTGGTGGATGCAGCTACGACTATGGTGGACTCGATGTCTCCTCTCTCCCACCGCACCAGGGAGTCCTCCACGCGCTCCACCATGGTGACAACAGCTGTCCGCGGGTTCTCCGCCGTGGCATGCTCCACAGAAACCTGCCTGGAGACAGGGACTGACTCTCGGCCGGAAGAGGACTGGCTCTCAGCAGGCTGCCGGAGAGAGAGGG
Source organism: Laticauda colubrina (assembly GCA_015471245.1). Lineage (NCBI taxonomy): Eukaryota > Metazoa > Chordata > Lepidosauria > Squamata > Elapidae > Laticauda > Laticauda colubrina. Next base: position 63,450,809 of record BLBF01000007.1, on the reverse strand, counting down.
TCGTGAGAGGGGCTCCTGGTGCTCCTCGGTGGTGGATCTCACCCTCCAGGAAGCTGCACCTGGCCATGACGTAGGTCTCTCTGTCTGTCAGCTTAACGTGGCCTGGCCAGATTTCTTCAGGTGCAGCTTCCCGTACCAGGTGTGCATGTGCTTCCACCAGCCGAGGAGCACCTCCGAAGTGTAACCCATACTCTCCGCCCTCTCTCTCCAAGAAACCTGCTTCCTTTTGGTGTCCCTGTACAGCCGGTGTCCCTTCCGCCACAGATAGTCATTCTCTCTCAGCCACTCCAGCACCTCATTCTCGTGTTCCTCCTCAATGAAGTATTGCCTCCTCTCCCGTCCCCGCATGCACCTCTTCCTCCCTTTGGAAGGACCAGATGGGCCCTCATCAAGAGGGGCTCCCAGGTGGTAGGGGCTGCTCCTCCACACCACCACCAGCAGCAGCACCAACAGGATCATCATCATCATCACCAGCAGGATCATAATGATCATCATCATCATCAGCAGCAGCAGCAGCAGCGGCAGCAGCAGGAGGATCATCATCATCATCATCATCGTCGTCAACATCAGCAGCAGCAGCAGGATCAGCAGGACCAGGATCAGCAGCAGCAGAGTAAGCCCCAGGAGCCCCAGCAGCACCATCAGCAGCAGCAAGAGCAGCACCAGCAGGACCAGGAGCAGGAGGAGAACCTGGAGCACGAGCAGGACGAGCAGGACGAACAAGACCAGGAGCACGAGCAGTACGAGCAAGTCCAGGAGTACAAGCAGGATGAGCAGGATGAGCAGGATGAGCAGGATGAGCAAGATGAGCAGGACCAGCAGGACCAGCAGGACCAGGAGCAGCTTCAGCAGAGTACGCAACAGCAGAAACACCACCGCCAGGAGCAGCTTCAGCAGAGTACACAGCAGCAGAAGCACCACCACCAGGAGCAGCTTCAGCAGAGTACACAGCAGCAGAAGCACCACCACCAGGAGCAGCTTCAGCAGAAGCTCCAGCACCAGAAGAGCGAGCCCGAGCAGCAGAAGCCCCAGCAGAAGCAGAGTTAGGGACAGGGGGCGGGAGTGTGGCCCTGTCCCTCTTGCCAGGGATGGCGGCAGGTTGCTGAGATTTTCGCTTCTTCCCCATGGTTGTGGGGTTGCTGGCTGGCAGGGAGGCTGGCAGGGAGACTGGCAGGCACCAAAGCTGGCAGGAAGGCTGGCAGGAAGGCTGGCAGGAAGGCAGGCACCAAGGCAGGCACCAAGGCTGGCAGGCAGACTGGCTGGCAGGGAGGCTGGAAGGCAGGGTGGCAGCAAGGCTGGCAGGCAGGCAGAGAGCAAGGCTGGCAGGGAGGCTGGCCAGGAGGCTTGGAGGCAGGCTGGCAGCAAGGCTGGCAGCAAGGCTTGCAGGTAGGCATGCAGGCAGGGCAGGCAAGGACTCGATGTATCCTGCAGCAGGTCTTTCCTCCAAATGCTGGCCACATGCGAGCTGCTTCCCTTTATATCCGCGTGGCTTATGCAATGCATCCCCCCCGCATGCGCAATTAACGCCAGGCATCCATTAGGCTTCCGCTGTGCATCCGCTAGGCTTCCGCTCTGCATCCACTTCATCCGCTGTGCATCCGCTGTGCATCTGCTGTATCCGTTCCACGTCCACTTTGCTGAGGCCCCCCGGAAGCCTAGTGGATGTGCCATCCGCTCCCATCCACTTCCATCCGCTGGGCTTCTGTTCCGCATCCGCTTTCCATCCGCTCTGCATCCTCCCCGCGTCCGTGTTATCCGCTCTGGTTATGCAAATTTTTGCCCCTTTTGAGAGCGGATAACAACGGATGGAACATTTTGCTCGTCCGTTGTGTCCGTTTTGCATCCGTTGGGCCATGTGACAGGGCCTTAATATGTACGATATTTGTGAACAGTTTTTCAAAAATGCCAAACAGAAAAATTATTCTGATGTTTCATTAAAACAAATATTTTTCCATAATCTTTGAATAATGTTTTTTCCCCTTGGTTTTTATTTATGTATTGTAACAATGTGCATTTTAGAAAGCATCGAGTGACTTATTTTTTGACATGAGTGAGCCTCTGGAGTTACTTATAAATAATCTGGAATGATGCCAAGATTCTGAAATGAGAATAGCACTGACTCTCCATGGTAATAGCTTTTAGCTTAAAATAAAGCTGAACCACAAACTCATGGCACAGAATGGCAAGATGACAGCGTGACCTTTGATATATATCCCTGAAGAAAAGATGACAGAATGGAGGAAATTTGAGGGAGGGGATGGAAAAGACCTTTCAAAGGGACCAACCAACCCTAAGAAGGATAAGTTGATAAATGTTTATCAATAAACCATATTTTTTTTATTTATTTTGCTTGTTGGAACTTAGTCCTAATTCACTGAATTTAGAGATTGTACAAGTTACCAATAAAGTAGAATGACATACTGTGTTTATTTGTATGGTCACCCCATTTCAGTAACAATTCTTCCTTGTAGTCATCCCTCTTCATTTTTTCTGGAGATATTCATTTACGTCTTACAGAAGGCTTTAATAGCAAGTGAGCATATAGCAAAGTGATCTGGGCTGATCTTATAAACTTCAGAAATAAAATGATGAATGCAGAAAATTCATCATAAACCTGACTTTATACACCACCATTTTGTATTGGTTCATTAGTAGAACATATTTTATTTATTTATAATTTATAGTAAATAAGACATCTAAAACAATTGATAGATGAGATGAAAAGTTTTGATCAAGTTTCCAACAAAAGTGTAAAATATTTTCCCCTTTCTCACTGCCCAAGGACAAAATCAGAGAGAAGTACATCCTTGAAGAGGAAAATATATTTGCAGATATTTAAAAGAGAAATCTGCACCACTGCAAAAATGCTCATGCAATTAGATTCATTTGAATTGTATAAATTCATTTTGAATTAGAAATGTAATTAGGGAATATAATTAGAGTTAGACCAAAGCTCTGTTCAACATTTGTTTCCAGAGTTGCCACCCAGATGTTTTATTCATTCATTCATTGTATAATTCTGTATACCAGACTCTAGATACCAATGAGAACAAGACATCTTTGCTTCAAATATTTGAATAACAGTACTTATTTGTGCAGAATAATTGTTCTCCTATATACTTCATACTTTTATCTCTAACAATTCTTTAGATCAACCTTCCTACAACAGATATTAAGCTAAACACATGGTAATAATGTGGCATCCTTAATTCATTTTTTTAACAAAAATTCCCTTAGGAGAATTTTTCCCTTTTTAATCCTTAAGGATGGTTTCAAAATTTGTGCTAGGACATTGAACAGTTTTTCATCTAAAATCTTTAAGAACAATCTCAGAAAAAACTGTCTAGACTTGGTTATTTATTTGTTTTTCATCTGTCTACTTAGTCTTTTCCTGGCATGCTATTTGATTCCATTTTCAGGTTACCTTTCTGAAAATCTAAAGTTCAGGAATGTGGATATCTCTTTTCTTCATGTTTTAAAGTGAAGGAGATTCATATATTATCAAGAATTTTCTTACTTCTTGTCATCCAGTTGTCCAACTGTCCTAACCAGTTTCTTGTATGTTTAAATAGATCTTTTTTATTTGACTTAGTAATATACTCTTTTTTGACCTATCTTCTTGTCTTGAAGGTTCACATAAAGTTTTGTGATAATTTGTATTCTTTTTTGTCTGAGCAAGTTTGTAATCATAAACCAGGCTTCTGTGGCCATGGTTTTATCAGCATACTTCAAAATAAGCTGAAATCATTAAATTTGACCAATATCTTTTCTCTAACCAGAGCCATCAGTTTCACCTTCCCAGCTAGCTCTATTCGCTTTAACAGTCACTCTTCCATTGTTGGTGTTGTGAAAACCTTCCAACATTGGACATATAGAAGTCTGGTTGTTGTTATATCAAGAATAAAATACTTTGTAGTTGTTTTTCCAAACTTTTATTCATTATCCCTAACAGAAACGTCTCTGACTTGAATTTTACATTGACTTTCAAAATTTTGCGAGTCAACATATGGATCTCAGTCCAATATTTTTTACTTTGTTTACAAGTCCACCAAAGGTGGCAAAAACATCTACTTGGTTTTTCAAGCACAGGACTGAAGTTCATATACAATCTTTCTGGTGATACATACCATCTCTACATCATTTTATAGAACTTCTCCCTAAAGACCCTGTCACACAGCACCAAGGGATGGAAAGAGGATGTAAAACAGAGAGAAACACTTGCCATCCATTGGTTAACGCGATGCTTCCATTCTGTACTCACTGCGTCCGTTTTCTATCCTCTCTATCCATCCAGTATCCGTCTACTGACATTTCATCCGCTCAAAAAGTTTTGAGATGCACAAAACTTTTTGAGCAGAAAATGTATCCAATGCATCCGTTCTGCATCCACAATGCATACGGGGAACATGCGTTCTACATCCGTTGTCATCCGTTATGCGTCCGCTATATCCGCCAGGCATCCACTGCGCATCCGCAAAACTTGCATCCGCTCCATGGAAAACGGACACAGGGAGGAAGCGAAATGGATATGGAATGGATGCGCAGTGTTAGTAGCACAGACGTAGAAAGGATGAAAGAGGATGCAGCTCGCATACAAAGCATTAAAATGGAAAAAACGTTCGCAGGGGGACCTATCTCGGATATTTAGGATGTCTGCAGGATGCCAAGAGGATGCAAAAGGACATCTAGCGGAAAACCTATATTTCCTATAAAAAGGGGGAGGAACTCACCTGGATCTCACTTTCAGTCCAGCAGCCCTGTGGTGCAGACCTCTTCAGCCTTGCTCTTGCTCTTGCTCTTCCGCAGCATTCAGTCATCTCCACCATGGATCATCACACACTCCTTTTGGTAGCCACAATCATTCTACAACAGTGCAAAGCCATCTACAGGCTCTTTCACCTGTTCTACACGAAGAAAAGGAGGTGGCCAAGAAGTGTCTGGGTCCGAAGATGGATCGCCAGAAGAGCAGAGTACGGACTGTATAACATATGATGGAGTACGGACATATGATGGTGGAGCTGAGGAATGAAGACCCTCGTGCATTCCAGAACTTCATGAGGATGCCGCCAGCCATGTTTGATGAAATTGTGCAGCAGCTGAGACCCAGGTTGACCAAGCAAACACCAACTTCCGGCCCAGCCTGGAATCTGGGCTCAAGGTGGCACTCACTCTGCGCCACCTGGCCTCAGGGACCACCTACAGGAGCATGCAGTATGGCTGGAGGGTGCCACACAACACCATCAGCATTGTGGTCAGAGAAGTGGTGCAGGCCATCATTGAAGAATACAAGGAGGAGCTCCTCCAGTGCCCCTCCACCGAAGAAGGCTGGAAGAAAGTTGCAGAGCAGTGGTATCAGAAGTGGAACTTCCCCCACACCGTTGGAGCCATAGATGGCAAGCATGTGGCCTGCAAAGCTCCAGCCAAGTCGGGGTCCACTTATTTCAATTACAAGGGCTTCTTCAGCATCATCCTCTTCACCATGGTCGATGCTGACTACAAGTTCATGTACATTGATGCTTCAGGCAATGGGTCAGCTTCAGATGCCCAGGTATACAATGCCAGTCACCTCAAGGAGGGGCTGAAACACAACCTCATCATGGGCTTCCCAGATCCAGACCCCCTGCCCAACGACACACAAGATGTGCCCTACTTCATTGTGGGGGATGACGCCTTCTCCCTCAGAACCTACCTCATGAAGTCCTACACTTCCAGACTCCTCACCCGTGAAGAGAGGATCTTCAACTACAGGCTGTCCAGGGCAAGGCGGGTGGTGGAGAACACCTTTGGCATCCTGGCCAACAGGTTCCAGGTACTTCTCAACACCATGCAGCATCGCCCAGAGACCGTGAGGAGGATTGTGGAAGCTTGCTGCATCCTGCACAATCTCATGCGCACTCGCTACCCAGTGTTGCAGAACAGGCTCGTGGACCTCCAACAAGGCAATGGGGACATGGAGCCTGGGGAATGGAGGCAAGGGTGAAACCTGATAGATACTGTGGATGTGCAAGGCCCCAACAGAGCTTCACATGAAGGGAAGAAGCAGCGCAACCTCCTGAAACACTGGTGCAACTCCCCAGCTGGAGCAGGGAAGTGGCAAGACAGGATGGTAGATGCTTAATGGATGCTTCCTTCAGCCTGTTTCATCTCACTGATGAGATTGTGCCATGTATGTTGAGTGGCCCTACAATGAACAGGGCATTGAATAAAGAGTTGTGTTTATGTTGAAATGTGTGGATCAATGATTAAATTGTTATTGATAATAAAGGTCCAAAGGTGTGGCACCTGGGAGGGTAGATCATACAGTCCCACTATGCTTGCACTAGATGGCTGGAAGGTAGGCTGGCAGCAAGGCTGGTAGGCAGGCATGCAGGCAGGGCAGGCAAGGAACTCGAAGTGTCCAGCAGCAGGTCTTTCCTCGGAATGCTGGCCACGTGCGAGCTGCTTCCCTTTATATCCATGGGGCTTATGCAATGCATCCCCCCCCCCACATGCGTAATTAATGCTCGGCATCTGTTCCGCTTCTGCTGTGCATCCGCTTCATCCGCTGTACATCCGCTGTGTATCCGCTTCATCGGTTCCATGTCCGCTCTGCATCCACTGTATCCGTTTCGCGTCCGCTTTGCTGAGCCCCCCCCCGGGAAGCCTAGTGGATGCACCATCCGCTCTCATCTGCTTCCATCCGCTGGGCTTTCATTCTGCATCCGCTTTGCATCCGCCCTGCGTCCTCCCCGCGTCCGTGTTATCCGCGCCGGTTAGGCAAATTTTTGCCCCTTTTGAGAGTGGATAACAACGGATGGAACATTTTGCTCGTCCGCTGTGTCCTTTTTGCATCCGTTGGCCAGTGTGACATGGGCTTTAGATGTTATACCCTCAGAATTTGGAATACATATAAACCTAAAATATGGCCAAATACCTCCACAAGAAGCATCTTATAAGAAAGAAAAAAGGCAACTAAACAGATATGCTGAAGATATGGCAAATTACCCAAGAAAAGATTTAGAATCAGGAGGATAATGTCATTGGAACAATACTGAAAGAGGGAAATAAGCCTCCAAAAATATTTGCATTTAAAAAAAGCTAAGGGTTTTTTTTTTAGCTTTGAATGCAGAGCCCTTCATACTTCTATTATTTTCTATTCTATTGTATTATCACATGTTTAGCAAATGTGCCATATGAACACAGTAATTAGATATGGAGCTCTTTCTTCAATCCACAGTTTCCAAGTTGAATTAATTTAGACACAGTTAAAGTATGCCTTATTCTGTGGCAAATAAAAATGAATTTACTCTTTCATTATACTTCCTAAGTACCATGTAGTTAACTTATGCTACAAGCCAATGTACAGAATATATGGAGAAGAAATTACTGGAAAAGCAAGTTCATTGGGACATATTCCTAAATATGTAAGTGTACAGAGAATTAAATCTGACTTAAAGGAATTGTCAAAATAATTGAATTGCAATATATTCGATATTACAAGGATGTAAAAAAAAATGACTAAGAAAACCAATTTAACCTACCTTTTATTTTGGGAAAAAGGACAGTGTCAGCTATTGGACCTGTCAACTAAGTTGTCTTTTTTTTTTTTTAATTGTACTGCATATCTTCAGAGTCATTTAAATGAGAAGCATAAACTTCTGTTTCTCTGAAATGTTCATTTGCACCTGAATAACAAAATGATACTTAAACACTGAACAAAGAACACTGCAAGAATCAAGGATAACCCAATAAAGGAATGTGGCATTTTTATTTCTTATATAATGACATATCTAAAAAAAGTAAGCTTATGAAACACAAGACTATGAATTTTACTTTCTTCATAAATCTATCTCATACAATATGCTTTATTTTTGGATCATCAATTCTGTTTTGTGAACAGAAAGGAAAACAATTGTTTTAATTATTAACATTTTCAAATTCTATTGCAGTGCTTCAGATATCTCAAAGTGGTTTTCACCAACAAAATTTAATCTTTCAGTTCCCTGTGGCTTGCTTTGATGTAAAGTGAATTGAACAATTTAATATCTGAAGATTTCATATCTTTCTGATTGCCCACATTTTCTGAATTAGCAACTGTATTAATTTAAGTCCAAATCCTTGAGACCTATCATTCGCTTCATTCCCTACAGTGAAAATGGACTATCCATGTAATCCAATGCATTGTTTTGAATATTCAAAAAGAGTGAAGATAGCAATCAAGCTGTAGGTTTTCCACTTCAAATATTCAGCCTTTTGTTATTCATAAGAACATTTTTCATTTCACAAACTCTCTCAAACTATAAACTAAAGTACAGTTATTCCACAAAATCCATTACTGTGCTTGTGTCTAGTGGGACATAGAAATTAATACAGATTCATTATTTCCTCCACTCTAACCTAGCAATATTTTTCAATACAGTTTCCATAATTTTCTTTAATTTTTGTAAGCTATGAAAAATAGGAATGTATGTACAGTGGATTCTTAAGGCAGGATGTAATTAATGTGCTTATTAATATCTATAGAATCTCCACAGAATATAATTTTGTATCTATCTATGTATCTATGTATCCATCTATCTGTCCGTCCATCCATCCATCCATCCATCCATCCATCCATCCATCCATCCATCCATC
>BLBF01000007.1:63408000-63436695 GCA_015471245.1 Laticauda colubrina | reverse complement strand
CTACCACTTCACTTTCAGTAAAAGATATCTTTTCTCTAAACTAAAGACTCTATGTATTTCTTTCCTGGATTTTGAATGGAGCTCCGCCTGACACTATCTATCATCATGTCTCTCATGTCTCTCATGTCTATCATCTATCTATCATGTCCATTATCTGTCTGTCTTTTTGTCTATCTGTCTATGTATCTAGATATTTCATTTCATGCTAAGAGACACAAGAATCTGAACATGAGACCCTTTGGGAACTTCTGATGGTTGCCTTGACTAAGATAAATCAGGGTCAGGGTCAGACCAAAGAGATACTTAGATGCAGTCATATGAAAGCATCATCTATTCTTTCAACTTTACTAGATTTTGGAATTTAACTGAAGACAGACTGCAATAATAAGAGAAAGTAAAAAGAAAGCAGAACCATCCTGTTATAAAGAGGTATGAAAATCCATCTATTTTTAAAAGAGCCACAGTGTGATAGTAGGTGAAGCATATAAAAACTGAAAAAAACTTCATCTAGCTAGCACCTACTATTACCTAAAACCAAAGTCAGTGTTCTTTACTTGAAAGATAACAGATAATCAGAGTTGGAAGGGACCTTGTAGATCATATAGTTCAATCCCCTGCCCAAGCAGAAGACCCTACACCATTTCTGACAGATGGGAGTCCAATCTTTTCTTGAAAGTCTCCATTGAGACTTTGCTCCCACAACTTCCGAGAGCAAGCTGTTCCATTGGTTGATTGTTCTCACTATCAGAAAATTTCTCCTTATTTCCAGGTTAAATCTCTCCTTGTTCAGTTTCCATCCATTATTCCTTTTCTGGCCTTCAGGTGCTTTAAAAAATAGCTTGACCCCCCCCCCCCCTCCTGTGGCAGCCCCTCAAATATTGGAAGACTGCTATCATGTCTCCCCTGGTCCTTCTCAAATATTGTGGTAAGAATCTTAAGATAAGGCTGCAAAGGTAATATAGATCCTTCAGCTATAAGTCTGTTGTGACTTACTATGAAGACACTACAAAATCTGGGAACAGCTTTAAATGTGCATGTTGGATGAACTCAAGCTTTTGGCATTATTTTTGTAACATTGTTTTAAGGATACAATATCTATTTCACAATGAATGGAGAGGAAATATTGTCTCCTTGTAAAGTGGCAGTTAATAAAGCTCAGTTACTGAATGAAATGCAACTATTGGCAATTCAGTAATACTATCTATTCATTAACATTACACATTTCTTATGTTCATTGATTCAAATCTAGCAGTGTGTATTAAACAATTTACCATGCTAAATGAAATTCCTCCACTTGAGCTAAAAGTGATTTGCATGTGATGTGTATGTCACCCTTATGTTCATAGAGGAAGCTAACATGTCTTTCATTCAGAGATAAAAGTATGTCACTACTCCGAATGATTGTTAAAATATTGTCATCATGGCATATAGTAAACCCATAATGTTAGACAAAGCAGACATTTTTGTGCCTCATTGTATAGCATTCATAAATAGCAGGGATTTTGCTAGAGCCGGGGTGATGAACGCTGGCCTTTTTACGATTTGTGCACTTCAACTCCCAGAATTCCTGAGCATGGTTGAGTCAGAAATTCTGGGAGTTGAAGTCCATAAATCTTAAAGGGACCATAGTTCTCCACCTCTGTGCTGGACACTTAGAGAATCTGCAGCACTAATGGAAGAAGCAAGCGGTCCAAATACCACAATAGAACTAAAGGCTTTCAAGTCTCAAATGTCAGGATTCTTCCAACTTCAGATCCATCTGACACTAAAAGTCTGAAACTGAGTCCATGGTGCCAATACTTCCAATAAACATGTGAGATTCTTGCTTTTAAGCTGCTTCTTTGGCAAGAAAGTAGTGAAAATTTAAGAGTGAAAACCACTAAAGGCTAGGTCACACTGGCCGACGGATGCAAAATGTATGCAAAAAGGACACAGCGGACAAGCAAAATTTCCATCCGTTGTTATCCGCTCTCAAAAGTGCCCCAAATTTGCATAAACAGAGTGGACAAAACGGAAAGGGAATGGACATGGGGAGGATGTAGTGGGCATGTAAAGTGGATGTTCATAGGAAGCCTAGCTGATGGAAGCAGATGGAAGTGGATGACACATCCGCAGGGCTTCCGGGGGAGAATAGCAAAGCGGACGTGTAGCGGAAGGAGCGGATGCATAGCGGATGCGTAGCAGATGACGCAGATGCATCACGGAAACCTATAGGATGCATAGCGGATGCGTAGCGGACGCAAAGCGTTCACTGCGCATGCGGGGAGGATGAATTGTGTAAGCTCCGCGGATATAAAAGGATGCAGCTCACAAGCAGAGGAATTCAGAAGGAACTCACCATTCAGAGGAAAGACCTGCTGCCAGAGACATCTTGAGAGAACACCATGGGGAAGAAGAGGAAGCCTGTGCCTACTCCTGCCAGCCCTGGCAAGAAGGACAGAACCACCATCCCACCCCCTGGCGCTGACTCTGAAGCTGCTGGTGCTGCTGCTGCTGGTGCTGCTGCTGGTGCTGCTGTTGCTGGTGCTGCTGCTACTGGTGGTGGTGCTGCTGCTGGTGCTTCTCCTGCTGGTGCTGCTTGTGCTTCTCCTACTGGTGCTGCTGTGCTTCTCCTGCTGCTGCTGTGGACCAGCCCCAAGGTCCTCAAAGCCCTGCTGCTGAAGGCTTTGAAGCCCCTGCCAGAGGGAGGAAGAGGCAAGGCAAGGAGAAGGGAGACAGGAAACAGTACTCCATTTCCGAGGACCATGAGGAGGAGGTGCTCGAATGGCTGAGGGAGAACGAGCCAACACAGATATCCTCTCCCAGCTGGTCCACTTCGACATACCATCGTCTAACCACAAGCCCTTCATCACCTACGTGAGCCAGACCCTCATGGACATGCCCAAGGCCCAGTACCAAGTGATGAAGGAGGGGATCACAGCTCTTCTGCACCACCCTCCAGGCCCAGCTGAAACTGCTCCTACCCACTCCAGCTCTGCTCCTCCACCCCAGGCGATGTCACAGCCCTTCCACGGATTTCAACAGCCCCTCGCCTACCAAGCCTACCACTACCAGGACTTTCCAAAGCAGAGGCAGCCCTTCCCAGTCCAGGCTCAGGTTTCTCGGATGCCCCAGATGCCACAGACGCCTCACCTGACCCAGATGCAGATCAGACAGCCCAACTACACTCCTCCTTCCTCGATCCCACAGCCAAGCCCTTCCTCAGAATATCTGTCATCAGTCTTGGGGCTCACATCCCAGGCACTTGAAGAAGGGCCTCTCAACCTCACGGAACTGAGTCAGCTCTCTGAGAGCTTCCTGCACATACCATCTGCAGTTGTGCTCTCAGGGCCAGGCACCCCAATGGCGCCTCAGACCAGCACTCCAGCAACAGCCACCTCCACAGTCCCTGGCCCCTTTACATCTGAGACCATGGGCACGCCTCAGAGTGACTGAGAAGAGTGCTAGAGACTGAGTTGTTACCTGTTCACTTTATCTTTGCTTGACACTTTACTTGGGTCATTTTGCTTTTTAATAAGTCATACAGTTTGTTATTAATAAAGGTTATCTTTGCTTCACACACTGGGTTCATTTTTTTTACTTAATAAAGTGTTGGTGAAAACTTTGAAAAAAGGGTTAAGCCTTTGCATGCTTGTGGGATTGGTAAGGATAGCTGTGGGGTGGATAGCTGTGGGATGGGTAAGGATAGCTGTGGGATGGATAGCTGTGGGATGGGTAATGATAGCTGTGGGATTGGTAAGGATAACTGTGGGATGGGTAAGGATAGCTGTGGGATGGGTAAGGATAGTTGTGGGATGGGTAAGGATAGTTGTGGGATAGATAAACCTCCAGTGCAAGCATAGTGGGACTGTATGGTCCACCCTCCCAGCTGCCACACATATGGCCATTTATTATCAATAACAACTTAATCATTGATCAACACATTTCAATATAAAGAAAACTCTTTATTCATGCCCTGTTCATTGTAGGGCCACTCAACATACATGGCACAATCTCATCAGTGTGATGAGACAGGCTGAAGGAAGCATCCATTAAGCATCTACCATCCTGTCTTGCCACTCTACTGCTCCAGCTGGGGAGTTGCACCAGTGTTTCAGGAGGTTGTGCTACTTCTTCCCTTCACGTGAAGCTCTGTTGGGGCCTTGCACATCCACTGTGTCAATCAGGTTTAGTCCTTGCCTCCATTTACAAGGCTCCATGTCCCCATTGCCTTGTTGACGGTCCACAAGCCTGTTCTGCAAGACTGGGTAGCGAGTGCGCATGAGATTGTGCAGGATGCAGAAAGCTTCCATGATGCTCCTCACAGTCTGTGGGTGATGCTGCATGGTGGTGAGAAGTTCCTGGAAACTGTTGGCCATGATGCCAAAGGCATTCTCCACCATCCCTCTTGCCCTGGACAGCCTGTAGTTGAAGATCCTCTCTTCACGGGTGAGGAGTCTGGAAGTGTAGGGCTTCATGAGGTAGGTTGTGAGGGAGAAGGCGTCATCCCCCACGATGAAGTAGGGCATATCTTGTGTGTCATTGGGTAGGGGGTCTGGATCTTGGAAACCCATGATGAGGTTGCGTTCCAGCCCACCCTTGAGGTCACTGACATTGTATATCTGGGCATTTGAAGCTGACCCGTTGCCTGAAGCATCGATGCAGATGAACTTGTAGTCAGCATCAACCATGGCAAAGAGGATAATGCTGAAGAAGCCCTTGTAGTTGAAATAATTGACCCTGGGTGGAGCTTTGCAGGCCACGTGCTTCCCATCTATGGCTCCAATGGTGTGGGGAAAGTTCCACCTCTGATCCCACTGCTCTGCAACTTTCCTCCAGCCTTCTTCAGTGGAGGGGCACTGGAGGAGCTCCTCCACGTATTCTTTGATGATGGCCTGCACCACTTCTCTGACCACAATGCTGATGGTGTTGGGTGGCACCCTCCAGGCATACTTCAAGTTTCTGTATGTGCTCCCAGAGGCCAGGTGGCGGAGAGTCAGTTCCACTTTCAGTCCAGGATCCAGGCTGGGATGGAAGTTGGTGCTTGGGTTGGTCAACCTGGGTCTCAGACACTCCACAACTTCATCAAACATGGCTGGTGGCATCTTCATGAAGTGCTGGAATCCACGAGGGCCTTTATTCCTTTATTCCTCTATGACCATCATCTTGTCATAGAGTCCAAACTCCAATCTTCTCCCGATCCATCTTCAGACCCACACAGCTCTTGGACATCTCCTTCTCCTTGCGTAGAAAAGGTGAAAGAGCCCGAAGAGGGCTTGGTTCTGGTATTGAATGATGGCAGCTTCCAAAAGAAGTTTGCAATGATCCATGGTGGAGATCAGTGGATGATGTGGAAGAGCAAGAGCAAGGCTGAAGAGGTCTGTACACCAGGGCTTCTGGACTGACAGTGAGATCCAGGTGATTTCTTCCCCCTTTTTATAGGAAATGTCAGTTTTCTGCTAGGTGTCCTTCCACATACTCTAGGCATCCTCCAGATATCCTAAATATCCGAGATACGTCCCATATACAAATGTTTTGTCCGTTTTAAGACATGGGCTTAAATCATTTTAGTAAATTGTTTTTAGAGCATATGGTTGATTTGGAGCTGTCCATGGTACTGCAATCAATGGATCTGCTTTTAGCTGTTTGGAAGACAGAACACATCTTAGGGAACTGTAGGCATAAGGGAAAAGATCTGTTAATTCTCATTATTTGGTTGCTGGGACTTCATAAAGATGTTCCAGAAGAGAAAATGCAAATACCATGCATCATGGTTAGGTAAAAATAAAATTCTGGTGACTTAAAGGATTCAGGAGGATTCTTAAAAGATTCTCCCACCCTCCAAATTTCCAATTTAATGTACAGTCCTGGCTATCCTGTTGGTCTCCTGAATGCTTGCAATTTGCCAAAGTCTACTAGTTGCTGCCACCTGGGTCTAAAGCAGGATTTTACCCATCAATCAGGACTGAAAAAAGAGAGTTAATCATTGACATTTGTGGTTGGAATGAAATGGGAAGAGGAAGGTGCTCATTTGGGTTTGAAAACTTTTTGTCACCTCATAATAAATGAGGACAAAAGCACTACTTAAATTTGCTTAACTGTTAAAGTATCCTAACTTTATAGCTGCATCTCTGCTGTACTTCACTTGTTTTGACAATTTTACAATTAGCTCTGTTTAGCTTGCCTACTATTTCATCGGCTTTGCATTTTTTGGGGGAAAAATAGCTTTGGCTAATATGATTCATTATATCTGACCAAACTGGGAAGTCTGATCTGATCTGAGTCTGTTTTCTGCATATTAACAAACATTTTAAGAAACACTAGGTTTCATTTAATGATATATATAGTTTATTTTGTGTTGCATCAATATGTTGCATTCAAAAACAATTTTATTTCAATTATAATAATAAGTTATGAATTATTTCAAACTTTGCTGCAGTAGACTGTTTTTAGTAATAATGTTTTAATAAGTCTCTTCTTCCTGGATTGATGTTCTTCTATTGGGCACATTTTTGTGCCGAAACCAACAATTCATTGCACTTTTGTCTGTACTTGTGAATTGCAAACTCAGCATTGGAAGCTATTATTAATCTAGGATATCATTTGCAGCCTGGTTAATGATAAATATCAACACCCTAAGCTGTCAACATTTGCAGCACAACACATATCTATTAACTCAGAAATTAAGTCATTTAATTTATTGGGCTTTCCCTAAAAAGAGAATATAAACTGCAATGTTTCTATGTTTTTGTTGCTATATTACTATATTGCATGAAGTATTGTGTCCCTATCAATTCATCCAAGTTGCACCTTCTCTCTCTCTCTCTCTCTCCAATTTTAGAAACTGCCCATCTGGCCAGAGTACAAATAAAATATTAAATCTTAACAATTATATATACAATTTATATCAGAGATAAAATTTATTTCTGGATAAAGTTCAGGGTGATTATTACCTTTAAAACCCTACATGGCGTGTTATCTGGCTATTTTGGGACCTCTTCTTCCTAAAAATATCACCAGATCAGATAAGGTAGGCACACTCCATAGATCAAAGTTGAACTCCACCACATGACATCCAGAAGGTAGAAAGATAAAGGAGGATTCTGGTGGATGGAGGCAGGGCAGTTCTGGATAGACTATTTGCTTGCTTGGAAATAGATTATCATTACCATCAGCCAAATGGTACTAGTTCTGCTGGAGTGTAGTCTGAGAATGTCTTAATTTAATGTCCTTGGAGCAATGTGATACCGAACTTTCAAGATGGTTCAATCTTCAAGCCATGATTACCTTTTTAGAAATGATAAATATCAGGTTCAAGGAACCAGAACAATACAGCAAGTTGATCAGAGAGTTACTCACCTATTTACAAGAATTTTGCCAGACTAACTGCATCCTCTTGAAAAAAATCAGGTAAGCACTCCAGGGAATTGGGGGTGGGGGTCATGTCTTCCTCCCCTTAAGGGATTTCAACTTACCCAGTCCTTTAACTCCTTCCACACTTCATCTGCAGATCCCACCACGTCCTTGCCTTTTGCCTGCTCTCAACAATACCCTTTGCTTTGCCCACCAAAACTTTGGTATGTCTTTGGTATGATTCAGCCTGCTTAAAGGTATAATATATATTAATATAATAATGCTGTAGTCAACTAAGTATAGAGTGATGATAAAATGATTATATAATTGTTATTTAATACCTTCCTTGACCATACATATATCTATATAAGGGGTACCTTCTTTGACCAGACATATTATGGTTGAGTGGTTAGAGTGCAGTACTGCAGTAAACTTCTGCTGATTGCCAGCTGCCTGCAATTTGGCAGTTCAAATCACACCAGACTCAAGGCTGATTCAGTCTTCCATCCTTCTGAGGTGGATAAAATGAGGTCACAAATTGTTGTGGGCAATATACTGACTCTGTAAACCACTTAGAAAGGACTGTAAAGCACTATAAAATGGTACATAAGTCTAAGCACTATTGCTATTGCTATCTTCCACTGCAGAACCTCCTTTTGGGTAAAATCTGAAGTTGCTGCTTCTTCTGCACATAGGGTGTTTCCTGCTGGTAAAGTTATGAACACTTTTTCATCTTAAATCACACTTTACCCACATTAGTTTACTTCTTAGGAATGATAGTGATGTAATTTTTCACACTGATATATTCATGAGATTTCTTTAAAAGGTCATTGCAAAATTTATTTCAGGTAACAATTGGTTTCTTGTCTTGTGAAAAGTGGATAATGGAAGAAAATACCATAATTAGACGAGTTTTGTCATTAAACACTAAAAGCCCACAGTCAATGCTTGAGGCTCTAGGTATTCTTTTTTCTTTCTAATTAGATGGTGCCATGGACAAAATTTCAGATCTTAATCAGTTAAGTTTTTTGCAACTAGTCATGCTAGTCTCATTGAATTTATTTTTATACCATTGTTCTTCCTAAAGGACAATAAAAGACTCAACAATAAAATCACCAATCTAAAAGACAATAAAAATACAAATTTAAAGCAAAGTTCAATTCTAAAAAGTACTCCCCAGAGCAATGACTACAAATTATTCTACAGATATCAGGGTTTCAAACAACATTTAAACTTCAAGCAACTTCCAGTTCTATTTGGCAACAATATCCTGTCATTCTGAAGGAAGTACAACCTATTACAACAGAGGAACTCCTATGCTTCTTGGAGATTCTTCCAGATTAAAAATGATAAAACAGTCAACAGTAAGAGGTCTTCTGTGGGAAGCAATCTACAAAATGACAGGTTCACAGCATTGCAACCCAAACACTCCACCTTTTGCAATGCAACTATAAAAGGGGTAACATTGGATGAGCAATGCTATACCTGCCATCCTGCAAATATTGACTCCCAGAGATGCCCATAGTCAGGGCTTCAAATTATGAATCTTGAGGATGCCAAAAAAGTATAATTAAAAATCCAAGAAGATTTCTTGAACTCTTTTGATCATGTTCAGCATAGAAATGCTCCCAGGCTAGTTCAGAATTCTCAGAATTGTAGTCCCATCATATTTGCAAGAATGTATCAGAGCTTTTTCACAAGCTACCTGTTCTAACATATGCCAGTGAAACATAGACGCTATCCTCACAATTAATATAAAAGCTGCAAGTGGTGCAAAGAGGCATGGAAAGATCATCATCACAAGATGTGCACATGGATTACAGAACAAATGAAAATATATGATGCCATCAAATGAGTCAAAGAAATGAAATGGAAATGGTCATAGCAAGAAGAACTGATGGCAGGTGGGCTAAGATAGCCATAGAATGGATTCCACAAAAGAAACCTAAAACAAGATGAAGCAACACCATCAGTAAGTATTGTGGGCCCACTGCAAAGGAAAGCTCAAGACAGTATTGGTTGGAAACATGCAGAAGAGTTCTTCATTTTGCAGTGGATAAAAATGGCTAGAATGATGATTTACAAGATTTTATAATTTCTAATAATAATGAGACATCTCATTATTTATTTCAATAGATGATATAGGAGATAGGCAGGGTGAGCTGAGGGCAGGGTTAAGTGAGTCATCAGTTTGGATTCACTGCATTCCCACAAGACAGCTAATTCCATTGACCATTATTTGGTGTCAATTTGGCTTGACATTTAGAAGATCAGATTCCTATATACTGTAGATAAAGGTTCCCCTCATGCATATGTGCTAGTTGTTTCTGGTCTAGGGGGTAGTACTCATATCCGTTACAAAGCCAAAGAGCCAGCGTTGTCCGTCTCTGTGGTCATGTGGCTGGCATGACTAAACACTGAAGGTGCATGGAATACTGTTACCTTCCCACCAAAGTGGCCCCTATTTTTCTACTTGCATTTTTACATGCTTTCAAACTTCTAGGTTGGCAGAAGCTGTGACAAATAATGGGAGCTCACTCCATTATGCAGCGTTAGAGATTCAAACCACCGAACTGCCAACCTTTCTGATTGACAAGCTCAGTGTCTTAGCCACTGAGCTACCACGTCCTTATACTGTAAGTAGCATGTAATAAACTTTCAGTGCTTTGAACTCTTCCTCTGTTCCTGCTTACTTGTGCCTGGCAGACAATAGAAATAAGTACTCTATGCTCTCCATTTCAGTAGTACCCAGTTTGGTTTCTGCAGATGAAGTTGTTCGCTGGAATACTGACTCCATTTACATGATGGAAATAGATTTGTGGAAACAAACTGACTTACTGGGCAGAGTTCTTATTGCACTAGCCAATTATTTTAGATGTCCCCAACATGATTCATAATAACAACCTACCAATTTTCCCCTTTTTCTTCTTAGGGAAATTAAATAGAATGAAAGATAATGGAAGGCATTATATTTATGTGGTTTCCATCAAACTATTTTTTCACTTCAGAGGCTGTTTGATGGAGCTTCCTCTCCTACATGCATATTGTTATGGGGTTCCTTCCAGAAAGCTGCCAAAGAGATCCAGGGAGACCTCCATCTTTGATGTTATGTTGATATTTAGTTACAATAGTTGCTGGTAATTTAAAAAAAGAGAACAGAGAATTAAAAACTGTACATAGCATTGTACATAGCACTGCATGTACATAGCATTGTTAGATCCTTCTTGTTCGATTATAAGAGCTATTATCAACATAGTTGGAAGTTATGGTTCCACAAGAATATGCCTCTTTGAAATGATTTGATAAATCTGTTACTTATGCACAATAAACAATTGAAATGACAATTAATGTTTTTTGGGCTGTTAATCAGAATGAATGAATAACAGGCTTTGAATGAATGTTCTTTGTTGTCAGTCCAGGCACAAGACAAGGCTGTTTCTCTCATCCTTTAGAAGGTAATGTTTTACAAATACTTAGATATTATGGAAAGGATGGGGAGTGGGTAAAACAAATATTTAAACCCCTACAGAAGTTTACATTATGGGAAAAAATTTTCAAGGCAAGTATATCACTCGTGCAATATTATGGAGTCACATTATTCCACACCCCTACTTAAATGTCAGGAATTTTGTATTGCTTTTGATTAGCTACTGGGAAAATTAAGTGAAAGGAGAATTGCTAGAAAAACTTTCCAAGATGTTTCAAACTTCAAGCCATTGTTCAAACTTCAAGCTATTGATAGGCACAAGAAACTAGAGTAGAATGGAAATCTTTATTAGCTAAGTATGATTGGACACACAAAGAATTTGTCTTTGGTGCATATCTTCTCAGTGTACATAAAGGAAAAAAATACATTCATCCAGAATCATAAGATACAACACCTAGTGATAGTCATAGGTTACTAATAAGCAATCAAATCATACTAGGAAACAAATAAAACAATATAAATTGTAAAGATACAAGGAACACAGTTATAGTCATAAGTGGGAAGAAATAGGTACTAGGAAGGATGAGAGGAACAATAGTAATACAGTCTTAGTAAATAATTTGACAGTGTTTTGGGAATTAGCTGTTTAGCAGAGTGATGGCATTCGGGAAAAAACTGTCCTTGTGTTTAATTGTTCTGGTGTATAGCATCTTTCTGAGGGTAGAAGTTGAAACAATTTATGTCCAGGATGTGAGGGATCTGTAGATATTTTCACAGCCCTCTTTTTTAAAAAAACACAAATTTTATTCAATTTTTCACATAAAAACAAAAGCTCTTTTTCGTGGACAACATATTTCCGGGTCATCACTTTTCCATACAAATATGACAATAATTATACATTCATATATGCATACTTAATTCTATTATTACCTTTTCCATTTCAAACTTTCAGAAAGGAGATAAACAAGCAAATTAATCCTAGTCTCTTACATTAATCTCAATCAAAACATCTTTTTGGTTCATTTCAATTATTTAAAATATAATCCTTTAATATTTATTTTAAAAATAAAAATAACAATATATGTTTGCCTAATAAAAAAAGTTACCAATGTCTCTCCTTCCTTTTAATAGTCTGTATTAGTTTATTAATTTAAGTAGTTCTTTAATCTGTCATATTTTCTTTCCATCACACATTTTTTCTGTAAATTCTAGATTAATACAAGTTTTAACACAAAAGAAAAAGAAATGAGTATAGCTTTCCCCCCTTTTGCTGTTATGAGTGTGACACCTCAGTAGTTAAAATATACCTTTATTCCCTCATCTTAATTACCAATAAACCATTATTTTTAAGTAGTTACAATAATAATCATTACATCTTTTCATTTGGATTCTGCAACAATTTTTCCCCCCTGAATATTATTTCTAATTTCAAAAGAAGTAAAAGGGAAAAAAATGACTATTCAATTTCTGGTCACTGATATTAACCTCATTTTTAAACATTTTCACATCCATTTCAATTATTACAATTTCTTCAATAAACTTTAACTTTTCTTTTGAGAATAAAAATAAATATATATATTCATCGAATAAAAGTTATCAATATCTATCCTTCCTTTAATAATCTATATTACCCTATTTTCGAAGTATTTTTTTCATTGCAAATATATTCTTGTTGCCACTTGACACCCTGCAGAATCCCCTTTTTAATTCATCAACCATTGTCTCTGAAAAAACAATTTCTTTTCATCATTTTACAATTTCCATAGTTCTTTATTTCATGCACCTGTTTCTTATTGCCTCTCTTCCCCCTCTTTTTCCCATATCTTTTCTCATTCCAGTTTATATTCCTCTCTTTCTCTTCCTTTCCCTTTTTCTGTTGGATCTTTCTGCCTCTCCTGATTTCATAGATATTCCCCTTTTTGATTACAGCCCATGTCACACTGCACCAATGGATGGAAAGAGGATATAAAACGGAGAGAAACACTTGCCATCCATTGGTGAATGCGATTCATCTGTTCTGTACTCACTGCCTCCGTTTTTCATCCTCTCTATCCGTCCAGCATCCGTCGACTGAGGTTCCATCTGCTCAAAAAGTTTTGAGCTCCAATGCATCCATTTTGCATCTGCAACGCATACGTGGAACATCCGTTATACATCCGTTGTCATCCGTTACACGTCCACTATATCTGCTAGGAATCCGCTGCGCAACCGCGCAACTCAAATCCGCTCCAGCAGAAAACAGACACAGGGAGGAAGCGAAATGGACACGGAAGGGACGTGTAGCATTAGTAGCACGGACGGAGAAAGGATGAAAGTGGATGCAGCTCGCATAGAAAGCATTTAAAATGGAAAAAATGTTCGTAGAGGGGACCTATCTCGGATATTTAGGATGTCTAGAGGATGCCGAGAGGATGTAAAAGGACACCTAGTGGAAAACCTATATTGCCTATAAAAAGGGGGAGGAACTCACCTGAATCTCACTTTCAGTCCAGCAGCCCTGCTGTGCAGACCTCTGCAGCCTTCATCTGGCTCTTGCTCTTCCACAGCATCCGTTGATGTCCACCATGGATCATAACACACTCCTTTTGGTAGCCACCATCGTTCTGCAACAGTGCGAAGCCATCTACAGGCTCTTTCACCTGTTCTACAGGAAGAAAAGGAGGCGTCCAAGAAGTGTCTGGGTCCGAAGATGGATCGGTAGAAGAGCAGAGTATGGACTGTACAACAAGCTGATGGTGGAGCTGAGGAACGAAGACCCTCGTGCATTCCAAAACTTCATGAGGATGCCTAAAGCCATGTTTGACGAAGTTGTGGAGCGGCTGAGACCCAGGTTGACCAAGACAAACACCAACTTCCGGGCCAGCCTGGACCCTGGGCTCAAGGTGGCACTGACTCTGTGCCACCTGGCCTCAGGGACCACCTACAGGAGCATGCAGTACGGCTGGAGGGTGCCACACAACACCATCAGCATTGTGGTCAGAGAAGTGGTGCAGGCCATCATCGAAGAATACATGGAGGAGCTCCTCCAGTGCCCCTCCACTAAAGAAGGTTGGAAGAAAGTTGCAGAGGAATGGTATCAGAAGTGGAACTTCCCACACACCGTTGGAGCCATAGATGGGAAGCACGTGGCCTGCAGAGCTCCAGCCAAGTCGGGGTCCACTTATTTCAACTACAAGGGCTTCTTCAGCATCATCCTCTTCGCCATGGTCAATGCTGACTACAAGTTCATGTACATCGATGCTTCAGGCAACGGCTCATCTTCAGATGCCCAGGTATACAACGCCAGTCATCTCAAGGAGGGGCTGGAATGCAACCTCATCATGGGCTTCCAAGATCCAGACCCCCTGCCCAACGACATGCAAGATGTGCCCTACTTCATCGGGGGGGATGACGCCTTCTCCCTCAGAACCTACCTCATGAAGCCCTACTCTTCCAGACTCCTCACCCGTGAAGAGAGGATCTTCAACTACAGGCTGTCCAGGGCAAGGCCTTGGAGAACGTGGAGAATGCCTTTGGCATCCTGGCCAACAGGTTCCAGGTACTTCTCACCACCATGCAGCATTGCCCAGAGACCGTGAGGAGGATCGTGGAAGCTTGCTGCATCCTGCACAATCTCATGCGCACCCGCTATCCAGTGTTGTAGAACAGGCTCGTGGACCTCCAACAAGGCAATGGGGACATGGAGCCTGGGGAATGGAGGCAAGGGCGAAACCTGATAGACACTAAGGATGTGCAAGGCCCCAACAGAGCTTCACATGAAGAGAAGAAGCAGCACAAACTCCTGAAACACTGGTGCAACTCCCCAGCTGGAGCAGTGGAGTGGCAAGACAGGATGATAGATGCTTAATGGATGCTTCCTTCAGCCTGTCTCATCACACTGATGAGTTTGGGTCATGTATGTTGGGTGGGCCTAGAATGAACAGGGCATTTAATAAAGAGTTGTGTTTATGTTGACATGTGTGGATGAATGATTACATTATTATTGATAATAAAGGGCCATAGGTGTGGCACCTGGGAGGGTGGACCATACAGTCCCACTATGCTTGCACTGGAGGTTTATCTATCCCACAGCTATTACCCATTCCACTGCTATCCTTACCCATCCCACAAGCATGCAAAGGCTTAAACCATTTCTAAAAGTTTCCACCAAGACTTTATTGACAAAAATAAATGAAGCAGGTGTGTGAAGCAAAGATAATCTTTATTAATTACAAGCTGTAAAAGAAAAATGACCCAAGTCAAGTATCCAAAGCAAAAATAAAGTCAACAGGTAGCCACCCAGTCTCTGGTACTCTTCTTGGTCACTCTGAGGCGTGCCCAGTCTCAGGGGTGAAGGGTCCAGGTGCTGCTGGAGTGCTGGTCTGAGGCACCACTGGGGTGCCTGGCCCTGAGAGGACAACAGGGGATGGTATGTTGAGGAACCTCTCATACAGCTGGCTCAACCCCATGATGTTGAGAGCCCCTTCCTCCATGACATGGGGTGTCAGTCCCAATACCGATGACAGATGTACTGAGGCCGGGTTTGGCTGTGGGGTGGAGGAAGGGGCAGTGTAGTGGGGCTGTCTGGTCTGAAGTTGGGTGAGGACTGGCATTGGTGGCATCTGTGGCGTGGGTGGCATCTGTGGCGTGGCTGGCATCGGTGGCATCAGTGGCACCGGTGGCGTCCGATGTACCTGTGCCTGGACTGGGAAGGGCTGCCTGTGCTGCAGGACCTCCTGGTAGCCGTAGCCTTGGTAGGGGAGGGCCTGTGGAAAGCCTTGGAATGGCAGTGACATCACATGGGGTGGAGGAGCAGGCCTTGACTGGGTGGGAGCAGGTTCATCTTGGTCTGGAGGGTTGTGAAGAAGATCGGTGATCCTGTCCTTCACCACCTGGTACTGGGGTTCTGACATGTTCATGAGGGTCTGATTGACGTAGGTGAGGAAGGGCTTACGGTTGGAGAATGGGGCGCCGGTGTGTACCAGCTGAGAGAGGAGATCTACACTGCTCCTGATGGTGTCTCTTATCTCCAGCAGGACAGTGTGGCTCTGGCCCTCAGGTCTGCCTCTCTGCCTTTTTGTGGAGGTGGAGCTGGGGGTGGATGTGGGTTGGACTGTGGTGGAAGTGCCGTCTCCTTTCTCCCACTGCATCAGGGGGTCCTCCACGCACTCTGCCAGGGGTAGTACAGCTGTCTCCGTCATGGCACACTCCACAGATACCTGCCTGGACACAGGAGCTGACTCTTGACCAGAAGAGGACTGGCTCTCAGCAAGCTGCCTGAGAGAGAGGTTTGTGAGAGAGGCTGTTCCTCGGTGGCGGATCTCACCCTCCAAGGAGCTGCACTTGGCCATCACGTAAGTCTCCCGGTCCGTCAGCTTGACCGCAGCCTGGCCAGATTTCTTGAGGTGCAGCTTCCCATACCAGGTGTGCATGTGCTTCCACCAGCTGAGGAGCACCTCCGAAGTGTAGCCCAGGCTCTCTGCCTTCTCTCTCCAAGCAGCCTGCTTCCTCTTGGTGTCTCGATAGAGCCTGTGTCCCTTCCACCAAAGATATTCATACTCCCTCAGCCACTCCAGCACCTCCTCCTCATGTTCCTCTTCTATGGTGTATTGCCTCCTCTACCGTTCACACGTCTGCCTCTTCCTCCCTTTGACAGGGCCATATGGGCCCTCATCAGAAGGGATTCGAGGTTGTAGGGGTTGCTCCTCCACACCACCACCACCAGCAGCAGTAGCAGCAATAACTGTAGCAGCAAAAGCAGGACCAGCAGGACCAGCAGGACCACCAGCAGCAGCACCAGCAGGACCAGGAACACCAGCAGCACCAGCAGGACCAGGAGCACAAGCAGGACCAGGAGGACCAGGAGGACCAGCAGGACCAGGAGCACCAGCAGGACCAGCAGGACGAGGAGCAGTGCCAGCAGAGTAAGCACCAGCAGAAGCACCAGCCCCAGGAGCAGTGCCAGCAGAGTAAGCACCAGCAGAAGCACCAGCACCAGGAGCAGTGCCAGCAGAATAAGCACCAGCAGAAGCACCACCACCAGAAGCAGCATCAGCAGAAGCACCACCACCAGAAGCAGCATCAGCAGAAGCACCACCTCCAGAAGCAGCATCAGCAGAAGCCCCAGCACCAGAAGAGCGAACCCTGGCAGCAGAAGCCCCAGCAGAAGCAGAGTCAGGGCCAGGGGGTGGGAGGGTGGCCCTGTCCCTCTTTCCAGGCCTAGCAGCAGATGGCAGAGGCTTCCTTTTCTTCCCCATGGTTGTTGGGTTGCTGATTGGCTGGCTGGCTGGCTGGCTGGCAAGCTGTGTCTGGAAGCAGGTCTTTCCTCTGAATGGTGACCTGCTTGCGAGCTGCTTCCCTTTATATCCGGGGGCTGATGCAATGTATCCTACCCGCATGTGCAGTGAACGCTAGGCATCCGCTAGGCATCCGCTAGGCATCCGCTAGGCTTCTGCTAGGCTTCTGCTAGGCTTCTGCTCTGCATCTGCTTCATCCGCTCTGCATCCGCTCTGCATCCGCTCTTTCCGTTCCGCATCTGCTTTACTGTGCTCCCCCGGAAGCCTTGCAGATGTGCCATCCACTCCCATCCGCTTCCATCGCTAGGCTTCCGTGGAGCATCCACTTTCCATCCGCCCTACGTCCTCCCCCCGTCCGTTCCTTTCCGTGTTGTCCGCTCTGGTTATGCAAATTCGGGGCACTTTTGAGAGCGGATAACAATGGATGGAACATTTTGCTCATCTGGTGTGTCCTTTTTACAAACGTTTTGCATCCGTTGGCCAGTGTGACAGGGCCTTACCTTCTTAAATCTGAACTTTTTACCCTTCCTTCTTTCCCCTTGTCTTTGTAGTATTCTTTGTGTTAATTCTCTATTTAAAATGGCTTCTCCTTGAATCAACTCCTCCTTCTCAAAAGTTCTTTCTTCTTGTCCTGCAATCATCATTTCCATTTCTTCTAATACAGAGCAAAGTACTTCACCTCTTTCCTGTAGTAGTTCAATCATATTTTTAAGTTCCATTTTTAAGTCATGAAGAGATATCATCTTTACACACTCTTATATTTTATAATCGTTGAAGCCCACAAAAAACACTTTTACTTTCCTTCTTTCTTCTGCCAGTTTTCTAAAGTTCTCAGTTGTTCCAGCCCAGGCTCTATACCAAAAATGTCAATCAATCCCACAATCAGTCTTTCCTTGTTTCTTTCTTTATTCTGGTTCAGCTTTCACTTTCTAAGATTCTTACTTTGTTTCAATATTTCTTTAACATTATATCAACACAAGTTCATACAGAAACAGGATGCTTTCCCTTTTGTTTGAGTTCATGTTTTTGTTAGAAGAAGGCACTCTCCGTTATACAAAGTCCTCATCTTTTTCCTTTATTTTTTTATTTAGGGTTTTTCGAACCTCAATATTCCAGCACAATCCAGTCTCCAATTTGTAAATTTTTTTATTATTATTTTTTTGACAATCTTAAGTCCAGCTTTATTTTATGCCTGTTTATTGCTGAAATATTTTAGTCCAATTTAATTAAGTCTTCAGTTCTGGCTTCTTCCTTTCCCAGTTCGAAGCCCCGCTTAGCTGTCAAAATTATTTTCTTATTTTTCTTTTCCTGTCCCTTTGTATTTCCACCGCTCACTTTTCTTTACTTTAATCCCAGGGTACTTTTTGTTTAGTTGTTTCACCCAATTGTCCTGGTTCAGATATTGTACACCTCTTTCTTCCCTCCTGCACAAATCTTAGTCCAGCTGAGTCCTCCTCTTCAGGGTGGCCATTTTAGACCACTGCTTCAGTCATCTTTGGGGGAAAAAAAAACCAAGCCCAGGAGGGGAGATGCGGCTCCCCTCAACCTGGCTTGCAGCTTCCCCTTACTCCACTGCCCCTCCAAGGCAGCTTCAGCTCTGAATTGCAATGATCGAGGCTCTCCGATTAAAAAGCACAGACCATAGCTGCAGACAGTCACAATCTATGGTCTGTCAGTGAGGAGGGCTCAACCCAGAAGAGCCCTCTTTTTGACTTGTGTATACAGGTCCTCAATGGAGGGCAGGTTGGTAGCAACTGTTTTTTCTGCAATTCTAATTACTCTTTGAAGTTTTGTCTGTCTTGTTGGGTTGCAGAACCAAACCAGACAGTTATAGAGGTGTAGATGAGAGACTTAATAATCCCTCTGTAGAACTGGATCAGCAGCTCCTTGGGCAGTTTGAGTTTTCTGAGCTGGCACAGAAAGAACATTCTTTGTTGTACTTTTTTGATGACATTTTTGAAGTTAGATGTCCATTTTAGTTCTTGAGATATGAATAGCACAGTGAGCTGATCAGAGTAGTATATTTATTGCTATCCCCTATTTACAAGAATTTTGCCAGACTAACTACACTCTCCTGAAAACAACCAAGTAAACAACTAGGTAAACTAGGTAAACTCCAGGATACTGCTGATGGATGTTGTTGCCATTGCTCACTTTGTGTGGCATAAGAGATTGGTGGATCTCCAGATTTTGTTTTCCCCATTTTTCATTTTTACTGATAATCGATTTGTCTGAATTTATTTATTTATTCAATTTCAATAACTGCCCATCTCAGTTACAAAGCTGAGTAGCTTAGAATTAAAAAAAGAACAATTAAAATACAAAGCTTCCAGGAATTCCTGAGAATTTTTAGATTTAGCTTGGTCAAGGGTGCTTACAATTTCCCAGCTGAAACTGCTTGAGTCTGGCTATATATTGGGGATTAAATAATTTTCACTGTGTCTTCTGACAGCTAATCAGTATTCATGTCTTCTGTCTATCCTACATATTGGCTGTTAAAATCCTTTGATCAGGGCTGTCAAACTCCTGGTCCATGGGCTGGACACGTCACATGCTGGCCACACCCATGCCTGGTTTAGCAAAGGGGGAAAAGTCCCAATATGTCATGTGTCGAAGCTATGGCACCATGAATTTGACAATCCTGTCTTAGATGATGTCTGATTATTGCTTCTTGGCTTATTTTTGTTTAATACACAAATATAAAAAAATACTGGGGAATTCCTAGAAGCCTGAAATTCAGAAAAGTCACCACCTATAGATACATAGAGATAAATGACATTTACACACCTTTCAAGAGACTCTAATAATAAAAAGCTAAGAAAGAAACAAAAAGACCAGAACATTTCCTCTCCAGCAACCAACATTCAAAAAAGCAGAACTTAACACCAGATGAAGAATCAAATAGAGGACAATAACCTAATTAAGGAACTGCCAAAGACAAAGCCATATTCTCACCAACAGTGGCAGGTTAAGCCATTGTATATAAAGATGGATCAAACCCCATCCACATTATACTACTGATGCTATTTAGTTAGGTAATGAAAAGAACCAAACTCAGAAACCATTAAGGACTCCACAGTTCAACGCTGAACTACATATATTCTCTTCTGTTGCAGGTTTATCACTATTTAAGAAAAATGATTAAGCAGCGCCAAGCAGCACCTGACAGGCACAGGAGGAATTGTACACTGATGCAGCACTTTTCCTCTCCATTTTCACACCTCAGCCTTCCTGCTGACACCAATGGTTGCATATTGTTCAAATGACTGAAGGTGTCTGAGTTAAGGATCATCTCAGTGACCTGGCAAGTACAGGCGGAAAGGGTGCTTTGATAAAAGAGAATTCTTCTGTTATGCCTAGGAGATGATCTGAAAAAAAAAGAGTAACCAGGGAATGGAGAGGACTCTTTAAGTTGTCCTATTGTCCCACGTTGATTCAACAACCCCTCATCCTCAAGGGATCAACTGATGACAACTCTTATCAAATCGTCAGTGAAGCACATGAGATTACAATCAACAACTTGTTGCCTCCTTAAAAAAAAACAGACAACTTTACATATGAGTTGGACATGCAATGATGGCAATGTCAAGAGGTTGGGACAAAATAAAGAGGTAGCTAGAGCATGTTCTTCCAATGCTTAAGAGCAAGGGGAGAAAGGCCAGAAGAAGTTCAGAATTTATTATTTACATATTGTCCTCTTTCCAGATATATTTGTCATTTTATTTTGTTCTATTTAGAGTAGTCAAGTGCAAAATCAATATACAAAACTCATCCTATTCATTCCCCTTCAAATCCTTCCTGATTTTTTGTTACCTTTTCTAACTTCTTTTTGCTACCATGTACCTTTGCCTTTTCTCAGTACACAGCATGGTCAATAGCAACTGTTAGATTGCATTATTGATGACATCTGAAGAGTTGAAAAAGAACAACCCTCGAAGGCTTGTTATCAATCAGAATCTGAGATAACATGATCCCAGAATTTTATCCTCTGCATTTATTATTTTATTTCTTTAATAGTGCAGCTTCAGAAAAAGGAATTTATACATTTTTCAGGAGGAAAAAAATTTAATAACTCTAGCTAGAAATGACAATGGATTGGGATTAATGGGGAACTTGTAGCAACAGCACCAAGGCAATATCACAGCAGTGCATCTGGTGAATGCTACAATATTTCATCTTCTTTTAATTTTCACACTGACAACCTGAAGCTGTGGACAAACTATGTCAGAGAAATGGACTTCATTGCTGAACTAAGGTTAACATAAAAATGTTTACAACTGGAGAAACTTGCAACAGATGGGGAATGGACAGTCTGCTATTGAGTTCTCATTCAATTAAAAAAAAACTATTAAGATTAAACTTCCAAGCTCAAAACAGATTGAGATCAAATGCTGAAACACAGAATCACCTCTGTGTTATGGGAGACTGTGCTGAGCTGGGTGCTATGTAAAGAATTAGAGATACAAGAGCTTGAAATGAGAATCAATCTAAGACACCAAAGCTGCTGCTGCTTCTCCTGCTGCTGCTACTGTGGTGGACCAGCCCCAAGGCCCTCAAAGCCCTGCTGATGAGGGCCCAGAAGGCCCTGCCAGAGGGAGGAAGAGGCAATCGAAGGAGAAGGAGAAGGAGGAGAGGAAACAGTACTCCATTTCCGAAGACCATGAGGAGGAGGTGCTGGAATGGCTGAGGGAGAACGAGTACCTATGGAGGAAGGGCCACAGGCTCTATCGTGACACCAAGAGGAAGCAGGCAGCATGGAGAGAGAAGGTGGAGAGCCTGGGCTACACTTCAGATGTTCTCCTGGAGTGGTGGAAGCATATGCACACCTGGTATGGCAAGCTGCACCTGAAGAAATCTGGGCAGGCCGCTGTCAAGCTCACTGACCAGCAGACCTATGTCATGGCCAGGTGCAGCTTCCTGGAGGATGAGATCCGCCACCAAGGAGCAGCCCCTCTGTCAACCCTCTTCCTCAGACAGCCCACAGAGAGCCACTCCTCTTCCAGCCAGGAGACAGCTACAGTGTCCAGGCAGGTGTCTTTGGAGGGCCCCTCGACAGAGATCTCCCCGACAGCTGCACTCCCTGTGCTGGAGGACGTGGAGGATCCCCTGTCTCAGATGGAGCAAGAAGAGGCAGCCACCAGAGACCGACCCACACCCACACCCACACCCAGCTCCACCTCCACAGAAAGCAGGCAGAGAGGCAGACCAGAGGGACAGAGCCACACTGTCCTCTTGGAGATGAGGGACACAATCAAAGCAAGCACAGATCTCCTCTCCCAGCTGGTCCACTTTGACATACCATCCTGCAACTGCAAGCCCTTCATCAGGTACGTGGGCCAGACCCTCATGGACATGCCCGAGGCCCAGTACCAGGCGATGAAGGAGAGGATCACAGCTCTTCTGCACCACCCTCCAGGCCCAGCTGAACCTGCTCCTACCCACTCCAGCTCTGCTTCTCCACCCCAGGTGATGTAACAGCCCTTCCACGGATTTCAGCAGCCCCTCGCCTAACAAGCCTACCACTACTAAGACTTCCCACAGCAGAGGCAGCCCTTCCCAGTCCACATCCAGGTTTCTCGGATGCCACAAATGCCACAGATGCCTCAGCTGACCCAGCTGCAGACCAGGCAGCCCCACTACACTCCTCCTTCCTCCACCCCACAGCCAAGCCCTTCATCACAACATCTGTCATCAGTCTTGGGCCTCACATCCCAGGTCCTTGAAGAAGGGCCTCTCAATCTCACGGGACTGAGTCAGCTCTCTGAGAGCTTCCTGCACACACCATCTCCTGTTGTACTCTCGGGGCCAGGCACCCCAATGGCGCCTCAGACCAGCACTCCAGCAACAGCCACCTCCACAGTCCCTGGCCCCTTTACATCTGAGACCATGGGCACACCTCAGAGTGACTGAAAAGAGTGCTAGAGACTGAGTTGTTACCTGTTCACCTTATCTTTGCTTAAAGACACTTTACTTGGGTCATTTTGCTTTTTAATAAAGTCATACAGTTTGTTATTAATAAAGGTAATCTTTGCTTCACATACTTGGTTCATTTTTTTTACTTAATAGAGTGCTTGTGGGATTGGTAAGGATAGCTGTGGGATGGATAGCTGTGGGATGGGTAATGATAGCTTTGGGATGGATAAGGATAGTTGTGGGATAGATAAACCTCCAATGTAAGCATAGTGGGACTGTATGGTCCACCCTCCCAGCTGCCACACATCTGGCCCTTTATTATCAATAACAATTTAATCATTGATCCACACATTTCAACATAAACACAACTCTTTATTAATGCCCTATTCATTGTAAGGCCACTCAACATTCTTGGCACAATCTCATCATTGTGATGAGATAGCTGAAGGAAGAATCCATTCAGCATGTACCATCCTGTCTTGCCACTCCACTGCTCCAGCTGGGGAGTTGCATCAGTGTTTCAGGAGGTTGCCCTGATTCTTCCCTTCACGTGAAGCTCTGTTGGGGCCTTGCACATCCACAGTGTCTATCAGGTTTAGTCCTTGCCTCCATTCACCATGCTCCATGTCCCCATTGCCTCGTTGACGGTCCACAAGCCTGTTCTGCAAGACTGGGTAGCGGGTGCACATGAGATTGTGCAGGATGCAGCAAGCTTCCACGATGCTCCTCACTGTCTGTGGGTGATGCTGCATGGTGGTGAGAAGTACCTGGAACCTGTTGGCCAGGATGCCAAAGGCGTTCTCCACCACCCGCCTTGCCCTGGACAGCCTGTAGTTGAAGATCCTCTCTTCATGGGTGAGGTATCTTGAAGTGTAGGGCTTCATGAGGTAGGTTCTGAGGGAGAAGGCATCATCACCCACGATGAAATAGGGCACATCTTGTGTGTCGTTGGGTAGGGGGTCTGGATCTGGGAAAACCATGATGAGGTTGCGTTCCAGCCCACCCTTGAGGTCACTGAAGTTGTATATCTGGGCATCTGAAGCTGACCCATTGCCTGAAGCATCGATGTACATGAACTTGTAGTCAGCATCGACCATGGCAAAGAGGATGATGCTGAAGAAGCCCTTGTAGTTGAAACAATTGGACCCTGAGTTGGGTAGAGCTTTGCAGGCCATGTGCTTCCCATCTATGGCTCCAACGGTGTGGGGAAAGTTCCACCTCTGATACCACTGCTCTGCAACTTTCCTCCAGCCTTCTTCAGTGGAGGGGCACTGGAGGAGCTCCTCCAGGTATTCTTCGATGATGGCCTGCACCACTTCTCTGACCACAATGCTGATGGTGTTGTGTGGCACCCTCCAAGCATACTGCATGTTTCTGTACGTGGTCCCAGAGGCCAGGTGGCACAGACTTCAGTCCAGGGTCCAGGCTGGGATGGAGGTTGGTGTTTGTCTTGGTCAACCTGAGTCTCAGATGCTCCACAACTTCATCAAACATGGCTAGTGGCATCCTCATGAAATGCTGGAATGCACGAGTGTCTTCATTCCTCAGCTTCACCATCACCATGAGAACTCCACTCTTCTCCCAATCCATCGTCGGACCCACACAGTTCTTGGACGTCTCCTTCTCTTTGAGTTGAAAAGGTGAAACAGTCTGAAGATGGCTTGGTTCTGGTGTTGAATGATGGTGGCTACCATAAGGAGTGTGTGATGATCCATGGTGGAGATCAATGGATGATGTGGAAGAGCAAGAGCCAGGCTGAAGAGGTCTGTATACCAGGGCTGTTGGACTGAAAGTGAGATCCAGGTGATTTCCTCCCTCTTTTTATAGGAAATGTCGGTTTTCCACGAGGTGTCCTTCCACATACTCTAGACATCCTCCAGACATCCTAAATATCTGAGATACGTCCCATATATGAACGTTTTGTCCGTTTTAATGCTTTATATACGAGATGCATCCTTTCTATGTCTGTGCAACTAAAGCTGTGTGGACGTTCCACGTACCTTTCGCTTCCTCCCTCTTTCCGTTTTCTGCTGCAGGAGATGTGAGTTGCACGGATGCCCAGAGGATGCCGAGAGGATACATCAGACGTGTAACAGATGACAACGGACGTAGAACGTTTGTTGCTGGTATGTGTTGTGGATGTAGATCATATGTGGCAGAAAGTTCATCCACTCTAAAAGTTTTGTGCAGCTCAAAACTTTTTGAGAGGATGAAATAGCAGTAGATGGATGTTTTACGGATAGTGCGTATGAAACTCGTACGCAGTGAGTACACAACGGATGCATCGCCTTTTCCAATGGATAGAAAGCTTTTTTGTCCATTTTACATCCTCTTTGCATCCGTTGGTTCAGTATGATATGGGCTTAAAGTACCTCTGTGTTTTCATTCCTTTATACCATAAAAAAGCATGCCACCCCAACAACAGATCATGTTCTTCTAATGTTCAACAATCTAGTATTTCTTAATGTTATCCATTCCTTTACCCACATCAATTTTGTAGCTTGATAGTACAACTCCAAATTATGCAAGCCAAATCCTCCTCTTATTCTAGCATCTTGCAAAAGTTTTAACTTTATTCTCACCTTCTTACCTTGCCATATATATTTCAAGAAGGCTGAGTCAATTTTGAGCCTGGTGGGATTTGAACTGCCAAACTGCAGGCATCCAGTAGTCAGCAGAAGAGGCCAGCAATACTGCACTCTCACCACTGCGTCACTGAGGCTCATATCTAGGAAAGTATTGTATGTATTCCACAAACTTGTGAACAACCCCGCCCCCCCATTACCTTACAATACTCTCTTGTACTACCCACCGATTTCTACAATTTAATATATGATATCAATTGAACCACTGATTATTACATACATGGGTTAATAAGCCTGAATGCCGACTTGCTTTTATCTCTATTTAAACAGCTCAAGCACATCTAAACTGAAAGAGATATTTTCTTTCAGATGTGAAACTATTCTTTTCAATATTTATTTTAATATGAAAGATGTGCTTATTCATCAGTAAGGTTACATAGAAGCAGCATATCTTATCAGCTATCCTGATGATAAATGGAAACATCCTTTCCTTAGCAGCACAATAAATATTTCATAAATCCACTTGAATCTCAAAGAAAATGAAAAATATTTCCAGCATCCCAAAGTTTTTTTTTGCTTAAAGCTGCCAACAACTATGATATTCTTTGGTATTTTGCACAGAATTCTCATGTGTCATCCAACTCTGCACATATTCCTAAATGAATTTGAGAATTATATACATGATTTGTATGGTCTCATTTTAATATTTTATTAATATGTACTACTAGGGAAAAGATGGTTATGAAACCACAGACTGCTTTTAATGTATGAAGGTAAAGTTGCTTCAGCTGTTATTATATTTATCTGAATAAGTATGTAATTTTTTCTTTTTCTTTTATTATGTGTCCTCAGATTGGTGTCAACTCATCGCAACCACACAGACACACCATCTCCAGGATGTTCCATCCCCAACATTTTCTCCTCCAGGTCTTCCAATGGTGCAATCAAAGCCATCCACCCTCCTGACAATCTTCTTCTTCTCTTTCTTCCATCTTTTCCAACATTGTAGTCTTATATAGCAGTGGTTGCCAACCAGTGGGCTGCAGCCACTGGTGGGCCTTGAGAAAATTGTAGTGGGCCATAGAGAAATCTCACCCCCAGAGCACCCTCCCAAAGCAATTAATCCAGGCTGTGCAGAAACACAAGGCTGTTTATCACATCTGTTAATTTCAATGTCTTTTTATGTTCTTAAGCTTGTAATTAGTTTTTATTTTGTTCTGAGTTGAAGTTTGACTCACCTGGCAGCTTTTCAAAATTGTCATTCTAAAGGTCTATAACTTTAAGATAGTTAATAGGCAGTTTCTGCAAATGATTAGAAAGTGATGCTTGGGAGTTTTGTGTCCTTTAAAAGGCTTTGCCATGTTGCAAGCATGATGGCTAATTCCTTCATCTTCCAGTGCTCAAACCTGTGGTTACACAATATACTAGAGCTCGTTGCATTAAAAAAAAAAAAAGGAACCTGTGAGGTATGAAATCAGAGAAATAATGGATCAATTTTCTTAACTACCAAATTCACACCAGGTTGTCCTTAAGAGTGCAAAAAATGGCATAATTACCCAGATCCTTTCTGCTTTCTGTCCTTTTAGATATTAAAACATCAGCTCTGAATTTGACTGCCAAGCAGGTGAAGAGTTGAATAGCAATAAATGAGCTGGCATCATTATTAAGTCAATGGACAACTCACCCAGTATTTGAATATACAACAAGGAAGGCAGAAAATGAATACCAATTTTATTCATGACTCAGAAGGAATCTCATAAAACCCAGACCAGTAAGTTAACTACTACAGCACTTTCAGTTAAAAAACAATATCCAAAATTGGGCAGTGAAATCGAAGAATTTTTAAATGGTAGTTTTATCATGTTATTTGTGTTTTGTTTTTTAAAAGATCCTCCCAGGTTCTCTAAAGGGCCTGTCACAAAGGCTGACGGATGCAAAACGTATGTAAAAAGGACACAGCGGACGAGAAAATGTTCCATCCGTTGTTATCCGCTCTCAAAAGTGCCCCGAATTTGCATAAGTAGAGTGGACAACAACGGAAAGGAACGGACGGGGAGAGGATGTAGTGAGGATGGAAAGCGGATGCTCCATGGAAGCTTAGCGGATGGAAGAGGATGGAAGTGGATGGCACATCCGCGGGGCTTCCGGGGGAGCACAGCAAAGCAAACGCGCAACGGAAGGAACGGCTGCAGAGCGGATGCCGAGTGGATGAAGCGGATGCAGAGCGGAAGCCTAGCGGATGCCTAGCGGATGCCAAGTGGATGCCTAGCGGATGCAAAGCATTCACTGTACATGCAGGGAGGATGCATTGCATCAGCCCCATGGATATAAAGGGATGCAGCTCGCAAGCAGGTCACCATTCAGAGGAAAGACCTGCTGCCAGACACAACTCCAGCCAGCCAGCCAGCCAGCCAGCCAACAACCATGGGGAAGAAGAGAAAGTCTCTGCCATCTGCTGCCAGCCCTGGCAAGAAGGACAGGGCCCCCATCCCACCCCCTGGCCCTGTGTTAAGCCTGGGTTCCCCAACCAGGGTTAGGTAAACAAGCTAAACAGAATGTGCAGCGTTAGTCAGATAGGCACACAGATAAATGAGTGAGCTAAGCTTGTATGTTTATTAACATACAGTAAAAATAACAGATACGCTTGTGCTATCAAGAATATATTTTATTCCAGTATAAGTTTATAGCATAGTCAAAAACAGTCCTATATTCATTTACCATGTAATCAGTCCATTCAGGGATATTCAGTTAGCAAAGTCCATGTAGAATATCCAATTGTCAGTTCACATAAATCAGTCCTTTGTTGTCTCTCCCGTTCGAGCAATGCAGTCTTGCTTCCAAGCAGTAATCAGGGATCATCAAAGCCAGAGAGAGAGAGAGCAAGCTGTAGCCTTGCTACTTTTACATGGTTTTCATAACCACACCCACAATTGCTATTTTACATTTAAAGCTGCATACACTAACTATGATTTATAGTTAGTATTTCACCTAAAACAGTTAGGGTGAACAATGTTATCCCTAACATTCTCCCCATTTTAGGTTACAATAATAACTATGAAACATTTACAACTTTAAATTATATTTTTCGCAACTTTCTTTAAACTTAGTTGCTCCTTGAGCTTTTGTAAATTGGTCTGCTATGTTTTCCTCTGACATGCAGTAT
>BLBF01000007.1:63365522-63388000 GCA_015471245.1 Laticauda colubrina | reverse complement strand
ACATACAAGCTTAGCTCACTCATTTATCTGTGTGCCTATCTGACTAACGCTGCACATTCTGTTTAGCTTGTCTACCTAACCCTGGTTGGGGAACCCAGGCTTAACAGCGGATGTGTAACGGATGACAATAGATGTAGAATGGATGTTCCCCATAGGCGTAGCGGATGCAGAACGGATGCGTTGGATACATTTTCTGCTCAAAAAGTTTTGTGCAGCTCAAAACCTTTTGAGCAGATGAAATGTCAATGGACGGATGCTGGACGGATAGAGAGGATGAAAAATGGACGCAGTGAGTACAGAACGGAAGCATCGTGTTAACTAACGAATGGCAAGTGTTTCTCTCCGTTTTACATACTCTTTCCATCCGTTGGTGCTGTGTGACTTAAGAAGTGATACTTTTCTATTTGACTTGCTGAAAGAGATTCCAAAAATATTAGCTGGTCTTTGATGACTAAATAAATAACTAATGCAAACTGATTCTAAACTCTTCAGTGTAGCATTTAAAAAAATATCCTGCCAAGGATTAAAACTATGGATTAAAAGTATTTTAATGATGGATTGGAGGATCAAAATTATCAGTGAAGTGGTACATGATATGTGTTCCTAATTTTATTAAATACTGGAAGGAAAATTGAGAATTAGCAAGTGTTCTTAATTTGATTTGGTATTTTTTCTCTACTGGTTGCTTTTTCTGTATTATTTGGTAGACAGGAACAACTGTACTTGGGTGGTTTTGTTGCTTAATTTTTAGTGTCCTGAGGTTAACATTTATGTGCAGAATCAGATAATTCTAGAACTTGAGCTCACTATTAAATTGTGGTCTGTGTAAGGAATTCTTGAAATCTATATAAGCAAGATTACATTGTTTAATAAAATAATAGTTAAAAAATAAAATATACTCATTTTAATTCCCTAAACTTTTGTTAAAAATTTGGGAAAGGTGTAAAATGTGAGAATGGGGAAAAGTGGAACCACTGCGGCAGTCACAGGATGAGAATTAAAAGGAAGACTTTATCTATTAAAAGGAAGACTTTTAAAACCACAAAAGAAAATCCTAGGAATTGTACTATCACTGAAAGTTTATTTGTGTTTGTGTGGGGTGTGGGTGTGTGCGGGTGTGCATAGAATTTGCTTTAAATGTTGAATTTCTGCCAACTGTCATGGCTATTGTGAATTTATAACTTGAAATCAAGGAGACAAAAATAGTTGCAACTAAATTATTGTTATATATTTATATATATATATTTTATATGTTATATATATATATGTTATGTGTTATATATTTTGGATACAATCCAATATGATAATGGGAATATAATTACTTTCTAACTAATTATTATAACTCAACTTCTTATATCAGAAAGCTGACTAAAAAGAAGCAAGTAATACTTCTGTGTGACTACCAGAAAACTAAATGTACATGCTTAGTACGAATCATATTCATCTTGAGATAATCTGAAAGAAATAGAGGGGAGGGAAAGGGCTGGAGAAAGCGAGAGAGCAGGGGCAGGTGAAAGTTTTTGTGGGGAAGTCATCAGTTATTCAAGTAACTGCAGAGGCTTCAAATATCAGTAAACTACAAAAAAAGATGTAAAAAAAAGATAGACATTCAAATCAAAAATAAATTTGCTCTCTGGTTTAGTTCTCTCCTTAAACCTTGTGGTGTTCCAATGCACCCTATAATCCATTTTTTCCATCTCTTGTTCTTTTAATCTAGTAATCATAGTGTTTAAGCACATTACTTCAGTGAAGTATGCTGGAAAATGTCTTCCCTTTATATTGTCTGTCAATCAGCAGGATTGTTGAAAATAGTTTTTGGTAATATAGAATGACATAAAAAGGAGAATAATGTATTCTTGAGCTCACAAGGCCACAATATTATTGAAAGCAAATATAAAAGACAGTTATTAAAAACCTAGTAAGTATGCAAAATGATTATATCATAATTTATTGGCAAATGCAACCATTTGACAAATATTTACTTGGGAGAACTGAGCATCTGGTTATGAGGAAAAATTTACTTATTAAAACTTTGATTTTGAAGAAAATATTTTTCCTCTCCTTAAGATTATTTGCATACTTTTGAACCACTTACAATGAGGGTACGGTTTTGTATCTACATTACAGAAGAGAAATACATGTTTTATGTATTTATGTAGTTTTCACCAGGATCCCTTTGAATCCCAACTAGGTTTCCAAAATGAACCAAAGTGAACACATCCATCATTAATTAAATGGACTATTTATATTCTAGCCTCTCTGTATGCCTCTGCCCAGAAAGTTATGCAAATTATCAGCCAGTTTTCTTGATGAGAGTTAAACTAAAAGACAACACATACAATGCCTCACTTGTTTAATAGACATCTCCAAACAAAGAAGCATAACTTTGCTAGAGATTATCCTGCCATTTAAAATCTTTGTCAGAGTCGGGTTGAGGAACCATAGAATGAAAGGTTGTCCCTCGTGTTTTGCAAAAGCTTTGGCAAGGCCTGTCTAAAGTGGCTGCATTTTCAAGTTGCTTTGAATTGGTAAAAGACAGCTTGTTTAACATTTGGAGGGATGAAATAGCGCCATAAAGAGCTTTCCCAAGCTGGTTCTTTCTTTGCCAGCTTGCAGCATCATTATGTATTTCTGCCAAGGAGAGTTTGCATCAACTCTGTTGACAACCTTTTGTGAATGTTAATACGCCATCTCCATATTCATGTTAAAGCTCTCTTCTGGCTTCTCATTTTTTTTTAAACAATACAGTTGATGGTTGTGCCACTGTATTTCTCAGAATTGGAGACTGAAGCTAGATAACTGTGCCTGTGGCTATAGTAATGTTGCTACTTATTCAATTGTTTAATGAAATTCATTTTAAGGGCTCATTTCCAAAACTGAAATGTCTACACTCATTAGGAATAAAACTTAAAATGCCAAACTTTTCAGATAATGTTGATCTGGGGACCTTCTGGTATTATTGTCTTTTAAACTAGTTAAGTTTTCAGCATAGCTTGGGTTTGAAAGAATGAGGGTTGATTTCTATCATTTCTTTGGGCCTGAAGGACCTTTACTTCCATGTTGAAACCTGAATCATACCATCTGCCTTCTGCTCTTGTCTTGACTCTTCACTCCCACCTATGTATCCATGTCCCTGTAAGGTTCTTATAAGAACAAAGATAAATACAGCAGTGTCCCAAAACTTATGATACAGTATCAACTGCTGAGTCTACACATATAAATTTGCATATAGAATTTATGTCATATAATACATGTGGGTACGTGGCTATATGTATGATATTTATTTGTTATATTTATGTAGTGAATATTCTCAAAGGTGAATACTTTGAGGTGGTGGCTCTTTGAGAGCTGTATGCAACAAAATTTCATTTTAATATATGCCGATTAGTGTACATTGAAAGTGACAAAGTTATTCTAAGTCTATATAGGAGAACATCTTCAGAAATGGTACATTCAAAAGGTCTGTCAATTCAGCTCAATTTCTTTGGGGAATGTCATATAATTGTTGCTGTGAGTGTAAGGAGCAATGTGGAGTACATTGGCGAGAGAAGTCAAGATTTCCCAAATCTCTGGAGCGAGACTTCAAAGCATGTAGTGAGCTGCAGGAGGAAAGGACAACGTCCTATTACTTGAGCGTAACTTTCCATTTGTATCTCCATGGATTCTGCTCATCTCACCTGCCTCTTTAATGATGAAAAAAGGGAGCGAATACAGTCCTTGAACTTTGTAGCTAATTCCCTGTAATAGCACTTTTGGAGGCTGCCTTAAATCAGGCATTTTATGGAGAGCTTTAATTTTCCCCATGCACAACAAGCAGAAGAGCAGAGTCACCAGAGGGCCCAAAAATATCGAGCCTGCCTCATTTTTGTTCTTTCAACTTCTCAAAAGAAAAAAAAAGGAAGAACTTTGAGATAACTGCCGGGAAACACTAGATATGTAGTTTTGTTTAATGCAACCTGGCTGTGAATTTGCTCTTCTCTATGAATATAGTAAAACAATTCAATGGCAGCATTTATTTCCTCCACTTCACTTGCAGGCATTTACATGTCCTAGTTTTAGCAATTCTATTTGCCATTGATTTCAGTAAGACAGATATCGAGCTCAGGAAGGGGGGGGGGGAGAGCCTGTTTTTACTAAGGTGTCAAAATATAGGTCCCACAAGTTTAGGAACTAGCTCAAGCTTAAACATTTTGACCTAGATAAATGAATTATAAAAGAAAAGCACACCTTTGGGGAAAAAAGAATTTCTAAAGCAAAGATTAATCTTACCTTGAAAGCTTGACTATAGGCTCTATTGATCTCAGATATTCTTAGAACATTTGAAAGTCAGACTTTGTACACTTTCTTCTAGTTTTTATGTAAAAGAAGTGACTCGTCAAACATTTAACTGATCTTCACCATCTCTATTCTCTTCCCCAGTATTGCAAAGGTCATTAATCCTACAAGTGAGTTATGAAAATGATCTTTTAAAGCAGGGATGGGCAACTTTATCTTGGTTGCAGGGCTCCTGATTGCTTTTTGAATGGCCAGGAGAGAAACTTGATTTACTTTCATTTAATCATATTAATCACAATGCAAGAAGATCTAAATGAGCAAAACAATTATTCCTGAACATGGTTACATTGATTGTTTTGATAACTAGCTCTTCTCTTGCCTTCAGAGTGCTGCTATTGGCAATACTTGGAGATATCTGAAGGTGGGACCTGAAAGGTTGCATGGGTTCCAAGGCTGAACATCTCTGCTGTCATTTTTATCAGCTCTTCTGGAAGAACTGAAGCACCTCCAGGATGGGTTTGTTTAGGTATACCTTTCTGTTTGTCATGTTGTAGTTCATATCGAGTAACATCTCCAGAAAAAAATATACTGAAGTTTTAGAAGGGATGGCATCAGTCCTGACCAGTTTCTGATTCTAATAAATGTACCTTTAGCATGTTTGAAGAGGGCATAGTTCAAGATTTGCTCATTCAAAATTTTTAACTTCTGTCTCCCCTTTTTTTCCCCTTTCAGGATAAAAGCATTGGCTAAACTACCTAGTGATGTCCAGTCAGCTTGGCTGTGTGTCAATATATTATTCATGGATTTTTGTTGCTATTGGGAACACCAGCAATTAGCTCAATGGGAGGAGATCTCCACCAACCTTCTCCTCAAAATATTGTATTTGAGATCTATTTTATGGAATGAACAATAGCAGGGGTTAAAAAAAGGAATGCTTGCATCTTTATGCAGCAATAGAGGGCTCTAATGGAAATGATGAATTTTGTAAGAATGCCCAACTATGGTAAATGTATATGTATTACAGGCTCAAAGCTTATGAATCATGATTTCATTTTGAAATAATTAGAATCTTCTGCCATTAACAGCAGGATACATGGATAATTATACTTTAGAACGAAATGTCTGGCAAAAGGCTTCTCTGTTCATATGACAGTTGGTTTTATGATAAATATTACAAGTGACAATCTTTAATATAAAGACAGAACAGAAAAATTAACAATATCAATCACGGCAGAATACTATGGAAGAAAAACAATGACAATAACCAGATTATTTTAGATTTTTTTCCACCTACATATTTAGCCTTATTTGTAAACAATATGGTTTTGGATTTTATCATCCACCAATTACTGTGACCCGTTCTTTATGATTGTGACATTAGTCTTGGAAATCTTTCATAACCCTTTGGGCACAGATACCTGTATTCATGTTATCATTATCATAAAGAAAAATCATGATATTGGGGGTTAGTCAAGCTGGTTCAGATCATTTGGCTGTAGAGTTCTTTACCAACAAAAAGGTTCCTTACCTTGCCCTTATATATTTTAGTGTTGCCAGAGCATCTCAAAATAGAACTCTTGTCCTCATTATTAATAGAAAATAATATTAGCAGAGAATCTTTGACAGAACACAGGCTAAAGCTGTTGTTAAGGTTCTTCTCTCTGAAAGCAAAGAAGTATTAGCTTTCTAATACTAGAAAGAGTATTGATCTTTTTCCATTTTGCCATTGGGGAAAATTCTGGAGAGTACCAATAGAGAAGAATATTTGTAGCTCAGGAATGAAATGAAGGGTCCTTGGTGCTTTCTGAGCATACTAATTTTCTTGCAGCAATTTTATTACCCGAACTAGGTAACACCATCAGTACTAGCACTGATGAGATTACTTAGTTAAAGCCCCTGTCACACTGCACCAACGGATGCAAAGAGGATGTAAAACAGACAAAAAAGCTTGCCATCCGTTGGTTAACACGATGTACTCACTGCCTCTGTTTTGCTTCCTCTCAATCTGTACAGCATCCGTTTATTGACGTTTCATCCGCTCAGAAAGTTTTGAGCTGCTCAAAACTTTTGCATGGAAAATGTATCCAATTTGTCCGTTCTGCATCCGCTACGCATCCGTTACGCATCTGCTATATCCGCTAGGCATCTGCTGCGCATCCGCGCAACTCCATCCACTCGGACGCAGGGAGGAAGCGGAACG
This sequence comes from Laticauda colubrina, assembly GCA_015471245.1. Lineage (NCBI taxonomy): Eukaryota > Metazoa > Chordata > Lepidosauria > Squamata > Elapidae > Laticauda > Laticauda colubrina. The sequence continues at coordinate 63,381,525 of BLBF01000007.1, read as the reverse complement.
GATGCAGAATGGATGCAGAATGGTTGCAGAATGGATGCCTAGGGGAAACAAAGCATGTAAAATGGAAAAAACATCCGCAGAGGGGACCTATCTCAGATATTAAGAATGTCTAGAGGATGCCTAGAGGATGCCTAGAGGATGCAAAGGAACACCTAAACTGCCTATAAAAAGGGGGAGCAACAGATCTGGATCTCACTTTCAGACCAGCAGCCCTGCTGCAGACCTCTGCAGCCTTCATCTGCCTCTTCCTCTTCCACAGCATCCAGTCATGTCCACCGTGGATCGTAACATAGTCCTTTTGGCAGCCACCATCCTTCTGCAAAAGTGCAAAGCCATCTATAGGCTCTGTGAACTCTACTACGGGAAGAAAAAGGGGTGGCCAAGAAGCGTCTGGGTATGAAGATGGTTCACCAGAAGAGCAGAGGACGGACTGTACAACAAGCTGGTGGTGGAACTCAGGAACGAAGACACTCGTGCTTTCCAAAACTTCATGAGGATACCTCCAGCCATGTTTGACGAAGTTGTGCAGCGGCTGACACCCAGGTTGACCAAGGCAAACACCAACTTCCGGCCCAGCCTGGAACCTGGGCTCAAGGTGGCACTCACTCTGCGCTAACTGGCCTCAGGGACCACCTACAGGAGCATGCAGTACGGCTGGAAGGTGCCACCCAACACCATTAGTATTGTGGTCAGAGAAGTGGTGCAGGCCATCATCGAAGAATACAAGGAGGAGCTCCTCCAGTGCCCCTCCACTGAAGAAGGATGGAAGAAAGTTGCAGAGCAGTGGTATCAGAAGTGGAACTTCCCCCACACCGTTGGAGCCATAGATGGGAAGCATGTGGCCTGCAAAGCTCCAGCCAAGTCGGGGTCCACTTATTTCAATTACAAGGGCTTCTTCAGCATCATCCTCTTCACCATGGTCGATGTTGACTACAAGTTCATGTACATCGATGCTTCAGGCAACGGCTCATCTTCAGATGCCCAGGTATACAATGCCAGTCACCTCAAGGAGGAGCTTGAACGCAACCTCATCGTGGGCTTCCCAGATCCAGAACCCCTGCCCAACGACACACAAGATGTGCCCTACTTCATCGTGAGGGATGACGCCTTCTCCCTCACAACCTACCTCATGAAGCCCTACACTTCCAGACTCCTCACCCGTGAAGAGAGGATCTTCAACTACAGGCTGTCTAGGGCAAGGCGGGTGGTGGAGAACGCCTTTGGCATCCTGGCCAACAGGTTCCAGGTACTTCTCACCACCATGCAGCATCGCCCAGAGACCGTGAGGAAGATCATGGAAGCTTGCTGCATCCTGCACAATCTCATGCACACCCGCTACCCAGTCTTGCAGAAAAGGCTCGTGGACCTCCAACAAGGCAATGGGGACATGGAGCCTGGGGAATGGAGGCAAGGGTGAAACCTGATAGACACTGAGGATGTGCAAGGTCCCAACAGAGCCTCACGTGAAGGGAAGAAGCAGCGCAACCTCCTGAAACACAGGTGCCACTCCCCAGCTGGAGCAGTGGAGTGGCAAGACAGGATGATAGATGCTTAATGGATGCTTCCTTGAGCCTGCCTCATCAAACTGATGAGATTGTGCCATGTATGTTGAGTGGCCCGACAATGAACAGGGCGTTTAATAAAGAGTTGTGTTTATGTTGAAATGTGTGGATCAATGATTACATTGTTATTGATAATAAAGGGCCATAGGTGTGGCACCTGGGAGGGTGGACCATACAGTGCCACTATGCTTGCACTGGAGGTTTATCTATCCCACAGCTATTATCCATCCCAAGGGTATCTCTGCCCATTCCACAGCTATCTCAACCCATCCCACTGCTATCTTAACCCATCCCACAAGCATGCAAAGGCTTAAACCATTTCTAAGAGTTTCCAGCAAGACTATATTAAAAAAAAGAAATGAAGCAAGTGTGTAAATCAAAAATAGACTTCATTAACAACAAGCTATAAGACAAAAATGAGTCTCTGGCACTCCTCTTGGTCGCTCAGTCTCAGCGGTGAAGGGTGCAGGTGTTGTGGAGGTGGCTGGTGCTGGAGTGCTTCTCATCTGCTCCTGCAGAAGCAGAACCAGCAGAAGCCCCAGCTCCAGAAGAGCGAGCCCGTGCTGCAGAAGCCCCAGCAGAACCAGAGTGAGGGTCAAGGGGTGGGATGGTAGCCCTGTCCCTCCTGCAAGGGCTGGCAGCAGATGGCTGAGGCTTGCTGTGCTTCAGCATGGTTGTGGGGTTGCTGGCTTGCAGGGAGGCTGGCAGGAACCAAGGCTGGCAGGGAGGCAGGCACCAAGGCTGGCAGACTGGCTGGCACTAAGGCTTGCAGGAAGGCTGGCAGGCAGGCTGGCACCAAGACTGGCAGGCAGGCATGAAACAAGGCTGGCAGGTAGGCAGCAAGGCTGGCAGGCAGACTGGCTGGCAGCAAGGCTGGCAGGCAGGCAGACAGCAAGGCTGGCAGGGAGGCTGGCAGCAAGGCTGGCAGGCAGGCAGACAGCAAGGCTGGCAGGGAGGCTGGCAGCAAGGCTGGCAGGCAGACATGCAAGCAGGACAGGCAAGGCAGTCGATGTGTCTGGAAGCAGGTCTGTCCTCTGAATGGCAACCTGCTTCCGACCTGCTTCCGAGCTGCATCCGCGGGGCTGACGCAATGCATCCTCCCCGCATGCGCAATTAACGCTCGGCATCCACTAGGCTTCCGCTGTGCATCCGCTGTGCATCCGCTGTGCATCCGCTTCATCCGCTGTGCATCCGGTCTGCATCCGCTGTGTCCGTTCCGCATCCACTTTGCTGAGGTCCCCCGGAAGCCTAGCGGATGTGCCATCTGCTCCCATCCGCTTCCATCCGCTGGGCTTCCTTTCCACATCCACTTTCCATCCGCCCTGCGTCCTCCCCACGTCCGTGTTATCCGCTCCGGTTATGCAAATTTTTGCCCCTTTTGAGAGCGGATAACAATGGATGGAACATTTTTCTCGTCCGTTGTGTCCGTTTTGCATCCGTTGGGCAGTGTGATAGGACCTTAACATCTGCAAGTTAACTTAACATCTGCAAGAAAATGAGCAAGCCCAGAGAGCACCTCTGGAGAATAGCCAAGAAAATAAGCAAGTATCATTGAACAAATCAACCCAGAGAGCCCTCACTGGTTCAAATGATTCTATTTCAGATAAATTATGCAAAGGCTTTGGATAAAGCTCTAATGCTGGGAAAAGTGGAAAGAAAGAGGAGGACATTGCAGCAGTAGATTCAGTTACAGAGGTGATGAGTGCATCAATGAAGGAACTGAAGAACCAGATTAGGAACAGATCAACATTAAGTAAGTCTACGTATGTGATTGCTAGGAGTCCACACTGTCTTGAGTGTATAAACTCACTAAAATAAATCATTACTATTGCACCTTCTTCATGTCACCAACAGAGGTTTTTCTTGAAAGATTAAAACATTGCTAACACTTTTCCCACAACGAGCCACGGAGGAAGATTTACAGAATTTTATAAAAGGTTTGCAATTTACTTTTTCAAGGCCAATTTTTATATCAACCTTTGCCTGAATCTATGTGGGGAAACGAGCTGGAACTGGAGCCAACAGAGATCGAGGGGGTCAGCTTTGTTGGCTTTGGAGAAAAATGGGGAGGAGCAGGCCCAGTCAGGCCAGGGCCTTTCAGGATTGGGATGGCTTGTAGGCAGGAAGGAATGGGGGGGCAGGATGACCAAGGGAGATTAACCAGTGAACATGAGAGACAGAGCTCAGGCAATGAGCAGGGACCATGTCCTGATCCTTGAGCACAGAAGTGGAAAGAAGGAGAGAATAGTGCAGACTGACCTGGCTACTCAGGAGGAGAATGCCCTGCCCCTCTTCAAAAGGCATGCCTGGGCACTAAGACTTAAGGACATGCTGTGGGGAGGAGCATTTGTCAGGACAAATGCTGAATTCATGGAATTCTGAGTGCCAACATTTGAACTTTCCTGAATTCCTTGCATTATTTCTGGATATCTGGATACTTGCCTTGATCCTTTGATTCCTGGACCCCTCCACTTGCCCTGCTGAATTTCTTGCTTTGCAGCTGTGGCGCTCACAGCATTGGGCTGTGGACTATTCATAGCCAGAGGCTGCTTGATGTGTGTGTGTCATCACTTTGTTCTGGGACGTGCCAGAAACGTGGGAGCTTTTGTGGAAATTTGGAGCAATAAAGGAGCAGTTTGTACTGCCTGTGTTACCTCTGTGCTGTGCCCCGGGTCATCACAGGGACCTCTTCTGATTTGGTTATCTGTATATCATCTAATGAACATCTGGATTGTTCCCTCACCGGGGAGGGGGAAAGACTATGCTCTCCCTTGAGAGTACCATTGGTCTATTCTATGTATGAATATGTATGTATATGTATACAGACTATGTATGTATATGTAGTTCCCCAACCTTTCTAGCTTCGCAGACCAGTGAGGTGGGGCAGAGAGGGGATGGTTTGCATGAGTAGTGCACAAATGCATGCACACAAAGAACTCCATTTGAGCAAGCAGCGGGCATGTGCGCTCACCACTCATGCCAATGGAGTACATGGGAACATGCTTACCTACTGCTCATGCAAGTGAGGATGCGTGTGCACATTTGCCCCTCTCTTTGGACAGCTGAGTTCTGAACAGCTTATGGCTTAGGAATTAGAGATCTCTGAGGTATGAGACAGGAAGACTGCATCCAGCCTGGATGCTCTAAGAACTTCTGATATAAGAAGAGTCACTTGTTTATCAACAGATTCTGTAATAATAAATCCACTATGGAAAAAAACATATAAATAAGTCACAGTGTAACACAAGCTACAGCACTAGGAAAAATAAAAATCCCATGAAAAGAAACCATTCACTCTAAAGAGAACACAGTGAAACATACAAGTGAAATATAGAAATAGAACAATTATTCAAAAATTGCCACAGTTGCTATAAAAGAACTAACAGGTGCATAATTCAGGGGTAGAGACATGGCATTACTTGTACAATTAAGTCCTGGCAAACCACACAAATAGCAATAGGTGAAATTTAAGTTGGGAAAGAATAAGAATCAGGAATACTTTGTATATTTATATTATGAACAACATCTTTGTATTGATTAGACAGAGCCTTGAAATATACTTGCTGAGTTGAAACATAACTAGCAGAATACAGAACTGTTAGCAGGAAAGAATTATGTATGACTCAACATTTCTCTTTGGCAAACTCCACGAATGATGAGGCCCTGAATGCTACTGCCTCTAATTGGAAAGTAGTCATTTTAGTTGAGATATTAGATAAATCCATCATACATTTTTTAAAAAATATGAAATGGGTAATTTGCCAAAATAGAATTTACAAGCATCTGTCATAAAACCCTTCTCCTCTCAAAAATGTAATACAGACATGCATATATTTATTTGCAGATGTTGTATATAGAAATGAATATACTTAGGAACATTGCATAAAGTACACATTCAACTGTCTGTTTGGTCTTGTGGTTAAGGCACCAGACTAGAAAGCAGGAGACTTTGAGTTCAAGTCCCACTTTAGTGATGAAAACCAGCTGGGTGATTTTGGTCCAGTCACCCTTTATCAGCCCAACCTACCTCACAGGGTTTTTGTTCTGGGGAAAATAGAAGGATGAAAGTGTTTTTGATATGCTTGCTGCCTTGAGTTATTTGTAAAAATAATAAAGGTGAGGTATAAATATCAATTAATATCAATTGTTATTTAATTAACAATTAAATAAAGGAGGCCTATATATGGGAAAGTTGAAGATTTCAATAACTTTTAGCCATTCATCACTTCCTTTGCTCACTTGTGTTGTTTAAATGGATTTTTAAAAATGATATGTTCATTCGTAACAAGTATAGAAGGCCAGGGTTTTCACTGCAATATTACTTTACCATGTTTAGTCATTGTGCTTTATACTATGTGCTTATGGTTTGAATGCAGAATTTTTGCAGTTGAACTGTACTCAAAGCTCCAGAAAATGTAAAGTCTCTGTTTGCTTATGAGAGCCTCAGAATTTTACAAAGTGACCTTGGAATTTAGCCAGATCTGATTGGCATCCCAACCCATAACCTTTTAGTAATATCACCTGTTATAATTTAAGATATAATGTATAGAGTTATTAATCACTTAATATCTGTTTATACAAGAATATTACACACAAAGGTGCCTCCAAATTAAACTAGTTAGATTTAGTAAGATCATCATTAGAAAGGTGCTTTCTGATAATAAAATGTCCAGATTTTAAAAAAATCACAAGGTCTTGAAGGTTGGGAATTCATTATATTAAATACCACTCCAGTTTCATTTGCTGTACTGGGTCTGCTATCAGTTAATGGTGAATTGAAGGAAACACACACTAAAAATGGAGAGCAGCCACAGTTCTAAAGATCAGGTCTCTAGATGGAGAACTTGAAATTCATTAATTCCACAAAAATACACTTTGCTCTTTTTTAGTCCATAATATTTCATGAAAGCTGACTTAAATTAATATCCTTCAAAACATGTTCACGTGTATTTGTATAATAATCAATTTAAATTCCTCCTTTACTTTTTTATGTGTATAGCAATTCATGGTCCCTTAAGCTCTTCACAATGGGAGACAAAGCAGAGGTGGATTGCTCTGGAGTGATTAGAATTTGGTACTGTAAGAAATTATTCAGGTTTTCCCTAATTTAAACTTTCTGATCTATCCATATTCTTGAGGGGGTTGGGATTTGCAGCTTGGGATCAATATATATGCAATTGTTTTCTGCTTTTAATCCACTCAAAGTGCAAACTCTTGCAAGCTTTGAAAGCCCACAGGAACCAAAATTTGGTCCTATTGTGTAAAATCATCATCAGGACCTGTTAATTTCTGCATTAGAGACATCAAGTGTTTTCCTAGCATTACCCAACCATCACTGAAATGTCTGGCACAATGGTTGGATCATGGCTGTCCTACAAATCATTAGTGTGGATGTTGCTTTTGCTTGGCTGAAACCACATCAGTTCTGTGAGGAGGAAATTACTTATTTCCATATATAAAGGCAACTATTCTACTAAGTAACTTTTTTTTATTGTTGAAACATTTTTCCTTTTAACTTCTGAGTTAGGCAATCTTATAAGAATATCCTCTTGAATAAAAGGAAGGAGAAAGGAGCCATTAGATTAATGGCTTCCATGCCAGTGACATTTGAATACTGTAGCTTCTTTGATTGCTTTCCAGATTGAGAGGGAATGCTGGACTTCTTTGTCATGCTGGATCTGGTAAAAAGAAAGTTACCATAGTGGTTCTCCAACTCTGACATATAACCATTCTCTAAAATAATAAATAGTTTATGGGCTATTCCATCTGAATAACATTAATTATTTCACGCATGTTCATTTCAGTCCTTAATTAAATTTTAATATTATTAAAATTTATGGGGATTATGGGGATTCTCAAACTTTGTTGATACAGCAACTAGCCACTGCAGGCTTGCACAGGTAAAAATAGGAGAAAAGAGCACAGTACGTTTGAAGAATGCTACCACTTTGTTTACACAAGCTGGACAAGACTTTTAAAAGTCTGTCTCCCACTCCCACCAATGTCCCCTCATGTACTCCCAGCTTTTCAAACCACTATTTGAGGTCCCCCAATTTTCCTTCTTCTCAACTTCTTCTCTTTTTGCCATCAAAGGCTACAGGAATATCCAGCCATTGGTTGTTTCTAAAGGTCTTTTCGTGTGCTGAATGAATGGCTTTTCTTTTCTTCTCTAATTCTTCTGGCCTTCAAAGAAAAACCAGAAAAATGTCTTCAAAGAAAAAACAGAAAATCCAGTTGCTTCTTGAAAAAGCACCTTTGGGGCAACCAAGACCTGGATGACTGAGAACCTCCATAGACTTTCTGGCCTGAAATGTTTTCAGGGAGTGATATAAAGCAGCTGCTTCTGATTTGCAATATCGCCACAAAATAACTTTTACAGTTATTACAGTTAATAACTTTTACAGTTATTTTGTAGTATTTACACACCCCCTCACATCCTGGACATAAATTGTTTTAACTCCTACCCTCAAAGCGACACTACAGAGCATTGCACATCAGAACAAGACACAAGGACAGTTTTTTTTCCTGAATGTCATCACTCTGTTAAACAAATAATTCCCTCAACACTATCCAACTATTTACAAAGTCTGCACGACTATTACTATTCATCTTCTCATCACTTTTTATCACCTATCCCCTCCCACTTGTCACTGTATCTTTGTTACTGTATCCTTACGATTTATATTGACTGTTTCCTAGTATGATTTGATTGCTTATTGTACCCTATGTCTATTATTAAGTGTTGTACCTTATGATTCTTGACTCTTGACAAATGTATCTTTTCTTTTATGCATACTGAGAGCATTTGCACCAAGACAAAATATTTTGTCTATTGGCTAATTAGGACATATCTTGAAACAATTAAGTTGTCAAAAATCATTTTGTGGACTCCACTATTTTAATCTGCTGTTTTGTGAGTTTGTGTTTCATTATCCTTATAGCTGTTTCAATATTTCATTTTGCAGAAAACAGACTTGTTCTTTCTCCCATCCTTGGCTACTTTCTAAATTAAGTCTCATTTATCAATGTTTGCAGATCTATCCATCTATTTCTTTCTAAGAAAATGTATCTAGGGTTGTAAATCTCTGTTGTACCTCTTTGCAATTGTTCATCTATGTATTTTATGAACACAATCCATATGAGCAACATGCATGATTTTAATTTTTTAGAATATCTTTTGAATTTTGTTTATACATTCTTTGCTGTTTGTATGCATGTGGGAGGCAGCAGAGAAGCATAGACCTGCTTAAACTAATCAGTGTAATTAAAATGAAGCAGATTAATCTGGGGAATTTTAAAATGGAGCAACATAATATCCCCATTAATCAGACTATCTCAGATGTGCAAGTATTTTAAGTTTTTCACCCTGCCTACAACCCTTTATGTTTCTCTTTCTTCAAGGGATAGCTAGAAGAGTTCCCCCCTCCCCCCAAAAAAGATCATTTCTGGTGTTATCAAAGAAAATAATTTGTTAAGAATGTTAAAAGGAGCAGATTATTTTGCAAAGATTCAGGAAATCGGGACTGTTTACCTCAAGGATATCAAATTCCTTTCTGGAGTATTTAGGAAAATACTGAACACAAGGCTGACAATAGTAATGTATAGCAAATATATGTTTCTTCTGAGTAGTTTAGCACTATTAAACCAAGAAGCCACTGTGACTTGATAACAAAGCTCAGGTTAATGCATGGCATCTGCTCTAGGCTTTTAAATGCAGGTCTGGTCTATCACAATCAAATATTACATTGTAAATAAAATATAACCATTTTAATAAATCATGTTTAGGAAGCTGAAAATACCTAACCCTGTCTATCATATGTTTGCTTGAAGCATTTTCTTTTGGCTCTTTTTCTACAGGAAGTTCACTAAAATAGTATTGACAATTAGCTGACCAGATAGAAAATGACATTTTGGTGAAATAAACCAGTGTTGTTCACTCTTACCAACTGGAAGATGTGTGATTTTCAATCCCCAGAATTCTAGGAGTTGAAGTCCACATATCTTTAAATTGTTGAGAAATATTGAAATAAACTGCAGATACAAGGACAGTTTAGTAGTCTTTTCTCACATACTATTTGTGTTCTTTCACCTCATAATAACAGAATAATTAACAGAATAACAGAGTTGGAAGGGACCTTGGAGATCTTCTAGTCCAGGGGTCGCCAACCTTTTGGACCTCAGGGACCACCAAACTCATAATTTTAAATCACAGGGACCACTAACCAGTTCTGTGGGCATGGCTTGATGGTCATGTGACTGGCTGGGCATGGATTGTATGTAAATATTATTAATATTTATATAAATATTGAATTTTTTTATAAAAAAGAGCAACTTTTACCCAAAATCTGGCAAAGCAGGCAAGCAGATTGAGTTGCTCACAGAATCATGCAGTGATCTATCTATCTGCCATTGGCGAGCTCAGTCTCTCTAATTTGCTTGCTATGAGTCTGCACTGAATAATGGAACCTTCAGTCCAAAGGGAGGTTTGGCTGTGCTTAAAAGCAGAGTAAAAGATCTAAATACTAGCTAGAAATCAAGAAATCCAACCATTTCCTGCTTCCTAGCTAATCTAAATCTTCCAGCAGAGCAGAACATTTGATGGTCGGAAAAAAGAAAAATAGCAATTTAGCAGGCAAGTTTGCCGGGTAAGGAGTGCAAGTTTGCCAGGTAAGGAGGGTTCCCGTGGGCCATGTGGGTGGCGAAGCCTTGTGTTTCTGCACAGCCTGGATTAATTGCTTTGGAGGGAGTGCTCTGGGGGTGAGATTTCTCTGCGGTCCACCAAAATTTTCTCATGGGCCCACCAGTGGGCCATGGCCCACCGATTGGCAACCGCTGTTCTAGTCCAACCCCCAGCTCAAGCCGGAGACACTATACTATTTCAGACAAGTGGTTGTCCAATCTCTTCTTAAAAGCCCCCAGTGATGGAGCACACACAACTTCTGAAGGCAAACCGTTTCACTGGTTAATTATTCTGTCAGGAAATTTCTCCTTAGTTCTAAGTTATTTCTCTCCTTGATTAGCTTCCATTCACTGATTCTTGCCTTGCCTTCTGATGCTTTGGAAAATAGGTTGACCCCCTCTTTGTGGGAGACCCTCAAACACTGCTATCATGTCATCCCTAGTCCTTCTTTTCACTAGATTAGATGTTTCTTCTTATGATTCAGTCTCCAGCCCTCTAATTATCTTTGTTGCTCTTTTCTGCACTCTTTCCAGAGACTCTACATCTTTTATAATATGGTGACCAAATTTGGATGCAGTATTCTAAGTGTGGTCTTACTAAAGATTTATAAAGTTGGACTAATACTTCACATGATCTTAATTCTCTCCCTCTGTTAATGCTGTTAAATCTCTGCTCATCATTTTGGCAGGATTTTCAAGTTTCCCCTTTCCATTACAAATGATGCTGAAAACCTTTCTTTTATTACATGTGTTTGAAAGAAAAAGATGCCCGATTTCCATCTCATTTCTGTTTAATTTTTTAAAAGCTATTTAGCCTTCTTATCAATTCAAGTAAGGTCAGTTGGATCAAACCATCTAAATATTTCTTGCAGATTTGGAGCAAGTTGTAATGAGTCTTCTTTATTGTCCTTCTATCCCTTTTTGAGAAAGATTTGAGTGCAAAGCCAATTAGCCGATGTATATTTCTTATTCTGATAGCTTTTACACTGGAGATTTTCTTCAGAAATCCAGACGAAAGAGGAATTTTATCCAGACTGTTGAGGGAATATTTAAATTGGAGTTGAAATATTATTCTTATAAGGCATTTTGTTCTTGTCTCTTAAAAGATAATAGAAAGATTTTTTTCACCATTTGCTAGTAGCCATCACGTCCTCATCTCACAATACCTCAATCTGGCATTGGGGAGATTTAAAACTGTTATACATATACTTTATTACAAAAAGAAAAAAAGGAATAGATAACAATTGAGCAGATTCATATGCTGCGAATATTCTATCTATTGTATTTCTCTAAAGAAACAAATATTTTCTTTCTCTAAAGACATTTTTTAAAATCTTAGTGAACACATACTAAGATTTTGGAAAGAAATGTGCAAATCTTTCATTTTATTTTTATTTTGGTTTATCTTTATTTGCAACTGAGTGGAGGAGACAAAATTGCAACTAAGTTCACAATAGAATAAGGTAAGGAAAAAAGACACTTCTAAAGGCATTAATTATCACTCCAAACTTCAAGGACTCCAAACTCCATAAGGATGAGTCTTGTCTCATATAACTCAGGTTGTTTATACTCCATATCAGAATAAAACCACATTAGAAACATTATATTTTATGAGCATATTATTGGAAGGTAATCAGTTTGAAATTAATATAAATAAAAAATGAATAATTTGTAAAAAATGTGTTTTTAAAAAATAAAAAAAATATTTCTCATTGGCTTTGATTATGCTGATGGTCAGACTTTAGAATTTGCTAATTCTTTCAGTTTCTATCCCCCCCCCCCCAAGGATAAAGGTTCACTGGAAGAAAAGATTTCCTCTCAAAAGCAGAATTCACCCTCTCCTAAGATACCAATCAAGCTTTTCTCACAGTCTTCATGCTTAGTTACCTTCCATTTGAATTAATGCAATATGGGGCTAAAACTGATTCAAAATAAACTGCCCACACAGTTTTGGCTTCCCCACAGTTTACCCACTGCTGCACAAGTTGCACTGGCTTTTAGTTGCTTTCTGACTGAAATTCAAGATGCTGGATGTCATCTTCAAAGGCCTACACTGCACTGCACCAGGTTATTTGCTGGATTGGTCTTCCTTTTCCCCCAAGTTTTTATTTATTTATTCTACTTATAGTCATCAATACATAAACAGTGTGGCACATAATCATCATACATTTTGGTACAAACTGAAATAACAACATTAATCACATCCCTTACATTCATCACATTTGTATATATAATTCTAATATTGATGCACATATTTATAATAGTTTATGATCCTTCATTGTTTAATTATTCAGCATTCCAATACCTTCTTCTAATGCCAATCACCATATTGTTTAAACATACATAATAATTACTCAATAATTCTATCCTCATTCTCTTAGTTAAAAAATTGTCCTCTTTGGTTGTCAAGTTGAGCTTACCACCTATTTACCTTATGTTTTCCCTCCATTTATTCCCTTTAATTTAATATAATTATCTCATTCTACATTAATAACAATATTCTCCTGTCTACTATATATCACATATACTTATATTTTAGATCAGATTCCGCATGGTATTCTTTCTCTCAATCACCTTATAAATCATCTATATATTACAAAAATATTAATCTGTTCAGTTAATTATAAAAATATTTCTTTCAATTTCTTATTCTTATATATCACAGCACATTACCTTGAAGAATCTTCTTCCTGGGGAGGGCGGAGCTGTTGTCACGATGATACGGCTTGCAATCTTGGAGGTCTGAGATCGCTTCCGATATCTTTGCTCCTGGACAGTCCAAGTGGATCTAAACCATCCCAAAGAGATGGTGAATGTAAAGAGCGCATCCTGTCGATTCCAGGGATATCACAAAGTCCCTGGTAGATCCAGGAGAAGCCCTTTTTGCCAGTGGCAAAGAGGCAGCCATTAAAATTGCTGAAGTTGGGGCATCTCCGAAACGAAAGAGAACGGAAAGAGAGAGTGTGCTGGTTTGGTGAGAACTTTTTCTTTATTTTAAGACTTGAAAGGACACCCTAAGGGAAAGAAGGTAACTGTAAAAATTTTGACAGAAGTGATTAAGTGGTGATTTTAAACAGGAATGTCAAAGTAATATTTTTATTTTTTTTCTCATTGCTGGATTTTCTACACATGATCTTATATTTTGAAACTGGACTGGTTTTTTCTCTTCTTTTTTCTAGTCTTTTCTCCTTTTTGACTTTATAATATTCTAAGCCAGAGACTCCCTTTTAGTTATTTTTTTAAAATATCTTCTTCTTTTTTTAATTAATTTTTATTATATTTTGCTTAGAAAAGGAGGGGGGAAGTGAAAGCTAAAGAAACTTTGTAACACTACCAACTAGAGGCTTGGAAATATTCTATTTCTCTTTTGACCAGACAAAGCTGAGAAAGAACTGAGACTTTTTTTTCTAAGGACATTGCCTTAGACATTGTTTGATAAGATAGAGGGAAGAGCATGGGAGAGGATTATTGCAGGTGCTCTTCTGGGTTTCTATCAACAGTTGGAGTCTGGTGTTGAAACTCAGGAAAAGAAAAAGTGATATGTCTTTGGAGAAGAGAGTTATAATTAGAGCCTTGGATAATTAAACAAAGTGCAGTGTGCTCTTTTTATTCTTTCTAAGTTGTGCTGCCCCTCCTCATCAGTTTACTTCTTTTTTGCAATAGCTATTTGGATTTTTGGCTCTTTGGAACTTTTTTTTCTTGTCTCTGGAAGTTAAATTTCTACACCTGCTTTTTATTTTAAAGCAAGAGCTTTAGTATTAATGTTTCCCTTCTTTTTCTTTTTAAGGAAGTAGCCTTTTTTTTTTCTCTCTCCCTTCCTGGTATTTTTGTCTTTCCATCTACCTTCCATACTGGTTTTTTTTTTGTTTGTTTATTTTTATGCATCCTTTTATATTTGAGACCTCTTAATTTGATTAAGATGTTGAAGAATCTGAAGAATTTTTCTTTTCTTTTTTTAGCCTTTTTCTTTACTTTTTCACCTTTTTTAGGATTTTATAACTTTTTCTTTTCTTACAACTTTGTGTGTGTTTATGGTGTGTTTATGGTCTTTTCCTTCATTTTTGAATTTTTACTGTCATCTAACCAACCAATTGGATTAAGGTATACAAGAACCTAAAGAAATTTTCTCTTCTTTTTTTATTATTATTACTATTTGGCATCTTTTTCCTACTATTTTTATTTGGAACTACAACTGGTTATTTCACAATTGGATTAAGGTCTAGAAGAACCTGAAGGTTTTGAATTGCTAAAAATGTGTAGGAAATTAACAGCTTTTGGTTCTTCAACTTCTACTTCTTTCTCTCCACCATCTGGAGGACAATGTTCAATACAGACAATGTTAAGACAAGGACAAGAACAAGAAACCCTGCAGTGACCCTGCAGATGATTATGCAAGGAATTCAAAATATTCAAACAAGATCAGAGAATATTGAAAGGAGAATAGAGAACATTGAACAAAGAACAGGGAAAACCAATGAAAAAGTGGAGAGTATCCAACAAATGATGAAGTATGATGAGAGACTCCCAAAAATTGAAGAAGATAAACAAAGAGACAAGAAGATTGGAGACATTTGTTCTGTCCGGAAAAATGTGAGGTAGACTGGGTTCCAACAGTAAAAGTCTTTATTTCAACAGTAAAGTGAAAACTGAACAGTTTGGTCTTGCCACGGAACCCTTTATATACGGCTTGCCTGCCAGCTTGTGGCCTATGACGGTTACTTGGTTTTGCCGCCTTTTGGCGGCTCTTTTGGATTGGTTCCTAGTGAACCAATCCCTATGTCGGCTTTTCTAGCTAATCACAATTGAGGATTTGGAGTAAACTATTTTATACAGAACACCCCTCCCCCCTTGGTTTAGTCCTACGTGGTGACATAGTCACGCAAGTAGGTGGGGCTTCTTCAGATTCTACTGGACTTGCACGGTTCATTTTCGCTGGAGACTTCAACCGGTTTGGATGGGGTTGCTGTTTCTCCAGCTCTTTTCCATGGAACCGCCAGGAAGGGTGAGTCGGCAATTTTGCTACTGCTTGAGTTTCTCAGGCTGGTGGCCTTGCCACTCCCTCCTGGTTTCTCCGGACAGGTCGAGCTGGATTGGCTGGCCCCTTCGTCTGGATTATTTTCACAAGTCTCATCTAACCGTTAAGTTTCCTTTTTGCTCTTTTTGATTGGTTAGATGTTCTGGGTTTATTTTTAAAAGTTCTTTATTATTTTCTTGTATTTCCCCCCTTCTTTGGTTTTGTTTTCGTTGATTTTTCTTTTTTGTGGTTGTGTGTTTGTATTTCTTTCAATGTTTCGGGAACGAAGCTGGTCTATGTGCTGCTTCCATTCCCTGCCATCGTCTGCGGTTAGTCGGTAGGACCGGGGGCCTGTGAGTTGTGTGATTGTGGCTGGAAGCCATAGGGGGTCCCCGGTAAAATTTTTTGCATAGACTAGGTCGCCAATTTCAAATGTTTGGCAACGGCTGGAGGAGTCGGGGGGTCTTTCCAACGTGTGATTTGGGTGCAACCTGTCTAATTGTGACCTAAGTTTTCTTCCCATTAATACCTCTGTTGGGCTTTTGTTGGTTACGGTGCTGGGTGTGATATGTTGGAGGGTGAGTAGACGGTTGATTTTATCCTGGACATCCCCAAGGTCCATTTTCTCTAAACCCTCTTTGGTAAACCTGACCATTCTCTCCACCCTACCATTTGCTGCCGGGTGGGCCGGCGTGGTCAGTGCATGGCGTATACCTAGGGAGGCTAGGTATTGTTCAAATTGGATGGC
>BLBF01000007.1:63300679-63325522 GCA_015471245.1 Laticauda colubrina | reverse complement strand
AGGTCCAGGCTCCCAGCCAATCAGAATGAACCAGCCTCAAATTTAAAAACCAGGAGCTGTAAGACCCACATCCATACAGAAGCCTGATGATGGCAGATGAGATTCTGCTGAAACGTTGCTACAACTTTAACAGAACTACAATGACGTGGGATAATACCCGAAGGAAGCTGAACAGCACACATGTAAGTACCCGCGATAACTTAAAAAAACATATATATATATATATATATACACACACACACACACACACATATATATTGGTGTTATAGCATAATTGAATTGGTTAGGACATCTGTTTCTGTTTTGGTGAGTTCTCTGTTGGAAACGTTGTATACTAATTGTTTCAGGTGTTGTTGTGAGTTGTTGGGGGCTTTCTTGTCATGTTCTAATTGCTTTAGTTTCTTCAGGAGTTTGTCATTTTTGTAAGTGGTTTCAGTTTCAGCTCTTCAAGTTGTAAGTTGTTTTATCTTGTCCCAAAGTAGAGGGTGGATTTTGTTGCTCAATTCCAGGTGTAGAATTAGGGGATCTTTGTTTAACTGATCGAGTTGGAATCTCTTTCTGTGGGGCTTGTTCCTGAATAGAGCCATTTCAGTTCTTTTCAGGATACGTTTAATAGATGCTGTGCTGTGATGAAATGTTAATTTGAAGCAGGCCAGTGTTGCATTGTTGTCTCTGCAGCTGCATAGGAATTTGAGGTCACCTAGTATTCCTGCTTTTTAACTTTTAGCTTCTCGTAATTTTTGGTCTGCCTGTTTATTTCATCCCTGCAGAGGTCTGATATTTGTTTTCTTAAGTTTTCATGGGTATTTATATGTATCACACACACACACACACACATACTCCCATCCACCCACCCACCCTCACAGACACACAAACCCCTGTTCTATTTTCAAATAAATCTTGAAAGGATAAAGACAATAATACTTCAATTCTGTAATGATCTGCGGTAGGTAGAAGTTCTTGTTTTCATTGTATTGGTTAGTCAAAGCCTAAATCTAAAATAGAACACGATTTAAGCTTCCATAAAATAATAAAAGAAAACAATAGCAACTACTACATGTGTATAATTAATATATCATTATAAGAAAGGGATTTTTTGAAAATAGAATTATTACACTATTGCATTGATAAGTATTTTAAGTTCTTCAATCTTGTAAATGGACTGGACTACCATATGAATTTTCAGACTAGAGAAATCATCAGTGGCAGTCATGTACACCAAGAAGTGTTTTTATTCACTAATCACAAATTAAAATGCAAACTAGCTGGAAGGCAACATCCCATGGTATTTAAAGTGTACATGTGTCAAAATGCCTGCTATTGCAAGGGATACCTTAGGCTATATTATTTTCTATAGACCAACTTTCTCAATTTGTACATTAGCCCAGGTTTTAAGAAACTTGAATAAAAAACAAGATATGTCTACCATTGCTTCTACTGCAACTCTGTCCATTGACTTTCACATTGTATACCTTCTTTGGAAGTGGGGCATAGGGTGTGGAATAAATAATTTAGTTAAAACTGCTGCAGAAGTAACTAACTAAAAGGAAAAACCAAAATGAGATGTACATAGTCTCTCAACAGAATTGATACTGAGCTTCCTTTCTTCCTTAACTACAGTCAGGTGACATTACAGTTACCATAATAGCAACTATGGCTGAAGGCCTCCAGTTATTTGTTATTTGTTGTTTTCTTGTCCTCAAATCTCCACGCACACCACATTTTTTAATTTTTTTATTTAATTTATATTGCTGCCTATTTGCCCATGGCAACGTGAGGCGCCTTACACAATGTAAAACCATGTTTAAAACAAAAAATAACAATAAAAACAATAAAAATTAACAAAAAGAATCAAATAAATTAGTAAAATACAATAGAACAAAATTTGGGAAAACAAAAAAACAAAACAAAAAGCAAAAAACAAAAACCAACTCCTACCCTCCACCCCGACGACCGCAGATCACACTAGCCATTTGATGGGCTCCGTCCCTTTCTGGGTTCTGCAAGCCCGTTTGCAAAACCAGGTCTTCAGTGCCTTTTGGAAGAGTATTAATGAGGGGACCATTCTAATCTCTGGGGGAATGATGTTCTAGAGAGACAGAGCCACCACGGAGAGGGCCCTTCTTCTGGGTCCCACCAGGTGTATCTCCTTCAGGGGTGGGACCCATAACATTCCCTGCTTCCTCACTCTAATGGGTCATGTAGATGTCATTTGCAAGAGATGTTTCCTCCAATAACCCAAACCTAAGACATGAAGGGCTTTAAAGGTGACTACCAGCACTTTGAATTGCACCCGGAAGCAAATTGGCAACCATTGCAACTCCTGCAGGAGAGGTGACACATATGCACCCCGGGGACTGCACAAAACCATGTGGGCCACTGCACTTTGCACCAACTGGAGCTTTCAGATGCTCTTCAAGGGCAGCCCCATGTAGAGCATATTGCAATAATCAAGACGGGAAGTGACCATGGTATGAGTGACTGTGAGTAGGGACTGCTGATCCAGGAAAGGGAGTAACTGGTACACAATCCAAAGTTATACAAAGGCCCTCCTGGCCAGGACCACCACCTGCTCTTCAAACAGGAGTCATGAGTCCAGGAAAACCTCTAGATTATACACAGGGTCTGTTTAGGGTAGTGCCACCCCATCAAAGACTAAAGGTGGTAATTCTTTCTAAACCAACAAACCCCAAACCCAGAGCCACTTGGTCTTGCAAGGCTTCATTTCAACCCATTGCTACCCATCTAGCCCCTAACATCCTCCAGGCACTGCAAGAGGGAGGACATAGCATCACTTAACTCACCACAGGCCAAGACATACAGCTGAATATCATCAGCATACTGGTGATACCTCAGTCCATGGTGATGGATGATCTCACCCAGCAGCTTCATATAAATGTTGAATAGGAGCTGTCAGGCGGAGCTTCATTCAAAATCCAGGAAAGAAATACTTAGACTCTTTAGTTTAGAGAAAAGATATCTTTTACTGAAAGTGAAGTGGTAGCAACCAAAGAATTCTGAATCTGAGAATTTAGGCGCGCAATTCACATATAGAAAATGATGGAAATGTCCCCACCCCCAATAGTTCAACTGACACTTCCAATTAGAAGTTGTGATCATGTGGCATCTTCAGGTGATGATGAGGCCTCTGTCCGTTGACCTTGGCATAGTTTGATAACGGGTTGCAGTTGCGCAGAGAGAGAAGAAAGCTAAGCGAGAAATAGAAAGCTAACTCTATTTTATGCTCCCCCCTTCCATTTATACGTCAGACAAATGTAACTCCTCCAGCTCACTTCCCCAGCTATTCCTACCTCCCTTTTCCACCCTCCCGTTACTTATGGCAGTCGAAAAGATGCAAAGCAATAGCAGAAGATCTTGAAGACTGACATTCGGCCCTCCTAGAAAAAGGGAAATCATCAGTCCAAGAAGTCCTAGAAGAGAGAGGGAGAAGAGAATATAAAGACAATTATTAATCATTAAACAATTTCAAAACAATACACTCCTAAGGCTTATCAGGATACTTGGAACGAAATGCTTTGATCAACTTAGGGGCTTTAACATCGGTTTCATTAACCCATTCAGCTTGTGAAGAAGGGAAATGTTTCCAGGCTACAAGATACTGGAGTCGACCCCTCCATTTGCGAGAATCCAGAATTTCTTTAACTTCAAAATGTTGTTCGCCTTCAATCAATATTGGTATGGGAGAGTCAGTCTGAATGGGCCTTAGGTCAGAAGTACGCTCAGGTTTTAGCAAACTAACATGGAAAACCGGATGAATTCGTCGAAGAGTTTTGGGTAAGTTCAGCTGAACCGTTACAGGATTTATAATCCGTTCAATTGTGAATGGACCAACGTATTTAGGACCAAGCTTCTTTGACTTTTGAGTGGTCTGCAGGTATCTGGTGGACAGGAAAACCTTGTTGCCCACTTTATATTCTTTGTGTGGGGATCCTTTCTTATCAGCAAATTTCTTATGAGCTTGATGGGCCTCATCTAATGCTTTGCGTGTTACTGGCCAGTTAAGTTGGAGTTGAGTTATCCATTCATCCAACGAATGGATATTTGGCTTTTCACGAGGAAGTTCAGGTATGGGAACGAAATCTTGTCCCGAAGCCACTTTAAATGGAGTAAATCCAGTACTGCTGTGTACGGAGTTGTTGTATGCCACTTCGGCAAATGGTAGTAATTCGGACCAGTTATCTTGTTGATAGTTTATGTAACATCTGAGATATTGTTCTAAAACTGAGTTAGTCCTCTCACAAGCCCCATTGGTTTGGGGGTGGTGGGCAGAGCTTAGCCCCTAGGAGGAGCCTATTAACTTCAGGAACTCTTTCCAAAAATTTGAGGTAAATTGGACCCCTCTGTCAGAGATTATGCGTTCCGGGATGCCATGTAACCTATAGATATGTGATATAAATAGTTTAGCCAGCGTCTTAGCAGAGGGAATCTTGGAATAAGGTATGCAATGTACTTGTTTGGAAAACAAATCAGTCACTACCCAGATGACCGTGTTTCCACCACTTTCGGGTAGTTCTACTGTAAAGTCCATAGAGATTTCCTTCCAAGGAGTCGTTGGTCTAGTTACATTTTGTAACAATCCTACTGGCTTACCAGGAGGTCTCTTTGCCGAAGCACAAATCGGACAGCTAGCTATGTAAACTTCAATGTCCTTCTTTAAAGTAGGCCACCAGAATTGCCGCTTAACCAGATGTAAGGTCTTCACAAATCCGAAATGGCCAGCTGCTTTAGAATCATGAGCCTGTTGTAGTATTTGGCTCCTCAATACTTATGGCACATACAACTTGGCCCCCACCCAAGCCAAACCATCTCTAATTGTATAGTCACTTGAATGAGCCAGGAACCATTCGTCCAGTTTTAAAGCTTCTTTTAATTGTTCGGTAAGATCATTCGCTAAAACCACTTCTTGGTTCTTCCTTTGGGCTCTGGTGACCACTGGGGCAGCTAGGTGTTTGGCTGAGACAATTGGGCTTATCACCTCCTGACGCATACTATTATATTGAGGTAGTCTAGAAAGAGCATCCGCCATGAAATTCTTCCCGCCCGGAATGTACTTCAATGAGAAATTGAATCGCTTGAAATACTGGGCCCAGCGAACTTGTTTAGGGGACAGCTTCCGGGGTGTTTTTAAGGCTTCCAGATTCTTATGATCAGTCCATACCTCGAACGGGTGTTTTGCTCCTTCCAGGAAATGTCTCCAGGTCAGCAAGGCCCAACGAACTGCAAAAGCTTCTTTCTCCCAGACGGCCCATCTTCTCTCTGTTTCAGACAGTTTACGGGAGGTATACGCACAAGGCTGTAAGGTCCCTTTCTCGTTGATTTGCAGTAATACCGCTCCAATAGCTACATCACTTGCATCAGCTTGAATCACGAAAGGAGTGTCCATATCCGGGTGTTTCAGCACTGGTTCTGCAGCAAATAGTTGTTTTAGCTTTTCAAAAGCGGCTTGGCACTCCATGGACCACTCCAGCGGCTTTCCTGGCCTCGGCTTCACCTCCCCTTTTGTTTTTAAGAGATTGGTGATGAGCATTGCTATCTTAGCAAACGTCGGGATGAATTGCCGATAAAAATTTGCAAATCCCAAAAAGCTTTGAAGTTGTTTTCTAGTGCGTGGTGGAGCCCACTCCAGAACGGCACGCACCTTCTCTGGATCCATCTCTATGCCTTCAGATGAAATGCGATATCCCAAATAGTCAATTTTGTCTTGGTGGAATTCACACTTTGACAATTTAGCATACAACTTAGCGGCACACAGTTTCTGTAAAACCGACTGCACTAACTTCACATGTTCATCCAGGGTCTCTGTGTAGATAAGGATATCATCAAGATAAACCAAAACCCCCCTGTATAAATGTTCATGTAACACTTGATTGATCATTTGCATGAATACAGATGGGGCCCCTTGTAAACCAAAAGGAAGAACGTTGAATTGGAAACATCCCATCGGGTAGTTAAAAGCGGTCTTCCACTCATCCCCTTCCTTAATTCGAATCCGGTAGTATGCTTCTCTCAAATCCAACTTGGTGAAGATCTTTCCCTTCGCTAAATGGGCCAACATGTCCTTCATCAAAGGAAGGGGGTACACGTTTTCCACAGAAATAGCATTCAAATTTCTGTAATCCACCACCAAGCGTTTGGAACCATCTTTCTTTTCACAGAACAACACTGGGGCTGCTACCCGGGGTCTAGCGGGTTGAATAAAACCACGTTCCAAATTTTTATCAATAAACAATCTTAGCTCTTTCAATTCCCGTGGGGTCATTGAGTACAACTTTGGTTTCGGGAGTTTCACCCCAGGCAAAATCTCAATAGCACAGTCTGTTGGTCGGTGAGGCGGAAGCTCATCCGAGGCCCTCTCACTGAACACTTCTTTTAAATCCCAATACTCTTTAGGAATTTTCTCCTCATCTTTTATGGGCTCAGTACTTGTGGAAGCTATTTCAATTAGGCCCCCAGGCTTCAGCTGCGATCTGGCCCATCCTCCCGGTCAGTGCTTTGTGCGTATGCTCAACAACCCCTTTCTCCAGTTAACCTGGGGGTTCCATTTCCGGAGCCAGGGAAATCCCAGTATTAATGGTTGCTCCATCCCAGGGACCACAATAAACCGCAGAGTCTCATCATGCTCTCCCATGATCATTTCTATAGGTTCCGTGACATAACGTGCAGGGCAACCTCCAGCCACTGATCCATCTAACTGGCAAAAGGAAATGGGCATCTTCAAAGGTTTTAACTTTAGGCCCATTTTCTTCACTACTTCCGTGTTTATTATACACCTGGTGCACCCAGAATCTAACAGGGCTAGCATTTCCCCTTCGACCCCTGAATTGGGTATTCTCAACTTCACCAGAATGGTCATAGGGCCCACACTTCGACTTACCAGGAAGTCGTCTTCTGAGTCAAAAACCTCCTCCTCAGGGGTCACTGGGACTTCTGATTCTTCTGCTGCGGGACAGGAGACCTCTGCTGTCTCTCTCGTCTTTAGTGCTGTTTCGCGAGGCTTCGCTGGGGATTTTTCAGGTTTCTTTCCTTCCTTGGGTGCCCCCTTTTTCTCCAACTTGACTCTGCAGTTCACAGTCCGGTGACCTTCTTTCCCGCATCGAAAGCAGGCCGAGGGGTTGGGTCTTGCCGCCACCCCTCCCCTCTGAGGTTTAGGAGCCTCTTGAGGGCGCGAGGGGGAAAACTTGCTCCACCCATAACCTCCCCGCCGTTTACTTCGGATTAAATCAATTTCCACTTCTTCTGCCAACAGGTACCACATCTGCAAGTTATTGGGGTCTCTTCTAGCAGTGCATCTCTGGTACACATCTTCATTTAAACCATCTTTAAACAGTTCTATCAGAGCTTCTTGGGGCCAGCCTCGGAAATGGCCTGCTAACTGCCTAAATTCTTGAGTGTAATCAGCCACAGACCTCCGCCCCTGTTTTATGGTTTTCATCCTAATTCGGGCCTTGCGCTCCGCCAGTGGGTCCTCATACCTAGCCTGCAGTGCAGCCATAAATAGGTTATAATTCAGCAACTGAGGAGCATTATCATTATGCAAAGTCACCACCCACTCTGCCGCTATTCCCTCCAGAGCCCTGGTAACACACCTCACTTTTGCTGCTTCTGAGGGAAAATCCTCCCCATACTCCTCCATATGGCTCCATACTTGAGCTAAGAAAAATCCCAAGGCTTTGGGATCCCCTCCATATTTTACTTCTAACGGAGGCAGCCTAGGAGCTCTACGCCTTCTAGGAGTCACACCTCCCGCCGAAGGCCCCAGGGCTGCTGGTGGATCGGGTTGATTTATGGGAGAGGGAGTTGCTCTGCTTCTTCTGGCTGGGGCTGCCTCCCCTCCCCCTTCATACCTTTGTGGAGCTTGAGGTTGTTCAAAGGCTTCATTCAGGAGTTTCCTGGCTTGATCCAGCAAGAGTTCCCTCTTTTCCTTCTCTTGCCAAGGCTCCTCTTTTCCACGCCGGCGGGTAGTTGTGACCCCAGGGGGGGTTCCTTCTCCAGATCTTTCCAACCAACTCCCACCGACCATCTGGGCTTCACAGCTGGATCCTCTTCCAGACTGAGCTCTGCTAGCGATTGGGCTTCCTGCACCAGCAAAGAATCTTGGCCTCCAATGGCTCCCAGATCCTCCTGGTCACTATTTGAAGATGACATGATGTCCAGGCCCCCTCAGAAGAAAATTGGGTATTCTCTCCGGGTGGGCAGGTGGAAAGAGATTCAGAATAATGTCAGGTGGAGCTCCATTCAAAATCCAGGAAAGAAATACTTAGACTCTTTAGTTTAGAGAAAAGATATCTTTTACTGAAAGTGAAGTGGTAGCAACCAAAGAATTCTGAATCTGAGAATTTAGGCGCGCAATTCACATATAGAAAATGATGGAAATGTCCCCACCCCCAATAGTTCAACTGACACTTCCAATTAGAAGTTGTGGATATGATCATGTGGCATCTTCAGGTGATGATGAGGCCTCTGTCCGTTGACCTTGGCATAGTTTGATAACGGATTGCAGTTGCGCAGATAGAGAAGAAAGCTAAGCGAGAAATAGAAACCTAACTCTATTTTATGCTCCCCCCTTCCATTTATACATCAGACAAATGTAACTCCTCCAGCTCACTTCCCCAGCTATTCCTACCTCCCTTTTCCACCACCCCCATTACTTATGGCAGTCGAAAAGATGCAAAGCAATAGCAGAAGATCTTGAAGACTGACAGGAACAGAGAGAGTACCGAGCCCTGCAGAACCCCATAAAGCAGTGGGGAAGGGCTGGATCTCTCCCTTCCTATCAACACTGATTGAGAGCAGCTGCAGAGGAAGGAAGTGAACCAAGACAACACAAGGCCTCCCATTCCCATCCCCTGAAGCCCCCCCCCCCCGGAGAATCCCATGGTCAATGGTATCAAAAGCCACTGAGAAGTCAAGTAGAGCAAGGATGGATATACTACCCCCATCCCAATCCCTCCAGAGATCATCCAAAAGTGTGACCAATGCTGTTTCTATCCTAAATCCAGTCCTGAATCCTGACTGATAGGGGTCAAGATAATCCATTTCATCCAGAAACCTCTGGAGCTGCTGCACAACCACCTTCTCAACAAACTTCCCCAAAAAGGGAAGATTGGAGACAGGTCAGTAATTATCCAACGAGTGGAGTCCAGTGATGGTTTCTTAAGAAGAGGGCAGACCACTACCTCCTTAAAGGGCTGGGGCATTGTCCCCTCATGTAGAGAAGCATTAATCACCACCAGAGTCCACCTGCTGGGAAGCTTTCACAAGCCAGGAGGGACATGGGTCTAAAATACAGGTGCTCACATGCATACTCTCTAGGATCCTGTCCACGTCCTCAGGAGAAACAGGGCCAAACCAGTCTCAGATAACAGGACAAGAATCTGCCTCAGGAGCTTCCACTGCATCAGCAACTATGCCGGCATCTAACTGGGAACGAAGTTGAGTGATTTTGTCTTCCAGAAAATTTGCAAATTCCTCAGTGCACCCCTTCAGGTGGATCTCAATCTCCTCCTTCCTTAGGAGGAGATGGCTCACCTTAAAGAGGGTTGTTGGGCGATTATCTGTAGATGCAATTAGTGTGGAGAAGTATTTATACTTTGCTTCACAAATCACCACATTTTAGCTCTGGAACTAATGGCCCCACATGATAGTAAAGGTGGGAGCAAGCTCTAGACCTGAGTTGAACTTGACTGGAAAAGGTCTGAGGTCATCAGAATACATTCAATCTAGTAAGAGTTTGCATCTACAATAACATTTCTTCCAGCCCTTCTGATGAATTGAGTGATTCTTTATCCCTAGGTGCCATAGGCTCTGCAGCATTCTCAGATTGTGATTGCTGAAAATTGGCTGTGCAGTTTCCTGCCATTTTGTGAAAGGAAACAGACAATAAATACTGTAAGATAAGAATGCTGAATGTATTTTTTAAAAAAGAGATAGGGTGCCAATCAAGGGAGAAAAAATACCCTGCCTCTGTTCTTATCTATAACTTTGGCATACAAACCTTGCATTTATTTCTACCCACTGTGGATTTAACATCCATAGAAAAGACCCCAGCCTCAAAAGATGGCCATCCCTACCTTTTAGGAAGAGAATAAACAGCTATTCTGGAACACTTAGTGCTAGATTAGTAACTGTTAGCAGCTGCTTGTCCTGAATGTCCTACAGTCCTTTAATGAAAATGACACTTTCATTCTTTCAAGCCTAATTATCCTTCTGTCTAACAATGAGGTCACTTTGCTTGTTTTCTATTACTGACTTTTCCACCAGGTACCTTACCCACCCCTCCCTGTGGTTATACAGGTGTAATGGAATTGACCTGTGCACTAGCTTTGAGTTTGTAGCTTTCTTCTAGACACCATTCATTGTTTTTATGCTCTTACAGGGCACCAAAAACCTAGAAAAAGAATGCGGGCTTGCCCTAAAAAAAGAGAACAAAACAAACAACTAAAACTAAAAACTCTAAACTGGTGATAACCATAAATCTAAAGGTCTCTAAGGCACGACAACCTGTTATCTCAGACTGGGCAAGGAATTCAGTCAAACACAACCAATTATTTGTGTCAATATTTATTTGCTGCCCCACAGCAAAGGGATAGTCCAATAATTTCCAACATCTATGAAGTGTTGGTTCTTCTCTAAACCCCAGTGTTTGATGTTTCTAGCATTGAGGTATGCTGGCCTTGGAAAAAATATACTAGTCTAAATTATAGAGGTCCTGTTCTTCCAGACTAATGAAAAAGATCACCCAGAAGGGGAATAGTTGCATTTCACCTCTCAAAAAGGCTCCTTTTCCACCCATTTCCTCTTGTACTTGTCATGAGTGATGGCCTTTTCTTACTGCTGTGAGCGAAATTCAGGTCACTGACTCCTTTTATGAGGAATGAAAGAGAGATATCAACAAAGACCTGGTTGGCACAAATGACTCCCTCTGATGTGTGTTAATGTAGAATTCAGGGGGCCCGTGGGATGGGTGAGAGGAAGGAACCGAAGGGAAATCAATGTTCCCACCCACTGAAATTCTAGCAAGATTTCTAGGAGAAATATGACTATGGCTAAAATGCAATAATAGGGGAATTGATTTGCTGTGACTGAACTTATTCTATGTAGACCAATATGCTCGAAATGGCATGAGAATTGCTTTAAAGGATCAGAGTTCCCATAAAACAGGCAGTCATTCTTGACAAAACACAGTTTGTTCCTTTTCAAGTCATTCATCTTCTTTGTCTCCAGGATTTGTGCCTTCTGGCACTAGGGAATATCTCCAACAGTTTATTGTTTGATAGCCATGCTGCATCTAGAATGCAAACCCACAGATTCTTTGCTGCCATTTAATGGTTGTGGGAAGTCTTCCAGCTCAGGTATACCAAATGTTCACATTTTATGGATCAACAACAACAACAACAACAATAAACCCCTTGAGAAGTTTAGGTGACATAATGCATCTAAAAATTAAGTTCAGCCTATCCACAGAGGAGTATATACACAAGTATATGCAATAATACTTTTGTAAAATATATCCCACATATATACATGGATAATCCCATCCACAGATAAGCTGAACATCATTTTTTTAACCACAATACCATGAAAAGTTGTCAAAGTGCAGTTTGCAGGCTAACTCTGCCCACAGCTGGGAGTTTGATCCTGACTGGCTCAAAGTTGACTTGGCCTGTATCCTTTCAAGGTTGGTAAAATGAGGACCCAGATTGTTGGAAGAAATATCTGACTTTGTAAACTGCTTAGAGAGTAAAGCATTATGAAGTGGTATATAAGTATTATTGCTATTGCTATAATCCATTAATTATCCACAGTTAAACCAATTGCAAAAATTAAATTAATATACTTGAAAAGCTAAATAAATAGTGATAGTACTGCTAATAATTTAAATAATTTAAATTTACATCTTGTTTATACTGTGCATGTTTATTGAACAAATGATGCATTCAATATAATGTAGTTTAGGCTGCAATCTATGTATATTTATCTGATAGTAAGTTCCAGTGGGTTTAGTTTTGAATATGCATAGGATTACAGGCTCCAGTTATTTAAGTATAGGTGAACTAAGAGGCAAGTCAGTCTAAATATAATTCTGGTGTTTTCAAATGTCTTACGAATGGGCTTATTCCCTAAATGTTGTGGCCACAGTTGGACTTGCTCCAAACTCCATGCCCCATTTGATTTTATTCTCAGAAATATTTTTAATTAAAAAAAAAATAGGAAAGCTAGCATGTCACAAAGCATAGCCTCAGTCTCAAGCATCATCTTTCCTGGTATGCTGTATTATGTTCCAAACATGTTTCTGAACTTGGCATATAGTTAGAATTTTTAGAAAACAAATAGTAGAAAGCAGTCCTATGTTTTATTTGGAAATGTATTTACCCAAAGGATGTAAGAGGTAAGACAGTAGAAATAATAAATATCAGCCATTTCTGCTGAAGTGATTCACATCTGCTCTCCAAAAAAAAAAAAAAGCTGACTGGTTTAATTGCTAAACGATGTTATTGGAGACTAATTTATCATTCTATAATAATTCCAATTAATGCCCTCCTGCAAATATTCAAGGAAGATAGAAACCGCAGGAACTGGGCATGGCTGGTCTATTGAAGAGAAGTACCAGGGGAGACATGATAGCAGTCTTCCAATATTTGAGGAGCTGCCACAGAGAGGAAGGGGACAAGCTATTTTCTAAAGCACCTGAAAGCCAGACAAGGAATAATGGATGGAAACTGAACAAGGAGAGATTCAACCTGGAAATAAGGAGGAACTTTTTGACAGTGAGAACAATCAACCAATGGAACAGCTTGCCCTCGGAAGTTGTGGGAGCGTTATCACCTGAGACTTTCAAGAAGAGATTGGACTGCCATTTGTCAGAAATGGTGTAGGGTCTCCCACTTGGGCAAGGGGTTGGACTAGATGACCTACAAGGTCCCTTCCAACTCTGATTATCAGTTAGTATCTTTTATCTGAACAGCAGTCCAAAACTTCTCAAAGGTTGGAGTTTGGGAAAGGCTGATGTGATACATAAGTAGGAATTATTGTTTCTCTTGATGTTAACAGAGGTTTCTCAGTTTAATCACTCATACCAAATAAATGAAAAATCCTAGATTCAGCAGTACAATCTTTCTGTGACATAAAAAGCACTAAAGTACCGGCATCAAAGGAGGCTTGATGCTCTTCCTCTGACATTAAAGCAAGACTGAAAAAGTTAAAGAAGACGTGCACATTAGATGTCTCAGCTTTGAAATAGATTTGCATCTCTATGTGTTTTTATACCCAGTATCTTTCAAACAGTCATCTGAAGAGGCTTATTTCAGAACTCTGTATCAGCAGTTACTTCCAGTATAAGTAGCCAAGCTATTTCTTTTAGTTCAGTGAGATCCGTGCAGAATAATAAGCAGGATGGTATAAAAAAGGCAACAGTTTTTTTTAAAAAGGTTACTTTTAAATAAATTATATTCTGGTTACTGGTGATTCTTCTGTTCTCATTTGAATATGCTCACATGCACACTGTACATAAGCTGTGGTATGAAAAGGAAGAAAAGAGGAGGAAAGGTGGGTGGGATGCAAAACCCCTGAACACTTTATTAAAGTGTTATATCATGTGACAGAGCACACTGACAACTGGAGAAGACAAGGATCAGCAAAGTGACATTGAGAGCTTTCAAAAATGCCTGCTGTGTTCACGGTACAGAAGACCCATTGATGTTTGCAACAATCGGGGAGCCGAAGCTCTGAAACTCCTTTTTCTCTTCTCACAGCTCCCTGAATATCAGGGCAAACTTAGAAAGGAGCGAGTGAAAACTCCCTTAAAAAAATAATAATCTGAGCCGTGGGAATGGGAAAAAAATCATATTATTATGAGCTGATGCCTTGCCACACCTTCCCCACCAACTTTTCAAAGGAAATGAAGTATGTGTGTGGGGAGGGAGCTGTTCAGTGCTTGTTTGGATCTGTCCCTACTGAGTATCAGGAGTTGGGCCAGCCCTCATGCATAATTCATGCAATCAGAAGTTTGCAACTGTGCAAAACTGTGGATCCCACATCTTTTGCCTCCAGATCAACTTTCCAGAAAACATAAGAACTTCAGCCCAGCTCACTCAGCAATCCTAAACTGGCGTGCTAATGAAGCCGCCTGAACTGTACCATGGAGAGCTGTTTAATCAGGATCTGTTTTTAATTTGGGTTGTCTGACAGGTGGCCAAAATTGTTGTGACAAGGGAAAGGAGAAAAA
Source organism: Laticauda colubrina (assembly GCA_015471245.1). NCBI lineage: Eukaryota > Metazoa > Chordata > Lepidosauria > Squamata > Elapidae > Laticauda > Laticauda colubrina. The sequence goes on along the minus strand of BLBF01000007.1, from coordinate 63,311,277 downwards.
AAAAAAAGAAATAGTCACATCCATTGCCGAGCTTTAGTAAGTAGAGCAGACAAAGGAATTTTTAGTCAAGCCCTTTATAAGGATGGAAATGGAAAATCTGTTTTTTTTTTAATTAAGAACAATCTGTATGTGGTTATAAAAAAAGGAGGAAAATTCTCATCAGTTGAAAGGATTGCCTCAGATGACAGATACTAATATATGTGCAATTGCTAATGCCTTAATAATTTCATATTTTCCTTTTTGTTATATTGTTCTTGTTAGAGGTGGTATTCAGCAGATTCTGACCAGTTCTGGAGAACTGCTAGAGGAAATTTTGAGTAGTTCAGAGAACTGGCAAATACCACCTCTGACTGGAGATTTTACAGTATCCTTCCCCTTCCAAGCCCACAGAACCGGTAGTAAAAAAATTTGAATCCCACCACTGGTTCTTATGTATAATTTTCCAAAGCTTTCTGTCAAGTAGACTTGGTTTTAGCATTCCAAGAACACAGGAATGAAGTCTAACTAAACAGAGAACAAATCCTTCCATCTTTACCAAAGATAGAATTTTAGTTCATAAGGATCACACTAGAAGACTCAGTGCTGAGCTACACTCCTGGAACATATTCAGTAGCAGAAGATGAAAAATAACACCTTCCTTTCTATCTGATTGGAATTTGTCCTGGAAATCTGTAGAAATCTCTGGACTAATATTGAGGAAGGGCATCCTTCATGGTTGTATCTCTCAGGTGGTGGATATGAGGAGACAATGACACCTTTCCTTCCATCTCAGCTTTTGATGAACATGAAAGTAGTCCTTGACTTACGATCAGTCACTTAGCAATGTTTCTAAGTTATGACAGACCTACCTGAGGCTTCTTATGCTCCAAATATGAAGTTCTGATGGTCACCACTCTTGCAGTCATGTGACCAAATTTTAGATGATTGGCAATAGACTGCACTGATGGCCATTTGCAATATCCCCCAGTCATATTTTATGATGGTTTGGTGAAAATTCGGTATGAAAGCATATCCATAGCAAAATATTTATCTAATGACTGCAGATTTGCTTAATGACCACCATAAAAAAGGAGTAAACTTGGGTCAATCATTTTATGACTGTGATGGGCAGGCTGCATTAAGATCATAAGTTATGGACTCCCTGTAGACAGAATCATATCAGTTCTATAGGATCTTTATAGGATACTGTCACTAAAATACAATAAAAATGTATTCTAAGGGTACTTTGGCCCATCACACTATTTTCAGTTTTATTTTAAAGCTATCCATTTCAGATAAACTCTGCTTGATGTAGTCTTCCTTTTATCTACCTATCCAGGGCTGAATGAACTTGCTTCTTTTTTTCCAAATCAAAGTAAATGTTTTGTCTTTTCTCCCAAGAGGCATTGTTATTTGCACGACATTGTGGTTTGGCAGCAATTCAGCTGATGGGATGACAGAGGGTGGACTCCGTCCATTTGCTATTGGTTAAGAGAGGTATTGGCATGGCATGGCATGGCATGTCCCATCTGCTCCACTGCCCTGTCTTAGTGGGTAACAGTTGTACATTAAGGAAGAATATGACTTTTTTACTCTTCCCCTCAGGAAAAACAAATGAACTTGTGATCCGTGGTTTTGATGATTAGACAAAATGCATTGAAGAAAGAATAGAATCACAGTGCAACTTTAGAAAAAGAGATAAATCTAGAGTTGTATTTAAAGAAGATTGGAGGCCACTTTTTTGTATTCTTTTTCTTTTCATTTCTTTTCGTACCTTAAATTTCTCATTTATTTTTTTGTTTTTCTTTTTTTCCTTCTTACTTTGTTTAGATTTGCTTTAATTTTTACTTTTGCTTATATGTATATAAGCAATAGTATAGCAATATCTATTTATTTATCATCTATCTATATTTAAGTCTAAATCTATATCATTTATATCTAATCTATCTATCTACACACACACACACACACAGAGAGACACACACACACAATGTAAAGAAGGAACCTGAGTGGTGACATCTTGGTAGGGTGGGGCTTATCATAACTTGCTTCATTATGCTGTAAATATCCTTGCATGGAAAAGTTTTAACTAGCAGATATTAACAGATATATGCTTGCATACTTTTAATTGCCTTGTGTACTCATGGAACACTTACTTCAAACTGGCTGGATGGACCATAAACTACTTGGTGTTGTGCATGCCATTTGATTCCAGAATCCCCTGAGCCCATTTCATCTTAATAGGACATTATCAATAATTAACTACAGTGTCTCAATTATTTTTCCCATCCTATTATTCACTCAGGTTCCTTCACCAGAAGTTGCTTTCTATGATTTAGGTTATCTTTTTAAAATAAGGTATGTTTTAAATCTTTTCTGTTATTCCGTGGAGATATTTGGAAACTTGAGCAATCAGAAATTCACATAAATCTACACTCCAGAAATAGATGGCCATCTTATTTTTTTTCCATCAAGAATTTTTAGAGATGTGGAGTAACTGTTTAATATCTTCTGGCCTAATTTTTGTAGTTGAAAAAGAAACCTTTTCTTTAACATTAGTTATAACAGAAATAATATGAAACTTTTAAAGATTCAAAAGTACAGGGATCTCCATAAGATACTGTTCCATCCGGAAAAGAAGAGCGAGAGATCGGGTTCCAACTAACAACTCTTTATTCGGTTAACAGCAACAGTAACGGAACATTGGCTCAAGCCGCGGCAGCCCTTTATATAGAGGCTTGCCTGCTGGCTTGTAGCCAGTGACACTTATTTAATCTTGCCGCCTTTGAGCGGCTTCTTGGATTGGTTCCTAATGAACCAATCCACTATTGGCCTTTTTGGCCAATCAGAATTAACTATTTGGAACCTTCCAAGTTATACAGAACACCCCTCCCCCTTTAGTTCAGTCCTACGTGAGTGACGTAGTCGCGCAGGTAGGTGGGGCTTTTTCTGGTCCTAGTTGACCTGCGCGGCTCATTCTTGCCTAGGACTTTGAGCGGTTCGGTCAGGATCGTTGTCTCTCCAGTTTTTCTCCATGGAACCGCCTGGAAGGGTGAGTCAGCACTGCCGCTCCTACCTGAGTTTCTCAGGCCGGTCGAAGTGGTTCTGCCACTCCCTCCCGGTTCATCCGGGCTGGTTGAGTTGGTCTATCTGGCACCTTCCAGGTCGGCTTCCCTTTCTCCAGGACTTCTTCCGATGGTCTCATCTAACCATAAGTGCTCTTTTTGGTTGGTTAGATTTTCTGGTTGTGATTTTAATGGTTCATTTTCATACCCTTTTTTATTTATTTGTATTTCCCCCCCTCCTTGGTTTTGTTTTCATCGAAATTTATTATTTGAGGTTGCACGGTTGTTTTGCACTGGATGTTGTGGGAACGAAGCTGGTCTATGTGCCGCTTCCACTTTCTTCCATCGTCCACGGTTAGTCAGTAGGACCGGGGGCCTGTTACTTGTGTGATTGTGGCTGGAAGCCAAAGAGGGTCCCCGGTAAAATTCTTTGCATAGACCAGGTCGCCAATGTCAAAAGTGTGGTATCGGCTGGAAGAGTCGGGATTTTTTTTGCAAGTATAATTGGGGTGCAACCTATGTAAATGGGATCTGAGTTTTCTCCCCATTAATAATTCTGCTGGACTCTTGTTCGTTGTGCTACTGGGAGTGATGTGTTGTTGTGTAAGTAAGCAGTTTAGTTTGTCCTGGACATCCCCATGGTCCATTTTCTCAAGGCCTTCTTTTGTGAACCAGACCATTCACTCAGCCCTACCATTCACCGCTGGGTGGGCCAGCACAGTTAGTGCATGGCGTATACCCAAAGAGGCTAAGTATTGTTCAAATTGTATTGCTGTTAGTTGTGGCCCATTGTCAGATACCAACAAATCAGGTAACCCATGAGTTGCAAATAATTTGTTTAGCTGTTTTATAACAGCGTCGGTTGTTGTGGAGGACATTGAGATGACTTCAAGCCAATTTGAATTTGCATCCACAACTATTAAAAATATATTGCCTCTAGTTGGTCCCGCAAAATCAATATGGATTCGAGACCAAGGGCCTCGTGGGGTCTCCCAGTCCCATATGGGCGCTTGTGGTGGGGTGGGTCTAGCTCTCTGACACTTGTGGCATGTTGCAACCCAGCGTTCAATGTCCTTGTCTAGGCCAGGCCACCAGACATAGCTTCTGGCCAGGCTTTTCATTTTAACTATGCCTTGGTGGCCCTCATGTAACATGCCTAACACCTCTTCTTGAAGTTTGGATGGAATCACCACCCGACCTTCCCTCAACAAACACCCCTTTTGTATTGACAGTTCAGTTTGTCTAGTCCGAAAAGGTTTAAAGTTTTCAGTCTTTTGGCCTTCCGGCCAGCCTTTACCTACCCAAGTCAAAACGTGGGAGTCAATGAGTCTTTTGCCGTGGCTCTGGCAACATCATCCGCAGTCAATGGAAGTTCAGGGCAGGTTTCTAGTTGTAGGGTGGCAGTGGCTGGAGCCGGATTGTCCTCTAAGACTGGTAAAGGTTTTTGGCTTAATGTGTCTGCATGGGTGATTTGTTTCCCAGGTCGATGCAACAATGTGTATGAATAGGCGGCCAGGAATTCTGACCACCTAATCATCCGTGGGGATAGAATATTCGGTGTGGGTTTATTCCCAGCCAAAATCCCTAGTAATGGTTTATGGTCAGTCACAATGGAGAATGTTCTACCGTATAGGTATTCATGAAAGCGTTTTACTCCGGCGACGATTGCCAGGGCTTCTCTGTCTAGTTGACTATAATTGCGTTCCACTTTGGATAGTGTTTTCGAATAAAAAGCGATGGGTGCCTCTCTCCCAAAAGGTAATTGGTGGCTCAGGATGGCACTGACTCTGAATGGTGAGGTGTCGCAGATGACCGTCAAGGGTAGAGTATTACTAAACTGAATAAGAACGGTGTCTGAGGTTAACAAGTCTTTCATATTTTGAAAGGCTCTTTGTTCTTTGTGACCCCAAGTCCAAACAGTTTTTTTATCTAGCAACCAGTGCAATGGTTCTGCTATTGTTGCTTTGTGGGGGAGGAATACATTATAAAAATTGATCAGACCTAAGAATGCCTGTAAGTCCGTTTTATTTCTAGGTCTGGGTGCATCTTTAATTGCTTTGACTTTTCTTTCTGTTGGGTGGATACCTTGTTCGTCAATCAAATATCCTAAAAATTCAATGCAGTCAGTGGCCAGGCAACATTTTTCTTTTTTAACTTTCAGGCCAGATTCTCTGAATTTCGTTAGCACTTCCCTTAGTCTAGCTTCTAATTGGGTCGTGGTTTTTGCTGAAATTAGGACGTCATCAAAGTATGGAATGACCCCTTTTATTCCATTTAATAGGCATTCCATGAGGCTTTGGAAGAAGCCTGGGGCAACGCTCACTCTGAATTGAAGTCTGTTACATTTGAATGTCCCTCTATGTGTTACTATTGTTTGTGCCTCGGCTGTTAAGGGGTCTACTGGAAATTGCTGATACGCCTGGGCCAAATCGAGTTTAGCAAAAAATTTTCCTCTCCCAAGTGAATGCAGTAAGTGCTGCACAACTGGTACCGGGTATGCACTTTGCTGTAGCGCATGGTTCAGGGTAGCCTTGTAATCTCCACAGATGCGCACAGACCCATCTGGTTTTCCAGGTGTTACTATTGGAGTCTCCCACCTTGCGTGGTTAATTGGTTCTATGACCCCTTGTGCAATCAATTTATTTAATTGCTCATCTATTTTGGGTTTTAATGCAAAGGGGACCCATCTGGCTTTTAGTCTTCTCGGTGCTATTTGGGAATCTAGGCTAAAGGATATTGGGGTTCCCAGGTACCTGCCTAGAGTTCCATCGAAAACGTCCTGGAATTCATGTAGCAGGTTCTCTTCCCAATCGCTTGCGACTATTCGGCTCACTCCAGTCATCCCGATGACCAATGGTGTGAATCATTCGATGCCCAGAAGGCTCGGACGGTCTTGGTCGACTATAGTCAATGGCAGGACTTCAGCGTGTTGTTTGTAAGTTACTTTGAAGTGCCCCAGACCAACCACGGGAATCCTATTTCCCTGGAAGTCTTTGAGAATTAATTTTTGTTTCTTGAGTTCATTTTGTCTGATGTTTGGGATTAGATGTCTAATTGTGTTCCACGACACCATCAAAAGAAAAGATCCTGAGTCGACCTCCTTCCCACAAGGGCTTCCTTCAATGGACACTACAATTCTGACCTTTTTCCCGCTTTCCATCTTTGCGCTTCCTATGGTGACAGTCTGATCTGTGTTTTCTCACTTGCTGGTTCCCTTGCTGCGCTTGCATTTTCTGTCAGCTTGCCTCGAGTCAGTTCTTGGTAGGGAATTACCACGTCTGCTAGGGCTGCTCTTTCTTCGATTTCGGCAGACTCTTTCGATATGTCCCCTCTTTTTGCAAGCCCGACAGATAGCATCAAGGAACTTGCACTTGGCTCGGGGGCGGTTTCCACCACAACCAGCACATTCCCACCAATTTTTCTTTCTTTCGCGCCTTTTTTGGTTTGCGTAAAGGTGGTGGACCTCATCGTCATCTTTGTCAGTGTCTGATGATTTGTCTAGGTCTTCGTGGTGTGTGGTTGTGGCAGTTTGCTTCCTTCCTCCACCGGAGTTTCTTTCCTTTGGAGAGGCTGTTGTGTCAGCACTGGTGTTCATCATCTTCATTGTGGCCGCTGATTTCTTTGAAGCTTCTGCAGCGGTTGCTTCTGCCATTGCCTCTGCCACTATTATGTTAGGTCTGTTTAAGAGTTTGCTTTGTAGGGTAGAGTCCTTAAGACCTAACACGACATGATCTTGCATTGCCTCATCCATATTTTGGAATTCACAGGCTCCTCCAATATGGCGCAGAGCTGCCACGAAATCAGCAATGGTTTCGTCTTCCCTCCTTCTTCTCTTATAGAATTCATGTCTCTTGATGAGGTTCGAGACAACCGATGCATAGTGAGCTTTCAGCATTCAGTTAAGCTCAGACCAGATCATTTGTTTCACGTCTCTGGGCTTCGCCAATGCCTTTGCCATCTTAAATACGGCTGGCCCGCAATGTGTTAGGAAGACAGCCCTCTTTTGCTGATCGGAAATGTCTTTCATTTCATTGCTCTCTGGAAACATCAGGAAGCGATCAGTATAAGACTCCCAATCTTCCTCATTGGGGTTAAATAGTGTGGGTGGCATGTTATTACCAGCCATCTTGTCTTGCATGGTTTGTTCTCTTGCCACGTGCTCGGTCTCAGCTTCAAGACGATCCCACCCTCGTCGCCAGTGTTCCATCTGGAAAAGAAGCATGAGAGACCGGGTTCCAACTCTTTATTCGGTTAACAGCAACAGTAACGGAACATTGGCTCAAGCCACGGCAGCCCCTTATATAGAAGCTTGCCTGCTGGCTTGTAGCCAATGACACTTATTTAATCTTGCCACCTTTGAGCGGCTTCTTGGATTGGTTCCTAATGAACCAATCCACTATTGGCCTTTTTGGCCAATCAGAATTAACTACTTGCAATCTTCCAAGTTATACAGAACAGATACGATAAAAAAAAACATCAATATGGTAGTAATGGCAGAGTTTTAATCATGCACCAATCACTAAACATTTCATTTGTGATCGGCAAGCAATACTACTTACTTAGGGACAACTGATAAAAGTTCTTCAGGGACACATCCACATGACACAATCTTCCTTTCATTTATGGCCACCAGAGGTGTTTTCCATCTTCTCCTGATGCAAGACTTTCTATTTACAAGATGGCTGTAGTTTTGGAGGCAACCTGGCTAATAATTCAACAGTAGGCTGGACCTGATATTTCATATTGACTGCTTTCAGTTATAATCAGCAGAGCCTCTCCTCTCTAGCCACATGCAATGAAAGTGAAAATATGACTCTGAAGTTCTATTAATTCTCCCTTCCAAATTCTCTGTATACCATCTTGGCGACCCGGAAGGAATTTCCTACTGTAAACAATCTGCCATAAGCTGCCAGTATTCCCTATGGGAGGTCTCCCAGAAAAGCAATATTAACTTCCCACCAGAAGTGGTATTCAGCAGGTTCTGAACAGTGCTGGAGAACAGGTAGCAGAAATTTTGAGTAGTTCAGAAAATCAACAAATACTACATCTGACTGGAGATTTTACAGTATCCTTCCTCTGCCACATCCACCAAGCCACAGAACCAGTAGTAAAAAAAATTGAATTCCACCACTGCTTCCCACCTATGCGGTATTAACAGCTTCTCCCACTTTATCAGAACAGCCCTTATCATTTCTATCACCCTATTCTAATTTCAAGGGATGCAGGTGACCAACAGGCTGAGGTAAGGGCTTCCTTGTAAAGCAGGAATAGAAAGTCTCCACTCTGTATCCTGACAGATCACTAAACCTACTGCTCTGGTCATCTGTCAAAACCCACTTCCTTTCAACCCCCATTTTAGAGTAATATAGAAACCAGCTAGGCAGACAGACCAGGTTATATTGTTATCTCATGGTTTGGAGGATGGCAAATGGCACTGGCCAACATGCCTTTTGTATGCAATGGGTGTCTGCAAATGACAATCTGTGCCTGATGGCAATCTGTGTTGTGATGGGGAAGATTTTTTATTTGAGATGTTGCTGTGCACTTTGTTTCAGCACAGCTTGCTGAACTACCCATATTTCCAGGGTAGTTAATAAAATCTTTATGTCTTCAAAGTTCTCTATATGAACTGGGTATTGCTAGAGGACTTCAGATGAAGGATCATTTTATTGAATTTGGGACAGTTTTGCCTTATCAGGGTTGCATTGAGCAGACCATAGTCTGTCTTTTCATTATTTGTACAGTGGAATTAATGTTTTGGACTCAACTAGAAGATTTTTTTTTAAATTGTGTATCCTCTTCCTAGGCTTAGGATCATCTAGAGGTGTCTAATTGAGCCATTTCATATGATTGAATGAGACATGCTATATAGGGCTTTGACAAATGGAAATCACAACAATTAACTGTGCAAATAATAAATCATATGAACAGCCTCTCAGAGAAATAGGAAGTCAGAAAAGGGACCCCCCCATGCCTAGGAAAAAGAGACATAAATTGTAGAGGAAAGGAAGCATTGCTTTCTATTTCATTTCTTTTATCAGTCCCAGAGAATAGTTAGTTGATTTGGATGTTAGGCTGCCAGTAATGCATGTCACAGGCCCTTTGTGTGCTGGGATAGAAGAATGATTACCAGTTGCCACTCCTTCTCAGGGACATCTCTTCTGTGCAGGGAAGGTGTGAATGGATGTGATTGCACCATCCAGAAATTATACCTGTTCTTATAGTTTGAAATTAGACAAGAGAGCAAAAAAGGAAGTGAGACAAGGGCAGGCAAGAGTTTGTACTAGAAGCATAAGATGCTCCCATTAGTGTCTGACAAATAGCACATTTTTCATTTTGTAGTCTGTCTATTGAGAAGGGAGTCAAAGATACCAGTTTACTTTATTTTTTGTTCATTCAGGACCCCAGTGACTTGCTGGTATTTGAGCAATGTGAATGACCAGAAGTTCTACTTGGGATTTTTTTTTCCACTATCCTGATTTTTTTTTAATGACCTGGTTGTATGGTTGCAATTTAGAGGTAATTTTATCTGCTGCTTGAAACCTTACACATGAATCCCCTATTTGTTTTCATTCTCTCAGACACCAGCCTTTCCTTAAAATTGGTCCTGCTCTTTTTTTCCCCCTGTACATTTCACTGAAGTTTCATATTGTTAGTCCACTGCCAGGGGCTGTGAATTTGAACAAATCAAATCCCAAGTATCAAGAAAATAACCCATGAGAAAGGTCCTTATCTTATGCTATTATCTTTGGCTTGTGCCCTCTCAGCAATATCAATCAAAAGGATATGAAATTAGAATTATTGCTTCAGCTGCTGATTCAGGAGTAGGAAGTTAACACTTGGCTATGATGTTTACAATGTACTGTACTCAAAGTCACAGGGGTGATAACATGTTGCTCAATTGGGCTTTTGTTCATCAGAATGGTCTGATGAAAGATCAGATTTTGATACTGAAGAGCAATAATTAGTGACACAGAATGCTACAAAACTGGCATTCAAGCTTTTGGTACAAATATTTCCAGCATGTCTAAGAGTGGCTGCAATCTTGAAATATTTATTTAGGCATGGAAATAATTTAATAAGCTAATTTCTTTCTGTCATGAAAAAAATAGCTTAGGTATGGAAACATAATAAAAAAATCCCTCTTTTACAGGTGAAAGTATTTTTCTGCTCCATATACACACATAAAATATAAACAGAAATATAATTTTGACTTGGGAACTTTCACGATCACTTGTTTCTTTTCAAAAAGGGAAAAATAGGTCTTTCACCTGGGAGTTTGAGTGATTTCCACAGTTCTGAAGAAGCTTCTTGGATTAGAAGCAAAGCATCTTCAAAGAAAAACCAGAAAGTCCAGTTGCCTCTTGAAAAAGCACCTTTGAGACACTAACATCACATTTCTGAAAATATATGGAGAAAACCACTGCCCTTTCTATGGGCTGGAAATTTAATAGAGCAAAAAAGATTCCATTGCAACCATTCCTGGCTGCTACAATGCTGTACAGGCAAAGATCTGATGGTGATTGCAGTAAAATAACTTCTACTTAATATATA